>CM022471.1:11936030-12357128 GCA_011952105.1 Coreoperca whiteheadi
TAAGCTTTTTTTCTTTTTTTTTTTTTTTTTTAAAATAGTGAATTACTTTTTGTAAACTGTCCTTGCTAAAATGAGTCAAAGGTGCAAAAAATAATTTTTTAAGTATGTCAAACTTTATTTTTCAAAAACAAATGATGTCCAAGAAAAGATTTTTAGATTTTTACCTTTTTCAAGATGGATAACTGAGAGCATAAGAATCTAATGTGGTATAACATTATTCCAGTGCCTTTCTTAGCTTGATTGTAAAACAGTTCAAGTACTATGTGTCTTGTGTCTCTCTGCTGCGTGTGTGACCGCACCGTGGTCCGAGGTGGTACTTGGTCAACAGTCTCGTCAATCCCATGAATGTAAAAACAACTACGCCAGCCTTACCACAAAACTGGTTCCCCCAAAATTTAAGTGCAGTGAGTGAAATGTCCCGTTTATTTATTGATGCTTTATGATGCCAGTTTATATTTAGTTGGTCAATGCTCTTCTAACAGAAAAAAAGTGACTGTTAACTGTATTTTTTTTTTTTATGTCTGTAACATTTCATTTTTACCATTCAGTCTTTAACCAACACCAGCCATGTTCAAACCCTGATCATTGATGCTCAGTCGCTTGTGGACACCACCACGTCTGCCAGTGTTACTTTCCACAACATTATCTACTGAACATCACTGCCTGTTTGGAAATTGGATAAGAAATGTCTCCGAGGTGCAGAGTTAAGTTATTCTGGAGATAATGAGCCCCTCTCTTGTTCCAACATTGAGTCCCATTTTGAAATCAGAATTATCCTCATTGCTGTCTAGTCTTGTAACATTTTTGGTGATGAGGTTTAGAGGAAAATCTTTAATGTGATGCTTGTGTTGAGTTTAGGGAATGTCAAAGACGCTTCAGGCAAAGTTTCTGAGCACGTCGGTGATGACTTGTACGAGCTTTGTGGTTAGTTTTGTACAAAAACAAGCTGCTACCTTACAGTTTGAAGACAGTGTCTCTTCTACATTGCCTCCTTAAGTGCAATGCCACAACGATCTTCTTTCTAGAAGAAGCAAACACTCAACGTGGAACTTGTTTGTAGGGAACAAGCTGACGAATGATGATGCACAGAACTGGTGTTATATTTGGCCATATGTGTGCGAACAGTATAACCGATTTCCATGAATGTGAAAGTGCGTCCTTATTGATGATCCTAATAAACATGTCGACTTTTGCTTTCCTAAGTGTAACTGACTGAACTGTAAAGAATAAGTATTGCACAAGTTCATCTACAGGGAAAGATTGAACTCATGTGAAACTTTAATTTCAAATTAACTGATTAGCTTTGAAGAAAAACTGCACTAAGTTTTAGATTATACAAATTCTAAATTAACAATAGTAATGATGATATTAATGTCTTCAAATGTTGTCAAAAGGAGGAGGTGAGAAAATAACAATGCCAACATGAGTCTTAATGTTTGAGACAAAATTACAATACAGGCGTCCTTCCTGTAGCACTGTCCAATCATTTCACTTTTCCAGAGAATAGTTTTCAAGAGCACAGCAGCTTCCTCACATACAGCCAAATTTTGATTTGAGACCATGTTTGACATAATGGTCTGAACATGGCTCTCTAATTGAGGGCTTTGAGGATGAAGGTAGGATTTAATGTTTGTCCTCTAGTTTGCCAATTAAGTTTTTTTTTGTTTTTTTTTGGTATCTATGAAATGAAAGTTGTTTATCCCGTACATTTCTCTGTAAACTTCTCACCCACTCCCTTTTTTGTGCATATACCAGATGTTTGTAAGATATGATAAAGAATTCTACTTGGGACGCTTTTGAATAAAACATTTTACTATAATGTATTTGGTTTTCATGGTCCGTCTCTTTCTTTATAGGTTCATCACAATCTGTTTTTCTTAGCTTTTTCTCATCATGTTGTCATTGTGCCAAAAGATGACATCATGGCAGACCTGCTGACAGCCAGCAGATGGACACATTGAGTCGCACAAATTAGACCAGTATAGTGAGGGGTGGCCTCTCCCTACAAAATGTGTTTTTGCTTCCAGGATGTATTTGTGCAAGCCGCCAACTGCAAGTAAGTCGTATACAGTCACTTCCTCCATTAATTCTGCTCATTCTGGGCCTCTGGTTAAACAGTCAAACATATCTTGCGTGTTTCAAACCCTAACGTATACTCTCTCCTCATCCACCCAGGTGTTTGTACTCCATAAACTCCTGAGCATGAGAGGTTTGAATAAACACATGCCTCCTACACATACGTTTTCTAGCCTCATGTGGCCAATCTTTTTAATACACAGTTAATAGTAGTAACTTTAAAGTGCTGAAAATATGGTTTAAAATCTTCAGTATTTTCTGTAACATTGAATATTCGTCACTTAACAAATAACAAAGTTATTGCTTGGAAAAATACAGTACTAGGTATTATTTATATCAGTTTAACAATCAAAAAGGCACCACATTTACTTCATCAGGACTATGTGGGCGTACTTTGATCAAATTTGATCGACAGTTGCCTGGCAACATAAGCCAACAACCCCACATCTCATTTTGATTCCAATGTTGCGAAATCCCGATGGTTGTGACATCACCCTTTCCCAACATGCAGAAAATCTCTCGTGTGTAACAACCAACACCGGACCCCGTCACTCACAGTAAGAAAATAGGTTTTCCGGGCCTTTAAGGCAGCCAGAATTTAAAATAAGCTACTGACTTTCACCCAATTTCACTCAAGGAATGCAATTGGGAACGTAGGCTAGTCTTCGAGGTCTAACGCAAAAGTGTCCAAAAATGTTATCTTGCACATTATCAAAGGACTGATCTGGAGCTGATTATTGTGGAATCTTGCCACAGCAGCCTATCTGGATAAGAGCTTCCAAATAAAACCAATTAGATCACGACCTCAGTTGTTGATAAATTGTTGCTGCGGGGGGGGGGTTGAGTCACCTCTGGGGTTTTCTGCCCTTGCCTGCTAAAAGAGCAGGAGGTCCTCACAATTCCTTGGATGAAAAGGGACACATATTTATTTCAAGCTGGCTCATCGGCCAGCTGGAGAATTTGCTGGCACCCTGGAGAGACTGCGCTGGCCAGCCAAGCCGAACTCCCACATAGGCCTACTACTACGGTACACCGTCAGATGAGGGAGAGGGAGGAGTGAGTCTGGCTCTTAACAATTTCTAGTTTCGGCTGACTTCATTAAATAGGCCAGAGTGATGCTCTCAAGATAGTTCGCAGCTTAATGTGGCTGAAAATATTTTAATTATGCAGGTGTGCAGTCTGTACTGTGGCCAGAAAACAGACTGTGTCCTTAATTACTGTCACCTTGCATTTGATTTGAATTTGGGGTTGGGAAAATGCTTTGTGTGTCGCACTTTGTCTCAGGTACTAGTTACAGTAGTTGGGTATTATGCAAATAAAAATCCGTAAAGGATTTTACAACATGAATAATGTGTGTGCATGTGGAAACGCAGACTCTACTCTGGCGTTGTCCACGCTGCAGCAGCTTGTTTTCCAATCTGGCCACTCTCTACGCGCTGCTGTCCATCCATCGTTTTCCTAAAGAAGACATTTTCTACTGAGTGCGCCTCAAAATGTGAAAATACGCACTTTATTTTTTACAGTTACACCACTGCTTCCCAATACACTGTCTGCTGCTAAAGAGCAACCTGCCCTCCCTCAAGGCCATGAAGCCAAGAGAAACAGAGGTTTGATTCATGGGTTCACAAGGAAATTCTATTCTATTCTCAGCAGTGCTGCGGTCTTTCACCGTAATACCATACTTAGTCTGTGGAGATAATGTTGTTGGAGTGCAAATGGAGTTTTGTCTATTAATGGATGGCTCGGGAAAGTGGCTGGTATGAGAAAGAGGGATTTGGGTAATAAAACTGCCATGATGTATACAATCATGTTCTGGACTGGACTTTATGGTTTTAAATGTGTGTGTATCTTTCTATCCATTAACTATAACCAATACAAGCACAGGAGGGGATGAGGACTCCATTGATTGTTTAATGTCTTGTAGAAAAGATTAATAAGTCATCGGTTCGAACATGAATTCCTCCTCACATCTCTTTTTTTAAAAAAATCGTTTTTCTAGTGCTGCGGAGTGTTTTTGCAGTGCATGTGAATAACAATGTATATGCTCCTCTGATCTCTAATAAGTGATCTGGCCTGCTCAAGTCAGGACATACTTAAACCTGCAATAACTGATTTTCTTTGGCCACTTGGGGGCAGTGGAAACATTTACAGTCGTGTTTGTAGAAACTTGATGAATGTAAGTCTAATATTTACTCTTCTTTTAGCTCTGTTTTTGGTCTCCACCAACTCCTGAGGGATATATAAATATCTGGCTCTTTAAATGCTCCAATATGTTCACCTGCTAGTTGCTTACTGTGTCTGTCTGTGTTGGGAGCTGAGCAGGTAGTGTACAGTGGATTTTCAGAGCTTTTCACTGAAAACAGCTGCCTGCTGCAGCCGAAAATGACATTATGAGAGCGGTGAGAGTGGACCAAAACAGTAAGGTTTGCAGGCTGGACAGTTAAACAATGAGCTGAAACTCACTATAAAGCTCCGTAAAGCCGAGGAGAGCTGAAGATTCAGGTAATAAATCTCTGTAGGTTCAACCCTTTGAGAGACACTTTCACATTGTCACATTGTTTTCACATTATTATTTGATACATTGTTATTATAAAAATGTAGATTATAGAAGTTTATAGAGGCTATAAGCTTATAATTATACGATACAGCAGCTTAATATTCTCTTTGGTGTTTTGGTTAACTTTGTTGCAGGACTGCAAAAAGGTTAAAATAGCAGTATTCAAAAACATTAAGGTAAGCTTTCATATCTCTTTTATTGCTAATTATATTTTAGATGCGGTTGTAATAATGATAGTTATTTTCATCACACATACCATTATCAGGGCTGGTGAGATGTAATGCCACCCCCTCCACACACATCTGGAGAGGCCATGAAATGACCAAGGGCGACTGTGTCAACACCCCGCTAACCACTGAAGTTTATCCTCGCTTCAGAGGTTGCTCATCGCGCCACGATCTGTCAGTTGGGCCAACACTCCCTACAGCATCTGACCACTTGAAATTGCATTGCAGTTTCAGTCCAATTACCACTGGAGATGTGACTCAGTAACTGGCAGTCATAACAGCCCGCAATGACACGGTGGTGATTTTCAGTGGTGGAGGTCACTATGTCGCGCTCTAACAAGGTCTGAGGCTGGAAGTCTCCAGCTCAGACTGTGCTGTTAGGCTGGGATACAGTATGCGACTTTGCTTCCTCTACCTTCTATAATGTTACAGGTTTTGGACCGAGTCCCCGGGCCAAGCTGGAACTGTCGCAGAGAGCGACATACTGTGTGATGTAACAAGACAAAAGTCACCTCACGCCAACTGAGGGGACTCTCATGACTGATGGAAGCAGTTTCTGTGCCATCTGTCCACAGTCCTTCGCCACCAGTGGCAGACCGAACAAATAGAGACGTCCTCAGTCAACTCACACCTCTACCTTTTTGATGCATCACTCTTGAACAGACACTTTGATCTCTGGCTCTTTGAGTAGTTTATTTTTGTTAAGGGGTTTTGGAAATAGGCCATGCTGCCGACATATTTGGGTGAGCATATGGCAGACTGATTCCTGTCAGATCCTAGTTGTCAGAGTGTCATTTAGATAGAGACCACACCGCTGTTGAACTGTGGTTCTACTGGCATGTATTGATCACAGTAATGTGGATTTAGTTTGTCCTCCTATTTCAGTGACTATACTAATATACTGTATGCCTTACTTTAAGGAGTAACACCAGGTTGGAAAGCAGACAAAGAAACTCTGTTGGAAGCCTTGTTTCACCTCTGACTACAGCCAGCATCACTGATCGGTGTGGTCAGAAGAGCGCTTTCTTACACCCATGACCACCCCCAACAATGATGTCATGGAGTCCTGGAGTACATCTGTACATCACTGCATCAAGGAGATCATCAAATTAAACCACTGGAGGTCTGCAAAAACAACATTTTCAGAAGGCCGCGTCTCTTTATATTTCAATTCGGGGAGTCCTGGGCTTCAGGTTGGGAGAGATGACAGGTAAAGGCACCACCTTTGTGCGTTGCTCATGGCAACCACAGCAGTGGGGTTAAATCCTGTCACCTGAAGTCATGCAGGAAACGATCATATGCTGCATGACCACGTTCCTATAGCACATGGCTCTCAGGTCATTATGGTAAATTAAGTTTGCCCTTCGTCTTGCATTACTTGCTGGTCTAGACAAATTCACTTCCTGTAAAAGCCCACAATGAAAGATTAATGTGTCTAAATCCAGAAAATTTTCCTTTTCCCGTCAGTATATGTTGAGTCAGAATCCAGACCTGAATGGGCTTTGAAAGGCCCATCAGCGGGGAATCACTCAATACAGAATGAATTTGAAATATGGCAGCCAAGTGCAACGCTGACTGAAAGCAGCCTCCCTGCTCCTGTTTTCTCCACCTTTGATGATTCTCAGTGGGTTTGTGAGTAGCACTGATGATGATTCTCGGTAACGCTGTATTCCCATGCTTTGCATCGAGCCCCGCTGTCTGACTGACTGCTACACATGCACCAAAAGCCTCAAAAAGTCAC
This sequence comes from Coreoperca whiteheadi, assembly GCA_011952105.1. Lineage (NCBI taxonomy): Eukaryota > Metazoa > Chordata > Actinopteri > Centrarchiformes > Sinipercidae > Coreoperca > Coreoperca whiteheadi. Next base: position 11,942,632 of record CM022471.1, read on the forward strand.
TGAGACAGAGAGCTGCCTTTGATCCATTGTCATTGTGACTTTTTAGCTTTGGGATGACATTTGGATGCTATGAAAGAAGAACAAAGCTTTGGTCATAAGATGGGGAAATGGGGAAATGTCAGACTCTACAAAGTCTTATGTAACTCTGTGTGGGACTGTCACATTAGTTCAGTAAGTTAAAACATTACCAGGGACAAAATAATGACCATATATAGAGAGTGCTGAGTCTATAAAAAGTCAAGAGAGCACACACCCTGCAAGAAATGTCCTTAAGAAAAATATTAGAGCACTAGCCGCTTCACGGGATGCTCCTCTGTAGTTCAGCAAAGCACAAAAAATATGGCTGAAGAGATGTCAGCCCATCAAACGATCTTCAATACAACAGTTATTTTGAATGTCGTAATCTGAATCTGTTATCTTCAAAGGAGGCAGACTCGAAAGCAAAGCCCGTTAAAGCAGATTCAGGCTCAGTTTTATCTTTAATGTCAAGTCAGCTGTGTTCAGTAATTGTGTTTTTTTTTGGCCGTGGGAATATTACATTTGGCTCTGCTATAAATAAAAAATATGGGAAAAAAGTAGAAAAGAGGTTTGTGTAACAAACACTGGAGCTCAGATAAGAAGAAATATGTACATTTGACGTGTCTTAAGAGACAATGATGGTAGATATTAGAGAAACGCTGCAGCTGAAATCAAAATCCTGCATGATGAGTGTGTCCACGGAGTGATGCAGTTTGTCTTCATGAGCATTGTACGAGGTCAAAGGGTTTCCATAATGGGAGACCTGCATGGCTGATTTACTGCAGCGCACACAAATGAAGAGTGATCACGCCTGCATCACGAAGACGTGCAGTGTTTCCCGGCAGCCATGCCTGACTTTGAACTAGATATCTCCAAACGCTCCTTCAGGCTGAGTCATCCACCAGTTTTCTTTTTTTCCACAGCGGTGAACAGCGATATGCTCTCATCCAGAAAATATGGTCAGATTTTTTTTATTTTTTTTTTTACTGTATTAATAAGTCATAAACGTCTCTCTTGACCAAATGTGTGGTGAGTAGGCTACGCGGTACACTTTTATGTAATATGATGTAATATAGGTACAGATTCATCCAATCATCTATGACTGTTAATATCTCTCACACTAACACCCTGCCGCGATATCCAAGAAGGAGATGGCCTCTCAGCTCGTACATATTACATTAGTGAGCAGTTGCCTCTTGAGGCCCGTCCTGTTATTCTGGGTGAGCTCCTCTGGCGCCATGTGATGTCGATTGGAAATGAAGAGGGCGTCGCTGGCTACTAGGCAACTGCAACGCAGCGCAAATCAGCAACAACGCAAGAGGAGCCGCGGATAAGATCTCAGTCTCTCCTAATATCAATCAGTCTTGTCTTTGTTATGCAAATATGGAAAATTACATTTGCACGTAATCGACAGTGAGCCAGCTCCTTCTTGCTGAAGGATGGTTTCTTGAATCCGACATCAAAGCAGATTGGTGCTTTTAGCTGCCAAAGAAAAATGAATGATCCTTTTTTTTTGTTTGTTTTATCGCAGTCACTCAATCTTTTCAATAGGATGAGATGGGAAAACACTCAAACTCTATAATGGCCGCACACTGACGCGCAACAATACAAACGAGACAAAGCGATTGGAGAAAAACAAAAGATGTTCCAATGTGGTTTTTACCGAGGGGGTGGAGGGGATTTCAGCGTGTGGACGCGACTGAGAGGCAGAGTGTGGGCATTTTTCTCACATTTTCCCACCATGGGCTAAGAAGTGACAGCTGAGACAAGACACTGTCTCTCCTTCCCCCACTGTTAGCGCGCACAGTCACATGTCAATCAAAGACCTCAGCCTTTTGTTTTGAGCTTTAACTGTATCATCTGTATCCTCAGCATCTCTGGATCTTTGGTGTTGTCTCTTTATTGTGAATGCAGTACAATCTCTTCTCTGTACTTTGTGTGTTGCTGTATATCTTAAAATTATTCTTTTTATCTTATTTTTTTATTGTTTACATGTTCAATAACTCCTCTCTTTGCCTCTGTTTTTTTTCTATTTGTTCAACTATTCCTGGACAGCATTCCCTAACAGGTCCTGTAACTACTTTTTTTTTTTTTTTTTTCAGCGCCTTCCAGTTAGGGTGACGGTAAATGGTATCACAGTGAGGGGGGGGTTGTTAACATTGTGTAGTTTGCTGACATGCTGCAGGTGGTGGCCTGCTGAATGTACAGCTGAGCCAGGAATGTGGAGGCCCTTTGGGTGCAAAGCAGCCAGGATCAAGTGTGTAGGCAGAAGAGAGTTCTCCTAAAGAGCTAATGCTGGTACTATTAGTGTATTAAAGGTGTTACAAGTCATTGTTTACAGCATTAAAGCAACATAATAGGCTTCAGAACATTTAACTGCAAAGCAAAGATGCTATACAGCCAAGTCTTTAGGTCACAGTTCACATTATGCTGAGGCTCAGCATAACTGCAGCAAGCCTAGCTACACCATCTGAGGACCCTTACTCGTCAGACCCTGGGCGTCTCCTACTGATTCATTTCTGTCCATCTGACCGCCTGTGTCTATCTTTAGCTGCACAGACTTTTATGAGCTTGCTGGCGTGAAGGCATGCTGTGGAACTGTTGTCAGAGCTTGCTCCAGACGCTAGGACCGGCCTCCGCTGTGACTCGTCCCTCCATAGGTTGTGCAAAGCTTGCATAGTTTGCTGGAAACCCTGCAGAGATAGGCATGTGCCAGAGGAATTCAGGGGTCCAATAGTAGCTGTGCTTTTAGACTTCTATAGCTCACATCTGCTACTGTCTTCTAGCTGCCCAGTGGTGGAATGTACCAAGTACATTTACTCAAGTGCAATACTTAAGCATCCAGTGTGTAGGATTTAGTGGCATCTTGCGGAATTTGAATACCACTCGCATCAGCTTCCCATTCCAAGCATGTAGGAGAAACTACGGTGGCTGTGAAACTCGCGAAAAAATGCGAGAGGCCCTATTTAGAGCCAGTGAGTGGTTTGTCCGTTCTGGAATACTGTAGAAACATGGCGGTGCAACATGGAGGCCTCTATGGAGTCTAATTTTGAGGTGATTATACACTAATGAAAGCATACCTATACATTTTATATTCCATTTCTGCCAATAGCTCCTCCTAAATGTAACATATTGGACCTAAATTCTTGCCCCTCTCATAATGGGCTAAGGTGCCTTGTAAAAGCTTTACACAAGAGGAACTTTTTCTTTTCCTTTGGGCACTAACAACAAAAATATTTTCTTTTTCAATTGACCACACAGTTCTTGAAGTGGAGTAGATCCTATACACAGTAGATGTACCTTTTGGGGAGGAGTTGCACCATCCCGAGTGATCAGAATGAAGTTTGTCAATGTTTGTCAAAACAGTAAGAAGACTATGCTCCAGGGCAATATTTGGGTTTTGTAAAAAAAATGTTAGCTGCCTTTATCATTAATCGACATTTCTATACTGATCGTTGTTGGAACATGTTTTTGAAAATTCTTATCAGACATCTTTTGAGGGTATTTACATCATTCTGTTAAGTAACCCCTCTAAAACTAAACCAATTAAAAAATATACAATTAGTTATGAAAACGTCACCACAAACAGGCCTTTTTGGCCTAACATATTTGAACGGAGTACTAGAGAGGATCAGTCAGGTTGGGTAAAGTACAACACATTTTTCAACAAGACATCACTGCTCAAATTGTGCTCCACCAAAAAGTTGAGAAGACCATTAAAGGGCTAAGAACACATCCTAAATCTTTTGAGACTTTTGCATAGAAAGCTGAAAGCTTTGTGCAAACAGTCCCAGATTTATCTCCTGACCTTCGCAGAGGAAGTATAATGCTTTGGCCTGAAGCCGGGCATACAGTATAGCCTCCATATGGTATGGTTTACACCGGCGGAGGAACGTGCTCTCTCAAACTAGCCCCCATTAAAAGCATTCCTTGTTAACAGCCTGATAACGGCTTGCTACTAGGTCCCAGCTCTCCAGTGATGTGACTCATCACTCAGGTGTGTTTACAGCTTAACACGCAAGAAAAAGAGGCTTGTCTGGAGACAGACTACCGCGCTTTGTAACACATGTTTCAAAACGCTCCAAGAAAAAGTCAGAGAAACTTGTCCTCTCAGGCGGTTATTCACCGCAAATGTGTCGCAGGTGACAACCTTTTCAAACACGTGCTTTCGTTAACACAAACAGAGGCAAGAGAGAGAGAGATGAGGGGACAGTTAGACGGTGTTCACGTATGTGTGAGGCTTGAGGTGAACTGGAGACGACTCGACAGGGTCATTTCATTTCACATTGAACCATCAATTACATCCCACCTCTACCACTAGATGAGTTTGTTGCTTTAGTGCAGCAGCTGCAGAGCCAGCTGGGGAGGAAAGACAGCTATTTGTTGTCTTACAGCCTGAGAGTTGAGGGGGATTCTCCACAGCTGACGTAACCTGTCTCTTTTCATTCAGTACAGGCGGGGCTTTGCCCATTATACAGTAGATGGATATCAATAATGTGATGAGTGCAGGATTTACAGATATGGCTTCAGATTTGATGCAGACTAAGGACAAGATTAACAAGCTCTGATGGCCCAGATGACCTGGCTAAAATGAATAAATATCTATATTTACATCACAAATTAGACACAATTGTGTCTGTAAAATGGGTAAATAAAGCTTAATCACCATATTCATATATTTACTTCTGAGGTCAACTCCCCACATGGATACAACACTCACATGCCTCTTTGCGGTTCAAATAAACATGCAGGAAACGAAAAAGTAAACCGCCAACTTTTCCGTGTTGACAACATCCCAGCCATTTTGTTACTGCTCCTTGATGGCACAATGTCAGACAGCTTGGGACAGGCGTGAAAAGAGACACCTCTGTTACACCCGAGAATAATTGGAGCAGCAGAAAATAATCCCGTTTAGACCCGGCGAGCACAGAATAGCACAGCCTCCAATTTCTCCCGAAAAATGAGCTGATAAAGGAGCGATCTGGAGTGGATTTGGTGAACTGACAGGGAGAGGGATAAGAGCTCATGACGACATCTGTCTGTCTGTTTGTATGTGATCTCCTGTTACAATGTGTCCATTCTGGTTATCCATACAGCAAACACTTTCAGAGCCATTTGCTTACCACTAGAAAACATCAGCAGACTAAGATACAATGCTAAACAAAAATGTGTCTTTTTTTTCTGCTTAACATTCGCTAATGCCTCTTTTTTTTTCAAAACAAAGGGCTTTCAAGATTCATTTGCTTGTTGACATAGAAATGAAACACCTATTGTGTGCAAGAAATCAAGTCAAGTTGGGGAAATAAAATATTATTTTCATTTCCCTAAATTGTTATTTTCAGTTGACATTTTGTTGATAAAAGATGCAATTCTGAGACACAGCTCCTCTGTCACTCAGTGTACGGTGGCCCTGAGAGTTCGACACACGCAACCAAAGAACACATGCAAAAAGCAAAAGCACAGCAAAATAAAGAACGCAGCTTCTTCAATTTGACAACACATATGCAGCATAACAAAATGGGCTACAAGTACAGAAAACACCAGCAAACACGCAAACATCCGAATCTGAATCAGCTTTATTAGCTAAGTATCTGCATACATGCAAGGAATTCGATTCTGGTTTTTCGCTGCTCTCAGTGTACATACACACAGTTGTAAGAACAATTTACAGGAAGACAGAAACAGACATGCAGCTAAAAACGAGGACAACAAAGCTGAACAAAGATAGGTAAAAAACAAACAAACATAGAACTATAATGTACATACAAGTAGGTGAAACATGCTACAAGTGCATATATGAGAAAACACCAGCAAATAGAGATTCAATGCTAAACTTTATTTGAATTTGGAGGCTAGTACGGCTAACATTCTGATAGCAAATACCTGCTATTAGAATGTTAAAACTTAAATAAACCTAGATCGTTCTTCAGTTAACTTTTTCTGTAGTCACTTGCGCGTTTGCAATTTGGTTGTGTTGTCTGTGTTTCTTTATACCGCACATGTGTTGTCAAATTTATTTCTGTGCTTTGAGCCCTCAGGGCCACTGTACCTGTGACTGAGGTCGTTAACAGTGTTCGCCACCCAGCACACCTGGAAGATGACATGAATGCGACATTCCAGCCAGTGACCCCTGACCCTCTGTTCACCTCACAGACACATTTCTCCTCTGTGCAGCACCGAACCCCGAGCCTATTGTCACAGCCGCCGTCATCTTTGGATCGCAGTACGGTGTTTTTCATTAGACTTGATTAGACTTATCCTGTTCAAGCAGTGCTGAAACAGTTAGTGGATTAACTGATTAATAGACTGAGAGAAAATGAACAGACAATAATTCTGATAATCGATTATTCGTTTAAGTCATTTTTTTAGGCTAAAAATGCCAAACATTTGCTTCTCAAATGTGAAGATTTCAGTTTTATCTTCTTTAAATGAAATACCTTTGGATTTTGGAGTGTTGGTCGGACAAAAGAAACAATTTGAAGATGTCAACTTGAGCTCTGGAAAATTGTGAAGCCCTGTTTCATTATATTGTGACATTTTTAAGATTTTAATAGATTGTATAGTTCAGTGATTACACATCTAATTTCATATCCAACAGATACGGAGCAGCATTAGCATTCCCTTGAAGTTGTGTTTCAGTCCACCTGATGTTTACATCATTCACTAAGTGGCTTGTTTGTCTGCTCTTTGGTGCTGGGCAGGTAGAGAGGTGAGAGTGGCGTTAGACCTTTTTAGTTTGAAAAAGCAACGCTGATGAGAGCAGTGAGAGTGAACCAAAACAGTAAAGTAAAACGCTCCTTTGAGCTGAAGAGAACTGTAAAGTCGGGTGGTAATTCTCTGTCAATTCGTCACTACGAGCGACTCCTCTTTCACATACAAGTAGTCATGTGATCCTGGTACAAAAATATTTATTATAGCTGCTTTAAATATGGTTAGTCTCTTCTTAAATAATCTACCACAAGTCCTGTTGCCTTTGACCGAGAATCTTCACAGACAGATTAATTAATAGATGAATCAAAAATGAAAATAATTATCAGGTGCAGCCCTAGCAGCGTTACAAAAAAAGTTGAAATACACACTATGCTTACCTGTCTGATTTTGACAGTACTAATGCAGGAAGGCAGGAAGGAAGTATCATTATTGCGTTTGTTAAATCAATTTCCAGAGCTCTGGTTGTATCCATCTCCAGTGTGAGCTGAGTGATCAATCTGCAGCTCTGGATATGATATCATGTTACAATGTGAGACTATACATTGATGTGATGAAAAGGCGGAGTATTGATATTGCTGCTAAAGTGCACGATATGCTGTGGGTTTTTTTTACGGGACTGGAGAGGCTCAGAAATAGATTGCCCCGGGCTAAAGCATCGCTCCTGTCCTCGTTCCAATGATGTCTCTCTCCGCCTTCCACCTCCTCTCAGCGCTCATCTCACCTCTCCTGGGATGGCAGGCCCAGGCAGGCGGCCAGCTGGTGGTGTCCTACTGGGAAGGCACCGAGAGCACAGTCAGATACTATCAAAGACATCGGGGGCTCAAAGGGGAAGATTCTTCAGAGATGCAGCAACATACTCCCCTACTGTTGCAGTTACAGTAATCCCCGCTCATGTTTCCATACAGGATGCTGGCATGATCTTGTTTGTGTGTCTGCTGGGAGTTTAGCTTTTGGAATGGTTACATAAATCTTTGTATGCAAACGTGTGCGTGGGTGATAATGATGCGCAAGCATATGTCTGGGTATACCCAAGATACCTCTCTCTATTTCTTTTGTGTGTGTGTATGTGTGTGAGAGAGTATTACAGGAAAACAGTGACTAATGTCTGCCCTCTTCTCTTCCGTAAGCTGATCTGTCCCTGAGGCGAATGAGAGGGCACCGGCTTTTCTCTGCCCGGAGATGCTTCGGAAACACAAAGCAAAGCCACATGACGTGAAGCCTTTATTACAGCCCAGCGACACTCAGCACTCGTGAACTCAATGGCGCCCGTGAATGGCCGTTCTCGCACGCAGTCAGAGCATCTACTTCTGGGTCCTGTAAGGTTAACTTGGCGTCCATTATTGATCCCACAGCATCCAAGGGGGATGACCCATGTAGTGCTCCGACAACACTAGCTGAACCTGGTAGCACAGCATCACTAACTCTGTGTAAACATGGGAATAGTCGAGTGTGGAGGCAACACAGATACACCTTTTAGGACAGTGATGCTGATATAGCCATGGTGATGATGTAATGAGTGTGTATAGACACCCAATAGCGGGTATTGATTTTGGCAATAACATAAGACAAAAGACATTTTCATGCAAAACTGATTGATGATATTCTGCATCTTTTGTCCAAACACATGAATGGCCTTTTCTTGAACAGGATGTCACTAGTGCTTTTTCAGTGCAACCATATTCTTTGTGGATATGGATAGGGTTACAGAAGGTGACACTTAATTTACCACTGTCATAATGGGCACAGTGTCTGCTGCATACATAATTAATCGATCACTGTTTTCTACATTGATAACAGCACGACCCTGGTCCTCAGCTGTCTTTGAATGCTGATTGCATTCACTTTTCCTGCTCACACAATCACTGGGAAACGTGTAATGCACTCACAGAGAGAGACTCAGAAGCGGCAGTAAAGAAGCCGATCATATGTGTTTCAATGCAGTCTACACCTGATAAGAGCAATTATCAAGCCAGGCGAGAGTTAAGCGGGTTATCACAAGTCTTACAACCAGTCACCATGGTATTATTCTCCTCCAAGATGTATTTGGAGAGCTGCAGGTTTAAGGGGGCCAGGAAATCCTCAAATAATCTGTATTAAAATTCTGCAAATACACCTAGCCAAGCTTTCCAGCAACAAGCATCTCTAACCCAATAAGAGGCAGTTGGAATAATAAGAAGGCAAGCAGTAGACAAGGGTGTGATATGTTGAACTACACCAGCAAAGGGAAGATCTGTTCACTCTATTTTTAACTCAGAATCTTAATGAAACATCCCCCAAGCGCCCATGAAGCTTTCTTTTTTCTCTCCCTCAATAAATTCATTGAGTTGAAACAGATTTAGGCAGTAGAATGAAAAATGGTGCATAGAAATGACTGGCTGGGTTTGGAGATTAATAATACAGAGAGAAATGATGATCTATTACTGAACTCCCTTCCGTCCACACAGCGTATTGAGGATGAAAGTGATGAGCACTGTTGTTGCCAAAGTATGTAATGACTGATTACTCTAATCAGTATGATAACACACTCCGAATCGGTTGTGTAATTAACTTTGCTTTATGATGGATGCATACAGTAACAGCCACTTTTTATCTTCTGCATCTATGAATCATCCACTCGGTTGGTCATTTCAGACCTGTTTCTGGCGCAGAATTTGATGTTTCATTATCCAAAGCTTGATTTTTTGCAACCAAACTTTTTTTTTTTTTTTTTTTCATTTGAGTTCAGACAAGATTGGTTTAAAAGAAAAGGTACAATCATCCTAAAAACATGCATATAAAATAAATAATAAGCGAAAAAAGTGCAAACTCAGGAGCAAATCACCAGAAGACAATCCTATATAAAGGCCATTAGCCTTATAGGAATATTACATTCACTTCACTGACTTGTGCTTACTTCATGCATAAATTGTGACCACTGCAAAGCCCAGTCCACTATCCAGTGAAGCGCGTGCGGGACAATTGATTTTTGCAATAGGTTAGGTCGGGGGGGGGGGGGGTGATGTGGGTGCTTAACATTGGGCTGTTGTCGTTAAAAGGGTGCTCGGGATTGTGCAGAGAGATGGTAAACAAATATTTGACAGCAGCAGGAGCACTGGGCTTCCTCTGTGGTGTGTTTGCAGTGTGAGAGGCGGTGAACTACAGGAGTTGTCTCGGCTCTTGCCCAGTTTGACGGCCTGCGTGCGTCCTCGGAGAGGAAGAGCTGCTGTAATTGGTTTCTCAATGAAGGATCATCAGCAGCTCCCCGGAGGCTTGGTGGACTGTAGCGAAGCGTTGCTCTATCAACCGTCCGCACCCCGGCATTAGACCCCGCTTTGCTCTTTTCTACTGAAATAACCAAGTGGGCAGTGAAGGGGCTTCTCGGAGCATCATCATCCTGCGCGTATTTAGAGGGGGATTTGTGTGCGTGTTCACGACTTGCGCGCGAGTTGATCGCAGGGAGTTAATCGTTTTGTCCACATCGCGGAGAATCGCGGCAAAAGTTTAACGCCGATTTTCAACATGAGCGACCTGGAGGACGACTTTGCCAAGATCCTGCTGCTGAAGGAGGAGAGGATACGGGACTTGGAGAGGCGTCTCGCGGACCGGGATGAAGAGATTCAAGAACTAAAGAGAAAATTGCACAAATGTCAGTCTGTCCTGCCCAGCGCTCAACTTATTGGACCGAGGACCCGCAGGGCGCAGGGCATCTCCGCGGAGCCTCAGACGCACCAGGACCTGTCAAGGCAGCCGTTTCGGAAATATGCCAAGTCAGACTGGTAAGACAGTTTCAGCGGGCGTTGGTACTTTATTGGCCATGTTGTCAGCTCGGTGTCCCATCTAAAAATATCCCTCTTGAGTGTTTTTCTTTCCCCTATCAGAATCAACATGTTTTCCATGAACGGTGTGAATCGATACTCTGTTAGCCTATTAGGAAGCACAACTCAACAGAAATGTGACTGAAAATGAACATGTGTTGATAGTAACTCTACACACTCGGGCACACACACACACACACACACACACACAGACAGAGACTCCTGTGGTGCTTCAGTGTCCTGTCTCCACAGCACGTTTTTTTTCTCTCTCTCTCTGTCTGTTTTCTACGTGCTCTTTTGTTTTTTTCTAAATGGGAGATGGAGACGTTTGCCATGAATGGAGGAGCACTTTCATTCTTGCGGCCCGATGACGCAGCTCCAAGGCGAGCTTGAGAAAGAGCTCCTAATTGATCAGATCCATCATGGCAGTCCCACAGGACACAGACAGGAGGAAGTGCGATGCATTATTGGCTTTTAGTAGCTGAACGCTGAGGACCCGAAGTGCATGTCTGAGGATATTTAATACTCCATTAGAAAAGGCTTTGTTTGACCATATGCTTCCTTCTTCACCTTTAGGTGCTCGTTTTAGCCGCACGGTATGGTTGTCAGGTTTTCGAGGGTTTCATATGAGGCCTCTATCTGGATAGTAGGCTAATCATTTAGTAGGCCTATCTCAAACTTCCACTTAGTTTCAGTCTATTCAGCTTGATTTTGCTGTAATCACTCCCAGCAAAAAGTCTGACCCTCTCTGTCTTCATCTTTTAATTCATTGATATCACACACGCACACACATACAGGCAGAAAACACTCTGCTGCCTCACTTAATGGAATAGGCAATGGGGTTAATTTTATTAAGATGACAAGACAATTAAAAGTCTTCGTTTGCATGAGTAAACTGCAGACATGGGCAGGTCCTCTTTTGCACTAATTCAGCGTGCCTTTAAACAAACACTAAAGTCCACACAGAGTCCTGATGCCAGACAAATGAAATAGGACCAGGGTTCATTCTAAAATGGTCAAATTATGCGTCAGCTGATGAGACACAATACATGCTTGAATGGGCCGTGTATGTGGCCATACACGCTGTGCACTGAAACGGAAGTAAACCTGTTTGCATCTGTGATAAGCGCCGGTGAGATGACGGGCTTGCACTCGGTGCCACCGGTGTCTGGAGGAGGGCGTCCACCAGCGCCGCCGTGCCCGCTGCGCCGCCGCGGGGTCGGAGACAGTGTGACCCCCATTAGAGTCAGGACGTGGCACCAGCCGGCGGCCTGCCCCGCTCATCCGATTACCGCAGCATGGAGCAGCGGATCCTGTTTCTATTGATCTGCATAGGAAAAGGGCTGAGCTGGATGGTTAGAGAGGTGAAATTTAAAGCGCAGAGGTGCTTTGAAGGACAGTGGGAGGCCTTTTGATGATGGGAGGCTGTGGGGATGCAAACACTGGACTAGAGGGAAGCTGGAAATCTCCAGACACCTGCAGTTTCCTGATATAAAGGAAACTTTGCTGCTGCTCAAGCTTTGTGCCCTGCGCCCTTCCCTTGACAGGGATAAAAGAAAATATGATGGTTTTTGATGAGCTCAGAGGAAAAAGGCTGCCTGGGCTTTATTAGAAGTTTGGGTATTTGGGGGAAAACAAATATAAAGCTATTATTTGAATGCCTTAATCAAACATTTAACTGTATTCTTTGTTGAACAAGTGTTCATTACAGTTTATTAACCTCATTTAAAGCTGATATACTTATTTATCTCTGTGATGTCTGAAAACAGGTTTAACATTGCTTGATAAGCTGCTAATATGCATTTGTTTTCATTTATTGCAACATATGACTACCGTACACGTCAGTATTTACAGTGATATAACTAATTGTTCATTGCACACAGTACAAACAACCTATTTCCTAAACACATTGCTAAGTAATCCACTAATGCAAAGATACAGACAACATTGTAGGATCATTAAGTGTTGGGACATTTTGCCTGCAGAGCAGACAGAGGCATGCCACCTTGTTGTTGTTTGCCTGAGTTGATGCTTAAAGCCACCACAAGAGGGCAACTGTGCTCTTTCAGTAGACCAGCTGTCTCTGTCCAGGGTTGTTGGCATGCTTTTTGTCAGGTAAAAAGATGCCTTTAACCACCACACCAAATCACCTATCCTTACAGCCAAAGAAATCTAATTCAACCTGCTTTTTGCCCTCACTGTCAAGCTTGTGACCCCCCCCCCCATCCTCTAAGCACAGCAAATGCCGTTGTAGCTTCAGTGACTCCCCATCCTATCAGACTGTCCTTTATCCTTCTCTGAATTTGTCCAGAGCGCATGAGGCCAAGTGCTGTTCGCTGAGCTTCAGATGACTCATTGGGATAATGTGAACAGAAACCAGCAGCTCAGAATCCACACACAACACAAGATTAGATGAGGAATGTGGAGCTGCTGTGGAGAGTCGTGAGCCTCAGTAGCTTTGGCATTTTCATGCCTGCTGCTGCTGCTGTTTGACAATCTGTAAGATCATTATTTTTGCCTTTAGCACCTTTACTTGCTCCACATGACTATGCTTTACTTGCTATGAATAGTTGCTAGAGAGGAATTTTGGAAAAGAGGAATTATTCTTTCTCTCTAAAGCATCATCTGGGTTCAAATATATCATTGGATTCCATTTGAAATATTTTGTAATATTTGCGCTTCTGTGAATGTAGACAATATACACAAGTAGTCCAACACAATAGCCTACAAGCAGCAGCACCTCCTTCTCCAATATGAAAAACGTGTTGTTCATTTTGACATCGAGATTCATTACGTTTACATCACCTTCAACTTCCATTAAGGCTCCAGTGCTCATCTATTTGTAACTCAGAAGCCTCAGGGCGAGTTGCTGAGGTACGATGACATGATTCTTCGTGCAGTGGCTTTCTCACTGAGTCCATTATTCATGTGAGTCGAGCGCGGCTCTCTCTGGAGTGGCAGACTGCACTGTGCCACAGATTCCTGTAGGCGCCCTTCTCGCCATGCGCTCTCTCCGGGTCGCAGCCTGACGCACTCGGGGAGGACGGTCCTCGGCTGTCACACCGCTGAGGGAGGGAGGGAGGGAGGGAGGAAGAGAGAGAGAGAGGGGGCAAACTTCGCGTGATTGTGGTTGAGACGCTTTCACCTTGGCAATCGCGGCAACCGAACATACCTTCGCTTAAAAACCCAACATCCGCTTGTGACGGACAGCGGCGAGGAATCCCCCTCTGGAGAGACAGGGGCTGCATCCTCTGAAGCTGTTCATGCCGGATAAAGTTTATGAGCAGCGTGGTAGAGGAGAGAGGATAAAGACTCGGCTGCGCACCTTTCGATAAACTTATTGAGAAGTCACTCGTCGCCGCCAACTGAAATGGGCACCTTGCGCGACCTCCAGTACGCGCTCCAGGAGAAGATTGAGGAGCTGCGACAAAGGGACGCGCTCATCGACGAACTGGAACTGGAGCTCGACCAGAAAGATGAGCTTATACAGAGACTACAGAACGAGCTGGACAAATACCGCTCCGTTATCAAACCGGCAACCCAGCAGGTCCACAAGCAGAGTGAGCTGCACGAGCAGCAGCGGACGAAGAGGCAGGCAATTTCGGCCGAACCCACCGCCTTCGACATCCAGGATCTTAGCCATGTCACCCTACCTTTCTACCCCAAAAGCCCACAGTAGGTGTCCAAATTATAAACGCATAATTTTTTTACTTTTAATAATGATAATAATCATATTTTGTGCTGGCTGTTGCGCTTCAGTATGAGTTAATTCACCCTTTGTCACCTTTCTGATCCCTGTGCGTAATGTTACGTGTGGCGCAGCAAGTAGGGCACCTGTAGCACATATGGATGAGGTGGTGCTCCCCGACACACACACGCACACACACACAGTGGATATAAAGAACAACGTGATATGGCGCAGTCAACTATGACACTGAGCGAAAAAAATATTAGGAAACTGTCATCAGTGACAGTTATCAATAAGATTATCAGCAGCCCAGTGAAAAAAAGGCTTTCAATATCAATAAGCCTGACCATAAGCTAACATGAGAGAGAAATCAAAAGGGAATGGGAATTATAGATTTAGAGAGCTGGTGTTGGCAGCTCTGTGTGATGTACCAGTGCCTATTTTATACAAGCTGTGATTCTGTGACAGGCAGTCTTAACAGGCTCTCTGCCATGTTTACCTTATGATTAGTCCAGAGCTAGTCTCTCTCTCTCTCTCTCTCTCTCTCTCTTTCTTCTTTTCAAACTCTCCTCTCCTGCTCAACTTGGTCTGGTTCTCAAACTAAAACTGGCACTAAAATAGCCCTCCGTTGTGAAATAATCTAGCTGTCTGTTGGATTGGACCTAAAGGTTGTGTTATTATGAATATATACACTTGCAGGAGAGGAAGAATATCTACTCTTCAGTCTGCAAGCACACTGAAAAGTGGACATATTGAACATATTCAATACATTTTCACAACTAAATCCAGCTTTGAAATGCATAGTGGGATAGTTAAGTAACTTAACATAAGCAGAACGGAGTGTTCAAGTTTAAATTATTGGTATATTATCTACTTTTAAATCCTTTATAGCATATGTTGTTGTGTTCTTATGCTGCTGTTTTCAGACTTTGCAGAGAGATCAGATATGATTTTCATTATGCTGTTGACACGAAAACAAACAAAGCTCCAAGGATTTCATCAAAGAAGATTCAAAAGTGAAGGGGATTATTTATCTGAGTAAAAAAAAGGCCATTAGTCTTTGTTATACTTGTCAGCTCTGTGTGGTGGAAAAAACACAGAAAGCACATTCTTTTCTTGTGTGTCTTTTTGTTTTATTTGTTCACTGTCGTAAACAAATGTGAGACCCTGGACACTGGCTTGGAATGGCAGATGAGGAAAACACAATAGAGTGACCATTTCATTATGATAATCATCCTCATCCTCAAGCTTTTACTGTCAGTGCCTCTTTCCATTAAGAGATTTCCCAAAGAGGCTTTTAGAGAGACCTTGATGGGAAGTTTCTAATATTCAGGCTTTTGCAAGAAACAAGATCTCTAAAATATCAACTTTGTCCTGCATTTTGACATTTTTCGAACTTTCCATGAAGAGTTTGATGTCTCGGCCATTGGAGAGTTTCAGTGCAATCATCTGTCAATTAAGATGGGAAAAGCGTAGTTTGTGACAGTGGTTTTGAATGACTGCATGATTTCTGATGATAATCGTCACAAGGAAACCGAAAACTAACTTTCATCAAAGCCTCTCAACTGCATCTTAAATTTTCTGCTGAGTGTCTGCCACACCTTTTCACACTCTCCATCGGGCAGAGAATGTCATTTTAGCTCTCTTAATTAGCATATTGATAAAAAAAATGATGATTGAAGAGCCGACAAACTGTTGAATGCAAAATGACGAACGTGTTTGGACTGTTCTCTCATTAGTTCTGCATTGTTATCATCCTCTGTTTGTTTAGACATGTGTGCTTGAGTAACTTGCAGAAGTTCATGTTTTTCTCTAGATATAGAGCAATTCATTTGAATCAAAGTTATTTTCTTTTTGTGTGACCCTGCTGTTATTGCTCAATTGAGAATAGAGAGGTTTTCTTTTTTTAATAAAATACCCTCATGGCCCTCATGGGATAAAAACAGCTCCATTACATTTTCATTTTGTGTTAAGTGAAGCAATAATGCCTGTTGGATTTGGCAAAATGTTTATATTTTTCTTTCATTCTCATCCACTTTATCTTCTTTACAAGGCCCATAGAGCGTTCCTTACACATACGCTATCCATCCTTCTCCCTCTGTCTGCCTTATTTCCGTTAGCCTCTCCCACTTTTCTGCCACCCCTCTTCTTTTTTCCTCTTAAAAGAGCATATTTTCTCCTTTTAAGGAAGACTGCTCAGCCCCAAACTTCACTAGTGGATGAAGGCAAATATATCATTCTCACAAAGGAGAGGAAGGCAGATGTTTTTATAAGGGTCTGGTTGGAAGACGTTGCCATCAGAGGCTCAAGTCGGGGGGTCCTGATCAGGGTTGAAAAGGCCAGAAATCTCCTGGGTGTGAATGTCACAGAAACAGTGCCAATGAGGTAAATTTCCAGAGGACTCGAGGTCAACTTTGAAAAAACAATGGATGTTCACTTTGTTCCTGTTGGTTTAGTTAGAGTTCTGCTAGCATAAAATGCATAAAATGAAGCTAATTTCAAAGCATCACTGAAAAAATGAGCAAGGATTATCACAGTCTAGAAAAAAACAGCACTTCACACCTTCATTAAGGTTTACTCCGTAAAACCTAATTAGAGCTGTCAACATTAAATCTAAATCATCTTCTCCTCCTTATCCTGTCTGTGCATGAAAATGGATGGCGTTTGGGAAGCACAGTGCACATCTGAGCATAGATTGCAGGGCAGGCATTTAAAAATAGGTGCGACACCTCAGTCTTCGCTTTTCAATACCCGGGAGTTACTTGTTCTGACTCTCAAGACCAGAATGAAAAATATCTCATGAGGAACCTTTGGATTATCTTGGTTGCTCTGATGGAGTAGGCTAGCAACTGTGCTATAGGTTCAAATCAATTAAAATCCTGAGCATTTGGATGCTTGTTACCCCACTGTCTCTTTCATCTTTCTCATAAACGGAAAAGTTCCCTAAAATACATTCTAAACAGGCATGTCCACAAATGACAGGGAAGTCTCGGATAATGACGCTGACATTTTCGTTTCAAAGGAAGAAAATACAATATAGTAGGATTTTATGACCTGTCACGAGGATTAGTTTATCATTCCAGAGACATAATGTAAGAAACCATCACATATACCATAATACAGAGCGAACGACACAGAAAGTAATGTAACTAATGTTACCTAGTTTGTGGGTTAGTAAACTCGCTACAGTTGCTGCTGTGAAGCTAACAGCCAGAGAGGACGAGATTCCCAGAGCCACCGAAGCAGACAGTGGTACTCACAACTCTCCTAACATTACAACAACAGCATATCTTGGCAAACTAGAAAGTAAGCTGAATGTTCGGGGGTAAGTCATTTACTGTTACTAGGCATACAAATCATGGCTGGAACAGTGTTGTGTGGCTCGGGCCGAGCCACTTTTTTTATTTCCCATTCACGGAGCCAGGGCTGTACAAACACCAGAGTTTTTTTCAGTGCGCACACTGAAGGTTCAGCTAGCGGACCGTGAGGAGGTATTCGCTGAATTTGACAACAAGATGAGCATTGGATTAGATTCGCATACCCGACCTTTAAGTAAGTAAACAGTGTTTTCCAATAGATTGTGACAACCGGCTAATGTTGTTCTTTAGTAATTTAGTTCCTCACTTTTATCCACAAGTATCACTGCTGTCAGAGAGTAAAAGCCGAGCTGCTTGGGGATCCACAGGCCTTGAAACCCTAATTGTAAATGCATCAGACTGCTGAATGCAAAACACACTATGAGAACCACGTTATTTATATTTTAGGATGCTATTTCAGACTCAAACCAAAACCCATTCAGCTGATGGTGTAAAAACGATGCACTTGAAATCTGTAGATGCTGGCCGAGGTTGAAATTTGTGTTTCCGTGCCAGCTGTGACAGCTGCTTTTCAGTGGAGATTGGCATCTCTCACAGTTTTGCCAGTTTTTCTCTGTTACACTGTTTCTTCACAGATTTGATAATGTGTCTCAAGATTGAACAGAGAAGAAATCATGTGACCTTAAAAGTTCTTAAATGTTTTAAAAATACAGACATGTCCATAGTGCTCAGTAAATAAATCTGCTGATATTTCATCATGGCAGACAATGAAGTTATAGTGCTTGAACTTTTGTTTGTCTAGTTGTGTGGTTTGTGTAGAACTTTGCTACGGTCTGGCAGCAGGGCAGAGAAGCTTGTGTGTAGTGGGAGCACTGCTTCATAAATGCCTTTCAGGTTATTTGCTCGTTTAAGCCATAAACGCCTCAGGTGATCAGTTTTTGAAAAGGGCACAGAGCACAGAAAGGCAAGAGGCAGTTTACCAGTGCTTTTGAATCCTACTAGAAGGGTGGATAGAGAGCGCTTTCTGTCATTTTTAAGAATTAGGGTATAAAAGCTTGACATCTCAGTGGGAGGGGACTCCTTGTTGGATTAACCTGATACATATTATTAATCTTATTCGTCCAGCTTTCTACTCTGTCAAAACCAGCCACGCAGCACTCAGCTGAGCAACTCAAACTCTGGTGATGATATGCCTCAACGAATGAGTGATCTTGACTCACTGTTTAGAATCTGGCCGGATTTCTCTCCCATCGCTTTACACTTCTTTGTGTCAGAGAGGATCAGACTGAAACTAGCTTTGACGGTTTCAACCCTCACTGCGTTCACCTGTCGTCAACACATGGCCACCTTTTATGAACGAATGTCTCTCCTACGTCAATCAATAGCATTTAATGTGTACTCTTTGATTTAAATGATAATTTGACATAATGTCCCCTTTCATAATGTTGACTAATTCCGTTTGCCCTGATTTTCCTTTTAGCCCGCCTGACACAGTGCTCTTTCACCTGTACACCGAGCTGCATCTTAATGACTGCTCATTAGCTTTACAGTTAATTACGTTTTCTCCCTTCCTTTGCATAGTTATTGCAAAAAATACTTACCTGTGGAATGCCCTAATGACTCCGCTGTCTGAAGGCTGATTTGGATTTCAGAAGTGCTCCCCTGAATGGAAACAATCTGCTTCCATTAGGCATGGATTTAGCTATTTATGACTTTTTCCAGCATTTGGAGGGAATAGAAATGTTTCACCTTGACTTCTTTGAAATGAGGATATGGTTTTTGAAAAGCTACTGTGCAGTTTAAGTGAGGTTTTAATTTCCTTAGAAACAAGCCTGCTGTTGAACTGGCCAACATCCTTCACTGGATTTTAGACAATATTTTGATCTCAGCCAAGGTTTAGTTTGAGGTGTGTGTGAGATACACTTAGACTCTTGTACTAATGTCTTGCTCTAACTCTACAATGAAGAAACACCATATGAATTTGTGTTAGTGCAGGTCAGTGCTTGTACAGTCATAGTCTCATTTTGATTCACCTTGTCTCCAGGTCCAAGGATCTGATCAAGGAGGCCATCTTGGACAATGACTTCATGAAGAACCTGGAGCTGTCACAGATCCAAGAGATCGTGGACTGCATGTACCCTGTGGAGTATGGAAAGGACAGCTGTATTATTAAGGAAGGCGATGTGGGCTCACTGGTCTACGTCATGGAAGGTAAAAGCACACATGCACAGAGGGGAAATTAAAGTTGAAAGAGTAGAATAACCCTAAAAAGGTATATAATTACATATAAGTATATAATAAATGAGATTTAACTGGATCTGTAGGGCTGCATCTAAAGGTTAATGTTTTACTAGGAAGAATGCTGATATTGATATTTGTTCCTATTGTTTCATGTCAGCCAGCTACTTTGGCAAGACATTTCCTGGATTCCCCATTCAGCCAAACATTTTTAAGAATAGATCTGTAGGTAAGTTCAACTAAATTAAGAGACATCAGTTTTGCTAAACTAAGAGATACTTGTTTTGCTTTAATATACCACAAATCCATAATTCTAAAAAACATACTTTGCACTGGCTCTCTTAAGCAGAGGCAGGTAGGATTTGTCAAATCTGAAAGGAATCCAGAGACAGGCAGTGTCTGTGTTAGGATGTGTTATGGGTGCTTTCTGTCTTCATTTGGTCTTTAGCGAGTCACTTGGTCTGAATTCAAAAATCTTTTGCGGCGCATCTAAGAACTGTGACTTTAAAGGTTTTTATATTAGGGAGATGACTCAGTCATATTGATCAGTACACCAGCAAAGTCTTTTACTGTGTTTTGTCCACTATGATGGAAATGAACACTGCCGTCATAGAGAAAGATATATAAATTAACCATAGCTGTAATTCTAGATCAATAAAAGTGTTGTTAGACTGAACCTTTTAGCCATGCTAGTGGCCTGGCCTTTCGGCATAGCAATGCTGGTAGGTCCATCACTTTGGTCCAGGCTGAAAAATCTTAACAAATATTGAATGGATTGCTCGAAAAGTGTGCATTCCGAGAGGATGAATCCTACTGACTTTATGATCAAATACCTGCTAAACCAATGACATTCCCATCAGCCTCAGTTTAGTGCTAATTAGGAAATGTTAACATGCTAACACACTAAACTAAGATTGTGAACAAGGTAAATATACCAGTTAAACATCATCATGTTAACATTGTCATTGTAAAAATGTTAGCATGTTGACGTTATCATTCCACAGGGTGGCTAGCATGGCTGTAGACTACTTACAGTCTGTCCCAATATCCACACTTGTGGCGTGTTCATGCGGTGCAACTGTTAAAAGGCTACTTAGTATAATATAATAAAATAGTGACATGACTCATTCTTCTGCAGACGTAAATACATTTTGCTTTTTAAATGAACGACTTGCGGAGTATTTTTACATTGTGGTATTGTTACTTTTACTTTAGTAATGGGTCTGAGTCTTCTTCCACTACTGTTCAAAGTCCCTGTTGTAAGGACATCACTTGTTGCCCTTATCTGTAGACTGCTGAGAGAGGTCAGATATGTAAAGAGTCTAACATGTAACTGGCATAATGCAAATGAAATGCAAAACACAACTGTGGTCTGTACAACAGTAACCTGAGATGAAATGTTGGCATTTGCGGAAGTATTGGATGCTGTAACAAAATCAGGGATTGTATCTTTAATTCACTCAACTTCACAACAAATTAGTAACCACGTCCTTGATTATTGCAGCACCGTGTTCTGTTAGAACCCAAGAGTTGTGGATGAAAACAGGAAAAAGAAACAGGTGCTGTTTTCACAAAAAGCCAGGGCATGAACCTCCAGATGCTGAGGCGACGGTCTAAAAATTTGTGGCCACCCATTCTGTAGGTAGCGACTAGATATGAATCTCTCCCTTCGACGAAGACTGTGAGAATTTGATTGTACCAGAGGTGACTTGTCATGCTAGGTCACAAATGAGCAAGCGTCACACTGACATGATGAATAGGTTCCTCTTGAGCGCGACAGAAAAAGAGAAACACGTGATACAAATCTGTAAGAGAAATAATTGTTGAGGGGCTTTGTGATTTCCTCTCTGACAGTGATAGAGGAAAGAGCTGTAGCGTAATTGGAAAAAGGGCTTCAATTCAACAGTGGTCATGTGCCACTAATATCAAATCTTTGGTTAATTATTTCCCATTTTTAAGTCCTTAGGGTAGGCTTAACATATTTATCTTTAATAAACACTGGCAGCTCCCTCTTGTTGCCCTTAACTCTTTTCTACTCCACTTTCTGTTCGTCTCCCTTTTGCTTCTCTCTTTCGTGTCCCCAGTGTGTCCCTTGCCTGCAGTTTCCACCCTAAGTGTCCCTGGCCTTGACTTGTTTTGCATAAAAAAAACAAATGTTAAAAGCATTAGCCCAAGGGGCAACAACTTTGTGCCAAGGTCTGTGAAAAACCCATCACAGTCTGTGACTTTATAATCCACATTGACAGGACGTCTGACTGTGCCATGCCATGTCGAACACGCAGCTGTGTCAGCTCAACATTGTACATCATTTTCCTAGCAAATGAAGTGTTCACTGCTCGAGCAGTAGTGTCATTTCTTATTGAGATTTGGCAGGCTAATCATAAACGTTTTGCCATGGGGCTGACAGCGTTTATCATGTAACCATATGAGGCACAAGTAAACTACACCTATACAAAAAAATGGAATAATAGTGTGTTACATCATTGCTCTCACTTCAAATATAAAATTTTTTTTAAATATGGGAGCATATATGCATAAATGATTTTCCCCTAGTGAGAGACTAGACTGATATTTCAGGGAATATCACAGCCTCCCTGTTTAATCAACCTCAGACTAGTTAGCTTTTGTTGCAGATGCACCTGATAATTAAAGATCAGACAAAACAGGAGCTGCAGAAACAGAATGGACCCTGGCACCGCTGCTATGATGAGGCTACCTGCTTGGCCGTAGCTGCCGTAATGAAAGAGTTTGTTGTATTTTGGTCACATCCACTGCGCTGTATACTGATTGCAACTGAGACAAAAGCTCACGTTTCCACGGAGATGAGAGAGGTTTTTTGATTGGCTGTGTCATCCGCGAAGACCCATACAGGACCCATACAGCTAATGATGATAATAACTAGTATAATCACATCCAATTACTATCAAGTATTTCCTCGACAGCAAAACCCTGATGATTGTCTTCAGAGTCATCATTCAACTTAATCTTATGAAGCTGTGTATCCCAATACAAATAGGTAGCTCTGGTTCTACGTGTCCTCTAGGAACATAGTAGGAGACACAGTGTTGACAATGTTATGAGTAAGCTTGTTAACGGTGTAACAGAGCCCAATCCTTAGCTTTGAGAATAGAGATTTTAGGATTAGTTTGGATGGCATGAACACACTGAATCCTGGGCCTAGGCCAAAAGGATCGGTTTAATCTAATTTTCAATAAAAATGGCGATCACTGCACCTGTCAGCTGTTGAGTAAATGTAGTGGGTTTTTGTTGTTAACCAGTATAAGCTCATATTTGAAGTTTAATTATTGATTGACACTAGTTAAGGGAAAATCTGAAGGTTATTTAAAATCTGAAGGTTATTTTTAGGTGTAAAATAAAAAATGTTTGTGTTTAGGGCTGCAAATAGGTTATAAATATTATAAATATAATAAATGACTATTCTCATTGTTGATTAATCTGCCATTTATTTCCTCAATTAACCCATTGATCATTGGGTTTATAAATTGTAAGAAAATAGTAAATCATGCCCATTACAGTTCCCCACTACCCAAGCTGACATATTTAAATTGCATGTTTAGTCCCACCAGTGGTACAAAAACAGTGGTAGAATGTAACTAAGTACTTAAGTACACTTTTGAGGTACTTGTACTTTACTTGAGTATTTCCATTTTATGATACTTTCTACTTCTACTAATTTTGGAGGCAAATATTGTACCATTCTCTCCACTAAATTTATTTGATAGCTTTAGTTACTTATCTAGCTACTAGATTAAAATTACTAATACAAAATCTAAACCAACTAATAAATGATGATGTATTATTATAGATTAAACTACCCAGCAGTATATAAAGTAATTAAAATTAGCCCCACCTTTACCAGCTGCTACATTAAATGCACATCAATGCATCAGTAATACTAACCCACTAATATAATAACATTATTCTGAAATGGTGGTTGGTGTTGTTAATGTAAGGGTAAAAATCACAACACATATAACTACATAACTACAGTTTGAATAAGAAAGCTTAATGGAGCAGGTTTCTTTCGTTTGACAGCTTTACCGTGATAACTGGATAACTGGATGTATTGGGGCTCTCCTGACTAGGTTTCCTGTTACAGACTTGCTTATATTTGAATATTCACCTAAGATCCCTACTTTGCCTTGTTTCTTTAATCCTGTATGAGGAACAAGTGGATTCAAAGAAAAAAAAGGCTAGTCAGGCTATGTGATATTGATCTTGAATTATGTATTTCTTTTCTATTTGTTATCTTTACAGGAGAACTAGATGTCAGTCCTCACTGTTTATTTTATTAGTTTTACTCCATGTACAGGGAGGGCAGGCACAAAATGGAGGAAAGTGAGAAGAAAGAGTGGTGGTATGAGGCAGCTCCAAACCCCAAGTGCTCACAGTACATTGACAGCTTCTTTGACAGGCTACTCAATTCAACGCAACCATTGATGCACTGTAGACCATTTTATTCAAGTGGAGGTGTTCAGGGAATTTGAGAATATGTCCAGGATTTGACATTTTCTCAATACAAATTGGATAGAGTCCCAATTATTTTATTTGACCTGTTGTTAGGCAAGGCAAATATGATATTCTGACAGATTTGAAATTTGGAGTGAGGCTTAAATGGCATCCTTTGATGTCTGAATGCCAGAAAGGAACAATGTGTTGTTTTGAGGCTTTAGCTGAAATGCTCCTCCAGTTATTTTCCGTTTCCTGCTGCTTTTACTGAGATATACCTCTGAATAACAATGCATAGCAATGTTTACCCACTGTGTCTCAAAACTAGTTTCTTTCTGTAAGGGGAGTATTTGAGTTTTTTTAATCCTTATGATATGACACTCAAGACATTTCGTAAACTTGATTGTGTGTAAGCATCAAATACTGATCCGTTTGCATGTATCTCTAATCAAATATAAAGAAAATTAGAAAATAAGAGGCACAGGTGTCAGTTTACATGTCATTTCATGGCATATTTTTTTCTGTGATAATCCCTTTAGCTTCTATGAACCCTTTATCACCTCTCTGTCACCTTATACTCTACTCTATTTTATTTGTTTTTTACTTATCAGGGAATCTTCAGCCCTAGTATAAAATGTATTAGTTCTTCAACCTATAATCAGCTTAACTAACTAGCCAGCAGGCAAAAATAATCAACTGGCCAAAAGACCAACCAGTCTACCAGCTGACCAAGAATCAAGCCAACCAATTTCCGAAAGAGACAAAGTGAATGAATGTCTCTGTTTGAGCTTCTGACAGCTGTTACGGTTTACAGGACTCATCCTTTCATTGTGGTATTGGCTGGAGACTCTCTGTGCTCACTGGCCAATGAGGCAGAGTAAAGGGTGATGGGCTTTTCTCTCATCTTGAGCAGAGCAGAGAGATGTAATCAACAGGGGCACCTGAGTGTGACTCAGTGTCAGAGTTGTGAAAGGACACCATATGTAAAGCAAATTAGAAGCATTATCTAGTATTACTACTGCATCAATTACTGCCCCTACCTCCAGTTATCACTAGTACAACTACTGCAGCTACTGCTGTCAATAAACTATCGACTCATCTTTGTAATTATCATGATACATTCGCATATTAATAAGCTGATATGAAAATAGAGAATGCATTGGGCTACAGAAACGTGAGTGCACAAACCCATTGCACTGCATTGTTGCCTGGCAACTTAACTAATGCAGCTCAGCAAAATAAAATGTTGAGGCTCACAGATTTTGGCTTTGGAGAATACAGCATGTAGCCAACATTCGATACAAAAACTTCTGCCTATTGTATCTTGACAGCACTGTACAGCAGCCAATTGTAATAGTGAACTTAACCCACTACTGAGGCTTAGACTCACCCCGGCTGCTGATAAAGGCATCTCAGGGAACTCAATTTCAACTACTTGGGACTAAAATCGAATGTAAGCTCGACTCTGTGTGTGTGTGTACTCACTTGTGTAACATGGCACGCAATACCATTATTACCAGGAGATTGAGTCACATATAGCTGGCCCTCTTCAAGACTATCGGCTCTCATGATAACTGTAATGAGGCTCTCAGTAGAGGTTTATTAAGGCGTCATTTGAGGAAAAGGTGAGGGGACTGTAATTGGAATGACATTTAAACACTCTCCCTAGTTATCTCTCTCTCACTCACACACACACACACACACACAGACGCGTCAAAAGTAACTGTCAGCATCAGGTGGTTAACCTGTATCTGTCTACTTCACCCCCCCCCCCCCATAATGAAATTGTAGCAAGCACAGAAAAACTAGATTGACAAAGTTGCACGTTATCAAAAAATGTTGTGTGTAATGACTTTTTCCTGTGATGCTGCTGCCTCAAATGTCACAGAGATCTATATTAATATACTTACATCTTTAGAAATGTATATACCTACAGTATGTTTATGTGTGTGTGTAATTATTTTCATTCACTTGACTGACACCATTGTTGATGCATCAGGCATAAAAAAATGATTAACGTGAAAGCCTGCAGAAAATATTTTTATTTCCAGGCATCATGCAATGTGATTTCTAATTCAAAGCTGAGAGTGTAAAAGTGAATTAACCAGATGCACAGCATCGATAGATCAGCGCTACATCTGAAATGTAGTTTTTAATCAATGAACAGCAGTGAAAAGAGAGGAAAACGTGAGTAAAAGCAAGAAATAGAATTTTCTATACCCTAAACCAAATTTAGTTGGCGTTTTGATTTTCAAGAAGGTGCATAAATATCCCCCTGCGTTTGCTGACATTCAATAGACTAATGATTTGATATACTTCTTTCAAGAAGAATATAACTTCAGCTAATGTGCCATCTATGTGCAAATAGTGCGAATGCGTGTGTTGCAGACTAATAAGCTCACCTGCGCTGAGCATCTGCCCTTAACACCAAGTGAAAATACACTTTCTCTGGCAAGTGTCTTTTCTCATTTGCCCTCTCTACCTCTAAGTTGTTCCCTTTGTCACGTTCTCTCTCTTTCATTCTTTCAATTACACATACACAGGTACAAGTTATCAATTCAAAATGCCCAAATATAAGACCAGAGACTTGCACATTTCCCTCTATCACTCCTCCACATTTTACCGACTTTGACCCCAATCTGTCCTTCTTGTCACCATCTTTCTCCACTTGCTTATCACTTCTTCTTTTCCTCTACGGTCTTGTTCCTCTTCACCCATCTGTCCATCGAACCTCATTTTCATTCAGCTTTTTTCTCTTTATATTCTCTGCCTTTCTTTCCTGCACACCCCCTTTCACTGTCTTTTCCTCTTCTTGGATTAGTGTGAGATGGCCTTTGTCCCCCCCCCCTGAACTCTAGAATAAGAATTGATCTCCATTTTCACTCCACAGAGGCCGATGAATACACCTCAGAGCAAGAATTAATGAGTAATTTGTGAATGATCCCTGAGCCTTTATCCCCTTTGTGGTTTACCCTGCTTTTGAGAGTTCCTCATCTGGAAAGACAATTAAAGCAGTGTGTGTGTGTGTGTGTGTGTGTGTGTGTGTGTGTGTGTGTGTGTGTGTATGTGACATAAGAAGAGTGGAGGAAGAGGAAGGAAAAGCAGACACAGACAAAAAGAGCTCACGAGCATCATATGAGCCGAATACTATGCAAATGTTTGAAACTCCCTTCTTTGCTTAGGTAGGTATAAACTGTACTGTATTGTACGCTTGCTGCTCTGAGTATGTGCGTGTGTGTATGGGGAGGTGGTGACCATAGACTTGGAGTAATCCTGAGAGTCTGCTGTGTCTGGATAAGCTCTGTGTTTGCTGAGGTTCAGACTTGAGGCTACAAGATAGGGCACGAGTAATCTGCTCTGCTACAGTGACGGACAACTTCCTCCCTTCACCCCTAGACTAGCACGTACACAGCACACACACATATACTGTATATATACATGCAAAAGCGCTACAGAAATGAAAATGTGTTTACACACCCACGCTAAACATACTTTCACCTGAAGACAGTGTGACGATGTCCAGTCTTGAAGGTTAATCAGTGTTCTGGGCATTTCTTGTTAACTGATATTCTTGAAGAAGCCTGAATACAGTGAACTTGGAAAGGCCAGCTTCATCAATCAGTGTTGCTGAAGTCAAGGTTTACAGGACTTTGAGATAAAGGTTTCTTTTAAATTTCTTTTCACTCACTTTTTATTGAGTCTCCTGAGTTCATCTCTTTGATCTCTTTTTGAACTTTGATTGCCTCCGCCAAATACGCTCAACCCCAGCATGGGAATTCTCACATTATTTTTTTGAGCAAAGTACAAATCACCGTTATAAGCCTACTTTGTGTGTGTGTGTGTGTATGTGTATGTGTATGTATAGCATTGATGTACATACAGCTGGAGCATATACTGTTGTATCTTAATTATCTCAACTTTTCCAACTAAGAAAAACAGCCTTAAGCTTAATAACAATGCATTTTTGACATTATCTAAGGAACTTTGAAATGTTTACATGAGCCACGGTGGTTAGACAATCCTCAGCCCATCGAGCATCATGGAATCTTTCAGCAATCGGAAAAAAATGGAAAGTTAGAAATACAAGGTTTTCAGCCCACAATGACAGTACAGAACATGGCTCTATGGATGGCAATGTCAGTCTGTCCATTCATCACTTTGGTTCAGATTTAAATATGTCAACATATATTGGATGGATTGCCATGAAATTTGGTACAAACAGTCATGTTTTCCCACTTGGCATGAACTACAATAACTTAATCCCCCAACTTTTCATCTAGTGCACATCAGCACATCAGGCCCAAATACCTACAAAACTCATGACATTCCCGCTAGCCTCAGCTTTACATTGTGTTTAGTGCTAATTAGAACATTATAGCATGCTAACATGCTAAACTAAAATGCAGAACATGATCAACAGCATACCTACTAAACATCAGCATGGAAGCATTTAGTTTAACGCAATGCCTAATTACAGCCTCCCGGAGCCGCTATAGCGTGACCATAGACTCTTAATCTTGTTGTGTATATGTGTACTTTCCTGCACGTAAATACTGTATGTTTATGTTTGTGTAACTATTTGTGTCCCCTACACTCTGAATCCAGATTGCCCTCTTATGTCGGTGCTGATACAGCAGGCTGCGGAAATGAGAGAGGCCCATTATTGTAGTACTTTAGATGCCATATTAATCTGTATTCTGATTTTGAAGCTGTCTTTAAGTCTGGTCTGCATAAAAGAAAAGCCACAGTATGTGCACATGGCATGGACGCTAACTGCTAATTACAATGCTGTGATTCGGTCTGTGAATACAAAATGATCATTTTCACTGCCCCCTGCTCAGGCCATCAATCAGCTTGTCAACACAGATGCCATAATCGAAGGTTGATGACTAGGAGAGAAGAAGGGCTGAAACTAGGCCTATTATAATGTTTTAATGAAAACAGAGATAGAGGGGTTCTAGACAAGGGAATTTATCTGTTGTGTCTCACCTCATGTCCTATTACTCCCACTGAATGAAAGTAATCTTCAGTGTGAGGCTGAACGGCTCTAAAAGTAGACATGGTACTACAGTACGCTCTTGCCCATTTCCCGTCTCCAAGGTAAAATGATGTAAAAAGGATGAAACCAGCAGTCCTCTGTATCATGTTGACGACACGCTGTTTAGTGTCTTTAGGTCTCACCAACCACTTGTACAAAACCGCAGTGTAATTTTCCACCGTGCCGATTGCAGGGAGCCGTGCACAAGGGTGCCTTAGTTGAACTGAAAAAGATGCAAAGTGCTCTTATCTCAAATGATATAACGTTCAGCAGTGCTCACCTATAGCATCAGGTGTCCTTCCTGCCTCTTTCTCCCCTGCTGTCCCTCTGTTTCTTTTATCCTCTCTTCATTTCTGCCTTCTTACATTTCTCACCCCACTAATCTTGCCTTCTCACAGGGTTTTTCTTTTCTTTTTGTTGCTCCTCTAATAGAAATGGCACACATTTAAGAAGACACATTGACGTCAGCTAGTTTGTGCTCAGATCCAACCCGCAGAGCAGTGCACATATACAAAACTGTGTGCTTTTGTCAATGTAAAGTAGTTGAAGGAGGTTTTAAGAGAAAACAGCTGACATGATCACAACGATGACCAATGTGATTCCCAAAGCGTTCTGAATCAGAGGTGATCACTCGCATGCTTGAATGCATGCAGAACTTGAAATATCTTCGTCCTACAACGTGAGCATATATGGATTTCAGCTGCATAGTACAGGAACTGCAATCTTCCTCCCCCACCTTCACTTGGTAATATTCCTGAAGCTGCAGAAGGCTACACAGGCTGCTCCACAGGTTTGTTGACAGAGAGCTGATAACAGTCAACAAGCATATTTATTGGAAATGATGCAGATGTGCCACTCTGTGGGACGCAGCTGGAAGACTCAGGTCAAACATCAAACTGTCTTTATGTTTACAGGCTGCTGCTATCCCCCTACTCTATTTACATATCACCATAGAGCCACTTGTAGCTTAAAGTATAGAGAATGATTAGCAATATAACACAATTAGTTAACTAATATCATAGTTTATTGGCCCTGACCGTATAATCAGACTTTGAAGCTTTTGATATACACCCAGTTGCCAGTTCATTAGGTATGTTTCTATTATTTTGTCCACCCTATTTATATCAATGAGTGTAGGCTAAATAACAGAAACACCTCTTCAAAGTTTGATTATCCAGTCAGAGCCAATCAACTATGATATTAGTTAGCTAAAATTGCCATAGTAATTGTGTTATATTGCTAACATTTCTCTATACTTCAAGCTATGTGATCTATTTAGCTAAGTGATGATGTGATTAGAGTAGGTGGATAGCAGCTGCCTGTAGTGCATGGTACAGGTTGTTATTAGGATTGGATGTAGCTGTTAGCCATGACGGCAGAGTTGCACCCTGCTGCTGCCCATTCAAAACACAGTACACCAACATTGCAGGTGCAGAAAATAACCACTCAGTCTGAAAATATTGTAACGTATGCATTCCACATGTCAAGGACAACACATCTTTCAATCCAACTCCATTGTCGGCACTCTCTATCCCTGTTCATCATCCTTCTGCTTGTATTCTTTCAGCACGCAGGTACGCAAACAGGGATTGTCTGAAATAACAACACTTAGTGTTTGTCATTTCCAGTGCCAAGGCACTTTGAACTTTCCCATTCCCAAGTCTCTCCCATTCTGAGGCATGCTCCCTGATTAATAACATAACTTACTCTCTCTTTCTCTCTGCCTCTCTCTTTGTGTTTGTTCTTGCTGTTGGCTTCAGCTTACATCCGTATTTTCTAAAACTCTAGGGTTTATTTTGTTCCTCACTGGAGAGAAAAATAATGCATGACTTGTGCCTGAATGCTGCTGTAGGACACCTAGTCCTCATTATTGAACATGGTCACAGTTCTGTGATCACCAGGAATTGCCATTTTTTTAAACGTTGATTAATTTAATTAGGTCCGCCATTAATTAGCCTCAAACCCAAGCACAAATGTTTTGACATCTAACCCTTTGAATATTGTTTCCCTGAATGTGAAGTAGAGGGCTGTATTCATCTTGAGATCTATTTATTCGATTTTTCATTTTCTGATGTCTGCTCACTGTGTTGATTCATGTGTCTCTTTTTTCACATCTGGGCAGCAATGAATATTTGTTCTGCGGAAAGTGTTTTTTGAGAGGTCACATTGGTGTTCTTTGAAAAACAAGGTGAAAACAGAAATAACTGCTCAGAGCTGATGTACTATCAAAGGCCATCATTTTAAGGCTATTTCAGTCAAACCTTTGAATGAACTGCAATTTACGAAATATTTCACCACATCTTTTTGTTAAGAAATATAGAGAATATGGGGATTTTTAAACCCTGGAATTTTCTGAACCAATTTTAGTCCCTGTTGAATAGATCTCACGCTCAGCCTTGTTTCTCCCATGGCTTTTCGGCCGCAAAACCATTCAAACAGTCATACAAAACGTTTTTCTCACAGACTGACCTGAAGTCAGAAGTGTTAACTTGAGCTTTGTACCACCTAAAACCTTCAGTGGTAACGGCCCTATTTTTTGGCCAGTCGGAGCAGGATGAAACAATGTTCTGCTTGATCTACTATCAAATGTTCCTCCATTGCTCTAATGGATAGAGATAGGATGGGTAATCTGACCCCTGAGCAGTGGCGTAACAACAAGGCCTGTCAGGATGGGATGGTTGTTGTTATCCTCTGGGGGATTTGAACTCCCCCACATCCTGTTTCTTGATGTCTGTTTTGTGCTGCTTTAAAAAACATCAAAACTATCAATGGAAGAAAAGGAGGAAGATTTAGACAGTATCCTGCGCTTGACCCCCCTCTA
This sequence comes from Coreoperca whiteheadi, assembly GCA_011952105.1. Classification (NCBI taxonomy): domain Eukaryota; kingdom Metazoa; phylum Chordata; class Actinopteri; order Centrarchiformes; family Sinipercidae; genus Coreoperca; species Coreoperca whiteheadi. The sequence continues at coordinate 11,974,727 of CM022471.1, forward strand.
TTTACAGACACAGCCTAATGGCCTCAGTGTGAAAGACTCCACGTGGAAGGTAACAGATGTCCTTTTCTCCAAATGTTTTATGGGGTTAATAGAGAACCTTGTATCACATGCTGCTTGTAGAGGCACAACTGAGTAGGCTCATCACAACAATGTCTTTATCTTTGATCTAATCCTGTTAATCGTAACCATCAGGTTTTGTCTAAAAGACAGATAACTTAAGAGAAAACAGCTGATCATTTGGTTAGATTTCCTTCAGATCATAGATGACTATTTAAGTCACTCCTGTTAGGGGGTTAGTAGGAGCACATTCAAGTCTTCAGCACCAGTGAGATAAAGTCAACCCAAAAGACAGCAGCTTTTTGATTTGGAACGCAGCCAGAATCACATCTGATCTTGAGCCAGAGGGAAGTCTGCTCCGAGGCCTGTCCTGATGCCCTGCTATGTGGAGCGCACCACTGTGTGCATTCAAATGATCAGCCATTAACACAGCTACACTGCCTCAGGGGAAGAAGACATGATGTGATTCATCGACAGTGAAACCCAGTTAACATTATACATATTGTATTTCATGCATTTTGAATTTTTAAGTTCTTCCCCATAACACATTTTTAATTTGCCTTTAGACAACACAGTATACAGCTGTTGTTAAGTGGCTCAGTGAGATGTAAATGGGCTGTACTCTGATATCAGATTGACTGGTTGTATTGTTATTTTAATAGGATTTGAATAGCACTTGTATATGAGAGGTGCATTTCAGGCGAATTTGGAGCGACAGTAGAAAAGAAGTGTGATAAAGCAGGTCTCATTAGACCCCAAACGGGGAAATGAGTAAGGCCATGTGTTGGTGTGTGGATGGATTCATGTGAACTTCTGAATAACAGTTTCTTTAAAAAGACCATTTGTGGAATTCCAATAATTGAGTAATTGGATTACTTAATTTCCTAGCACTTCCCTCACAGACTGCAGTCGGTGAGTTGTCCAAATCAAGCACCGTGCTCTGACTACTCATCTCTCTCAGGAATTTATTACATGGCTATCCACAGGAAATTATTAGCTTTGTCCATAGTCAGGCGCAAAGCTTTTGCTACCTCATGTCTGGTTGTCTTTGTCCCTACATGAACCCTTCCACAAAACACTGCTGTTATTAAACCACAGACCGCCCTTCACTGCACTTAATGAAGTTCTGTGTCTTGTGTCCTTTCGAATAGAGCAACAATTATCTGTATTGATACAGACATATATTGGATCTATTTCTATCTATACATCACTGCAGAAAGTGTTGTTGTTTGTGCTTGTCTTTCTCCTGAAACTAAAAGTCCACGTGATTACTCTTTTGATGATGAATCAAAGCCTCCTAACAACAGCCAACAATTTTTGTTTTGCTTATTGTCATATGGCATAGGCACTTCAAATAGGGTGCACAATTGATGACAGATCCCTACTTCTCTCAGACATCAACATGAACCCGCTCAACACCTGATTAGATAAATGCAACAAACTAAGGGTGGTGTTTGGTCTTTGCTTACGACTTCTGCGAAAATTGGTTTTAGAAGTTTTCTTCTAAACTATTCACCATGCATTCTCTATCTATGACACCCAGGTTTAATAGTTCATAATAAGGGCTCAGGAGTTTTGAGAGGTGACAAGTCACATCATCATCTCGACACTGATTAGTCTGGCACATATTTATTGGGCTCAATCGATTCTCAATGTCTGTTCTCCAGACTTAAATCTTGCAGTGAATTGATCTCACTAATTATAGTCTTTATAGACTTTGCAAAAAAAATTGCTGTCAATCTAGACAGCAATTTTTTTTTCTGCTATCCTCAGTTTCTGAAACATTATTTTACAGTTGCTCTTGTAAACAAGCACCAGGAGTTTCCTCTTTCCTTGGAGAAATCCTGAGTTGCACAGGAAGTTGTCTATTTTATGCTTATGAAAGCGACAAACAGCTTGTTTGTAAGGACTGGAAAATGGATGGAGAAATACAGTCTACAGTCTTCATATTGTGTCTATTTACATTTGAGAGCCAAACTTCAAAAGCATAGTTACTGTCTGCTTTACTGTCAGACATAACATGATTTCTGAAAGCGAGCCATCCTGTGATTATGTACCATTGAAAGAAAAGCATTTGAGTGAGAGATCTAAAATAGAGATTTATTGTGTGAATGTTTTTCTATCAATCTACTTAAGCTGATAATGGTGAACGATGTACGAGCACTGCACTGTTAAAAACATGAATGAAGCTTTTTAATGGAAAGACATCTCAGTTAGTTTTTGTTTATTCATTTGAGTGGAACAAGAGGTGAGTGTTACAGAAAGCTCTGACACCAGAAAAAGGCTGTTAAACAAGAGCAGTGAAAACAGCAGGGACGTAGACAGTAAGACGGTGACACACTGAAGACTTTCTCTGCGTGTACAGTTTCACGAACAAGGTGCGCTCTAGTTCCAATAAGGTGGACAAAACTACAAAGTGGAGAAAAGAATTAGTCCTGAAACATGGCAAGTTTTTTGGATTTGTTTGGTCAAAGGGGTTCATGGCCTCTCTTACAAGATAACGTGTCAAACTGTTTCCTGTGTGGATGACTCGCTTTCTTTGGGTTTTTTCTCTCTGTGAATCACACTTATGGTCCTGCTGGAATGCTGAGTTTCCAGTAAAGAATACATGCTTGATGAGGCTTGTCTGAACACAGAGGCAGCAGACATCCCCCCAGTCACAGGGGCAAGAGCCCCTTACAGTGTTAAAGAAGTAAAATGTGGATTTGTTTGCTTTAAGCTGGAATTATGGTTCTCAGAGCTGCATGTAAGTGAACGCACACAGGAGTTTCTTTTATGCTTGTATGGATTGGGCTCATAATGTAAAGACAACATAGAAGAAGTCAGGAAACTTTCACCCTGGTGACAGTGTAAACAAACCACTACATCCATGAAACAAACGTAAATTAATGGGACTATAACTAGAAGGGTGACAAGAATATAGATTGAAATGCTCTGCTGGAAGATCACTTGTGGCAGTACTATTGTGAAATGTATGCCCAAACCCTGAAATAAAAAATAGAGACAACTAGTGTTAGACTAACCAATCAGCTTGCTTGATGAGCAGGTCCACAATACGCATTGTTAAGATTTTGGAAGTGCGCTGTGGTGTATAATTCCAGCTTTAGTGTTTTTATTTGTATTTTTTGTTGGTTTAAACCCATTGTTATTGGGCTATATTAGATTAATTAGGTTAAAAGCAGTTAATGCCAGAAGTGGTAGCTAATGCTTTTTCAATGCAAAAAATGTTTTACTTTGGAAATGACTCTGGATGGAGACTATGTGAATCCACACATACTGCAATAATATTACTTTAGAGCATTCTTTGTAAATGCCTCAGTCCCAATAACTTACATATATTGATATAACAGTCCTCACCTTAAGGCATACCATGTTGTGCCTGTGAGTTAAAGAGTGTTAAGCTTTAAGTAGATTTTTCTCATGTTAGTACTGCTGCATTGATATTTAATCGGACTACGCACAGGCCTTGGTAGGAGGCCAGTAGCCCTTGGAAACTGCACATTGCAAAATAATCATTTTTTTCCCCGGCCGAGTGAGTCAAGAGCACTCTGGCTGGGTGCCCCCAAAAATGAAGCAAAAGCCCTCAGACACCTATCATCCACTCCATTTCATCACTGGAACTTTGTTTGCTGCACATATTGAATGCCGCAGAGGACTCACACACTTGGGTAATCAGGCAGGAAAACAAATGTGCAATTTGAATAGCATCGTGCTTAATGGCATACCTGCTTTTCTGTTCATGTTTCAGACGGGAAGGTGGAGGTAACGAAGGAGAGCCTGAAGCTCTGCACCATGGGGCCAGGAAAGGTGTTTGGAGAGCTGGCTATTCTCTACAACTGCACCAGGACTGCCACGGTCAAGAGTGAGTCTCCACAGACACCTGGAAAAACATCCAAAGTGCTCACATGAGTTTCCTAGGTGACAGATAATGTCACCTGTACACACACACACACACACACACACACACACACACACACCACCACTGAAATCTTTCCCCTTGGTGTGGAGGATTAGGGGTCTTTTTACCTCTAAGATATCAGTCCTACATCGAAACAGAGAGAGGGATCACACTGTCTTTGTATCAATGGGGAACACAGCGGCTATGATGAAACACTACCCATCACCACTCCATGTTTTCACAACATTCCAGTTAAGTGTCTTGCAAGACCCCCAGTGAGCTGAATGTCAAGGTTTACTGCTTCTGCTCTTTCATGTGTCAAAGCTCCAGCTATGAAGGATGCACAGTGGGTGAGTACGTGGTCTATCAGACCGGCGATTTGAATAGTGAGCCTAATAGTCAGCAGAGGAGACTGAGAAAGGACAGGACAGATGGTGTACTACGCACATTTGAGACCTAGTGTGTTATAAGATAGTGTGTCAGGATGAAAAATTAGTGTTTATGTGAGGCAGGAAATGGGAAATAATTGGAAATGTGTCTTTGGATAGAATAATAGACAAAAGGTGAGATGAAATGAGACTTGTGGTGTTTTTGTGCACATAAATGCAGTTAAAATTAAAATAAATGAATGTAGGTCAGTGTCTGAGTGAGTGCTCCAGTTGACACTAAAGAACATTCTTTATAATAAATCAGTATAATCTTTATTGACCTGGTAAATAATTTCACACACTGTAAGCTGGTTGATGTTTCCCTGCTTGGGAAGAAAATCTATGTGTGACCCAAGAATGCGGGGCGAGGAGGCCTGAGTTGAAATGTGGAGGAAACAGGGTTGATGATGGTGGCGGCAAGGTTGCACGCCCCTTGCTGGCCCCATTCATGTCCCATGATCCCCTACCTCTGACCAGGCAACCTGACGGAACGCCAGGCTCCCGTCGCTATGGCAATATGTGCCCACAGGGAGATGAGCCAACTCTTATGGGCTAAAATATTCCCCTTCCCACAGGCGACAGAGTGTCTGTCTTTTTTCTTTTCTTTTGCCTGCCACCAGCCCACCGGCCTGCACTTCCTGTCACAGTCTTTTGAAGTGTAAGTCAGTGCTTTGCTGCTTAATAAAAACTCTGCATGGAACAAATGATGTAATTGTCTACATGGGCAGAAGTGTGTTTACAGTCTAACAGGGTCACTGGCACTGTCTCTGAGGGTTAGTTTAACGTATGTCTCTACACAAGAATGTACCGAGGAATCCAGTTGCCACATGAAACATTTGAGGTGACGACCTCCAATGGAAATCATGCAACTACCTGATGAGTGTGCATCACGCAATTAAATTGGATTTATGTGTGGAACCCTGTAGGAGGATATATCCTCAGTGTAATTTAAATTTACATTGCATGGTCTTCTATGTCATATGCATGAGTAATTGCCTGCTAATGTAGACTCATCCATAAAACTGTGTACAATACCCCTGTCACTGCTCGATCCGTACCGGCTGCTTGATCTGTTCTGCACATGCCCAAAAGTGGTCCTGTCAGTCAACGGATGTTACCACAAAATGTGCCTGTTTAAAATTACTTGTGATGTGAAAGAGTGATCATAAAACAATCCTACTTACACTCAAGATAACAAAATAGTTTGTAATCGTTGGAAATGTAATAGTTGGGCCAGTGGATCATCGCATAATTTGTACTTAATTTGTAATTAAAAAACAAAAAAAAAATGTAAGATTTAGTTTTAGTATTTTGAACAGGCACATTTGCGGTTATCATCTTTGACTTACAGGACCTGTTTTGCACATGTGCAGTTTGGATAGAGCACTGTAATGCTCTATCCGAAATAATTCCCTATAGTGATATTATTGCTAACTGTGATAATCGAGAGATTATTGGAATTGGTCACCTATTGAGTCTCCCATAATGTGCAATGACTCATTTAGAGAAACTATTTGCAGTTATTGTTTTGTGTTTAGGTACCTGATGTTCCCAGTCTTGCTGTTTCAAGAACTGTGGTGCATTGTGCATTGTTTTACTTTGCAATTAAACAGGCACACGTTTAAAATTTCACTTCAGTGTTCCAGTCAGCATGAGAAATTAGATTGAATTATTCCGGTGAGATAAAATGAGCTTGAAATGTTGTAGTGAAGCTGTAGTCATGCTTAAAACACTGAAACAGTGATATAGCATATTTTATCTCATTTACTTTTAATTAGTGCCAACCATTTCCAAAGCATGGTACAGATTTTTCATTGTGTCTTTTCTATCTTCCAGGCATCATTTAGTTTCTATTCATTTCAGAACATTATGAAAATCACAGTCTTGAAACTGGCTTGATTTTGGTAATCCATCACAGTGAGCATTGTGTCTGTTCCTTTACAAATCAATCTGCACTTACAACTGTCTTACAACAAAGGGATAAAATGACTCTGACAACAATGAAAGCAGACATAATGTTCACTAAGATAGATTACGTATCACACACTTAAGTTCCAATTCTCTGCAAGTTGTTTGTCAAACCACCCTGGTATGAATGGAAACTGCCTGGGAAGATGGAAAGACACATTTTGGAAAATGGTTCGCAGAAATGGAATGAGCAGTATCTGTGATAAATATAGTAAAATGTCTAAAATGTGCAAAATCCCTGCTATAATCTGTTAAATTACAATAATATACAAACAGAAGGCTTGGTAAAACAATTTAATAATACACTAAATCAATAATATATATTTTATTTCTGAACTGTTACAACAAACTATGAATTGGACCCTTTAATGTGGGAAATTGTTTTGATTGGCAAAACGTGCAAGCATTCATCCAATTTCACAATTTTCTTCAGATGTATTGCAGGGATGAGACAAAATTGCAAGCTCTCCCAAATAATACGAGGATTGGTCGAATTTGTATTAATTCTTGCATTTCCCTGATTGCAAATTCCTGGAGGAACTGACAAGGATATTGGTTTTCCATAAGTCCCTCTACTTTTCAGCCTTTCGGTAATTTCATGTGTGAGCACTTGCTTGCTTCTCCCAAGACAAATGGATTCAGTAAAGTAAGTTTGCCTTGACTTGAGCATTTCGAGTAGCACTTATTCCCAGGCTGTGCAGTGCCCCCAACAAGCTCCATCAATCAATATGTTATGTTTAATTTGAGGGTACAGATCCTTGTGTGCAAAGTTATGGCTACATTTGGGGTTGGGCTCTGCCAGTCAAGGTAAATGACTTGGGATTTTAGATGCAGCATGAGCGAAAAATGTTGCCGGAGATGCAGTTTACAAAAAAAACTCCCCTTGCCATCATATCCATATCATTTTCAAATGACAACAATCGGGAAGATGCTGGCCAAAGAGAAGAGAGAGGGAAAAGGGTAGGACTGAGAGGAAAAAAGAGAGAGGTAATAAATACAGTACAGCAGTGACAGCAAAATGAGGGAGCCACCTCAAGGGAAGCAAGACAAAATTGGTGTTTTTTTGTCTGCAGACAGACAAGAAAGAGGGGCAGCGGCCTCCTGCTAAAATATTCGTTTTATAGCATCAAAATGTTACTGTTTCACAAAGACTTGGACTTGACAGCATAACAGGATGCAATTCAGCATGGTGCAACATAAAGCAGTTCAGCAGTTGTCAGTAGTATGCATCACAAGTGTAGATTTATGGCCATATTTAGGGTTTAAGAGATCATTTGAAACTATTTTGTTCTTGTGGCTCGGTCTATTTCTTGAAAATGCCCACTTAGAATATGGAATCCCAGCATATAGTTGCAAACTTAAAAATTGTGGTAAGGGGTTTGTAGGGCTGCAACTAACAATTATTTTCGTGATTGATGAATCCATCAATTATGTTCTCAATTCATTGTTTGGTATATATTATATTCAGTTTATGATTACAATGGAAATAAAAATTCTTAACTTAAGGTCATCTTATTATCTTTTTTCCATAGCTTTCAACCACATCTCATGGTCTTTCAGAAAAAAAGTGAACCTGGAGTTAAGTTTTGTTTTGTCACACTACTGTTTCCACAGTCAAGAATGAACATTCAACTTCAAATATAGACAATTGTAGCATTAGCAAATAAAATAAAATATGATACCAGAACATGGCACATACACAAAAAAGCACATTGTTCAGTCATAGTGGCTCTAGACGAGTGTCGGGAATCCGGGCATTGTTTTGGACCAGTCTTCTCTTAGAGAGTGAGGTCACTGCCAGTCACTACTAACATAATCAGTGAGACTGATTATCTGTGTGCTCCATCTTAATGATAGTGTTGGTAAAAGCAGTCTCAGACGTCATTGCAGAAACTCAGCTGTGCTCTCAGCTGGGATCATATTTAATCCACAAGAATGCTTTAACGTATGACTACATTATAATACTTATTGAATAACAACAATGTCCTCTCATTTTGTAGAAGTACAGGGCTACCTAGAACATTTGAAGGGAGATCCAGATGAGGTCGGGTGAAGCATGTGTTTGAAAGGAAATCCTATTTAGTTCTAGCTAACAAGTATAGGCTACTGTTGGGTATTTGCCAACAGCAGACACCCAGGCATGCACAAACACACACATTTCACATACATATTTCTCTCTGTCTGTCAGTCTTTGTCACTCACTATTTACACACACATACAGAGGGAATTTTCTACAGTGCAGTCAAGATGACAAGCATTCACTTTCATGATAATCAATGTCCAACATGGGCTGGCCATTTTTTACACTGGGCACGCCTTCCCTTTCACGCTCCCATGCACATTGGAGAATGAAGTTTTAGGCTGTTTAAAGAAGCGTGGGTTTGCAGGTATTGGGAAAAACAAGCATGGCTAACAAAATGGTAGTATTCAATTGACTGGAAACCAAATGACGGGATTGAAAACCGAGAGCTGTTGCGTAGAAAACTTTTGTCCACCAAACAAGTGAAAGAGGAGTTCGTTTTCTATGTCTTTTGGACTGTCAGACTGACTTGTGCTGGTCAGAGTTAAAAGCTTAATTTGTGGATTGTAGTATTATCATTGTCATCCTGGAGGTCACTGCATAAATGCACAACTGGGTGAAGGTGATACCTTTTGTTTTAGTTGCTTTTTTTTAGAGTAATAAGCAACCTATCTCTGGAATTATTACAGACAGTACAAGAATGTCAATTTCCCTATATCAGAACTTATATATCCACATATTTGTGTTTAGAAGGAAAATAAACACAGACTTAGAATTACAATTTGTTGGGATGTTTGGTGTATTGATGGTCTTTATTATTTGAATACTTTATTTTCATTTAACATTCATTTATGATTTGATTGTAATTGTTCTGAATATCATGTACCATCCTATTTTAACTCCTATCTATTTAATTCCATCCTATTTCAGTTATCTACACAATCAAAAAATAAATGTAATTTTCAACATAATCCTATTTTTCCAACTTCTTGGAGCTTTTGATGAAGATTAAGAGCCTTTGGAGCACCACTTGATGTAAAGTACAAGTTAATCAATGGCCACGGCTGGATGAACACCAAGTATCTATACAATAACAAAATGAATTAATGTTATTTCCCCAAGATAAATCAGGGTATTTCCCACCAATGAAGATCTAGGATGGTCCATCCAAGTAATTATTCAACCACCTTAAAATGCAGTGAAAAATTCAATAAAATAATTTAATATGAATAATAAGCACCACTACATGAAGACTTTGATGCATCACTCAGAGCAACGCAGAAGTCAATCAATGTCTTTGGCTGGAGGAACACCAGATATCTATTATCAAATGTTAAAATTGGAAAAAAATGTATAGTTTGAACTGCTGCTCTGCTTTGCTGTCACCTCATTTGCTCATTTGTTCTCACACATCTTTAATTGATTGTGACTGTCTGAGCTGTTTGCCTTCTTACTTGTAAAAACTTGTCACACAGGAGAAACAAAGCTAATCGATGTCCCTCTGGAGAGAAAAGACCAGTGTTAAGTTCCATAAACTCTAACAGCACATCTGTTACACACATTTCGTGAAATAAAAAAATGAACAGGTATGGTTTTTAAATATATTTGAGATATAATAATAAGAGCGTGGCTAGTGAATGGTAGCTAACATATTTATTAACATTAACTAGCTCATTTCTGCCAATAGATCCTCCTAAATGTTACATACTGGACCTTTAAATAACATCCAGTTTAAAATAAATTTCAAAGGAAAACATTTCGAACATGACTGGTGGTGTCGATAAATATCTAATGCATAAATGTATTAGATTCAAATCGATGCCAACCAGTCTACACATATACATTACACACTGTGCATCAGATATTTATCTCAAATTGACATTTCCTTTCTCCTATTGATTCCCATTATTTGACAATTATACTCTATCTCTCCCAGCTAATGTGGACTTGAGATAAAAATGACAGCACAAAAGTCGTAATTAATATGATGGAAGATTTCCATTTCCCACGGATGGCAGCCATCCAAGCCAAGTCTATCCTTTAAGATTAAGGGCCCTATTTTCATGAGGTTGCCTGTTGGGTAGTGGGATTTTTGTTACCATGTGCCATTGACTCATGAATATAGAGCTACTTTCTGATGTATGCATATAGCATCTAGCTTGCATTTTGAATCTTCTTCATAGATAAAACATAACAGCTAACATATGGCCATTGCTTGGGAATTAGTATTTATACACACATGTTTTACTAAAAACAGAACTTCATATCATGATATCACAGGAAGGAAATGAAGCCACAGCTGCAGCATTGTTCTGGAGACTTTGGAGAATGGCCCTTGTAACAGAGTGATAGCTCAGCTGTACAAAAACCCTTCCTTCCGCTGGGAGTGCGCAGTGGTCTTGCTAATCAGTCTGCGAGAGAAAAATGTGCATGTGAGTGTGTGTAAATGTGTGAGTGTGTGTGTAGTAGACTACATCTGCTCAGTCTCAGGAATCACCCTGTCCACAGTGAGTGAATCGTGTTTTGGCAGAATGAGATAAGTTACAGGTTTGACTCCTTGGTGAACCAGGCACCAAGTTAAACATTATGAACGGTGCGGAAGGCAGAGAATGGCGGCTTTTGCTGGGGACTCTGTTGTGTTTTAACAATAAAACATGTTGCTTGTAAGGCTGTCAGTGTGCCCTCTAAGTCTGTTACTCTCTACCTCTTGGGTACACTTTGTGTGGCTGTGTGTATACGTCTATGGTCTCCTCCATAATTATTTCCTTGATTGTTATTCTTGGGTCTATGAAATACCTTCTTCATCTATACATCACAAAGAAATGCAGACAACCTACAAAACACTGCATTTGAACATTTTTAACATATGACTAGATAATGAACTGCGAGATCCCCTCCAGCCTTTCTTTGACCCAGCAATGTGATTCCTTGGGTAGTGCTCACATGTTGGATCTGGCGCAGAATACCAAGCACCAGCTATTTGCTTTGCGAGCAGACAAAAACAACTGCATTTAATACAGTTTATTTATCTATATTGGTGTTATTTAATCTCTTTTAATATATTTATTTATTTATTTATTAAAAGTGATTAAATATAAATGTATATACACATACACATATAAACACATTTGTATTTTGTTTACTCATTACCATTTCTCATTTCAATTAAATCATGGAGGTAAGGTTGAAAAAAAGAGGGATATTCCTTTAAATTCAGCAGCTGTTACACTATAGGGCTTTGTAAAGATTTATACAAAGTATTCGGACTTTTAAATATTGTGGTGGCAGGTCATCATAACATCTAGTGGCAAGTCATTACACACTTCAGAATTTGGATTTGGGGAGTGAGAGAAGAGCCACAATTGCTGAAGAGGGTACATACACATTGTACTGTTGAGTAAATGGGCGGATTACTGCAGAAAGTGGATGTAAGTATGTTAAGAGTTATAGGTGGATATAATGTATACTGTGGAAATTTAAAACCACTGCAGCTTTAAAGAGAAACAACAAATTATATTCATTGTTGTGAACCAAGGTTGTTTGTATGTGGACCTGAGCACCATCATTAGGAAGGGCCGGGCAGTGAAGAGTTGGAGAAAGGGGCTATTAGAATCAGGAAAGCTAGTGAGTACACTCTTAACAAGGAGCACAGAGGCCCCATCTACTGTGCTGCCGTGTCTTTTCCAATCGTAGTTACTACTCACAATAACTAGAGGTGCAACCAGGAGCAGGGACATGATAGACTGAAAAAGCAGAGATACAAATGCAAATGCAAAACTAAACATGCAAATGCAAAAATTAGAGTAATGGCAAATTGTACAGTTGTTGTAGGCATGCCACATGAGAATGCAGACAGGCAATTAGACAAGCAGAGAAATAGCGATAAAACTACAGAAAGCTACAGAAAGCAACAGGAATTACTAATGATCGTTAAAATAAACAAAGCTCACAAATTGGCGTCTCATTTGCCGTGACTGATGTTTCCATAATGATGTTGAGATGTTTTGTTGTAAAAGTTAAGGCACCATCATTCTCCTTTCATCACCTTGTGCTCATGTGTGCAGAGGTTCAGGAGAACTAAATTGCCATGGGATAAAGGATTTCATTAGATAACCTAAGAAAAATGCAGAAACAGGCACAGAGAGAAGAAGAATTGGAAGAATGGCTTTGGTAGATCGAATTCCAGTGGGACAGAGTGGGGAAGAAATCTTCTCTGTTTCCATGGCTGCCATGGTAACACTGTTGCCACAGTGCGGCAAGAAATGTGGTGGTAAAATGGTGATGGCGGAAGAGTAGCCTCCACCCAGCTGTTTGAAGTCACAGTTGTTGTGCTGTTCATTGTGTGCATTTTTATCTGATGGCTGTGTCTATAACTTGACAGTGTGGATTTTTTTTGTTGAATGAAGGCATCTGAATTTCTATGTGCTTTTGTGTGTAAGTGCATTTGTTAAAGACTGTCCCAGTGTGTGTGTGTTTGTGCATTTGGACTGAGGGCCCCTGCTGCTGTTGTTGTCCTAATTCTCAGTTGGAGCGCAGGTGTGAGCCCGGAGCTAGAGGCTCTTCTGGGGCTCTAAACAGCTTGAAAGGTTAAAACACCCAGAGAGAGGTAACCTCAGACAGCAGCAATATACAGTCAGTTATACAGCTGGTAGCAGGTGTAGCTTTAAACAACTGCTTTTCTTCCACATGTTTTATGCTAATAGTCTCATATGACAATATGGACAGGCTAATAATGTGAACCTGCTTTTTGCTGTGGGGGAATGTCAGGTAACTGAGGACAGCTCTCTGCGTTGAAGGATTATTTAGTCTTTCTACCTGTTTTGCATCATCCAGGGGACATTTGCATTGCTTGCCTTTTTTATATACAATTCTGGGACACATTTGCTTTATAAAAAATGTTATTTGCTGTTGAAGCTGTACCTCAGTATCAGTGGAAGAACATGGCTCAGGAAACTTTGTGGAGCTGCTTCTCTTAGCAATACTTTGAATCAGGTGCTACTTCTAATACAATAGATTGGATAGAGATCTGTTCCTACAAAAGCTAAATGAAAATGCACCCAAGAAGAACTCAAGATAGATGTTGAAAAGGTGTAAATGCATCTGTCTGTTCAAGTTCAACTACGTCGGTAAGTGCACTGTGGAAGTAGCCTCTACCCTTGTGTTAATGGCTAAAGTTACCCTGAAGTTACACTGAAATTAGCCGTCTTTCTCCCTTGCGCTTGAGACAGAGACAAAGTCAGAGAACACAATAAAACTCACCAATGCATCTGTGTTAGTTTATGGATAGTTATTAAGTTAGTTAGTTGAGTTAATCGTATTCTGGTGTTATTGGCAGTTACTTAACAGTTTCAGTTGCATTACTACCACCCTCTGAGCTGGAGTAGGGCTCACCCAGATTTGCATGTAGAGTGGAAAAAGATGGATTGAAAATCAAATTTGTGACCTGGCATTTGCAATTTAGTTTGATATTTCCAGTGAAAAGATCAGATAGGTGGGGTCCAGCGGACTAGGACGCATACCATGTAGCCATTTGTAGCCAAATCGCTAGACTCACTAATGTTGAGCCAATCTGAGAGAAGGTGAGACTGACCTTTCATCCAAAAAGGAATCATTGTTTTTTCTTAATTGTATGGGGAAACGATCCAAGCAGCAGAACATGCTGTATGGCTGGCAGTGCAATCTAGTTGTGCTTGCTCTAGCAGCTTATATTTGCAGTCATAGCCACAATATTTCCTGTCCCACCTGCCTCTGTCACAGTTTTCAAATAAATTTTGTCTTGCCAATTCTGGTCTGACCGCAGCATAGGGCAGTCAAAAGGCCCTGATGTTTGGTACCATAGAAATACAATTAAAGTAACTGAAGGATAAGCAGTGAAATTTCTATTTTTCGCACCCTCCAAAAACCGAGCTTAATTTCATGGCCCATGAGAAGCCAATGATAGGGTTGGGCAATATGATGGTATATGCTGTGCAACAGCAGAAAAGTGTCCATGGGTGGAGATTTTGCAATAATGGAGCTATCCGTTAAGTGTCTCTGCTATATATTTAAGGCAGGCTATATAGCAAATCAGGGGTGGATTCTTGCATGATCTTGCGAATCCAGCTGCCTCGCGGTATAACATGATTTGTGCAGGACTGCTTACCACATTTTTTACCTGACACGTAAAAAAGCCACAGTTAGTGAAAGTAATGCACCTCTAAGCTGGTTTGCCAACCATCGCAGAAGAAGAGAGTGACAAGTAAACATGGAGAAAGAGAGTGAAACTGTAAATAAGGAGCAGGAGTTGCTGTTTTTGTTTTTATTGAAGTTCCAAATAATAATAAGAAAATAATTTAATACGATGAAGTACGGTACAGTATGGTTATTTAAAATTTCTTAATTAAATTTACAGACAGTTACTGTATTGTAATATATACTGACACCGTTATATAAAATGAAATATCCCGTTATAGAGGATTTTGGCCATATTGCCCACCCCTAGTGGATTATAGTGTATAAACTGTATACATTTTTGTATACAGATACAAAACGTTTCCTCATTCCGTTGATAAAAAAACGGAATTCAGGTGGCATTACGTGTGTCTTAAAACATAATTGCAGTTCCCAATTTTTAATATACTGTATGACTGTAATTTCTGGGAGACTGGGTTGTGGGAAGAAAAAAAAGTATCACCAGTGAAAGAACAACATAACGTCCCCATAGGAGGTACATGTTAAGTTAACATTAACACGGAATCCACAAGAGTTCATGTGCAAAGAGTGAAATACAGTTAGCCCAAAAGTAAAGAATGTTGCATTAGCAAAATATTAGCAATGGCTAGCTTGGTTAGCGCTAAACAAATTTAATACTCCAAAATAAAAACAACGGTCATGAAAGACCTATAGCCTAAGACCTAATGAAGTACCTATAAATAACAGTTCAACAAGGGCATTTAAAATAAATACACCTATCAATATTTGCTTAGACACAGACCTGACAAAACAGTGGATGTTTCAATGTCAGTTAAACTGCTACAGAACTGTGCTAGTATTGGTCGCTACTAGCAACAGACAGTTAAACTGAAACTAGCTGCCGGTGGCCGTATAATAACGCTGTATATCACCAATAGGTTGGAGATAATAGAGAGAAGGGAGTTAAGACAAATGTTAAGGGACACAGTCTATCATGTAATTTATAGGTTGGATGTTATAATATTTGAAACATTGTAGAATTTTCCTCACAAGATCCATTAACAGAGAGACATTTATAATATCTGGGCTACAGTTTCCTTCCTATAATGAACTGTTTTTAAAGGATTTCACAGAAAGAGAGCTGAATGTAGGACTCCTGGAGAGTAAAGAGGACTCTTGTCAGAATAATTGCTGTTTCTTAAAAGAAAAAAGTGAACAACACACATATACAATGATGGAATTGCACACACACGCTGGCATGCAGTCACTCACTCACACACAGACTCAGAAACATGAATTCATCACATTCTGGCAAAGCAGTGGGTGGAATTATTTCTCTGGCTTTGCTTGGTATTTTTGGGTGCAGAGATTTGATGTTTTTGCCTCAGCGGATAGAAAAACATCAGCCTTGACTGACAGAAGACCTTGTGAAATTCAACAATGACACAACAAGTTATTCCTTCTTGTCATCAGAAGTGAAAAAAGAAAACAGTCATGTGTTTGTAATAATTTTAGTGTAGACACGATGGGGCTATTCATTCAGTAGGATATTATCCTGAGATATTACATGACTAAATCCAGTTGACAATATGTGACACATGGCTTTACATTGTTCTCAGGATATTTGACTGCCTGACAAATCAATAATGTGACTGAGTTCGGTGTGGAGTTTGATTAGTCCACAGAACCACCTACTGTATATACTGTAGAGAAACGTGTCACCTGATACAACCTAGAGCAGGGCCTAAAAATAACTTGCTGATGAATAGCAAACACACTTAATTTCTACAGCTGGGCAGACTGAAATGTATCAGATTATTCAAACTGATTTCCTTTGTGGCAAATGGTTTCTGGTTGATTGTCTATAATGATGAGGACAACAAACAATTAAAATTTATCTCACAAACCGACGAGAAAGCAATTTATGCAGAAAGGTTATTTTTTATGCAGCAGGGTGTGTAAAGCAAAGATGTTTTCCTTGTTACCCCTGCATAGAAGCAGCTGTCCTTACCATTGACGTCATCAGCTCAGGTAGCAGTACTTATGTCATGACACCATGAAATGAAATCTGTGCAGAAAGAGATCCATTTCTTTTACTGAAACATGTTTTGAACAAAAGACAGGAGTTAAAAATTGATGCAGATGATTGAAGGCTTTTAAAAAGAACAATGTGTTAAATGGGTTTGCTCTTTATAACAGTTCTTTCATTCTTATACATTTCTTTCTTTTCTTGTCTACTATTCATTAACTCCTCAAAGAGAAATTTCACTTTTCTTGGCCTATGACCCCACCTCACGTCACTGTTTCAAGTGAAACATAAGTCATTAAAGAAACCTTCACAGTGAATCTGAGTGGAATTGTTGCACAGCAGCCTACCTTCTCACCTTTATGAATCAATATTAAGGGACTATGAGGACTTATAGATACATCAAATGAAAATATGACAGTACATGGTGTTACCACTACATTTGCCATATAGTGTTAGCCCGTTTCTCCCATCCATTGGAGGTTTAAGACAACTGAATGTCTTTTCACTCTGCACCACACTTAACACCCTCCATCAGTGATGTAAGTCCATTAATTATGGCTCATAATAGTGGATTCCTCTTAGTCCAATGTACTGTTAAATGTTGTAGGCTACCAATGCTGTACAGTACTGTCCAGATGTCCCTTTTTCCTTTATATATTTGTCTGCAAATGTGGAGCTTAGCCAAAATAAATCATGTTTTTGCTGAGTTTTTGCAGACTTCCTGTTGACCTTAAGTTAATTTTTTCCCTCTGCTTTTTTCAAACTTACATTTGAAACCTAAACAGTGGACTTAAAGTAACAACACTGTTTAAAAAAAGTTTTAGGTAATGTCAAATACAACTGATCCTTGTCGTGACAATGGCACCTAACATTATTGATTGCTCACAAAGACAGCACGTCCCATCTAGAGAAGCTACTCGTTGAATGACTTCAGTAGATGCAATCAGAGAGTATGATGAGGTCCACAGAATTTGACTTTTTTATCCATAAGATTACAGGCTCCCTACTCAAGTTGTGCTTTAAACTGGAAATAAGCTATGTTAAGCTATGTTTACTGCTTTGCTTCGGGTATGAACAACATTAGCAACCACTCTGCTTTCAGGATAATGGAATACGTATTTAAACTGACCAAACTCAGTCTTCTGAATGTGTGCATGTTTATGATAAACTTCCAAACAAGATCAGCTATAATTGATGAATAAAGGTTGGGAGTGACTTTTGTTAATGTTACAGAGATGAGTGGTAAATGTTTTTTTTTCTTTTGTTTAATATTCTCTGATAGGACATTTCTGACCGCCACGCGTCTAGGTATCTTTTTCATTTTTAATGGTGGACATTGATGTTTTTATGTCACCACCGCGGAAATAGAAACACCTGATATAACAGCAATGCAATCTGTTACTTTAAAAAATAAGATGGGTTATCCCGGGTGAGCCCACTATTTCTCAAGCAGCTTTTGCTCCAAGTCCATGGACACCTGTCTCCCATGTGGGGCGAGCACTGGCAGAACTGGCAGCTGGAGACTGCATCGGAGCTAGCTAGTTTTCTGTGTTGGGATTCACTGTGATGTGACAGCTGTCATGAGAGCACATGCTACCACCTTAACTTCAGACATGCAATGCTCCAGTTCACAACAAATCATGTAAATCAACTGATCAATTGTGAATTTTAGAAACTTATTACACATTTCAACTACTGCCAAATATCGCTTTGTCTATCTGACAGTCCTACACTCTTTTAGGTTCCTTTAATCCTCAATTATAATGATAATTAGATCCATAATAATGAAGCGAAAACCTCTAATGTTTTCCTTTTTCTTTAGGCTCTGTGACACTGTCTGGCGTAAATGACCTGTCCTGCTTTCTCACGCTCTAAAGAGCTCTTCCAGATGTAATCAGACTTGGCTGATGTTATTAATGACTTAGGGGGAATGGAGATTACACTCTTCCACCCTGCAGCCCTGACAGTATTGCTCTCTTAACGCTTTCCAAAACAAGACATGTAGGAAGCCTCGAAGGAGTAGAGTTCACGTGACTATGTGATTTTAAGTGTGTATGTGTCTCAGAGTCAGTGAGAAGGGAAAGGTTGATTTTTTCATTTTCTTACACATTACTGTGTAGGAAGGTTTTTTTTTAGGAGAAAATGTTAATGACAGAAATTAAGTTGCAGGAGTAGGCAAGTCACAGATTTGACAGTGGTAAAAGTTTTTTAGAGTGACAGTGAAGCCCACGTCAAATGCCCTTTAACCCAAACATTAGAACAATATTCCAGAGTGAAAATTCTTATGGTGGGTGCTCTCTCTAATTACTTTGGAGACGCTACTCCTTCTCTCAGAGCTGTATAACCCCAGGTTAATCATCTACAAGTGCTAAAATGATAATTCACAGTCGTGCACATCCTAATAACCAACATAGCACCAAAGACACATGTTGATTAATATTTCCAAGTTTTCCTAACACATTTTCTTTGCCGTGTGACAATGATTTGATTACCTGCATGGTAACGTTGTAAACGTGGGAAAGGAAGATTAACAGAAATTATAATTGAAGACTTTGCAGTATTGTGTCCAAATACATATCATCAGCCCGTTCGGAAAAGGCCAATTGCTTGGCTCCCGGTATTGCTGCTTGCAGCGTCGTCGAGGACCGCTCATCCGATTTAGGGCATTTAGATCCTTAGATCCTTCACACTGCACTCCCTTGGGTCCTCAGTAATACACCCGCCAAGTGTGAAGTTGATCAGATTCTCGGTTCTCGGTGTATGCAAAGGACAGTCATACACACATATATACAAACATGCAGACAGACAGAGTTTCATTCCTATATTTTCTATTGAACTCTTTTATTAATTAAATGTCTTTTTATATTGCCCAATGTTGCTTTTATATGTTATACAGAAAGACATACATACAGAAAGAAAGACAGACAGAGATTCCTTCCTTTATAGTTAGATGTTACTAACAAATATATTTCTTGTCATCAGAGTGTACAAGTTTCCTTGTACACTTCACTGCTTGAGACTCTGGCCTAATCTGGCCTAATCTTTATTTAATACCACTTCCATGTAGCCCTGTGGTGCTTTTGGAAAGTAATGTGGATTTTCTGCAGTGCAAATGGGAGATGCTTTATACTTTAGCTGAATCATCATGGGCCAGACGTAAGCTGTTTTGAGTCATTTTAAACCCCATTAAAACTTATGGCACTCAAAACAGAAATCAAGATTACAGTCACAGTATCGCAAGTTTTAATGTTTTCAAACCCCTCGCTGTCTGGATGTGAACTGTCAAGACCAGAGTACAGAGAAAGAATGTTGTTGATCTCATCCTATATTTATATAATTTAATGAACAAAAATTTGATTACAAAAACAAACGCACATGGAGCATTTGCATAATGCCCTAGGCTGAAATTAAGTTACAATGAATTATGACAGAGCCAAATGAATGAGTGACTACTTCCACTGCATAAATGCCTTGTCCTACATTCTATCTCGTTAGCAACATGCATATTTGTATTATCGCTCACTGTTTTTCTAAGGCTTAAACACAGACCCTCTCTTTTGGGGCCTGGCATGCCAAGGGAGCTAGTTGTCCAGTTTTGGCAGTATTCACAATCACCACTATTGATCTGTTGTTGCAAATAATTGGGAGAAATTGAAGGGTGAGGGATTTCAATCACTGCATCGAGGAGAAGGAAGGAAAGGAGGAGCACAAGCAAATGATAATGATAACGTGCTCGGCTGTGGGCGGCACTGCTATGAATAGCAGTCCTTTATTCTGAGGTGGGATTACATTAAATTTAGAGGTGCTTTCAGGGGCAAAGAGAAAATAGGTGTTAAACAGTATAGTCAGCACGGAGTATATTGAGGTTACCATGGTTTTAATTTAGAGAGCAAAATTTACAATACAGATTGATGTCATTTAACGCTTTACATACACATACAGTACAAAAACCAGCCATTGTGAAGTTTGACGGAACTATCATAATGTGATATGTGCGATTTAATAAAAAACAATAGAGTGCAACACATATCAACTGCATATAACATGCATCAAATCACCCGCGCCCATTATTTTCAATGTACGCCCACATTGGTGGCCGCGAGTCGGTGCACGTAAAGAGGTCACTTTTGCAGCGTCAATGAGAGACGATTTATTTTTTTTTTTACAAAAGTATCAATTTTGTCACATTTGCTCACTGGATCAGCACATCCTACTGTATCTAAACTACCTCTTCTTTCTGCATGACGGCATGTGTGCTATGAGTGTCAATTGACACGCATCAAATATCTCGACACTCCGCAACATCCTTGCATCTCTCCAGCACTGCCTGGGGTGTTATGTGCATCCAGAAAGCTGTGAAGCTAATGGGCGGCAACCCATGAGTATTAAGACATTCATCTGTGCCTTCACTACAGGATAACTAGCTCTCTGAGTCTCACTGCAATTTAGTCAAGACTCCAAATAATACGTTTACCTACTGCGGTGCGCTGCAGGCTCCCTACATATCTTATTTCCCAGTGCCCCATACTCCCACTTTCTGCCGAAACACTCCATTGCATACTGCATAGTGGGCAATGACGTCTAACCTCCCTCTATTGTTGCTTCAGGATCAAATTTGAAGGCTACTCTAATAATTTCTCTCTAGACCTATCAACATATACCAGGTTTGTTGGGTCTGCAGTCTACCTTGGAGTAATTTGTCCACCACCCTTCCCACAGAAATAACCTTTAGATTACATAAGACATAACTAGTTCCAGATATAGTTGAAACGTTTTAAAATAATGCCTTTGGAAAGCTTGCAAGTAGGAACATGTGTGTTTGGCAGCAGTGACAGCAATGTACTGTGCCAACAATATTTCACAGTGTTTAGTTTTACATTTTTACAGTGCATGTTACTTGCTTAATGTTTATTTGTGTGTATGTGCACATAGCAGCATGTGTGTATTTACAGTATATCTAAGAAGACATACTTGTGTTTACCTGTGTGTGTGTGTGCATGTGTGTGTGTGTGTGTGTGTGTGTGCATTCTGAATGTGTGTCTCTGTGTGTATCTGACATCTGTGTGCGCTTGTAAAGGATGTCTGCATATCTGTGTATCCACACATCTGTGTCTGTATACATTTTTATGTCATGCTGTGTGTTTTGGGGTTTCTGCTCCAAGAAAGTGTCTCTAACTAAAAACAGTGTCAGGCTGCGTAATGAGGGCATTTCTCCTGTGGTTTGGCCCTATTTTAAAGTGCTGCCAAACTCTTGGTCTGCAGAGAAAGATTTGTGGTGTCTGAGGGAGTGTGCTCACTCACTTGTGCGTATATATGTAAATATGCACATAAATACCTGGAGTACATGAGTTTGTGTGTCAGAATGAGTCCTGGAGCCATATTTAAATTACTAGTATTTGTCAGGTTATCACAGACAACATTTTAACTCTAACCTTAACACTCAACCGGTCAGTTGTCTACATTAGCCATTATCCTTCCATAAAAGTCATTCCAAAACCTGTAAAATATCTTAAACATGTATAAGGTAAACCTCGGTACTCACAAGGACAGAAACAGAAGCTGGTGTGCTGTGTGTGTCAATGAGCGGCCATCAGATTTATTAAGTGTAATAGTGTCAGATATAGGCTATTAAGGAATGCCCATTTAACTGCAGGCCCAGCAGTCATCCTCCTAAAGTGACACACTGATTCCCCATCAGCTGCAGGGGTGCTGCTCTGTAGCTAAGCCTGCACTGTGACTTCAAAGTTGAGTACAGCGAGGGAAAATATTTTTCCTATAATCACTAAATAACACATTGTTATATACAAAACTCGATTTTATTCTTTAAAACTGGGAGGATGAGATAGAGTGAAAAGCATTAGCAACAGACATACACACTCAGACAAACTACCAAGTACACTGACTCTTATCTGATTTTTTTTTCTAATATTACTACATGTCCCTGTGGCCACAGGGCTCCCTGGGGATCTCCATATTTGTTTTGGGGTCAGACTGTGGATTCTCTCTATCGTCTTTCTTCTTACGCCTCACAGTCTACTGTACAACTGCACAATTTAAACAGTGAAATTGAAATAGGAGCTCTCTTGCAGAAGATAATGATACTGGCAATTGTGAGAAACACCAAAGGTGTTAATTAGTTACCACAAACTGCTATTACCGAAGTGAAGCACTGAATTGTGGAATTCACTATACAATATGGCTCAGCTGGATGAAATATGGGGTTTTGACATCTTTTGTTATAAAGTTTGTGCCCCAGCAACCCAATTTCTTTTATGAAATGGGGTTGAACGGTGGAAATATAATGACATTCAGGTGTGGGTTAGAGGTCCATTGCTCTGATTAAAACCCGCATGGCCTGGTTCCAACATAGTCTGCTCTTCACAACAGAGATCTAAATAATATATTCAGATCAAAAGGGACTACAAGGACCCCAGAGAAAGAGCTGTTGAGGTTTGAAACATTGAAAATGGCAAGAAAAGGAATTTTGAAAGACCCAGGCCTCCATCAATCAACAGCCAGGCATTTAAAATGGAAGAGATTTAGCTAGCACTGTTTTTGCTCTTTGAAGGGTATTCTGCAAAGGTTGCTGCAATGCTATATTTAACACTTTAACACTTTTCCATGTATAGAGAGTATTATGGTTTGGAGTTGGTGCCTCAGGGCCAGCGCAGATTGCAATCATTGAAGGAACAATTAGTTCCAACTATTCCAGGAAATTGCACAGAAGAATATCAGGGTAGCAATTGTAGATTTGAAACTTAACACAACTTTCGTCACACAGTTTGATAATTGCCCTTAACACAAAGAGCAATCAGTAACTCAAGGGCTTTAGCTAATAAAAAAAAACCGTTGGCATAGTCAAGTAAGATTCCTGACCTCAAACCCAATTAAAATGCTGTAGCATGACTTGAAGCAAGCCATCCATGGAAGGTAATTCAAAAATACCAATTAACTCCAGCTGCTGAGTAAAGAGTAATTGTCCAGAATACCTCCTATTTGCTCTGCAGGGCTGATCAGCAGCTAGAAAAAACATTTGGATGACAGTTATTGCCACTAAAGGGTATCTAAATGTTCACAGAGTTCTCCACCTAAGGGTTTTAGTTAAAATTCTCTCAAACATGGCACACACCATGACACGACTATGATTCTTCTCACATTTCAAGTTCAATATCAAATGCTTTAAAGTGCATATGATATTCACTAAATTCACATTGCATATGCACAGAGCATAAAGCTGTTGTTATTCTGATTGCCTGAGGGTATAAACTCTCTTTCATGAGATTGCTGTGTGTATTCTTCTTTCCAGCTCTAACAAATGTGAAGCTGTGGGCCATCGACCGACAATGTTTTCAGACGATCATGATGAGGACGGGTCTCATCAAGCACACAGAGTATATGGAGTTTCTGAAAAGGTGAGGAACCAGGCTAAATTGTCCCACAGTGACTGAAAATTGGCCTGAATAGGGCTTTGATCTGAAATGCAATGAATTAACTAAATGAATTCAGGAGAATATGTGTGAGCTCTTTCTCAGAGGATTCATTACTCCTTAATTTTGCCAATAAATTATATAACTCAGCAGTAATTTCTGGTGCGTCACTGAAGGTGTCATTCATCCTACTGGAAAAATACCTTGTACCTCTATCATCTTTCTTTAATGTCCCATCTGTATCAGAGAGCCCTACTCCTACTCCTAACCACTTCTCTATAAAGCCTATTATCACTTTAAAGACCTCCAGACTCTTTCATTGGCCTGCATGGAGTAGAGGATAAAAGAAAGTCTCATCAAAAGCCAGAGGGAGAGCAGTGCGCGGTGATCAAGAAGCATGAGACACAATTACAGTATAAATTTCACGCCCTATCGCCGTTCGACTTCCCTGTTTTTCTTTTCTTTTTCATTTTGGTCTTCATCAAGCCAATTATAAAAATTATATCACATCTTCCCTATATAACATGTGCCACTGCCACTTCATTTTCACATGACTTTGTATCAGGGCTGATGTTATAAGTTGCTCTCATGTCTTCTCTATTCCTCGCACATGTGTACTCCACTGTATTTACGTTAAAGTTCCCAAATCACAAAAGCCCTCTCTCTGCCTAGGATCATTTCCACTGAACAAAACCTCATGAATCACTGTGATCATGATCAGACTCTTGACACTATTTGACAGAGTTGTTTCAAGGCCGGCAGCTGGATATAGCACATAGGAAGCCAGCTTTTCACTAGACATTTCCAACAAATCCAATAAAACGACCGATGAAGACCAAAATGAAAAAGAAAAGAAAAACAGGGAAGTCGAACGGCGATAGGGTGTGAAATTTATACTGTAATTGTGTCTCATGCTTCTTGATTTTATGTTTGGGAAATTAGACTACTTGGTTAAGAATAGAACACCCAGCCATTTACTTTCACCTGTTCCCTGAGACCTAAGGTCCGGGTACACACGAGATCAGTGTAGAGAGCCAGCAACAGACCTGCCTTGTTATCAGATTGTTCAGTAACGTTAATTCTGAAGGACTATGAGTTAACAGTTTGAGTCATCAATCTGGCTCCAGGTCCAGCCCACAAAAGAGAGAGAGAGAGATCATTTCAAACCCTGCGTCCTTTCTCATCTTTGCACAGCTGGCCAATCAGGGCATGAATGTCGGATTGTCTGTTTCGGAAAATTACAGAAATGATCGGACACAGCCCCCCGATCCTACTTCAGAAAGGGGAAGGGGGAGGGGGGATCCGAAGCTATTCTACCATCCAACACGAATTTCTGACGGAGTATATTGGCCCCTGAAGACCTTTGCAGCAGTATAACAAGATCACACTGCTTCTGCCTTTGCTACTGAAAGGGGCCTATCACACAAGTTATGGTTAGGGAAATATAAACGTAGTTTTTTTTAAGCCAAAATGACAAATGCTGTCATTTTTCTGGTGAGAAAACGCTCCCAGAACATTATAACAGTTGGGCATTTTCAGGTCAGTCACAATAAAGCCACTTCAACTCTTACTATATCTACAGTACCCTTTCACCATGAAGGCACACTTTAAGACTTTAACAGCACCAAAAATATATTTCCAACCAGATAAAAAAAGACGCCATTAATCTTACTTTTATGTCTAAGACTGATACTATTTTAGGGATGGCTTTGACTTAAAAAAAGACACAAAACACATCTTTCACTTTACAAGCATGTACTGTAGGGTAGCTCTTGCCTCTCAGCGACTCTTGCGTAACAGTCCAACCAGTAAGTAAATATTTAATAGATGTACGTATTGCTTGGTTTAGGGTCACTGTGTGTTTGGTTTATAAGTGGTATCTGGGGTGGGGGGATCAGAGAATTATACCAACATTTATTCATTCAGAAAATGTAGACTATTATATTGCTGTTGTGCTTCCTAGAAGCAGATCTAATAAATGAGGTGTAGTTTAAGCATAAGAACAAACACATGCTGGTTCCTCTGAGTCTTCTACCCACTCTTTAACTGCTGTAAAATTATATATTTGGACTCACAAGTTGTGAAGGAGGAACACAGATGAAAAACTGACAGAAATCCCACACTGTAATACATACGGGAAGTGAGTGTGCTTGTGAAGACTGTTTTTTATTACCTCTTTCTAGCATGTATTCTAAATCACTCAAACACATTGCTCCAGGAAGAGTAATAGCAAGGGTAGCTTCTAATGAACATAACCTAGAACAAAATGAGTATTGCTGTGAATTGATATTTTTAAGGTGGGTGGGCTATTACTCAATGCTCTGCCACCTTCTACTTAAGATAAAGCTCTAGCTATATGGCATAGAGTAAAAGCAGCCAGCCATCTGCCCAACGATTTGCGAAAAGTTATGGTAAATGAGCATGGGAAAGCATTAATCTAACCCCTTCATCGAAGATGTGCTAGTTTTTCTAGGCATTTGCAAGATCACCATAAAAATTGTTAAAGGTTATCTTACGCTTTCCTCACAATCACACAGTGTCACAAGTGTAATTATGTTAGAATGTTTAAACTGATCAAAAAGACCACATTTGTGAAACTGCACTTCCCCATTGGCCTTGTATAATTAATTAATTTGCAGAGGCTTTTTGTTTGTGTCAACAGCTTCACAGCTCGAGGGATTGAAACTCCAGATGTTTCACGTAGAGTAGGGTCATCCGTTCGCTGCCTAGTTGATTAGCTAGTGCCTCTGTCAAGGAAGCAACAACACAAGGATCAGCACAGCGGCTGGGGCCTGGGTTGGGGGCCGAGACAAGATGGTTCAGATTACTGTAATAAAGCATGGAAAATGAGGTGGGAGAGAGAGATGGAGAAACAGAGAGAGAGAGAGAGAGAGAGAGAGAGAGAGAGAGAGATGATAGGGGGAGATAAGTCCTTTGTTCACCAACACAGGGTATTTTCTCTCCTCCTTGATAAACATTGGGGCAGTTTTATTTAGTAGGCTTGATAACAGGCAGATAGCGTTCATTTTGGCTGCCAGGAAGCAAACGGAACAAACATTAGAGCCTCATAATGGTGTATTCAACCATAGGATCCGATGCCCTGCTGTGCAACTAGACACGTTGCTCAGTTTATGCTGAAATATTTATATACACATACTGTAGTGCAGTAGGCCAACTGCTGTAGCATAATATTGATTTTTATGTGTTCCTGTTGTATATTGTTCACTTAAGATCACAGGTCTGCATCAATTCTGGTCAACTTTTTCAAAGCCAAATACTAAGCTGCCAGCTATACTTTTTTATCTGACAACCACAAAATACTTAATCAGTGATATATTTAATATGTATGAATGTATTCTTAAAACCCCTTTATTTTCTTTTACTTGCAGCGTCCCCACATTCCACGGCCTGCAGGAAGATATTCTGAGCAAGCTTGCCGATGTCCTTGAGGAGGTAAGTGCGTTGTTCCAAAACCCGTGACATCTGCAGCACAAAGGTGCTGTCAAGCCTACGCCGCTCATCTTCCCATACATTAATTTTTTTTTATTGCAGTGGGAGGAGAAAGCCAGAAGGGGAATGATAGCATATTCCAGATAATATGCACTGGGTGAAGGCAGCTGGTGATTTTCAGTTGGGGGGGTTGTTGGAACAAAGTGTGCACAGATGGGATTTCAGAGCAATTGTTGCTCTTTAGTAAGTGCTGACTATGGTGATGGTGAATTAAAGTAGTAGAACTAAACTAACTGTTAATGTTTGTTAAGGAATTCAGTATACTGCTGCCAGAAACCAGTTCAACTTTCAAAGGCTGTCAAACAATTCAAGCAAGTTTAGGCGTAATCAGTACATTTTATTTAATATCGTAGGGTGACATCTAGGCCTGTCACGATAACTACTTTTGTTGTATGACATAATATCCCAGAGAAAGCCTTTTAATTAACATAAAATTCTTAAAGGTGGGTATGTGATTCTAATCCAAAACTCGTCTTTTTGTCAAATTCAGCGAATATCTCCTTGAGGTCCTCTAGCTGTCCAGTGTTTGTACACAGCGGTGGCTCTGTAAATGCTAAACAGCAAAGTGGCTCGCGTTGAGCCACACAACACTATTCCAGCCACGATGTGTGTGTCAGATAACATTAAATTACTTGCCCACGGACATTCAGCTTACTTTCTAGTTTGGCAAGATATGCTGTTGTTGTGATGTTATGACTGTCTCGTCCTCTCTGGCTGTTAGCTTCACAGCAGCAACTGCAGGGACAGTTTGCTAACCCACAACCTAGCTAACATTAGTTACATCATTTGCTGTGTTGTTGTTCGCTCTATATCATGGTATTTGCCATGGTATTGGATTTCTCCAGAATTGCATACCCCACCTTGAAGAATATTCAGACATCCTAAATAAAAACACAGATAAAACCAAAACAACAAATAAAATTGATTCTTGGACTCTTAACAAAAAATTGCACTTAAATAAATATTAAATATTTGGCATAAGGGTAGCCCATAGAGTCATTCCTTAACAGACAATAGTAATGGTGGGGAAAACCTTGCTGTTTATTCTGGAATCATGTTGGCTAAAACGTTGGTGACATTCTTATTCACACATGTGAACACAATTGGCACTATCGAGGTCAGGAAAAATGATCGAGGTCATTTCCATATACGATAAGTCGATATCATGACAGGCAATAATTACATATCGTATGAGTCGATAACGTAATTATTGTGACAGGCCTAGTGACATCCATTTTGACTTCAATGTCAGCAAAGTAACCTACTTTCAACAATTTCCCTTCTTAGAACATGAGTTTTAAATGTTTTGTTTGTCTGTTAATCCTACCACTTGCTTCGTGGTATCTATAGGTTCCCATTCATTTCTGCAGATATGGAAATCACCCCACTCTTTGCTTGAGTTGAGTAATCCATCAAAGTAAACAACATATTTTCAAAGCCCCATTATCATAATGTAGTAATGCAGTTTAAGTGCAGATTGATTTGAAAAGTCTGGACTGTATTACCTCATAACAATAATGTAACTCAAAACCCTAAAACACTAAGGCATGTTTTGCAAAATGGACAGCAATTGTGATATGTGATTTGTTATGAATGGCCTAAGACATCATTGAAGAAATCATTGGTATGTTCTTTTTACTGCAGTTTTGCAGAATTTACTCTTTACGCTGGTGACTATGCATTTTGAGATGTGTCTCAATATCACATTTTCTACCAACTGCACACCACTTCTTTTGATGTTTTCTCCAGCATAATTTAGATATGCAAACACATTCTCTTTTACATTTTGTATATGGAGTGCTAATATTGAGGCTTCCAATATGTTGAATTGCATTTTAAATATGGCATTTGCCTACTTTTTTTTAGGTTCTTCAATGTCTTCAGTAAGAAGGCCATTAATTATACAAATCTTGAGATTTACCCTAAGGAATGTCTTGATAAGGAAATGTTTACACTGGTTTTGGGAAGGAGTTTCTATTTGTGTAGCCTGCAAAAACAGCAAATTAAAGATTTGTTTTAATTAACAACATACATTAGCTCTCCAATATGAGCATGAATAAATTGCCAAACAAGCTTAGAACTTATAGCCTACATTTGTAAGGAAGCTCTTTTCACTATTGAGTGAATTTGTCTAACTGAATCACTTTTTAATAACTAAGTTTGGATTAAATTGTCATGTCGGTTTTTATGAGAGGGACAGTCTATATCAAATAATTTTGCATAAAATTCAAAACAAAAGCCAACAGACTGATGTGTGTCCTAAGATATTCAAATAATGAACCTAGGTGGTATTATAACCTGGTACAGCAACTTGAACATAGAATGACTGAACCATGTTTTGCTATATAAGTTGGCACCACTGAAAAATCTACTGCATATGAACATAGTGCTGTAATTTGGCTGTTGCACTGCCTTGTCATTGCACACTTTTGTACCATGACTGTATAGAGTTGTAAGTTCCATAGTACTGTGTTTGTGACTTGGACCAATGGCCAGTATACAGTATATTATTTATACCATGGTCAATAACAAGTACATTATTTGTAGCATTGAATTTAACAAGATCGAACTAAAAACACCATCACAGTATGGAACATTTCTGTAAAAATTGACAATAATACAAAGACTTAACAGTTAAAAGGGTCAGTAGAGTAACAGTGCAACTCAAGAAAGGCAGTTCAGTTCAGCAGGCTGGGATACTGATGTCAGGAGAACCAAGAAAAGGAAATGGGCTTACACATAACAGCCTTTATGGCGAAGTATAAGACAGCTCCATCAAGGAAAAGAACATGGTCATGGGAAAAGTACATTGGCAGAAGGAGGCAGCGAGCTATGCCACGCACGATGTAAGTGGCCAAATTGCAAAGTGTTAAGTGGGGGAAACGTGGCTAAAGAGAACTGGGGGGAATGGACGCAAACAAATAGTTGTTTCACAAATTTAGGAATTTCAAGATCTCTGTTGGTGCACAGGTAAGGACCTGCTTGTCCCCTATGCTCAGGTATAAACTAATCTGAAATGTAAAAACAAGCCTGTCGGATGATGTAGGATACACTTGTGGTGACCCACAGTCTTATCAAACAACCTTCACATTCCTGTGATCAAATCCTCTTTAACCAGAGCCAATTTAATTAATGAGATAATCATTTAGGCTTGGTGAAGAGATGATATGTCTGAGTGAGTTGAAGGAATAAACACAATAGTAATGTTAACCCTGTAAAAACTGATTTTTGCATGTGTTTGCACTGTTGGCTGAGGGAGATATTAGTGTTGGGAAGTTGATTGAATTTGTATCTTTCAGCTTCACAGACAAAGCAAGTGGCAAGCTTGAAAGTAGCGCTAAAAAATGAAAACTTCTTAAAAATATCTTTGATTTATTTCTTTGCTGTCTCCCTAATAAACAACCAATCAGTTGTGTGTGGTATTTGACTTGGCCTGTCCAAGGTTTCTCCTATTTTTAAAAGTAAGTTTGTTTTCCCTGTATGCGCAGAGCTTCTATAGGTTGGTGGTGCTGAGTCACACAATGGTTAAATCCAACATGCTGTTCTGTCTCTTGTCCTCTACTATAATAGATCATCTTGGTCAGCATTTTATATTTGATTAGATAGATCTAGCTATTTTTTTCTGATTTCCTTTCCATGAAGACATGCTTGAGAAAAGGGACTACATTATAAATAAACCTGAACTAAACATCATAACTGCAACCTACTGTTAACAAAAGCTCTGCTCTTGAGTGACGCACAGCAGACATGAATCACACACACACTGCTCAGTGTGAAGTAAGATGTAAGGTCCCTCTCCTATGTGAAATAGTTTGAGAAAAAAAACCTGGCAAATGTCAAATTCAATGTGGAATCGGCTTATGATCTAACAGGAAATATTGAGCTCTGTCTTCAGTCTAGAATTGTGTTTTGAGGTGCAGCCCTTTCACTGGAAAAGTGAAAATCCCACCAGAACTTGTATTGTGAAAAACAAAAACTCATGTTAGCATGTTAACCGTTGTCCTTATCAGGTCTTTGTTAGTGACTGCTTGTGCTTTTTGTACTATGGTTCTGTAGATCATAACATAATAGGTATCTGGTTTGCTCCATGGCACAACAGGTTTTTCACAACATATTAAGTTATGTCACATCTTATGTAGCTATATCTTCGCTACACATTAAAAGAAACCGTCCTTGGATCAAATGCATTTTATCTGAAGGTTATTTTTAACACAAGGCATAAATGTGTATATGAAAGGTTTTTTTTTATCTATGTGTTAACCTTGTGTTAGACTGGTGACTAGTCCGGACCATAGCCTATTCATTGCATGCTGGGATAAGCTCCAGCAACCCTAACCCTGAACAGGATCACTTGTTATAGAAATTGGATTGATGGACGGAAAATGATCTGTTGTTTGCCATCAGATTTGATGCAGTAGCATTAATTTATTCATTCATTTTATTTACCTGCTTATTCATATTCAAGGTCACAGGGCATTTTCAAACAAGCAGTGGGTGGAAGGCAGAGAAACACCTTAATTGTGATTTATCTCTGCACCCAATTCAACCTTATTTCCTCTGTAGAGTACCATTTTGTCTCTGGTGAGAGTGTCTCCCTCCAATGTGAGACAAAATAATCATAATGTGCCTGAATAACATTTCTCTGGTCTTCTCTGGTCTTCTCTTCTCTTCTGACAGACACATTATGAAGATGGAGAGTACATCATCAGACAGGGGGCCAGAGGAGACACCTTCTTCATCATCAGTAAGGGAAAGGTGAGAACAGTGCCTCTAGCCTACCACCAAAATAATCATCACAACGCAGGGCATCATGGCACACATGGCAAAAGCCACCTATCTTTGAAGCAAAGTGGTAGTATTTTTGGGTGGAAGTTGGCTGTCATCAGTCATCTTGAGAGAGGGGAGAGGAGAGGCGGAAGCACCGCCTCTTTCATCATCTCTTACAGCAGCAGTGAAAGCATCTGGAAAGGAGAATGGAGTCACTTTCATTTCACCTTTCTGTCATCAACAATGGCTTTCGCACTGAGCACAGATGACATGCTGTTCCGTCCAGCATCAACATAGTTGGAGGGCTTTCTTGTGCCTGTATTGTTAACATGTTTTGATGCCTAGGTGCCTGCTACGCTTCCTCCTCATTTTTCTTTTGCTCCTCATCCACATTTTTTTTAAATCATTTTCCACCTTCTACACTACCTTTTGGTCTATTTTATACTTGTTCCTTCACTTCTTCTCTCACTTTCACCTGTTGTCCACATGTTTCTCCTCCACCCTCCACCCTCCACCAACCCTCTTCCTCTTTATCATCGTACATTTGTTAAGAACATCATTCTCAGTGTTTACAGTCTCCCAAGTCCGCAAAACGTAAGATTTAAACATGGCTTACTAAAGATGTTCAAAGCGGAAAATGGGATAAGAGAGTGATGGTAACCAACAATCAAGTCCCAGTGAGTGAGACAAATTCATAGTTCACGTGTCCAGGATGTGAGTGTCATTGTAAAGTGGTGTGTTTCCTGTCTTTTTTTTATACTCTCTTTTGACCCCAAACAGATGCAAGCCACTTCACAAGGTCAGCACAGCTACATCACTACATCGTAAAATAAGCTCGTGGACATGGGCGCAGACATGAACACCCGCACGCACACGCACATACACTTCTGACCTTATCACTGCTTTCTGCTTGGCTGTTTCCACATCTCTCAGTTTGTCTCTATAGAGACTACAGACGGTGCACTTTGTCTAGAGGACATTCCACCAAATTTGGCCGTCTCACAAGACACACACAATCTGCCCTTTGGTCTGCGCTTTCTACCTACTCTAAGTCCCCCAACCTCTTTTCTTTCGCCTTTTTTCTGCTCCCACACTATCATATTAGATGATGAATAATTACACTGTCACTCAGGTGTAGACAGCATTACAGTGTGCTTCTGCTGGATACTCTGCTACACCTGTGCTGAACTGACTAATGGATGAAGACAAGATCCTTCATTAGGCGAAATGACGGTCTTCATTCACTTCGTCTAAAATCTCCTCAAGTGTCATCACTTTGACTTATAATGTCTAGCAGCACAGGGCCATCATTCACATGTCATCTGGCTAATGAAGTGGTCAGCGGTGCCTCCCAGATCCTGCATAGAGATGCCAGTCACCTGTTTATAACTGTCTACCCAAGCACAGAGATATCTGTCACACCGGCACTTCTCCCCTGTTTGTAATAGTGTGATTAACCTGCCATCTTGAGAAATAATTTACATGTCAATTATGTTTCTTGGAATGATGTGTAAATAAAATGGTATCCCTTTCAAATGAGACCTCTCCTTCACTTGCCATACACCCTCATACTGTTATACATCACCCCTGGTTTCTTCACTTTTGTTCCATCTTCCTCCCTGTCACACTACTCTTCTCTGTAACTCTCCTTCTCCTGCATTTCTGTTCTTTCGCCAGGTTAATGTGACCAGGGAAGACTTGCCCAATGGAGAGCCTGTCTACCTGCGCACTCTCGGAAAAGGAGACTGGTTTGGAGAGAAAGCACTACAAGGGTAAGATTGTTCCTAATAATATTGCCTCTTCCAATTTAAATCTTGTGGTCCCGCTGTGTCTGTCTCCCTCACTGTCACCCATTTCCTTTCTAATTTTCACTCGTAACCTGTCTTTAATATCCTTCCTCTTACACTTACCATGCATCTATCCTTTCTAATTTGCTATCAATCAGCCTCTAGCTCTTATCTGTCCCTATTTTTTTCTCACAACTCACTCTTCTTGAGATGCGTGATAACTTGCTAAATGCTTGGAAATGCTGAAAGCCGGGTGCACAGTACTTCATACCTGATTTACTGTAGCTGTTCCAGGCACCTTTTTGAGATGTGACACAAACATTTTATCTCTGAACCAAAGAATGCTTGTTAGGTTTGAGCTGATCAGAAAGAAAGAGTCTAAACTAGTTTACCTCTAACCCCCTTTGCAGAAAGTACAATGAGAGCCCATACAATTACTGTGACATGCTCTTTCTCTTTCTCAAGTTCTATTTGTGCCCATATCAAAAGATAAAAGTGTTTATCTAAGTGACAGTGGAAATCCCTCACAACCATACCAAGTGACAACCTGTCCGTGCTATATTTTGCACACAGCTATGCCACACAGACAAGAAACTAGAGGTAAAAAGTCATTTATTGTGAGTGGAATTTGGTGTTTGACAACCGTACAGTGTGCTCCCAGCTGAAGACTCATTTCACCTAGACAATATTATCTTTAGTCTTTTCCTCTCACTTCCTGTCTTGTTTGCCAGAGCTTCATGATATCAAGGACACCGTCATGTTGTCCCTGACTGTAATAATTAATCTTTCACCCTCTTTCTATGTCTTTTATGAACATTTACGTTAAATATGTGAGCATAGTTGCTGTTACTAACACTAGCAGCTTACGTTGATAGAGATTAACATGTAATAAGCAGATATAAGCCAAGCATGAACTGTCCCCAGCACTATAAACATCCATACTATATAAAACTGTGCCAGGAACATCCATTGTAGCTGTGAAGACGTACTGAGGCAAGATTGAAGTAACCAGGCTGTATACACTGTAGGGATCAAATTATTCACGGCTACTGCTAACATTTGGTGCCGTCTAAGCGCTCCAATACTTTCACTGAAAGAACTTCAGGGTAATAAAAATGTTTTTATATGGCTTCTGGTATCAAAGATCAGTTCCCTGAAGTGTAGTTTTTACCCAGCTCTTTGTCCTGTCTTGTCATGACTGTGCACCTCTATGGACAATGTGTTATTATAACAGAGGGAGGGTAAAGATAGGAAATAGTCTGTAGTGTATTATGGCTGTAAGGGGTTGGGTAGAAACAAAGAACATGTGGACTCATGCACGGACATTTGAGTACATGATGTCGCCATCTTGTGGCCGTTTAACATGAAAGCCACCTCAAATGTGCGCTCAACAATCACACCTCAAGAGCATAATAAACACTTAAAAAACAGAGACTTACATTGAGCCAAAGCAGTATCCTATGAAAAATAAATCTTCAAAAGGAACACTCTAGATGCTAGATGTGATGTTCCGGTGACAGCTGGAATATCACAGATGGTTGGGCTTTCCCCATATATTAAAGCTAATCGTATATAAAAGATGATAGAACATTAAAATGCATGCAGGACATGTAAGGCACAAGAAGCTTGATCTCTTGGCAGTGGGAGGGGTAGGTTGTGCCAAATAGAAATTTGATCCTTTAACGCTAGTGAGACGTAGAAATGGGCTGTCTGATGAATGAGAGCGTGACACAAGCACTAATTTAAAATGGATCGAGCAGCTGTGCTACTTTTGTGTTGAACTATTTGAATTGTCAGTGATTTCTTGTAAGCCCACACACATACTGTATACTGTATGAGCCTCTATATAAATACACAATATATCACATATCCTTAAATGTATCCATATGTTTCATCAATACATTTGCAGTGTTTCCCAGAATAAGAATTCAAGTAGTGTACAGTTTTGAAAAGATGTTTAAAGCACCTTCTGGAGCATCTCATGCTTTGTTTAATCAATAAAACCATATATTTTCTACAAGTGCTCTCCCCACCTCGGCATCTGCTTGCTATTGCTATCATCTGTTGTCATGAACACCTTTTGTCTTTGAGTGTCTTGAGCGAGAGAGGCCTCTTCAACTACACCTTTGATGGTCAAGCATGTCTCACAAATTTAAATGATTGAGATGCTGGCCGTCTATGAACCAGGCTTTTGATCAGAGGGCTCTCCTGCTGGGCCATCTTTCTAATTAGAAGTTAACTGTGTGTGTCCTTGCTCATGAAACTCAATAGCGTTTGATCTGTGAGAACAACATATTTACAAATCAAAGTCTCTTCTCCTGCCAGCCATAATGGTTTACTTGTGTGAGTGCTGGTGTGGGATGTGTGTATCCACTTTAGAGAAAACATGTAATCTGATATTTCTTTGGCTACTTTAAAGGGCCGTATAGCCCTTAATAAATACTACAGTATATATCTCATCTCAATAGGTAGATTTTCCAGGATAAAGATGGACTTCCAGTTTGTAACTGTTGTCTGGATGTAGCCAACAACGTATCTCAGGTCACAGTCGTCCTGTCATGGTGACGTGTGAACTTTCAGTTGAGGTGGAGATCCGTCAATAGCACTGACCTCTTCTCCTGAGTGTATTTTGTGTGTGTGTGTTTGTAGGGGTGTTCCAGTAAAGGATGAGAGACTGTTAAAAAGAAAAGCGTGACAGAAATGTGATTGTGTCAGTGTCTGACCTCTTCTTATTTCTAGATGTGAACAAACAGACCTCTATGACCGCTGATAACTTACTGCATAACTTTGTGTGTAGAAACAGAACACACTATGTTAGAAAATCAGTCTTAATGAACTCCTTTGAACATGGCGGCCTGAACTTTCTTGATTTTTCCACCCATACTTTCAAGAACAATTGGATTAAACAGTTTCATAGAAACCTGACTTCAATTTGGCATTTTATTCCCAATTACTTGTTTTCAAAACTTACATTTGTTTTACTCTGTAGCTACAATGTTGAAAAAAATCCCCTTACAATTGTTAAGTTCTCACAAACAAATGGTCCTGTTCTTGTCTTTAATTTATAAACATAATGACACCTTCTGGTGTCATAATTCTTCTTCGAAACTCAGTAATTTCTGAACTGACTTTACGACCACTCGATCCTGTTACTGGTGTTGGTCGGATCTGTTTCTCCTCTAAAACGAATAATAATAATTGTGATATACGTGCTTTATTTCAAAAAGAAATTTCATCTGTTCCATGTGTAATTTCCCACTGGAATAACCTCAATCTGGTACCTACCTTCTAAATATCTGATTATAAATAAGGAAGTGATTTTTAAAATGATTCATCGTTTTTATCTCTCCGAGGTATTTCTACAAAAATATAAAAAGGACATTGATGTGGACTGCTTATTTTGTCAACTGGTTCCATACAATTTATCTCACTTAGTTTGGCCTTGTACCCACTCTTGTATTTTTTGGCAAGATGTCAAAAAATGATTTTCCCTTTCCAATGAAAATACATTTTTTGCTTTTTTACTTACTCTCTACCAAATCAAATCAATTCTATATCATCAAATTGATTTGATTACTTGCAAAATCACATATCACATATTCATAAGTTTTCTAATCATAAATCCTCTTTTTAAATGTTTGAAAATGAAATAAAAAAATACATTCCATTAATCCTATATTATAACAATACAAAAGCTGTTAAAACCATGAATTTATGTACCCTGTACAACATTTTTGTGTCCTGTCCCCTGGCATTATCTGGTCAAGTATTTTCTGTATGTTTACCGTGCTGTTTGCTAATAAAATGTAAACAAAAAAAAGTGATGGACCACTTTCAGGCCAGCCCTCTGATAAATGACTGTGAGATGCTGTGTCAGTGTGGGCATGTTACCACAGGTACCAATGAGAAGATGAAGCAACCCAGGAAGTCCACTTTACACGTTTAGCAGATATCAACACTGCACAACAATCTTTACTAATTTGGGGCAGGATTTTTCAAATCTGGAAAGTAAACACAACAGCTTAGGTTTGTCCTGTTTCACGGCTTGTGATATGAATAGTAGAATTAGCAAACTTTTACAAGGGACATGCTACAGGGCTTTTAACCATTCTATCAGCATGGCTCTCTGAATGGTAGAGGGTGACACAGGAGTGGATTTTCACCCCTGTCCTATCCCAGTCCCACAAAAATACTCCTGTCCCGTCCCAGTCCCTGAAGAATGACAACCGTCCCATCCCATTCTCAATAAAAAAAAGAAAAAGAAAATAGAGTTTTTTTTATTTTAGAACTTCATTTTTATATATAAAACTGATTCCTGGCTCCGCCCGCTCCTGTTGACTTTTTTCCCTGTCCCGTCCCGGTCCTGTGATGAATCATGAAATTGATTCCCATCCTGGGGGAATCCCACAGGAATCCTGAGCCACCATGAGGTTCATATTTGTGACTTTGAGTGAAATGTCTCAACAAATATTGGATGGATTGCCTTGACATTTGGTCCACACATTCATGTCCCCCTCAGGATAGTTTATAACCACTTAACTTAACTTTGATCCCTTAACTTTTCATCTAGTGCCATCATCACGTCAACTTTTAATTTGTCCAATACTTTGGTTCGTGAATAAACACTTGGCAAACATGACATTCACATCAGCCTTAGATGCGTGTTTTGTGCTATTTAGCAAATGATAGCATGCTAACACGACATGCAAAACTAAGATGATAAACATGGTGAACATTATGCCTGCTGAACATCAGCATATTAATATTGTCATTGTGAGCATGTTAGCATGCTCATGTTAACATTTAGTACAGCCTGACAGAGCCAATGGCATGACTGTAGAGTCTTCTTACCTGCTCTGTGCGCTTGCATATATTTTTTTGGTCAGTGCAATTCACTGTTGATGCACTGTGCTTACATTTCTGACAGTGTCTTCTGTGTATTTTACATTTCTTTGAAGCATGCCACAGGTTTTTAGACTGAAGACATGTCTTATTTTATACAGCTACTGCTCTCAGTTCAAACCAAAGATTTGAAGCTTTTGTGAAGCTGCTTAAGAAGTGAATCCCATGTTGCCTTTTTTATTTTGGAAAAATGCACAATTGTTGTGTTGTAATGCAGTTATGAACAGAGTTTCCTACAGGCCAAACATTTATTTTAGGTGTTGGAATCCAAGGGGAGAATGGGGGTGGATGGGGAGGAGGGGTGGGGGAGCTGAAAACAGTATTAAGCATTTAGAGTCAGTTGCAGCTAGAGCCCTGAATTCACAAAATCTTTCACAAGTATGTACTCTTCTGGCAGACTGATCTGTCAACTGCATGTGCAAGCAGAGATCTGAGAAATAATAAACACAAACACTGCCACAAAAGGTTTATTTTTGGTCAGGCTACTAAAATAAATTCTATACTTGAGAAACACCCAGAAAAAGCACATTCATGTGTTCATGTGTCTGTGGCAAGCTCAGACATCTGAGACTTGAGAGTGGCCTTGTCACATTATCTTTCTATCTGGACATTATCTGTCCATGTTTGGTTATTCTAACAACATAGCTTTAGAGTGAAATAACATTCAGCTGCTAACACTTAAATTTTGCATGTTGGACTTAAAATAAAGAACATGAATGCACCAATAAGGAAGTGTTTTTAAGGAAATTGTATTTTTCATAATCTGCAGCCAGCGTAGGAATAGTAGGAATTCAGATATATTCATAAATGTAAAAATGTATGGTATGCCTTGGAAGGTGGTCGTACGCTGCAGTTATGTGAAAAATGCACAATTTGTAGTTAATGGGAACGGGCTGCACAAGCACAGTCATTTACTTATATACTTTAATACCAACCTGTGAAGTTTCATATACAGCTATCCAGGCCCACCTGAATGCCTCTCGATCACAGAATTGAAGCACAAATCATAGACTGTGTATCCCACAGCCACCTCTTGTTCTTGCCCCAGTCCTGACCCCGGCTTTACTTCACTCTCTGTAGTCTATAGCTACTACTTCCCCGCTGTCAGCCTCCAAACTTGTACATTATTTTCATAACCCCCCTTCCCAGGACACCAGATCACTGTCCAATTACCAGGTTCATTTCAACTATCTACTGGAAATCAACACCACAGGCGGGTCCCTCCTGTGGAAGTCCAAATGACATTCCAGACACAGCATGCAGCTGCTGTTAGTGTGTCTGTGTTTGAGCATGTGTGTGTGTGTGTGTGTGTGTGGGGGTGTGTGTGTGTGTGTGTGTGTGTGTGTCTGTTTTCCAATGCATTTCTCGTTGCGCCGCAATTAACAAGTGCAGAGCCATCTTTGGCTTAGTGGATGACTGAAGCTCAGCAGTGTGCAAATGAATCATTCTGACAGATATTGTTTAGCGATTGTGTTTCACATAGAACATCGCTAGTATCAACGCAATGGCACTCTAAGTTGTTTTCCTTAGCTACAGTCGAGCAGCAGGGGACAGGTGTCTCTAATATGAAACCCTTGAGGTCTCTTAAGGATGATTCATGCTAACCACTATTTCAATGTAGCCCAAAGTCTTGTGTTGTTTTTTTGTTTCACCATGGTTGGTAAATGGCACAAACACTATGCACTTCCTTTTTATGAGACAAATTAACTCATGTAACAGATTGTGGGTGTCACTGTAGTTGTAGCTCATTATCACTGATGAGAAAACTGATGTGTGTGAGCGCCTGCCTGATAGGTTGAATTTTGTTTAAATAGCTACCATTTAGAAAACGTGACGCGTAATTGCTCAAATGTTATATTAAAGTTAGAAAAGTGATTTAAAGGTGTTTCAGTTCTTGAATTATTGACTAATGACTAAACACTTTGAATGAATACTATTTGAGAAGCATTGTTGTTGTGTCAATGTCGTGTCCCTGGAAACATACAGTATATGACATGAATTAAAAAGCTTGTTGAAGTTACTCTACTGGGGCAGGTACATTTGTAGAAGCAGGGGCGATGGCTTTTGAAAAGTGACTGTACACCTGGCGGATTGTCGCTGGCAAATTCACAGCTGGCGCGTTACAAGCATTTGTGCCTCAACAGCCCTTAACAGTGCAAGACTTCCTATTCATCTTCTGAATATCTGAATAATCATCAGATTAAACCTATGTTATGAGGCTCTCTTATGATTCTCTTAATGAATTACACTAAACCAAACTAACTCTTCTCTTATCACCTCAGTGTTGTGCGATGTTAACCACTGAGAACTCATTCCCACTGACTGTCACTCTTCAAGTTCTCCAAACTACTTATCGCATACGCAATAGTAGCAACCATGGTGTAAACAGTGTCTTCGTCCACACTAGGACATTTGCTGTTCTTTTACCCATTAACCCGGTTATTAATACTGTGAGTATGCTTATGTAAATGGTACTGAATGCTGTTGTGGCCAAGCAGAAGAACAGGTGGAGCACTGTTTGCCAGAGTATTGTGTTAAAAGCATGGATGCAGGCCACAGGAGTATATCAGAGGTGAATGAAATACTGTATGTGCTATGCTAGCTAGAGTAGCCCAGCAGTCATCTGTTAATATCTCCAATGCCCCTGTCAAACACTGCCTTCCACTCCTCTGCTCTCTTCTCCTCTGTAGCCCTCACCTTTCAAAATGTGTTGTTCTCCCACCAGCTGTGACCTTCATTCAAAGGGGTCAGCAGAAAGAGTTAGGCAGAGTGTGTGTGTGTGCGAGTTTGTGCACGAGTAGGGGGATTTGCGCATGTGTGTGTTTGGACGAGGGCAGGCAGAGGGAGTTGAAATAGCCCAAGGAGGAATTGTGCCCTCAGCTCATTGAAAGAGGTTGTCATATGTCTGAGTTCAGATCAGACTCAGAGTGACTGTTACTCTTAGCTAGTCAATTGAATTGAAGCAACTCTTTTCAAATCTAGACCAGAACTTGTTTTAGCTCTTTATTTGTTCAGCATTTGGATATTAAAATCATCCAGAGTATGATCTTTTTTTCTTTTTTGAAAATATGGGGCATGGAATAATCTGCTTATGGGACATCCCCTGAAGAAATCCCTGTCTTTTTGTAATATTTTAGTCTGCGTTAAAGTGGACAACACTACACTCGGATTGGAGATTTATATACAAGTACTACAGGCTGGGATTTTATTGGCCCTGGGCAGTACACTGGTTCAGAGTAAGAGATTATCGCTGTGGGACTTGGTGTGCAGAACATTTTTCCCAGTGAAGGATGGATTCTTGGAATACAGACTCAGAAGATTCATGCGATTGGGGTGACTCCTCCGAAGAAGCATTGTCATCAGAGGAAGAAGAACTTGATGTCAAATATAATAAAGAGTAATGCCAATCATGCAGTGATGTGTGTTGCCTGTTGAGAGTTATGTTTTCATTTTGGGCCAGTGCCATTTATAGAATAGAGCTGACTAAGACATAACTGGTGTACATGTGTTTGAATGTTGACTGCTTCTATCGCAACTGCTTTGATAAAGCATTTACAATTAATAATAATGTGATTTAATAATGGCCTCACAGTGTGTGATTATTGGATCAAATGTGCCAATTTTGCTGTTGTGCCTGATTGTGTTGTCTGATCTTTTTGTCCAGGGAGGACGTGAGGACGGCCAATGTCATTGCAGCAGAGGCAGTCACCTGTCTAGTCATCGATAGAGAGTGAGTATCAATAAAGTTAATCTCCACAGAACATGACGACTGTTCTACATTGTCAATTATTATGTTAGCATCAAAAAGAAATGCATTAGGTCAGTGGTACAAGAGCTCAATGAATGAATGTCCTCTGTCAGGGGCAACTAGCCCTGCTTTTCTCATTATAGTCAGGTGGGGACAATTTCTTGGAAGTGCTACCTTTATTGAGACATCCACATGAACCCACTTAGTGGATGAACATGGCACACATTTATTGCTCATTGTTTTCTATGTTCAAATTCAAAAAGCATCAAGGCTCTCATGGAAATGTCCAATTTATCCTAGATTATCCAATGAATTCCGTTCCAACAAATTCAATAAATGTGAGGTGAGATTTTGCATTTGCAGGATCATGCTTCACTTTCACTTCACTTTGTTACAGTGCCTTGTTTGAATTCCGGCTCTAGTGTTAATTTTGTCACCTTTTTTTAATTTAGTCTTAGTTTTAGTCGTGAGCCAAATGCCCTTGTTAGTTTTATTCATATTTAGTCATTCACATATCTGTTTTTGTTAGTCAAGTTTTAGTAAACTAAAAGTCTCGTCATTTTAGTCTAGTTTTAGTCAAAAGAAAACTGAATATATCTTGGTCAAGTTTTAGTTAAAACATTTTTGTCTTTTTTTTAAATAAATTATTTCTGACAACCATTTCAGTCTAATAGTGTTTCACACATCTCAAATATTGGTTAAATGTCAAATACACTTGTTGAATGATTTTTGTTGAATGCAACTTAATGCAAGTTATAATGGTATTGCACACACCATTATTGATGATATATGGAGCAATATTAAATGTAGTTGTTAAACTTGATTTCCTTACATAGAAATGAGCTTTTATGCCTAATATATTAATTTTTATTATGATTTTGGCAATATCTCTGTATGTAAAATGCGACCAGATAGAGTCCCTTCCTTCTGCCTAGCATGTCGTCGGTGCTTGTTGCTCGTGTTCTTGCTCCGTGCATGTAGTTTTGTGTTGCAGCCACAGGCTGGCAGCAACAGGAGTATGAGACCTGTACTTGAACAACAGCGCAAACTCATTTTGAAGGCCTGACAGCTGAATATTCTGTCCTCGTGATGAAAAAGAAGAGACGATTGTAGGCGAAAATTAAGAGAGATTTTTTCTTCGTTTTTATTTTATGCAAAACATTTTAGTCTCGTCTTTCTTCGTCAACAATAATACATGTTCATTTAGTCTTAGTCAGCGTTTTTGGACATTGGTGAAATCTCGTCATCGTCTCGTCTTCGTCATGTAAAAAAAATGTCGTTGACGAACATATCTAGTCTCGTCTCGTCTGACGAAATTAACACTAACCTGCTCTCAAAGTTTGGGAGACATAAAAGGCAATCATGTCATCACCTTAAGTCCGCTGATTGATGCAGCCTCACATAATCCTTATGTAAATGTTTTAAACCATGGAAAGATTTGTACTTGGTTAAGTGATATAAAGAAGGCAGGTGTAAAATGTGTCCTTAATCATCAACTTCAGTAAGGAATTTAGATTTGTGCAGGAATGACTACAAAGGGCTATTTTGTCCGCTGATGTTTGTCAGGAGATTATCAAAGAGCAAAACCATATTTCTCAGCTTCACATTGCCCTTTTACTAATCTCAGCTCAAACGTTTGCTGTTTTCCTTTTATTGCAGTAACATCGTTGGACATTTTATTAAAAAACAATGTTTATCCAAATCAGTTTATATCAGGTCACTATCTAAGGAAACAGTCAGTCCCTGAGCACCTCCATCTCTAGCATTAGGCTAAGTCGTGTGGTGAGAATAGAGAGACAGATGGATATGAGACATGGGGAGGAGATGGTAGATGATATCAGCTTACCCAGGGCCTCCCTCTGGCCTCGGGGAACACAGTAGGCAAAAATGGCCATCTTCAGAGCTAGCAGTGAGTCATCCAGCACAGGTGATTACCACTGACATTCACTCTGCCTGTCATACAAGCAGCTAATGCTGTCACAGCCCACAAAACTATCTAATAGTGTGTGTGTGTGTGTGTGTCACCCAGCCAGGCCAGTTT
Source organism: Coreoperca whiteheadi (assembly GCA_011952105.1). Lineage (NCBI taxonomy): Eukaryota > Metazoa > Chordata > Actinopteri > Centrarchiformes > Sinipercidae > Coreoperca > Coreoperca whiteheadi. The sequence continues at coordinate 12,019,480 of CM022471.1, forward strand.
TGGTGCAGATGCCAGGTTGTTAGTATTTAAACCTTTGTTATTCTGTATGCATTTATATGTTTTATATGTCCATGCACGTGTGATGCAGTAAAATGAAACAGTGGTAAGATAAGGATAATTGCAGGAGCTGTGATAGAGACAGTGGGAAAGAGACAGGGAATAAAAACAGGAGGCAGGGAGTCACCAACTCTGTAAGCAGCCAAACATTCAAAGAAAAGCTCGGAAACAGTCCCAGCTCACAGGCATTATGGTCTCAACAGGAGAAAACACCAGATGTATTACATCTTCTGGCTGACAGCTTGATGAGCCTTGCATGAAAACTGTCTCAATTGTTCTTCCCGGATGTTTTTTGCATAGGAAGCCATACTTCAGAGAGAAATGAGCCGAAGCGTTGGTATTTCTCATGTACTAGATCTCCCCATGAGTGCAACTTTGGAGGATTTCATTTCAGCGAGTTAGCATATTATGTAGCTTATTATTCTGCAGTCAACATTCTGGTGTGATCTTTCTTTAACTTTCATATCCTGTGTAGTCATACTAATGACAATTAAATTCTGGTACATCCAGTGAGAAAATGTGCTAATTAACTCATTATTTTTTGTAATTGTTTAATTTTGGCTTGAGAAGAAGATTTATTTCAGTAAAATAACTGAAACCTAACTGATTTAGTACTAAGTACTACAAGAATAGAAAATATTGTCATGGGGATTTTGTGTCTCATGATACCTTGTGTTATATCCCGTGACTTTTTTATTCAGCACAGTATGTTTTCTATTCTATAATTCGTTCATTAAAACATTTATGCGCAGCCTCTACTTTTGTCTCTAAAATTCCCACTCAGTCCCCATCTGCTATCACACTATTTTACACCTCTTCAGGATAGCTCTTTCTTCTTGTCTGTTCTCAGTGATTTTCAGAGGCTTGTCTCTAAAAGCGGACTAATGAATATTTAATAGTAACTGGCAGCGTTTTTTAATGACAGTCTGGGCATATATTGTACCGGCTTCTTATGCTGATTGCCTGCAGTGTACAGACTGCTTTGTTTCCTCTAACCATAAGCTTTTCATTCATTACATACTATAAGTGGAGAATATGTGTATTGCTTTTGGCTGGAAAGATTGTAGAATTGTGAACAAAATAAAGGTTTGATCATGTTATCATTTATCATCTGTGTTGCAGTTCATTCAAGCACCTGATTGGAGGTTTGGAGGACGTGTCCAGTAAAGGACACGAGGATGCTGATGCCAAAGCCAAGTAAGACAATTACAATTTATTGGTATGCATTAATTCATTAAAATACCAACTATGAAAATATATCTTATTGTTTTGTGCTTTGGGCTTTATTTGTGTTTTGTTCGTCTTTGCTTTTAATCACTTAATTTCGCTAATTTATTTTCAGTCTCATTAACCTTTTAAAAACTTGTACCATATCGTGACTGCCCACCAGAAGGAAGCCGTTAATGCATTGTGGCTTTAGGTCTGTTACATAACAAGACAATACCCGTGTGGCAGGCCAGAAAGCAGAGGCTATGACCTCTGCCTCTATTGCTGGAGGAATTAATATGTACTCTATTTATCGTCACTATGGAAACAAGAGAATAGCACTATAGAAGGCACAGGGCACCTTGGCAATGAGGTGGGCATCTTGGGGTTCAGGCAGCTACATGTTGGCAAAATCTGATACCCCGCTCACTCTGTGCCATGTCGTGTGAGTCAAGGTGAGAAGAAACAAGAACCCGGTAATGACAGATTACAGAGCCGAAGAGAGCAGGGACAGCTTATCGCCACAGAAAGGGAAAGAGAGCTGCAGATAGATGGACGGAGTGAGGAGAGACATGGAGAGAACAAGACGGGTGACGAAGCAGACTAGACTTCTGTCCGATGCTTTGGATTATGTAGCTGACTGTCAGTCATCTTTTGCAAGTCAGCGGAATTTAATCAGCAAAGAGCAGAACACAACAACAGTCACTGAGGCACTGAGAAGACCGATATAAAAGGGGGGAGCAGTGGCTTGCCTCTGGCATTCAGCCCTGGCCAGGTGCCCCTTATTGCTCACTACCACTGCTCATTGTGCTGCCAGCAGATGTGTGTGATAGAAAGAGACCTGCAATGTGCATTCCCTACCCCATTGTTCCCATCCTTAGGTCTTTAGGAAAGCTAGTTAAAAATGTATTGTATGCAAATCATACTTATGCATGGCCTTTATTTTTAACCTTATTATCAAGCCTGTTCTCTACAGAACTTAACCTTAAAGCCACTCTCTCCCTCCGCTCCCTGAAATCATTCACATCAAAGCCATTTTCACCCTGATTAAAGTACCTTTCCCTGCCGTGTGCTGTGTGTGTCATCTCTTGCTGGCGCTCTCCACCCAGCAGAGCACATTTGTTTCATGGTGGGGAAACCCTGAATCAGGAACCCATGGTGATGGAAACTATCTCTAATTGGTCACAGCAAATAAGCACCATGCAGCAGTACTGTAACTATACAGCAAACTACAGCTGCTCTCTGTGAGGCTGACACGTCTTTTCTTCAAAGACTACGTCCCTGCTATGTGCTATATGCGCACATTGTTTTTGATCAAGCCGCTGCTTCTCTCTGCAGGAGGCGCTTCACACTACACAAAGTAGAGAGAATACATCTGTCTCTGCTGTAATGTTTCACTTGTAATTCTGCAGTGGAAGGTGAGGTGAGAATATATAGATGAGACAAAAGTAACAAAGAATTTTACTTACAATGTAGAGTAACCTTAAGCAAAATAATCGTATTGGCAAATCCTGAGAATAAATCTTAAACTTGAAAAATTGCATTTCCTGCGTGTGAATGCTGAAAGCTGAAATAAAACATTGAAAGCATTGCTGAAATTGCTGAAATCTGAAATGCCTGAAAAATTGTGAAAGCTTGAAATGTATTACACTAGACTGCTCAAACACCTGGAAACAGAAATATAGAAGTGGCAGAATTGGGAGTTTGAAACGTTAAGTTAAAAAAGTTGAATAGAACCATAAATGCCTTAAAGGGCTTAACGTTTTTACATTTGAATTGTTTCGGTAGCTAAAGTATGCAGAAAAACATACAGAAGAATAATAAATTGCAAATCATTGCTGAAAATGCAAAAATGTGAAATGAATTGCCAGAAATGGCAGCTGAACTGCGTTGCCTGAGGAAGCTAAGAGCTGAAATACTTTGTGTGGAAGTTTGTGTAATATTACCAATGGTTTTCACGCCTATTGTAATAAGTTGTTGAAAAAAGCAGTACAAATCCCCACAAAGATAGCAAGACACCAGTTAGTGTGTGTATGTAGACGTCTCCACAAAAATAGAAAAAAACAGTGTGTGTTTAATCAACATCAGAATTCTGACTATAAAGGTAGAAAACAGCTGAATCACAGCACACATGTCCTTAAATAGCTGAACGTTTTGATATTTGAAGAAGTAGATTAGAATTGTGAACTAAAAAGAATTGCATTTCCTGCTGCTGAAAGTTGAAATGCTTTTGCGAATGTAAAACTGGCAGAGGTGGAGGCTGACCCGCATCACCTAATAATGCTTACAGCTGAGATACTTTGCTAAAGCTGGGCTCTTAGCTGTAATACTGTCAAAGCTGCATTTGCTTCTATTAAGTTCTTGAAAAAAGCTTAAAATTTTCAAAAAGCATGAAAGGTAGAAAACGGTGGAACAGAAGCACACGTGTCCTTAAATGTTTAATCAGCATTTCCAATAAATATGTAGCCCTACAGTTAATCTGTGGTGCAGTGAATAAGGTGGTGCTCCAGTTATAGTCTGAACGCATAAAATAAACATTATCCCAAAACTAAGCTTTCCTGTTTCTTTACGATGACCTTAGACTTACCATTACACTTTTAGTCTTCAACTGTGTGCTAAAGTTTTCTTAAGTTTCACTACTGCTCTGACATAAACCATCTTTTCAATATCCATTTAGTCAAATACCAACCAGGAAGTTCTAACAATCTGAACAGTGGGACTGTGTGAAAAAGAGGTTATGTTGTTGTTGTTGTTTACAAAGATTTGTGTCTCAGAAATAAACATAATTCTGCACATTTAGACTTTGTTTTCATTGGAGTTTTATTTACATTGCACCCGTTTGTATTGAACCACCTTATATTGTGTATCTTGTCTTGTCGTTACAGTTTTGTCCGCCGCCCTTCTTCCGTCATCATTATATTTTACGGGGAAGCCAAAATGCTCCCATGCGTGCGATTTAAATGATGCGGGAGGCTTTTCAAGTTCTTCTGCTACGCCGCTGGCCATTGTTGCCTTATTAACTGAACACGTGACTGTTGTGTGTAGTTTCACTGAAACCCAGCATCGAGATTAAAATAACGCAATTAGGCTACTTGAAAAGCAATATCAGCATAAAACTATCTTTCACTCTGCGATCGCTAAAATTAATCCGCAAGTTTAAAAAAAAAAATAAAAATCAATTAATCCTCGGGTCCCGTGCGCGCCGAACCGTGGGTCACGGATCAACTGCGATCCGTTACACCCCTAATATTTGAGGATGGGACCACCAGCTGTTTACCTGCTCTAGTGAATTAGTTTTATCCATTAAATTTACGAGGAAGCACTGTCTTTTAAATGGGGCAAGTAAAAATGGACCCCCAGACATATTTTTATTTTTATTTTTCACCCACCACCTCCACTGAGGGACTTTCTTGCGGGCTAATTTCATTACGTTTAGCCGTTTTGCCTTTGAATTGTTTTTAAGTATTGTTTTTTTCAATCACTTTATTTTCCCCAGACATATAAGTACTGGATGATTCGTGGCTCTGTTATGGTTCTTGGTTGCAACAGTGACTAGTTAGATAATTTGTTGTAGCAGCATTTGGCATAGAGTAATTACTCTATGTTATGCTTACTACATATACCGATATTTATTTCATTCTTTTTTATATAGTTTAATGTATCACTGTATCTATCATTTATTGTTGACACTGCCTTGCAAATCATACTTTGTAGAATACTAATTAAGATTCCCACTTGAATTTGTAATTTGTAAATGTTCTAAATAAAGTTAAAAGTAAAATTTACTCTATGTTAATAAAACTCTGATGGAATATTTATTTGAGATGAATTCGATGACGAAAATGAAATGATCGCGGAAAAAAGTAAATCTAAAAAAAATGTTTTTAAAATAAAAAAATAAATAAAACCTTTCCCGGTACGTAGTGCGCGCGCACGGCGACGTCACGTCCGGGTTACATACTGCGCATGCGCGGTGCCCTCACTTCCGGGTTACGCAGTACTGGAAAAGGTTTTAAATTTTTTTAATTTAAATTTAAAAAAAAAATCTTTATTTTAATTTTTTTAATTTTCAGATTTTTTTTCCCGATCATTTCATTTGATTTCGTCCTCGAATTCTTCCCAAATAAGAGTTTTTCCTTAAAGACTTTTTTGAAGTTTTTTTTTTTCAAACTTTATTTAGAACAGAAAAGGACTGAAAAAGCATCAAACTTAAACTGATATAATTCGAAAACTATAATGTAGATTCATCAGTATTAGATTTAGTTAATATGATTATTCTTATGGGTAAATATCATATTCATTGCAGTAAGTGGAGACATTCTAAACCTTCCTTTGTTTGGTTTATAAATTACTTTATATATTTTTTTACCTCACCGAAAAAGATCAAATCAACAAAAATTGCAAGAAAAATGTGCAGTGACATATCTAGGAAACAGCTGTTTTGAATAATCTCCCTTTGTGTGTGCTGCTCCAAATATAAATTGTATTATTTCTACCCATTGTGCCTTCGACTTGTTTATAAGTAACCCTTTTTTGTTGCTTTCTGATTGGTTATTACCTTTTGTATTTTGAAGACATTTGTATATATGTTTGTAGCCTATATTATCTTCCCCCTACGAGAGTTTTGTACTTTGCTGGGTTTTTTTGTAAATACATTTTTTTTTTCGAAAACTGTACAAGATATCAAAAAGCTGAATACAAGTGTAATAGTTGAAAGGCGTGTGAACAGTTTAAAGTTTAAATGGCGTCTCTAGAATAAAGTATGCAGAACTGGTGATATTTCAAAGTATGAGTAAGTTTGACAAAGATTTGAAGATTGCTCCGTAGACCATCCATCCATCCATCCATCCATCCATCTTCTTCCGCTTATCCGGGGATGGATGGTTGTTCCATAGACTTCCATTGTCAAAGAATTTTATAAAAAGCTTAATATTTTAAGTACAAAAGAAAAATACAAGGATAAATGTCCCCAAAGAGCTGAACATGTTAATAGTTGAATGGTTTCTGTTGCTGAAATTATGCTGAAATAGTGGCAATGCAAATAACGCATGGAAGAAGAATAATAAGTATAAAGTATCAATGAACACGATAACAATGCCTAAACATTCACAGTAATTATGTTTTCAAAATTGCCTTGAGCATACTTTATGATCTTAAATACAGTTGGAGACCTCTTTAAAATCTTGTTTTTGGGGCGTCTTGCTGCCTATAGGTTACAGGTCCAAACATGAATTGCAACGTCCCTAGTTTGCATCCAGTCGATGACCTTGTCATTGCTGAACTCTTTTTTTTGGTGTGTGGGGAAGGGGGGAGAAATTAGTCTAATTTTCATTTCAAACTGTCATTAAAATGACATTAAAATGTCTCAAATCTAAGTGTATCAAACTGCCCTGTACTGAGTATAAATACTTAACTTAACTTTCCACTTACTGCTAACCATTGCCCATCCAGCAAGAAAACTCTTCATGATTAAAGATTGATGAGAAAATATGGCCCAGTATGACTCATCATTTCGCATGTCCGTTGAGCTGGTGCAGGAGTTCAATGAGCAGGAGTTACTGGTAAATAAAAGTGGCATTTAATGAAAGTCAGCTTTAAGGTCAGAGATGGTGTCCTCTCTCCTCTCTCCTGTCCCTTCAGTCAGGCTCGACCAAGAAGAACCGCAGCAAAGGAAATGAGGATAATAGCACACATACACATTCTCACATATACACTCACACACACTTTGACACATGGGGATTGCATCATTTTGCATGATCTCATCTGATCACTGATACAGATGATAACCCATTGGGGTGCTACTTGATCTCCTCAGGAACACTTTGTATTGCAGTGCTAATAATGGATTTGTAACATAACAAAAATAAGTAAAATGTCATTTCAGCTTCATATAAGGGACGTCAAAATACATGTACTATGTAACTAACCAGGGTTGCATTAGAGTTTTGGATGCAGCTGAGCTCTGTGGTAGTTTTCATTCAAGGTCATGGTTTAGACATCTATTATATTTAAGGAAGGTGGATGTGTGGTTCCAGTCCCATTGGGTCTGCTTGCCAGTATCATACCATATTCCATCTAGTGCTTCAGCCATGCACATTGACATAAGTGTGGTTCTCTGCCTGACTGAAAAAGAAAAATCTACATGGGTATTTGTGTGGCTGCTTTAATAAATATCTCCACTATTCATCGACTCCCTGAGAGCCTATGTGTCCTTGGTTGAGACGCGGAGCGACAGTGTTTTTCCTGAAACAAAACTATTCATTACAATTCATTGCAGTGAACTGAACTCCACCAGCTGGTTTCAAGGTTGTCTTATTTTAGTCGCTTAAAGATTAGTTCATCCTTTGCACAGAATACAAAATATATGTTGATTATTCCATTGCCTTCTCAATACAATATCTTAATTTTGTGGCTCAGGTTTGAAATGCTTGGAGTTATTCCTCCTCTGTATTTGCTCCTTACCATGATACTTCTAATGGAGCAATGCTGCCACCTGCTGGCCAAATGATACTATTACTTTTAACCCATTGAAAAAGCCTGCATGATGTGAAAGGATCCCCTCATGTCTGAACCTTTTATATCTTGACAGAATTTGCGAGACCTCCTTCATTAACAGGACCCAAACACTTCGTGTCCACATCTCATAGCTTTTGTGTGCACTTCTCAGTGTGTGTGCACTCAAAAATCCATGTATGCGCACATATCAGTAACCATGACCTTAATAATAATCCTGTCCCACACGCAGTAATTCGTGTACTCTCGGGTTACTTCTGTCCATCCTTTTCTTAAGCAGAGAGCATTTTGGGATTTGGAGTGTTCTCTGGGCTGGCTTCCAGATGATGGGAGGGGAGAGAAAGATGAAAGGATCACCTGTGATCCAGCTAGTAGTAGTGCCTATATACAAACATACACAAATAAACACTGACTGTCCTGGTAACCTCATGTGTTTCTGAGAAACACTGTGCTCAGTAACCTGCCGGCACGTGCCTCCACTGTGCCCACTGGCATGCAACTTGGGGAAAATGTTTTATTATTCTCAGCCGAGTGATGTATCTGGTGGATCTGATGGATTAAACTTCTCTTTCCACATCTCAAATTACCACATAAGCTTAGAATGAAGTAAGGCAAAAGTAAAAAGTAAAAATATTTATCAAATTCAAACTTGGAACAGTACTCATCAAATGAGTCATTGTTTAAGTTTTATGTAAATAAACTTAATCCCTGCTGCTCCATGAAGGAAGAATTATCTGAGCAAGTCTTACTTGTAGGGGTATTTTTTGATGAATGTCTGTTATTGGCATACAGCTGTACTGTTTGCATGTGAGAAAAGGCCCGACTTTGAGGCGATAGATAGCGTGTTTTGAGTGACCCAGAAAGGGCTGTCCAGGCTCAGATCTGTCCTAAGCCCACTGATCCAGAGACTGAGCTGATGAAACTCTGTCTGGATCAAACAATAACCAGAGAAGACACAGGGGCATCTGGGGTTAAGGGATGGACTCGTGGAAACAATCTCCGCTGCCAGCATTGGTGTGTTCGGTGGCAGAACCAAGGCATGTCTTCAGAGCCAGCTGAGTAGTGAGCAACTCGTGTTTCACGGATCTTTGATCTTTCCTATCAAGAACGGGGACAGATCGCCTGTGTTCAGAGGTCAACGTGGTGTGCCAGAGGACTAAACTCAAACACATCCTGTTCACATGTTCATATTTATACACCCCACATCCTTAATAACATCCTTCATAGATCAGGATGAGTTAAATCCTCTAAGATTTGCAAACAAATGAGCTGAAAGCGAGACGGATATTTTGTCTCAGGTTGTTGAAAGTGGATTATCTCTTCTTTCATCATTCATCTCATCTCTAATCCTGTTCCCATTCTGTCTTTTTCCCCTTTTTCCCGGCACCACAGGTATGAAGCCGAGAATGCGTTTTTCTTCAGTCTCAACCTAGCTGACTTCAACATCATTGACACTCTGGGGGTTGGTGGCTTTGGTCGTGTTGAACTGGTAGGGGGCACTGCACTGTGACAGTAAAATTAATTATTTATTATTATTATATATTTTTTTTTACATCTATACAATTGTCTAACAGGCTGCTTGGGTTAATTTGCAGGCTGCCCTTTGTATTTAAATTTCTTTCTTTCCGCTTCACCGCAGGTTCAGCTCAAGAGTGATGAGAACAAAACCTTTGCCATGAAGATCCTGAAGAAGCGGCACATTGTCGACACAAGACAGCAGGAGCACATTCGTTCAGAGAAGCTCATTATGCAGGAGGCGCACTCTGACTTCATTGTTAGGTACACCCCCTGAACAGCTTCATTGAAAGGCAATATAAATAATCTACTGTATATGCCACACATATCATAAGGATCAGTATTGTTTAACTCAGAGCCAAAAGGACCTAATAACCAAAGATTTCTTTGTAGAGCTTGCAGGTTTTTTGTCATGTTAATACAGGTTTCCTCCCACAAGCAAGTCAAGTATTTTGGAAACAATTTGCATTGTACCGTAACTGCAGAATGAATGAGAGTCTGAGTACTTGTGTGTCTGCCTGTGATGTCCCTAAAATACTCTGGTGACCTATACAAGTTGTTTTTTCTGCTTTCTTCACTGCGTATTCTGTAAAATGCTCCAAATTCTTTTGACCCTGAAAGAAAACGAGACAGCACATGAGTTTTTGTGTTTGTGCTACACTATATACAGTACATTAAATACAATTCTATTCAATTATATTAATATAGCCCAATATCACAAATCCCAATTTGCCTCAAAGGGCTTTACAATCTGTACAACATATGAAACCCTCTATCCTTAGACCCTTCTTTCGAATAAGGAAAAAGAAATGGAACAAACCTTAGGCAGAGCAACAGAGGAGGGATCCCTCTCCCAGGACGGACAGACATGTGTATTCGTGTGTACAGAATAGATTCACAACAGAAGATCATATTGTATACAATAATGACAAACTGTAGATTGTAAAGCATAAGTGAAGAGGACGGATCCAGAAGGATATATAATGTATAGCTATGAAGGTCTACACACCCTCTCAAATGCTCTAGTGGTTGTTGCCTTAAGCCACAAATAAATTAAAGTATTCTTTCAATCATTTGAATATGGTAAGTAGTATCAACAAAAATCTAAACTAAACATATCGCTCTATTTCTGAACATATACCATGTTTAAAAATAGATAACTGAGGCATTTTGATCCAAAAGTTCTTCCTACACAACTGGGGGTTGTGTTTGTGTTAATTAGATAATTACATTCCAAAGCTGCTTGAGATAACATCTAATTTTGTGTTTTCAGACTCTATAGAACATTCAAGGACAGCAAGTACCTCTACATGTTGATGGAAGCTTGTTTAGGTGGAGAGCTGTGGACCATTCTCCGAGACCGGTAAGCTCTATTTCACCAGGTCAGTTATAACTGAATGGTATTAGCTGTGTCATTATTTCTGTTGCAAAGACTAAGTACCAAAACATGTAGAGAGTTGCAGTTACAGTAATAGTTCTTTTGCAAGATTTCCAATTCTTTTCCCCACAAGGTTTTCAGTTTATAAAGAGAGTAAGGTCTGTGGTTCACATGAGCCAACGCACTTTGTTCTTTGACATGAACTACACATTTTTATATCTCAACAGTGAATTTTGGAGCAGTACAATGTTAGCTTTCTAGTTATATTTATAGCATGTGTGCTATGGAAATCAGCCATGGGAATCCTGAGCAGAACGAACCTTCTGGTTGGTTTAAGAAAATACATTTTTGCTGGACTACTGGAGTTATCTACCACACAGTTCAGCTCTGTTGTCCTGCTGTGTTTCCAGGGGTTCATTTGAGGACTCAACCACCAGGTTTTACACAGCTTGTGTAGTGGAGGCTTTTGCCTACCTGCATTCCAAAGGCATCATCTACAGAGACCTCAAACCAGAGAACCTTATATTGGACCACAGGGGCTATGCCAAACTGGTAAGAGATCAATAAGGGATTACAACCCAAAAAACTTCTGATTTTTCTTGTCTTTTGTGAAAGTAAGAAATGCTACAAACAAGAGAAATATCTTTCTATGAAGCTACAATGAAGGATCAAATCAAATTAGAACACTTGCCCTATGTTGCCTCTAAATAACAGTATAATTATAGTATAAAGAAAAGTATAATTGAGGTTAAGTCGTGTTCTGTGTTTTTTGGGGTACTGCCATTCCCTTCTCTCCTTGTGGAGAAACCAGTTTGTAGCTTTTGGCAGAGCAGCAACCAGCTGCTCAGTTCTTCCTATCCATCATGCCAGAGCATCAAGTGAAAAACTTTAATATTGAAATAATTGCACAATTTCCAGCTTCATCATCATTATACAAAAGAATAAATATGATCTGACACAAATAAGGACCAAACAGATATGAAATTAATTAAAATTCTTCTTCAACTTTGTCTGACTGACAAAACAAAATCTTTCTTTCCCTCAGGTCGACTTTGGCTTTGCCAAGAAGATCGGGTTTGGGAAGAAGACTTGGACCTTCTGTGGGACGCCGGAGTATGTAGCACCAGAGATCATTTTGAACAAGGGCCACGACATCTCAGCCGACTACTGGTCTCTAGGAATCCTCATGTTTGAGCTATTAACTGGCAGGTACACACACACCTGGGCATGCCTATACAACTAATATCTAATAAGTGTTCTCTGTGATAGCATATATGGTACCAAACACAACAACATCTAAAAGTAATTGGAAACTTTGAGTTTTCTTAAAAAAAAGTTCAGTGCAGTAGCACACAGTTGAATGTCACGCGATTAAATTCTTCTATAATAATGCATTTGCCGCTCAAGTCAAATACCTTTGCCTCTATTATGCAGCCCTCCATTTTCTGGCCCTGATCCTATGAAAACCTACAACATCATCCTGAGAGGCATCGACATGATCGAATTTCCAAAGAAGATTACCAAAAATGCTGCCAACCTAATCAAAAAGCTATGCAGGTGAGTGTTGGTGCTTCCAGCACTTTAAACTCAGAGTGATTCATTGAAGTGGTCTGTATGCTGAATCATCATATCTGTTTTTTTTCTACTGCAGGGATAATCCCTCTGAAAGACTGGGAAACTTGAAAAATGGTGTCAAAGACATCCAAAAGCACAAGTAAGCATGTCTATAAATGAATAAAACCCTCTTATTTATTCATTTCTCTTCATGGTATAATTGTGCAGTAAAACATAATTATGAAATTAAGAATTGATGCTGTTTTTCCTTTAGATGGTTTGAGGGCTTTAACTGGGAGGGCTTGAAGAAGGGGACATTGACGCCTCCTATTATCCCTAATGTAAGTGCACACTGCTAATAGCCTTACTCATTATAATTTTCTTTCTAGTTGCTCTTTTGTAGTCAGGCTCACACTCAGAATCCATTTGTTGTCCACATGTTTAGTCTTTCTGTGAATGATTCCTCTGTCTTTCTTCCAGGTCACATCAGCAGTCGACACAAGTAACTTCGACAGCTTCCCAGAGGACAACGAGGACCCGCCTCCTGATGACAACTCTGGCTGGGATGTCGATTTTTAAAACCAAAAGAAACTCTTCTTTTGTTGGCTTGGAGGCCATCTCAAGGACATGGCTGTGTTGTAAAAAAAACTGCTTTAAAAATGAAAGAGAGGATATGGAAAGGAAGATAAATGGATGGATGGCACACCCTCTGGGTCACCGATATGCCTTTATTTCACTGTGGCTCTGGATCAAGCATTTATAATGGGACTGCTGTAGCACTTCTTCAGTGTTGTCTTACACTCGGCACTGAAGTTGAGGGCAAAGAAAGTGCGGGGATACACATACATATACACGCAACACAGAGGTCGATAATGGAGCCAGGTTTTCCCATGTAACAGGGAAAGATGTTTAGGGGGCGGGTGAATTTTTGATAGTCTGTCTTAAGTTTTGGTTTGAGGATAAATAAGAGTGAAACATGTGATGATGGACTGCTCAAAAAGAGAGGAGGCTGTTGATTGATTTTTTACTGTTTCTTTCTTTATTTGGTGAAATATTTTCTGGACTTTGGGAGGGTATAAGATGTTACTGCAGTTGCTCCCTGGTTTTTGCAGCTGCTTGCTGCAATCTCTGATACTTTCCAGAGATCTACACACTACAGTTTGCAAGTAAAACTGGTATCAAGTGCTCAAGACTAACCTGAATGTCACTGATTTTCTTCTTATTTAACATCCATATGGCATAAAGCATGTACAGTACATAGTATTTGAATTTACAAGAATATATCTGGGCTAAAATCAAATACTTAGTACACTTTATGTAAAGATTAACCTACCTTGAAAAGCACAAACACTGTGCATTCAGTGGAAAGAGACGTGACTCTTTAAGTGCCCTGCTTAAAATGTAATGAATCACACACCGACACACATGAAATGTCTGCTAGTATTTCCATGAAGCAATGTGTCATTATGCACTTAAGACCATTAACTGAGAAAATAAGCAGTTATAGCTAATTTTAAGCTTCAGTAGATGAAGTCACACTCATTTTTTGCTCTTTAATATGCTTTTAATCCCACATATAAATGCTTCTCTACCTACATACTTCTTAATTTTGTTTTTAAACCACCCAAATGCCTCATCCTCAATTCGCGTCTGTGTAGTTCTAACATAACTGTGAACATGGTTTCAATGTCTTTGGTGCTGTTTAAATTATAAAGTGGTGGTGAGATGACAGTACTGGTTATTGTTTTTGTATATGTTTTTGTGCTTGATTTCTTTGACTTAACTCCCTTCTTTAGAAAATTTGAGACGTGTGTCATTTTTTAAACTTGAGAGAAGATTAGTTTGATGTCACTTGACACCATGTTACATTGTGCTAAGTGGTATTTTCAAGGTTTTTAAACTGGTTTAACCACATTAAGTTCATCCATATTAATTAACTATCCTCTTCTTTGGAGGCAAAATTGACCACATTCACATTATCTTAAGACTATCTTGACTTAACATCATCTTACGGAGACAGACTGCGAAAGAAAAAGATTTTATTTTATGAAACTCACAAGTTTGACCACTACCGCCATGAACTCTCACCCAGCTCATCACCTCTCACATCCAAAAATCAGAGCATAAAATCAGTAGAAATGTAAGTGCCTTAAATCAATGGCATTCGAAATTAACATCACAAGTCCTATTTGATGCTGCATGAACACATATACACCTCAAAAACGTATGTGTCCTCTTAGATGGCTGCTTCTCATCCTTTGTTATATCTAATAAATACATTAATCACCGTGGTAAGATAATTTCTAGTCATTTGATGGCTGACAAAACTGTATATGATATAAATTTCCCGTTTACCCCTTTGATTTATCACACAGGAGCATTTATTAACTGTTAAATGACAGAAATCTATCAGACCTGATATGACTGCAATGACATGATTTCCTCTACATATCTAATATGGTCTTATGAAGCCAACCAAAACCGGCCTGAGAAATAGTGAACCATAAGTTAGAGGGATCATCCATCGCCTGTCAGTCATGAAAACTGAGCATTTGGAGATGGCAAGAACAATTTATATATTTATAGTTGTAAAACATTTCCCAAATACGAAAAATGTATTCTTGTTTGCCACTGTTGACAATCTTTGATGTTATGAAAGTATTGATCATAATGCATCCTTATCCAAATTCTCATTTTATTGTTTGGTTTAGCTGAACAGCTCGACTCATGTTTTAAGCCAGACAGACTTTCACACTTACATTTAAATTATATAAATCATTGAATAATGTGATGGAGAGCTGAAAATGAGAAAAAATCTTAGTTCTGTAAGCATACCATAAGTATTTTACTGTAGTAAGGGCATGTTCTGTTTGTCACAAAGCCTTATGTATGCCATCACTTCACAAACCACTGGTTTTGAGTCTTATATCGACGCCTTCTGCGATGTTACCGGTTATTTGCCTTGTGTTATGTTGTTTATTCTGCTGTAAATTGATTTTGCAGAGTGCCACGTGTAAGATTTTTAAAATTATAGAGTAAAAACAATACTTTTGAGTGGTGTTTGTCTCTTAGTTATTTTAAACAGCTCAGAATGATTCATTGAAAGCTTGATTTTGGCGATTTTACAGTTTGCTGTAGTTGCCACAGGAGGGCGCTGCAGGTAAGACAGAGCTCTCTCAACCTAACTGCCTCGGCCTGAACTGGTGATGGTTGCCTGAGATCTAATAATCAGTCCTAGAGTTAATGTAATCCACTTACTGATAAGTGCAGATGATTCAGCGTGTCTGGTCTCAGTGTTGTCCGCACAACAGATCTCTATGGGGGACAGGGGAATGGCTTCAGCCATAACAACAGGGTGACACCTCTGCCAGATCAAAGGGGATCCAAGTGCATCAAAGGAGCTCACCTTACCGGCACTGACATTTAGTAAAGTGGAGATAAAAGCTCTACTTCAAAAGATATACTGCGATTCAAACGCGCAAAGTGCTACAGTGTGTTTGTCATGTGTCCATGGCGCATCTCTCTCCTACACGCACACACACACACACACACACACAGACATGCACGCATGCACACACCCTCACACTCAAACATAGGATACGTGACCAGCAGATGACGTCCAAGTGCCAAGCTATCTTCATAGAGAAACTAAAGGGCTCGTTTCCATCACGCACTTCAGCACCTGTGAGCTTTTTCTTAGCATGTTGTAAACTGACAAATTGAGTCCCAAATGACAGTTTCACTTGTTTCAATCATTTCAAGGGACAAATGAAAAGTTAGAACAGATCACTGCTTCAGTCAAGGCATTTTTTGTTGTTGCTTTTAAAGTCGACTCTAGCCTACTGGGAATAAAGATGAAATGATCTGGTTTGGTTGGCAGGCTGAAGTCAAATAGGCCTACACACTTTTAGGACTTAATTTGAATATTTCAGGATATATTTTTGCCTGAGGGTGGACATTTCTTGCAGTGGGTGAGCCCAAAGGGTCAGAGAGCGGAGACAGATCAGAGTTGCCTTTAATCTCAAAGTGCCAGTCAATCCTGAAAGGCCTCGCCACGGAAGTCCATTAATTCGGTCAACTTTTCACACCCCTTAATAGTCTGCATATCCTACACATTGATGTCCGCCACTGGTGTAATCAAGCACACTTTGGGGGATAATTGCCCCCTTTGCAATCAGAAGGATCAAATGAAGTGGTTAATCGACGCAAGAAACTTCAATCACTGTCTTCCCGGAGCCAAAGGGCAGATAGGCTTACTTGAATGTCAAAGAAACTGGAATAACCAAACAGATTTTTATAAAGAAGGGTAGCTGAGTTTGTGAAGAAAAACCCCTCACAATCCCACATTGTGAAGAATACTGGTGAGCTCGTGTCCCTGTTATAAAGCGAAATAATTTAACAAATACAATGTGCTGCAATATTTTGTAGCGTATGCATTTGTTCTTTTAAATGGATTAAACCTATAATAGTCTGAAAGTCACCAAAATAAAATATTTTAACAAATGTTCAACTCTTGGTAGCAATATTTTTGGAAAAACAAAGGAATTCGGATGATTTGAATAAGTTAACTACAAAACAAGATTTTTTTTTAAATTTGATTTAGTGTCATAAGGAGTTATTTCATTTGAAAACTAGATACTCAAACTCACACCACAATATAACTGTATTATAACAGTTCTATCGATGTGGTGAAAGTAACACATTAATGTTTGAAACAAAGAAGAATAAGGCACACAACTGGTGCACGAAAATGACCCTTTA
Organism: Coreoperca whiteheadi; assembly: GCA_011952105.1. NCBI lineage: Eukaryota > Metazoa > Chordata > Actinopteri > Centrarchiformes > Sinipercidae > Coreoperca > Coreoperca whiteheadi. Next base: position 12,036,464 of record CM022471.1, read on the forward strand.
AATAAAAAAATAAATGGAACATACATCATTTAATCACTCTTTTTTAATTTAAAATGTGATTTTATTCTCAGTAGATTGAGTGTGGATACTTTATTTCCAGTATGCGTCACTGAATGATGTGTATTCAGACAGACTTTGCAGGTCATTATCATTAGACAAACATTGTGAAAGGCACTCCTGTGCATGGAGAATAGATGGCCATTTCCGTACAGTGGGGCTCTCTTTGAAATTCCACCCCTCCGCCTTTGTTGTGCACAGCGAGGGGCGGGAAGACAAACAGGTCCACATGTATAAAGAGATCATCCCAGGACTGTGAGTCAAGAGGCTTCGAAAGCATCGTGCCGAAACTCTCTGGAAACTTTGGCGTTCAGGATTTAAGGCCGCTTTGGACTTTGTCTCTCAGTCATTTTTTTCAGCAAAACAGAAGGGATTTTTTTCCGTGTGTTTGCTACACAGCTGAGTTTAAGGGGGGAATCATGCAGATATCGTCTGCGCATCGCTTCTTGGCTGTGTATCTCACGCTGTTTGGATACCTTGGGGATGTTTACACGGGGACAGTCCCGATGAACTCCAACGCCATCAAAAACTTGCCCGGTGCTTCGGGTAGCAAAGGCTCCGACACTGTCAGTCCGAGTCCGCGCACCTCTCCCTCCGGTAGCGTGGGGCACCAATTAGACACCTTGCAGGTAATTCCCCTGCGTAAAAGTCAATTCTGTGCGCCACGAGAAAAGTTGTGTTTATGTAAGTTTTACAACCAATATCTCAGGACTTAATTCACACGCTTGCTTTTGTTTTTATCAAACTGTAGCAGTCAGCTGTTTGCACCGATGATGAAGACTGCGGAGGAGATGAATTCTGCAACGACGCCCGAGGCGCCTGCATGCCCTGCCGTAAGAGCCGGAAGCGGTGCGCACGGGACTCCATGTGTTGCGCAGGAAACAGCTGCAGCAATGGTGGGCAAAGGCATCCCATCTGAAATAAATACTGACATTTATGATTTACCAAGTTGTTGGTGATATTCTGATAGCTGGGGATAGTTCGCTTGTAGTCATAATGTCTTGTATGTTTGCATGTTTACTGTTAACAGTTGATTTTAATGTATGCACAAGCGGGGTGATACTGTAATATCTACTGTGGTAATAACAGATCCTAAGTGAATTTCTTTTTCATTTGCCCTCTAGGTGTTTGTCAGGCAAATGACATAGATGGTACAGATGCATCCATCATCACTGGCTGGCACAAACACAACAACACCATGGAGCATCAAGCCAAGAGGCCTCCCACTGCCCACGGCCAGCAGCCTCTTGCTGTGAAAGGTGAGTGTCCTGTTCAGAATCATTTTTATTAGGTTCAAGTAACAACACAAGAAGTGTTTAGTGAGGTCTGTTTCATGTAGCATAGTTTCATCTCTCTCTCCCCTCTGTCTCCAGGCCAGGAGGGCGATACTTGCCTGAGATCTGCAGACTGCTCTGAGGGTCTGTGCTGCGCCAGGCACTTCTGGTCTCGCATCTGTAAGCCTGTTCTGACGGAGGGCCAAGTGTGTACACGCCACCGCAGGAAAGGCACCCATGGCTTGGAGCTGTTCCAGCGCTGCGACTGTGGCGACGGCATGGCCTGCCGACCAGAGAAAGGAGAGAAAGACCACAGTGTCAGCAGGACTGCAGCCCGGAACCTACACACCTGTCAAAGACGCTGATACAAACGTGTGGACACACACACAGAAAGAAATACACACTCACAGACACACACCCAGCAAACCCTAAAAATCAGTCACCAACACTGACAAACACTTGCATACTCCTGAGATGCTGACACACACACACACACAGAGACACCCAACACCTAAGACGTTATTTCCTGCCAAAGTTGCTGATACAAACAACACCCGGAAGGATAGACATGATTCCAGGAAAAATGATACACCCAGAGGGATGCAACAATGCAAGATGGACTGATCCAATTCCTCATCAGCAGATGAGGAGTCAGGAGTGACATTTCAAAAGTCTTGGGAAGATCGATTCATGTCGTCAGTAATGGCAGAGCTGTTTTGTTTCTCTTTTGATGGAACTTAATGCCTCAGTTATTGCAGTAAATTACTGTATTGTAAATATTATCCTGGAGGGGGCAATACATTGAGCTTTTGAATTCTGTCAACACCAGTATTATAAAGACATTGTGCTGCATGCATTGTAAATGTGTTATATACAGTATATATTGTTTTATAAGAAAATGTTATATATAGAAAATGTGAATATATTGTTTTATTAAACTTTGTGTGATAACATTACTCCTTTCTTTCTGCCCCTCACTTTTTGGAAATAATTTGTCTGTGTTACTAAAAACTAAAGAAATGTCTTTTGGTTTGAGTCAAGATGTATCACATATAAATTATCCTGCAGCACTTAGGATCTAAACCATTTAGTCTAAATATTCACTTAACGATTGGTACGGGTGTTAACGTTTACTAGCAAAATAACAAGCACCCCCTTCTGGAAAGCGAGAGTTATTTGAACAGTCAGTCTGTGGTGTTTAACTCGTAGCCCAGTCTTCACAAATCAGTGGTTGAGGCTGAGTGGATGGCTTAAATGTTTGGCTCAGATATGCTTCTCAAACTCATTATAGACAATTGCTGAATTATGTGCAGGCACACACACAACAAACACACAACTTTAATGAGTCATTACTGGAGCTTCAACAGGCCACATCCTGCTAAGGAGGCAGAGGATGGTCCATCAGGGCTATGTCCTCAGACAAATATTAAAAACAGGACAGGATGCAACCGTATCAAATGATAACTGCAAAGAGGTAATAACAAAGTACGTATCCTGGCGAGTGTTTGACACCTAACTCTTTGGTGTTGCTGGCTAGTTTCTAATTATAACTTTCCTGCCTTCATGTGCAGCAGAGCAGATAGCTAGCTATCCAAACTAAAGCCTCTAATTACTTCATCTTACTCAATCTACACAAGGATTCATGAAATGAGGCGCACTGCAGCACATTTTGTGATGCAACAAAAAAAGCAGAATTCTGGTTCTCAATCTGTCCATTAGCACACCCCATTTCCTGGCTGTTGTGCAATGGATGTGCTCTAATGTGTAGGTTATGAATCCACCCAAATACACCATGGTGCCTGTAATTAGACCTGTTTAGATCAGAAGATAGCGAGGGAATTATTGTATTTTCTGCTTGAGTCTCGTGTCGGATCAAAAGGAGCACAAGCCACTCTTGATATCTGGCCGAGCCAGATAACCTCTTCATCTGTTTACATCCATAGACATTCATTTGCAGTTTGTCTTAGGAAGACAAGGTGAGATTTAATCTGACTGTCGTTGAGGATCAGTGGTGAAAAGTATCTAAGGTCATTTACTTAAGTGCTGCACTTAAGTATAATTCTGAGGTACTTTACTTTACTTTACTCTTTACTTGATTATGTCCATTCTAAGCTCTTATACTTCACTACATTTCAGAGGGAAACTACTTTTTACACTACAACATTTATTTTACAGCTGCTATTACCAGTTACTTTGTAGATAAAGATTTTTAAAAAGCTATAATGAACCTATAAAATACATTGTGTAACAGCACATTACTCTACCCAACAGTATACAGTATGTTAAATTGAGCTGTATACATGCATCAGTAAGAATTACACAGTAGTATAATGAAAATATAACATTGTCAGGAGCCATTCCACCTGCATAACGGGTATGATACTTTTAATAACAGCATAATACTTTGTGATTAATTTTTGTGATTATACTTAAAACGATTTTAATGTAAGATTTTGTACTTGTAGGAAAGTATTTTTACATTGTGGTTTTGCTACTTTTACTTAAGTAAAGGATCTGAATACTTGTTCCACCACTGTTGAGGATAGATGAACTGACCATCAGGCAGGCAGACATACAGAGAGACACACTCCATTTAAACAATTTAGTGTCCATTCTTTAGATAAATTAAGAGGAATGGGAGCATTGTCAACAGTACAATATACCATGCAGGCTCAGCCAAGTCATGTTTGTGGGGGTCCTGGAATCTGTGTGTTTGAGCCTGTCATCATTACTCCAACCACAGACTAACACAGGCCACAGGCATGTGCCCTAACTCAAGGAAGGCCGGGGTGTGTGTGTGTGTGTCACACACGCAGCTACGGCACATTTAGTGGAATCCAGAGAAACAACAGCAACAGCATCCACGACAACAGGCACACACGCAATCACGTCCCCACATGCCACCTCACAGCTATTACTCACATACAAACACATTTACTCATGTCCACACTCGTACACACAAATCTTGGGGTGTGAGAGGTTTGGAGTAACAGCATACTCGCCCACGCAATGGCATCCAAACCAACAACATTTGGTGCTGTCATACCATAAGAAAGACTCAGCATTTCCACTGACATGCGTATTCATGCTACTGTACGCTTCCAAAAACTGGAAACATGTAACTACAGCAAAAGTGTATCATAACAACATGCATGCATGTTCATCAATATACTGATTTACACATGTAAAGTCTGTCAGTTGTCATTCCATCATGCATTTTATGTGTATTTTATATGCATAACAAACATTTAAATCAAACCAGATTCTGATCTAGCTGGATTGGTATTCATCAAATGAAGTGTATTATGATGACATCTAATGAGCAATAAAACACAGAACTTATTTGTTTCTACCGCCCCATCTTAAAATCTCTCTTCACGATCTAAGAGTTACAATAAAGCTTTTCTCTGCTTGAGTATCTGGCATATCTGCCATTGTTATTCTTACTTCACTGCCAAACACCCTTGACAGACATCCCTGAGTTAACAAACTCATGAGTGAACCATCAAGAGATGAAAGGGTAAAGAACTGAGGCAGTGTACACAGAGGCAATGCATGTTATTTTGTTAGATGAAAGAGATGGCATACTTCTGGAATGAGCATTCGGATCAAAACCAAGCTCTTATGTAAACAAAATTTCACAGGGATGTGTCAAACTTCTGGGTGCTGGCACTGATCACTTCACAGAAAAGAAGCACAATGCTCACTATTCATCTTTGTGGGATGACAATCTGCCTGATTGAGCAATATGGGGAAATCTCCCTTGGGAAATAGTAATTAAACAAAGGGCAACTCATTCAGCACAATGCGATGAGTGTGAATGCAGGTGGAGAACAGGTTTGCTCCACTGATTTAACTTTTGGGTGATGTCAACACAACAGGGGAAACAAGGGTTTTCACAGAGTAAGGTTATGACGTATTGTACTTTGATTGGGTCTCATGTTACATTCCAGGTATTTAACCAGTGACAATTGTTCTCACTCACCTCCTGCCTATTAGTATATTACATTTCACCTCTCTTTGCCTCCCGTCTCTCACTCTGTGTTTGCATAGATTTGAGCCCAATTTAAAGGCATAAGCTTTCTTTCCCAGGGATGAGAAGATCAACATCACTCATGTCTGTGTGTTAGGGAGCTGGAGTCAGGATGTGTTTAGCTTAGCTTATCTTAGCGTAAAGGCTGGACACAGGGTGAAACAGCTAGCGTGGCTCTGCTACAAGACACATGGCTACAAGCCCAAAAATGACAATTGGCGATTTTAGGGAGCGTTACGTGTTGGAGCTATTTCTTGACAAAGAACTGTTTGTCTAGTCACCCAGCACTTCTGTTTAGCATATCTGGCTACAGCGTAGTTCGTTGCCAGATACGGCTGGTTAGCACAGGTTTTGTTTTGGTCTTCAGGATACTGGGCAGAGTCACTGCGCGTGGCTGTTGTTTGCCAAGAGAAAGGTCTAACACCTAACTCCCTGTGAAACCATAAACATTTTTACACTTAATTTCTGTAGAGATTGAACAAACAAGAAACAATGCATTCATTAGTTTGCTTTACATGTGTTGTTAGGCATATTTAACACTGTGGAGAGAGCCAGTTTATCTTTTCCCTTAGCTTTTAATGCTAAGCTAAGCTATACATATCCTGGCTCCATTTCTACCAGCACCTCTAAAGCTCACTAATTAACACTTATCTTGCTTGAAAAACAAAACAAACAAAAACAAGCAAACAAACAAACAAAGTGGAAAAACAGCAGGTTGTGTTGTTTTAAGGGGGGGGGGTCATGTGTTGTACTATTTCTTAGTCTCGGAACCTCATGGTGACGACACCAAATTATTGATTTAACAAACAAGATGTTATTCAATGAACGTTGTAGATGCTCGTAGGCAGATGTGTTACTTTGAGATAGAGCAAGGCTACCTGTTTTTAGTCTTTATGCTAAGCTAAGCTAACCAGCTGCTGTCTGTAGCCCTGTCAGAAAGAAGCTTACTTCTGAGAGTGATAGAAGCATATTTCCTTTATTTAAATTATTCATTTAAAATATCAGCATGACGTGAAACATTTCCACTTAATCAGAGAACTGTGTGGAGGCTTTCCATGTGGCGACCACGAGGTCCAGCCCGTCTCTCACTGCTACCCCTGGGATAGAGCCGTGACACTGGGTTCGCACACCAAGGGAGGCTCATGAATGACTGGTTTGATCCATCCTGGTGTTCCTTCCATCTGCACCTGACACCTCCACTGTGGTCTCAGGTCCCTCTCTGATGATGTCATACCACGTTTGAGGCCCCGTTAACCACATGAAGGAAAACCGGCTGCTCTGAGTTCAGCTGTAAGGCCCATGGTCGGTAAGTGTGTTGGGCTAAACAGAAACAAGTGGTCGTATTATGTTGCGTAAGCTGCCTGTTACAGTTACAATCTATGGAAGCCCAAGTAAAGAGATACCTGACCACAATACCCTTTGTTATGCTCTGTTGCCCTCCGGACTCATGTTTATTTTCCCTTTGCTACTTCCTTTTTCAGCAAAGCTGGTGGTGGCAGGTCTCGAGGACCATGTAGGCACTTCAATTCATCCTCCACCACCTGTTTTCTTCAGGTGGATTCCCTCACTCTCTCCAGTCCCTCCATGTCCAACATTTCCCAGTGCTTACACAGCTGCGACCAATTCACTGCAAACAAACAATCTGCCCATTGTTTATACAAATAATATCCCAATATGCAATGTCTGCCCGCTCTGCCAGACGAGCAGGGAGCGAACAGATGCAACATGGTGGGGGGGGCAGAGTTACAGCTGGGGATAAAAATGTCTACTCTTCATTATGGTTGGTCCAGAAGCTTGCTGCTGGCGGCCTGGGGCTGGGGCTAGGACAAGGGCCAGGGCCAGAGCTGGCTCAGCTCCTGGCTGCTATGTTAAGTCTGCCTCAGCCACAACCACATTGCGCAAAGCTGCTTCACACATATAATTTACTCATTATTCACAAAGTTTTCGAAAGAAGTAAAAAAAATATTGCAGAGTGAGAGAGCTGGTGGAAAACTAACACGGACTGTGTTGCTACTCAGTAAAAAATAGTTATCTCCAGTTATATAACATTGAAAGATGGCAGGCTTACGGAGTCACAGTCAATTAGCAGAGCTAATTGAATAGAGGTGACCGCAGAAACCTTATACTTAAAAAAAATACCTTATAGTACTGAGAAGAGACAGTTTAGCCAATGATTGGCAAACAGTAGTAGGCATTGCTTGTTACCATGTTTAATCCAGTATGCTCACTGCAGACAGACTACTTTTTATGCAGGGCAGGAAATAGGTGTCTATGAGCCCTTTGTTTATTTCATAAAACATGCTCAACAATAGATGAGTGTCTGTCTGAGACATGGGCGAATATCCCTGTGCTTAAGCAGGAGCATCAAAAGCCCCGAATGTTGTGTAATGGCATACCTTTACTCAACAGGGAAGCATCCTATCAGACAATGGCACAGAAACGACCCCAGTGGTTCAACCATTGTCCCATTAACAGTCATCAGGCCTTAATCAAAGCTTTTTTGCCCCTCACCACCTCCTTTCATACCCCCTCCCTGCTTGTCTTCCATCCTTTCAAAAACACTGTCTTTAACACCACCAAAGAAAATGGCTGATGCACAATCTCATTTGTGTAGGGACTTTGCAAAGGTGGAGTCTTTGGTGATAGAATGAAAAGGAGGAGGCTGGGTGTTTGATCTCCCTGGGGGGCAAATGGGTTGGATTGTCTTGCCCCTGCTGGTGGGGATAAGCTGGGGACAGTGAGTCCAGGGGGTCATATCAAAGGTAGTTATCTTCAGAGGGACATTAGTACTATCTAAATGTTGATTTGTTCACACCAACATCTGAGGAGCTCTAAATGAGCTGACCAAAGGAAACACCCAGTGAATGGAAATGAGAGAAACGGCCAAGTTCACCTCTTTCTACAGATGTGTGTATAGCTCTTCTCTTCCTCACTCAACATTTACTATTAAACCTGTCCCAAGCAGACAAGACAAAAAGTCTTGATGTTAATTCCAAACAGCAAGATTCCCACAAATTACAGCATGACTCAAATTAGATGTATTTCCTTATGTACTGCCGGGTTCTCCTACTCTCAGGACCAAACCTTAATAGCACAGCATGCTCATTGTGCTCATTGTCTATATTGTGGGTAAGGAAATGATTGGGAACACCATATAGCCTCAGCAAACAGCCATGTTGAGGTTGCTGTCTGTGTGTGTGTGTGTGTGTGTGTGTGTGTGTGTGTGTGTGTCACTCTGTTGTGTGGGTGGGAAACATCATATTACTGTCACAGCTGAGAAAGGTATAAATCACACACACACACACACACACACACACACACACACACACACACACACACACACACACACACATACACACACTCGTGTACCCACTGTCAGCCACAACACAGAGACAAAGAATTAAGTTTATCGTGCATGACATCTTTTCCTCTAATTTGATAAACTGTGGACTTCGAAAGCATCTCTTCACAAATACCCCTGCTGGTACAAACCACTAACTACACATGGATCTGTTGGAGAGAGCCACTGTTGTATTTAACATGAAGCCACAGCTCTCACCTTAGAGAAAAGAATAGTTGGATATTTTTTGGACTGAAGGAAAGAGAAAAGGAAAAAAGGAACAATTCAAAAGTTTCTAACTCAAGATTTAATCATAATGTGAATTCCAAGAGCTCTCATCCTGCTGTTCTCTCATCGCTGCTGTTCTTCACCAGTAATACAGGAGACATGGGATATATTTCCATATTTATTATTTCAAAGGCCGCCAGGCTTGTTAGAGCAAATTCTCAGCAATACCCATAAAAGAGGGAAAATTAGACTCCTTTCCTGGTGTCACAGTTTGCCATTCTCTGTGTTCATGGCCCAAATGTGGGATTGCAAATAAGCATCTCTATTTTTAGGGACTTTAAGACCAGTAGAACCCGTCTGGGTCATTCCATATCATTAGAAACAGCTCCAGAGATGAACAAATTCTCAAGGCACTCATATATAATTCTAGCCTAAAACCTCCCTCCTTGGTGTTATTTTTGAATCTCTACTGAAATTTGGGTTGACACGTTGATTGAAAATGCCCACTACTTTGGTTATCTTGCGCCATCAAATTTTCAACTCAGCACATTCCAGAGAGGCTTGAATTGCTCACAGAAGCCTCAATCTAACCCCCTGTTACTGAAATGTACATTTCATTCCTTCTTTATACTCAGTCATTAACCATGCTAGCTGTCTTTTCCCTGTCTTTGGCTGTTGGTAAATATTTGCTAGACAGAGATTGCATTCCAAATTGGTACTCCAATGTCTCCTTTGCATAATAGTTGTGGTGAAGGCATCTATTGTCTAATTTACACTGACCACATAGTGTATTTTGGTGATGTCGGCAAGGGTTGGCTTTTCAATAACTCTAATTAGCATTCCTTCCAGATAAAACAGTGATCACTTTAATACGACTGAGCTAAGCTTGCAGGAAGTGATCTCACGTGCTGATAGGAGCCCATGATTACCAAGCAACTAACTCCAGTCCTCCATGCATAATGTTTTAATTCAAAATCACCCCCCACCACCCCATTTTCTCCCATCACTAATCTTGCCTTAAGTTATCTTCAAACTACCGCTTTGCCCTGTGGCTACGGGGCTTATCATTTATTGATTATGTCTCTTAGATTAAAGGACCTGCTTTCATTTCCACAAGAATGTGCTCCACACTTTGTGTCCATATGGAAGCATTTGCCGGACAGATGGGTTGTTTTCTTCTCTAGAAAAAGTCCCACTGGTCAGAAGGGGATTCACAGGGACTTGGTAAGTAATGGTGCTATTGATATCCAATTGTTGCTTGCTTTGTAGTCCAACACCCAGGTGATCCGTATTTGACCATTAATGAGAGAGCAATGAAGAATATGCAAGGTAAAAATGAACATGTGAAAAAAGTCTTACCGGTTTTACAACTACTCATCTTAATTCCTTCAGACAATTCAGGGCTGTCAAATGGCTGCATAATACTACCCCAAACCCCCTCAAGCCTCCCAAACTTAATTCCATGTGCTGAGAAGCCGAATTGCTTGAATGTGGGTTACACACAAATGACGGACATTTTGTCTTGGGATAAGTACTAATATGCCACTGTTGTTGCCCAGGCTGCCTGTATCTGGGTTTTGGTTTAAATGTTGGGTTTACTCTCCCTGGGCTGTGTGGTTTGCAGCAGCTTAATCACAAAGCCACAAGCATCTCAGCCATTTTGATAGGAGCCAAGCTGGGAAGGCTTCATATGTAACATTGTTTTTGCTAGTGCTACATATAGCAGCCTTTTCTGCAACTAAATTAAAATTGTTCATGTTGAAAAATTGAAAATGTACAAATAAAATGAAAATAAACTTGATGCAGTTATGGACTGTAAAATGTTTTGGATTGAAACATCTAATGAGCAAGAGCTGGTTTACCCGTGTAGGAATGGAAAGTGATTTTGAATCCACCTGGAGTAAAAATATTAAAGATTTACAACGTATTATTTCCAGGAACTCAAGAATGGTGATGCTAACGCTGAACTACATAATAATGTTGCCATTTGATATTGTTATTGTGCAGTTTCCTCGCTTTCTTGCTTAGATGAATGGAGTCTGTGGCAACTACTGGAGCATCTGGAGACAGTTTCCAGCTCAGTTTCAGGTTTGGAATAGAGGATGAGTAAGAAACCAAAGCATGGCTTAAAGATTAAAGTGAATAAAGTGATAAAAGATTTTCGAGTGGACAACAAGAACCACAAGCTTCTGCGACATAATACAGACCACCAGTCTGTGAACGAACACACCGGCCACATTACACTTATGAGATCGAGACAGACTATTCAGCATCCAAGTGTCCCAATCACATACAATATTTCCCAGCACACAGGTGTTTACAACCCGTTCCAAACAACTTTCATTGCAAAAACAGCGTTAAAAAAGGTTTCCAAAAAAAAGTTACAGGCAACCAGGCAATTAACGCCTGTGTACCACGTCGAGTGGCTTAGCTCACTACTAATGGTTTGGGGCTGAGTACCAAGCCTGCTTTTTTATTGAGCGTTCTACTTGCAAGACGTCCAAATGTTGCCACAAGGGAGGTTTTGAAACATTGGCTCACTGGAGGCACAGAGGCTTTTCTGTTGTGCTGTGAATGTAATTTACATTCAAACTGATGGACTTAGAAATCTTGCTACTGTTGACTCCCGCTGTGCAATCACATAAACTCACATTTTTTAACTTGGTGCACTTGGTGATGTTGTGCAGGAGCCGTGAGACATTACATTCAGCTCAGTGCCAAGTTTGGCTCTCAGAGCGGCCATTTTTCCATAGAGGAGAAAAGCTGATTCATTAAAAAAACACTAATTAGTGGCTCATTTATGATAAAGCTAAAGTTGTTTTCTTTTTAATTCAAATAATTTTGAACTGCTTTGAGCTTATATGACAGGTGCTATAAACTTTAGAATTATTATTTTTGTTATATATCCAATTAAATTACGACATTTCTCCTGTTTTTCTTGTGTTTCAAGTTTCTCTCTCCTAATTTTACTACATGTATTTCTCAGTTCAGTCTCTCTTTTCCCCTCAAATGTTGTGTACTGCTGTTCCTCTCATCTCTATCTCTCTTGTTCTTCCCTCTGATCTGTCGCACACATTGCAAGGAAGCTAACCCCTGCTCCTCAGAGATCTGTGAGTACATCGTGAGGAATGTGTGTCCTTCCTGACATTACAACGCTCTTTATCAACTAACAAGAGGAGTAGGAGGGGAGAGGGGAGGAAGAGAGGAGGATGTTAAGATATTAGGAACGGTTTGGGAGCCGGAAAAAAAAGAGAGCTCTTTGTGGCTGCTTATCTGACAGGATATGAAGCAACTCAATGGCTTTGGCATTTGGCAAAATAGTTTCCTTCAGTGGGCATTCACTACAAGAAGCATCCCCTGACATGAGGCCACATATGTCTGAGCAGCTGAGAGGGAAAAAGAAAGAGAGAATTTCAGGAAGAGAAAAGACAGCCGGAGGGTGTTTTAGAAGTTCCGTATTTTGATAATTGCCCACGATAAGATGCAGCAATTTGCCGGTAGTTCTGATGATTATCAATGGCAGCAATTTAACAGATGTTGGTGCACTGGTTGAGCTTTTAAACACATCAGTCTTTCCAGCGCTGCATCACTAAAGGACAATTCTGACAAATGTCTGAATTCTGGAGCTGTTCTATGAGTAGAGGAGCCAAAATTTAGAGTTGAGGAACCAAATTTAACTCATCAAAGGACACTTAAAGTGCTTCCTACATGCATGAGCACACAAGGCACCAGACACACACACACCACAGTTTCTGAGTATTATTTTTGTTAATGGGATCTAAGGGGACATCGTTTTCCTGATGTGGTGTAATTGAAGCTGCTGTATTAAAGGGTTGTATTCCTCTCCTGCTGCTGAGACACAAAGTAATGCAAAACCCATCCTAGTTATTAACCCAGGAAGTCCCCATGGTGCACTGCACTCTAATAAGAGAGGCCAATACGTATTTTATTTTTTCTTTCATTTAGATGTTGCCCTTTTGACCTCTGTAAAGCTTATCCAGTGCTCAGTGGTCCAACTCTGTCCCTGTGGGAAACTATGAAGCTATGTCCAAATGCTCTTAAATGGTCCTTTTTTCATCTTTTTTTTTTGAAACCTTTTTCTCTCTGATCAAATTATTAAAATTGGAAAATTAAACTGCGCTGCAAGTTTCATTTGCCTTATTTCCACTCTTTTCTGCATAATCTCATTAACTTTTGGGATAGTAAATATTTGAAAGTGAAAGGAAATAAAAGAGATACTTTAATGCTGGTTTCAACCCCTTGAGCTACCTGTTACCTGATCAGGAACTTTACCTTTTGAACTTCATGAGAAAGATACACAACAGATTTGCTGTCTTTAGGAATAGACAAGTCATCTCAAAGAAACACGGTTATACCATCTCATTATGTGGTTAGAAGATGATTTGTATTGGTATCCCCATTCTTTCATTTAGTTACACTTTAATATCAGAATGTTTACACATTTCTTTGCCTTTCTTCTGTTTAGCCACAAAACACACAATTTTAATTAACTGTATCTGTGGGTTTAGTCTGAGTTTTCTTTTTTTTAATCAGCTGCACACACATATTTTCCATTCATTAAGAACCGACATTTTCATTTGCAAACATTTGCAGATAAATCTAATTGGCGCTGTCCACACCCCACTCCCAACACAATGGGCCTTCTTCTCACAACACAACAGCTCCTTGTCTTTAAACAAATGAACACTAATGCATCTTAATAGGGTTGAAATTACAACCCCATGTTGCCCGAGGGCAATTTCTGACAGGGATTCTTCTTGTTTTTCTCAATCTCACCAAACATCTGGAGTTTCCCATAATGCACTTTTTATTGGTCCTCTGGCTCTATCTCCATTTTTCACCTGATTGGCTGTGTTTCATATAGTGTACCTCCAGAGGAATGCCATCACTGTTGTGTATCCAAAGAGGAGATTAACTCTACAGCACTCAAAACACTCCTGATTTTCTCACACAGGGCAAAAACCAGTAACAGTTGTATTGTCTCCTTTGCTTTGATGTAGGACTTTGAGCCCTGACGGACGTATAATATCATTTACAGTCAAAATCAGGGGTGGTCTTTCCCGGTGTTAACAGCTCACCCTGCTTTGTGTCCCACTGATTCCAAAAGGCTGGATTTTTCTCAGGCTGTTGAACGTTCACTGAATGGTTTAATTGCAAGCAGATTCAAAGAGATGGATATTTGAATCATGCTGAGTAAAATATGGCTCCATCTGGATCTGATAAGCTCATAAATGAATGCCATCTGATGCTGATTTTACACTTTACACTTCAAACAATTACATTAATTCCAGGGCACCTACTATACTGTGCCTGTGGAGTGTAAAGGAACTAATCAAAGAATTGACACGTGGTTAGAAAATATGCAGTTTCATGTTGTGATTACTTCTTAGCTCTAGTTGCATCAACCCCAAAAACAAAAAACATGATAAGTTTGCTAAGAATAGAAAATAAATTAACAAAATGAACCTCTTTATAAGTGAGAACCATTCGGCTTTGTCACAGGGATGGGTAGTCCCATCCTAAGAGAAAAGGGATGGAACCGTTTCCACTTTTTAATACCAAAACAGTTTTTAGCCAATGTTTGGAAACAAAAAAAAAACATTTGCCAAAAGATCTACTGCAATCCCTGACTCAATAACATTTACACACCAATAGCTCTGATCACAAGAGTTCACAAAATATGTGTCAAAACAGGTTGCAGAGGAAGCATGAATCTATAATTATATAGATGGTATAATTACGAATCAAGCACATATACAATTCATGGTATAATTATGAACCTCTGCAGTTATAAGCCACTAATGGGAACTGGGAGTGAGGAGTTATTCAACACGCAGACAGCGAATTACTGTGTAGGCCTCGTTAACTGGTTATGCCCCTTGTTTAGAACAGTAGCGTGATATGGTTGGCAGATTTATGGAGCTGTAGCACTTGTACACAACACTGAGAAGAATACATTTTTTGGTATCTTTCAACTGTTTTTACCAGAATAGGTATGGTATGAAATGTTTGACAGAGGGATTGACCACAAAGCACAGATAATTTGGCTCACGGCGAAGAGTCGACACTGATAGTTGTGATGTTTTGCAACAAACGAGAATGATAAAATCTGCCACTGTGTGCGATACTGAGACTTTCACACATGATAAGATGAAAAAGGCAGCCGTGCAGAAACAGCCAAATGCTTAGCTTTGTGGTAGTATGAAAGAGGGGTAAAAAAGCATTCGGATCACCAAAGCAGCTTGGTTTTGTATGGAAACAACTGTGGCTGGATGTTTGGTTCTCATGGAAGCCACATGACAGAGAGGTCATGAGAGAGACAGCAGGCCCGGCACTGTGTGCGATCTCACCACACTCGTTCCCCACCACACTTTTGATGTTTCCCTCCTCAACGTTTATCATTGCTTCTCGAGAGACCCCTACTCTCACTGTCAGAAAAGCAGACACACGCTCCCCCTGCTCCATCTGAGCAGAAGCTTGGCTACGGCCACCCATTTCCAGCTTCACAAAACTATTTTAACAAGCAGAAAAATCATTTAGCGTACACTTTCCTGGATCATAAAACACCAAATGATGGCTTTGGGATCCTGCGCTTTTATTGATCTGCGCGCGCCGATCAAATGTATACTTCCTGGGACAGGCCTAGTCAGCTTGGAAGAGAGGAAATCGGGGGGGGGGGGGGGAAGTAGGGGGGGGCTCATGTGAGGCGGAAATGTGATCCACAGCCTGTGTCGCATTAGCCTTAACGGCCGTGTGGCAGACGCACTGGCACCACAGAGCAGAAGAGATGGGCGGTGGAGGAGGAGGACTAGGAGGAAGACGACGGAGGTAAATGGCCAGACACCCTGATGCAGGAAAAGCATGTGGAGCTCAGGCAGCAGGAAGGAATCTCATCATCCCCATTGGAAGGTTTTCTGGCACCTCCCCAAAAAAAGAGACAACAGAGAGGGAGAATGATGCTTATCCCTCGATCTAAGTCACCTTTGTACCCACAGCACACACATCATCACACATCTTCTGTCAGCCTGTCATCCCACAGGGTCACGGTCAGGCTGGCGCTCCCTCTCTGTGTGTCATGTTGTCTCTCTCCTGCTCTGTAATTTCCTTTTTTTCCTCTCCTCTTTCCCGGAAAGAATGTTTCTCCTGTCGCTCCACCAGTCAGTGGCTAAACAGCCCATTTCGGTGTCTGACTCAGTTACGGAGTCCCAGAGGTGTCTGAAAGATTCCAAGAATTCCAGTTTTTGCACCCACAACTGTGACGCCACCTGAGGGAATGCCATGGAGATTATACTAGACACATCCTGTACACACTAAGGATTCATCTTCCAGCAGCAACATGAATCCCTGTTGACATTTAAGATCAGGGTGAAAAAACAAAGAAATTAACTGCAAATGAAGCATGTCTCTGAGTGGAATATCGTACAAAACACTCTTGTTGTGCACGTGCATGCCTGTGAATGGAAGAAGAGTGATGATGACAGAGAGGATGAAGGTGCAAGAGAGGCAGAGTGAGCAACAGAGGAAAGGAGACAGAGCCAGAGTGAGAAGAGTGGAGGGGGTAATGACTAGGTCTGCTCAGGACAGAGGAGGCGACAGAGGGGGAAGCGTCTCCGATCGTCTCCTCATGGCTCCTCTTTGGCGTCTGTGATCCTCGGACCCTTCACGCAATCTCCCTTATTACAAGGCTTCCCCTCTCCACACGGGCACCACTACAAAATGGAGCAATTACATTTAATTAGGCTGCAGAGGGTAGCTAGCCTGCCCCATCCCAAAACCTCAGAGAAGCGCAGACTTCAGGTAACACAACGGTCGGGAAAACTTCAAAGAGATGCAAAATTACAGCGCCATTAGTGGAGCCACCACAGAACTGCTGTGAAGCCAGGGAATTATTTGACCCAGAGAGGTAGATTCAAAGGAGTTAAAACTGAAAAGCAGAGCAGTGGAGACAAAAACATCTCAATCGTCAAAGATTAAGGGGCAGACTGAGCACTTCTCTAAACATTGTTTTTGTTGTATGGGAGACTAGAAACATTAAGGAGTCTTTACAATGCCTATTAGTTATCCCGTAGCCCTCTAGCCTCTCTGGAAGGATGCTCTTTTGGGCAATGTCAAACATTTTGTGGTTTTAACAGTACAAAAGGCTGTTCCAAAACAAACAGACCAGGATTAAGTGTCCTAATAAGCCATTCAGACTGTCCTAGAAAGATGATATGTGAGGCAATCCCACTTTATCTGCCTGCTGTTTGTAGCGCTGGATTTTGGCTCACAGAGGGCATGATGGCCCTAAAAGTTTTATTGATGCTGACTCACTAGGCCTTCAACCAGAGTGGAAAATTCTGACATAAATGCTGTTAGATCTGCTTCTGAGACAGAAGGACTCTTGTTCAAATGTACAGCATCCACACAGGTGAGCTAACAAACAAAAATTACTAATTCTGCATTTTTCCAGTTGGTTGCAATGCAATTAAGGAGATTGAGTCAAGTGGGGAGTCAGGGCTTTTTGCAATGACAGACACAAACACACACACACAAATGAAAGGAAAAACCCTCATGAATGAGCTAACAAACATAACAAATGCAGATGCTTCCATACTGGGCACAAAGGGTCTTTGTTAGATGTGTGTTACTTTCTCATTTTGTCTTCACTCCCAGTAATCTCTTGCATCATCAGAAAATTGTAGGAGAAAACAAAAGCAGCCCAAGTTGACCAATCACATTTGTTGTGGTCTCCATGTGGTATCTCCGCAGCCGCCGGCGCCCCGATGTGTAGCTATATTTTTGAGGAGAAGGTGGGGGTCAGCTATGGCATAGCCCCTTAAAGTATATATAACTATAAGTCCAGCTTTACACAGCAGTCTCCCCCACATATCAATCAAAACATCAATTGAGAGAATATCTTTTGGAAGAGTGGTGTTCATCCCTCCAGTAGAGTTCAGAGACTTATAGGATCTATGCCAAGGAGCACTGAAGCTGTTCTTGCTGCTCATGGGGGCCCAACACCTTACTAAGACACTTAGTGTTGGTGTTTTCCTTAATTTGACATCCATCTGTAAATTATTTCATAAGCACAAAGCAGTAGTAGATTTCTCTTCCCATTTTTGTGGCTGCTCCACTTCTCTGATTTTCTGCCACTGAAACTTTCTTTCGCGCGGGTTAATGTGTCTTAACTGCGACTCCATAAAGAAAGGGCTGGGTCTTTTTTTCCCCCACCACAAATTAGTCTCATGCTGCGTCATGATTTACTGTCTCCGTTAGAGTAATCACAACCAGATCTGTGCTCACCGTAGACTACAACCGACTGCTGGAAACTTTGACAGACAGCCAGTCGTACTGTTGTCGCCAGCGTCCCCAGTGCGCAGGATATGAAAAAACGTCATATTTCAGTCACTGGCTGATGGGTTACCACAATGTTCAAATATATTCACCCACTGGATTTAATATTTTGTTTTCTTCATGTGGTAAACTTGGATTAGGGATTATAGTAAGATTCCTTATAAAATACAGAACAGAAATAATCATAAAATAAGTCAATGGATACTTCAACTTCAACTGACAGAAAAAACAAGACTTGTGGAAAAAATTTAGGCACGATAGAAGTATATTGAAACATTCAAATTAATGGGGCAGGGGATACTGTAGAGGACTTTGTACATCAAGCTGGTCCCTAATAAGCCTGACAAGATAACCAAAAACATTCTCAATAGATCTCATAGGAAAAATATAGTTTGTGCAGTACATTTTCAGCACTTTACTGACAGATAAACATTTCTAAGAGCTTTTGATATTGGATTGTACTATGTACAAACAGTGCCATAATTCAACACAAAAACACAGGAATAAAATGCTTCAGCAGAAATCTACATCTAAATATGAAAAGTGACACCTTGTTCTCACAGTAGTTGCTTGTGATGACTTTACGCTGTAAAAGCAGCAGAAGGAAATGTTGATTTAGTGTAACTCACAGGGTAGTGCAAACCTTTGAGTTCAAGATGACATTGTGTCTTGCTCGTGCGTCCTGGGCTCGGCCTGCTGTGGCTGGATGTGACGACAACATGATAAGACCAAAAGCATTCCAGCATTCATCAGCCGCTATCCGAACGAGGCCTGCCTCCACTTTAGACAGCATGGATCTCTTTAAAGAGAACTTAAATGCAGTGTCTGATGATGGGGGCAGCCTGTAGATACAGTGAGTGATGTAAATCTTTGGATAAGAGAAAGAGAAACAAATAGATGAGAAACCAGTGAAGCGAAACAAAGACGGGAGCAGTATCTTGTCTCTGAACGGTTCATGGAACACACCAACGATATAAGGCATGTGGTGCCCAGCTGCGTTTAGCCCAAAGCAAGACAAGTTCTTTCAGGTAAAATATATAGCTGCAATAAAGGTTGTTAGAGTGCTTCCATGAGAATAAACTCATATATTCTGCTGTATGAAATGACAGGACAAAATCTATATAATCGATCATCAAGATCAATGTAGTGAGCCAATTAGATGAATGGTCAATGTGTGGTTATCAAAGCTAAGCTGAATTTAAAATGTAGGCACAAATTTTCAAATTTATAGACGATATTCACTTCTCTAGTAAGATGTCGAGCACTGCTTTATGCCAAAGCCCACAGCCAAACATTCAAATAACGTCTGGCATGTTCCCCCCACAATACGTTTTTGAATGTAAGCAGACATATAACCGCCTCTACAGCTGAGAGAGCTCGCTGGCGCTCACGCATTTATGCAAGCATGTCATTGGTCACATGTGCATAGCATTAACAAAGACACAAACAAGGCAGGGGTGTACCACAACCCTATGATTAGGCTGATTTATGAAGATGTCAGAATGCGCTACACAAAAATATGATCCACTTTCCCCAAAAAAGCTAAATGAATGAGCATTTAATCTAGTGGCCTTTCTTGGTGACATGAAGTTGCAAATTGCGCTGAATTATGGAGGCCGCAATGTTCCTTAACATGATGGCAGAGTTTTAAAGAAAGCTTACATTTGAAAGAAACTCACATTCAAAAATACATTTTACAAACAACAAATCACTGAGACCACAGAGGTCATAAAATTTTAGGAATCCTCATCACTGCTGTAGTGCCCTAAAAATGACATCCCGGCTTGACAAAGAGGCCTGACTGCAGCCCTCCATCACATCATCGATCAATGAAATCTAGACAGACACAAAATACACTGTGGGCAGCATTGTCACAAGGCCCTACTGTATCATAAATCACCATTGAGACCACCATGCTACCAAACCGCACCAGGCTTAGATTTAGGCCACTCCTAATGGGAATCACTTATGCTCAAACCCATGTAAATGATTAAGAGCTGAGGTCATGAGTGACATTTTATATGTTGACAACCTCTCTTAGCCTTAAACAGTTTTCTTTGCCTCACTTTCCCTGATATCTCATGGAATTACATTCTCTAAGAGATCCAGAGTGTGTCTTACAGCTGTCCAACACTATGATGCTCCACTTTCATTCCCAGAAAACTTTCATTCCATTTGCCACATTTCAGCCACATTCAAAGATGTACACTTTGGTTTCGTGTCAATATACATCATTGCAGGATCATATCCAATCCTTCCTCTCAACACCTCTGCTATTTCTGCCCGCAGACTTTGAGAGGAACCAACTCTAGCCCTGATTGGCCAAATTTAGCAGCCCTGCTCCATGGGAACCCTGGACCATACAGGTTCAATAACTCTCCCTTTAAAGAGTTCTCTCTTTATTTCTTTTTCTCCCTTGTCCTCCTTTCAGTAAACACCTCTACTTTGACAGGAGTGGCAATTTTCATCTCACTGATTGAAGAGTAAAGCTGCTGCTGGTCCGCCACACAGACTCCTGCCCTGCCTTGCTCCCTCTCTCACTTTGTGCTATCAGTCATTTAAAAGAACCTCCCCCATAATCTTAATCCTTCAAGTCTCAAGGCCCCTTAAGAACTGTGTCTGAGCCCTCAGTGTCTCCACTGACATGTTTTCATTTGCTCTTGAGATAGAAAGGAGCAAAAGCAGCACAATTTTAACTCATAAAAACTCCTTCAGTCACAAAACAGTTTTTCCAGGAACGTGACTTTATGCACAAATCCCCACATGCAAGCTAATAAGTATATTTAGACTCATGGACAACAAACAAAACTTGGACAAACTAACTCAACCTTTAATGAGTTGACTGCTTGCAATGACACAAAGAACCACTTCATTTCTCCTCTCTTAATCTGCCAGTAGCCTGTCCCTTTAATAGCACTGCTTAATTGTAATGGCTGTGTCTGTTTGTCTTGGGATGAATGAGGCTCTTGGATAGAAGGGAGGCGGCAGGCCTAGACCACAGCAGCAAGGCTGGGCAGTGGTGACGACTAACAGCTCATCAGTATTGGAGACGGAGGGCACCTCATCAAAGACTAAATCAACTAAACTGTCCCTCCACAGATTAGAGCAACGAGTGGCCGAAGCCTCGAAGCAATGACTTTGGATAATCTTAACCTCACCAAAGCCCTAACCAATATTAAGAGAAAACAAAACTAACCACAGATTGTGTCTAGACGGAGCCTTAATCAACTCTGATGACTTATTCTAAGAACTTGCAGATGAGGATATTGACATCACTGGTCTAGTTTGAAGATTACAAACAAGTAAAATATACACATAAAAACTTAAAAATGTATGCATACTGCATTTTAAAAAACACTAGAAAATGTACGAAGTACAGAAATAAACAGACAACTGACAGTAAATCACACCATTCATAGATTGCTGAACAAAAGTCGACAAAAACTAGTTTTAAGAAGACATGGGTTTAACAGTGACACACAAAAGCAAGCTTTTAGTTCCTCAAGCAGACAGTTTTAAAATTTGTGTAGCTCTGGAAGCAAAAAGAGATTGTGTCTTGATTTTAATCCAGACTTTGGGGCAGCTATTAAAGATGTGCTTCAGGACCCAAAAGCTCTGCTATATAGCTCAGTTTCAGAACCATTCGTGTCTTATAGGTTATCAATAACATCTTGAAATCAATTCTAAACTGAGCTGACCGTGAGATCACTCGCTATAAATGTCAACTGGTTTCTAATTGGAACAATTATCTACCTCAGGCTGGATCATTAATTAACTGGAACTGTTTGGATTATTTTTCTGTTTGTCTTCTTTTGTTACATTCCTATAACATTCAATGCTAAAAATAAACAAGGATGTATATAGACAGGTGGTGACATAATGTATTGTTGGCCAGACTGTTACAATAAGTTTGTGGACAATGGGACTCATAAACAAACATTTTCTTATTTTTAGCTTAAATTTGCTCGTAAAACTGAACAAGAAAAACATAAAAAAAAAAACCTGCATCTGATTTATGAAACATGAGGAAAAAATAAAAAACAAACAAAAAAAAACAACAAACCTTTTTATTTTGCTATTTTTTTTCCTATTTTATGGTCTAGGACCAACCACAAAACACAATAAGATAACTGCCCATAAACTATGAAGTACAAAAGGTACCTAAAATGTTTGTGGGTTAGTGGAAAATTGTGTTCTTGCCTTTAAACATAAAAAAATGTTTGAACGAATGATAATATTACTACAGTAGGCCCTCTTACTACAGTAATACCTATTGCTTTAAAGGGCACATGTTGGCCTAAGAGTCATGTGATATGTACAACGTATGCAGCTTTTGTCAGTGGCCAGAGGAGGAGGAATGAATATAAGTTTGCTTTAAATACTTTGTTTAGATGGACAGGAGAGCAGCTACAAAATAATAATTAGCTCTAAGGATAACTCCAGACTGCAGCATTCATTATGGCATGTGATGATAACACTATGTGTGATGAGAGGAGTAAAACAACATGCCTCCTTTGCATTTCCCCCAGTGCCTCACTTGATGTTCCTCCATGATGAAAGCATCCCATAATCCCGCTGGAATGACAGTGGACAAAACATGGATAAGAGCGGGGAGGAAATTGCAGTACAAACAGCCTGATGAGTGCCAGAGACACGGCCCAATGAGTATGGTCTGATCTGTGTTTGCACAGGACAGAAGCATGCAGATTGAAGCTCAAAGCCTTTGTGTTGTTTGTGTGTGTGTGCTGCATTGAGCAACAAGTTGAGGTTGGGGTAACAACAGGAAGCCCGGCCAACAGGTGATTCAGGAGAAGACTCTTCTGCAGAGATGGATTCCCATGGGATTTGTGGCCAACTTTTTTCACTTTGCCTGTTTCCTCTCATAGATCCCAGAGGTGTGATCAGAATGACTTTAACTAAGATCTGTTGTGGATTATTGACAGGCAGAACACACAATAAACATCTCTTTTTTTCACACGAATTGAGCAAGGCACAAGGTTTTGGATGATAATCTTTTCTTCCTCTCAGAAAGCGTCTAATTGCATTGGCTGGCAAGCCCACACAGAATGGTATGCAGTTATGAATGGTGTGTTTACGCAGGTCGTTTTTATGTGAAGTGTATGTTTGCTCTCATATTGCATATAATTTGCCCAATAACACTCACATCTACTATTAACCTACCACAAAGTTACTTCAGGCAAACACACAAGGGATTAACTCTTTGTGTTCTAGTCTGAAGAGCAATGAAATATTAAAAACAACAACAACAACAATGACAAGACTGCAATTTTTCAGCTCTAGAAATTAAATTGTAGGTTTAAAATTAAGAATTCAGCTCTTGTGGAGCACAGGCATCCCAAACATCATGTTAAATTGCTGCTTTTTGAGCTCTACATATAACCAGCCATCCTGTGGCTATTCAAACTGTCCCAGACGCCACAGACACAGATATTAAAAAGACATTCACATCCAAAATCATTGTTAGAGCAGCTGTAATAGGTGGATAGTGTCTATTCCCATGCTCGCATTGTCCCTCCACACACAGCCATGGCTAAATCAGTGGCGCCACAGCCACAGAAGCAGGTAGTAATAAGGCTCTGGATGGTGGCCCATAGATGTGTTAGCTGATGTGTTACTCAGAGGGCCCCTATGAAAAGACCCCAGGCGCCTTTCCCAGTGCCTGTCTCCACAGCACTAAGCGACTATTAGGCTGGATTTAAAGGGCAAGACATTTAGGCTGCTGTCATCTTGTGTCAGTCCACCACAGGGACCGCGCCGTGGTTAAACAAGCTCATAAATAAACACCACACGCATACAGGCAGGGAGCTGGGCTGTGGTGGTGCTGCTGCTGGTGGTGGGGGAGCCGACCGCAGGTTTGGACCAAGGCTCCTCTCAACGCCCCTCTCCCCGCCCCTGCCAGCAGCTCCATGAATTGCTAGACCTAACCTTCAACTTCATCAGTCATCGACCAGTCTGACGGCTCCCCACACAGTCGCTTTGTCCCTTTCTTGCTTTCTCTCCTCCATCTTTCTTTCTCTTTCTCTCCCACATACACACACTTTGCATCTGCCTCACACTGTCCCCTGGCTCTGCTCAGAGGCAACACCACCACCGTGGTGGTGGCGACAGCAGTGATGGAAAAACTGAGGGCTTCTTTCTAAGCAGCCCTGGGGTCCCGCAACCCCTCCCCTCTCCTGTTCCTCACCCTCTGTCTCTCCCCTGTCTGTCTTCTTCTTCTGAGTTGGGACCACACAGATGTTCCAAACCACATCCAAGCAGTCTGGCTGTGATGAGCACATTTGCACATAGAGTGTAAGCTAACAATCTGCCAACAGCTAAAATGTGTCTGACTATGGCCTAGCACTAATCTTTGTCTAAGACAACGGCCACTGGAACTAAAATTGAAGCTGCTTACGTAACTCTGGTAGACTTACTGGGAGACGCACACATAATGGCAAATTATCACATGGAATATGGGATGAGCTGTTGCTCTGGAAACACTGCGAACAACCTAATAGCTCTGGGTTGCCTGTTGAAGACTCAACTGTCAGCAGTAATGTTTTGATCATCAAACATAAGACCAAGTATAACACTGTTTGCAGAACAGCTTGTGCCTGAAATCACTCAAGAAATGAATATACTGAGCAAGAAAGCCATGGATTAAGAATGTATTACAGTCAGGAACAGCTTAAATGGTGTGATTCAGTCAAACTCCACTGAATAGAGACGAATATAATAAGAGTTACTGAATGCCACGTCCTCTTTGAGTAATCAGCCATCTTTACCAGCCTCACAGACATCAATGCAAGTATGTCTCAGCCCCTGTCATTTAAAACAGCTACTGTTTTAATGCACCAAAAACTAGTCAAACCCCTCAATTACTCTTCATGTGAATTCTGTGTGTGTGTGTGTGTGTGTGTGTATCTGTCTGTGAGTGTGTGTGGTGCGCATACTCATCTGAAGTCTGTGGTTTGGTATGGTTTGGCGGGTGTGGGAAAGTGTGGTTAGAGCTACACTCACACAAATAGCGGTTTTCAGTGTGAGCAGACAGTGAAATTCTCATTTTAAGACAACAACACAGTGTGTACCTAGAGGCTTGCCAATGGCCAAACCGCACAATGTTTAAATCATTTTGGCTTAATTGCTTTTTAACAAGGCTCCCTACTGCGTTGACATTATACATTAACACTGTGGGTGCTGAAAGAGAGGCTTTTTGTGAAAAACTCCATTATGTGCTGTTTAGAAAATCAAGTACAATGAGAGGAGAAAAAGCCTCCAAAAAGCATTCAATTATATTTTTATGCCTCAAGAGCTATCAAAATCTTTTTTTTTAAATTGTCTCTTGGAATAATGTCTCCACTGTCTCTAATAGACTGAGCTCTCATTACAGACTGCTGGAAGATATAGGATGAGATACGATCTGACTTTGTATTCAGTGATAGAACGGTGCATGATACATGGTACAAACACAGGACTACCAGTCATAAACCCCTTCATTAGGAGAGCCAGACAGTGTGGAGCATGTATTTTACTACACACCCAACATTTCGGATAGAATATAACCTTTGGGCGGGATGTCACAGGACTGAGCTCACTGAGCTGCACTGTGTGTGTGTGTGTGTGTGTGTGTGTGTGTGTGTGTGTGTGTGTCTGTGTGTAAGACCTCTCTGTCAGTTAAACCTTACTTTGGGTTTTGAGTACATTTCCAAAATAACAATGTGCAGCATAGAAATTATAAAGCACTCAAGATGTACAATATATAGTTATGGAAACCTAAAACATCTGAGATTACTTCTAAAATGGCATTAAGTCAGATGGCACACGCTTTGTACACACAACGGTCAAAGAAGGTATAGAAATGTCAAAACAAAACATTCTGAGACATCCTAATATCCTCAAATTAGTTTGAAAGCAGGTCCGCGGAAAGCTCCGGCTGCGGTCATCGGGCGCCTATTTTGGAGAGGCACAGTCTTAAATAGCTGTAGGAAATGAGGAGATGATGATGGAGTTGAATCTACCCACTGCCTAAGCACTGCTCTCCAAAAACAGGAGTGATCTTTTGTCCTTTACATGCCAGAAGGAAAGAAGAAAATAATCAGATTAAAAAAAGTGTTAACTAATTAGGCAGGTAGGAGCATCAATAAGTCATTGATGTATAATATCATCATGGCCTTATGGAGCAAAACCACAAACAGATCAACATCAGCAACATGAAAAGAGGAAAGTTCAGTTGAGAAAAACTCCTCAAATGTGACTTAAGTCAATCAAACAACTACTTTGTTATTAGTATTTTCATGTTCCTATTTTGCTCAAACTGAATTATCAGCATCATCATTTACAGCTTGTTCTCCCTTAGTGGAGTAATAAACCCACGCAAGATAAATAACCAGCCATGGTGCAGGGCCTCTAATTTCCAAAGAGAGTAAAAGTCCAATATATTATCCTTAATTTCCACTCAGTCAATGCCACCTCTTTATAAGCAATTTGCATTACTTCATTTGCCTTCTCATGGCACTGGCAGATGTCAAGCAACAGCAGTGAGTTCCAGGCGCCATCTTGTGGCCATGTGTGTACAACATAAAGCTTCAAAATACATCAAAAATCAATGAAACGGTTTCACAGCACTCAGGGCATGTTCAAGGCAACCATCAGATGATGTGTTGTTTAGTTTTGTATGGTTTCACTTTTTTTTTTTGGTTTCACTCTGATGCAAAGTTGGAAAATAATTGGTAAAAATATAATTTATGTGAAAATCTCTACATTAGTTAATGTTATACTCTCAAATGCATGACAGAGTGAAAAGCTGCTGAAATGACAGCGCAGACTTATGTAACAATGGCTAATGTGTCTGGAAGCAAATTGCACCACATTTCTAAATCATCACGATATTTACTATCTCTGCTGCCTCCCTTTTTTATGATGTGAAAATTAAATGTTGTGCAAATCTATTTTGTATGACTGACAGCAGGAATACCCAGTGAATGAGCGATAATTAGTCTTTCATAACTATGACATTTAATCATAGAAATTTCCTCTTCAAGAGGAGCAAAGGCAAAGTAAATACTAGTTAATCCTTGGTAAAGCTGGCAGGGTAAAAAAAAACAACATTATATGATGCAATGTTTGCATGAGAATAACTTGTGAGGAGTGATTTAATGCATTTTTGTTGCAAATACTTTGTTCCAGCTCATGATGTTCCTGCTTGCCATTTATCATTTCTAAGGGTGCCTCTCTGTGGGATTAACAATTGCGGATGCTTCCCCTGGGGTCATGCAGGGATTCCCAAAGTTATTCTCAGTTGGCTTCTCCCGCTATCTCTCCAATCAGAGCTTTGACTCCACCGTGCTCCAGAGGAAATCTAATTAGCAAGCAGTGATGTGCTGAAATGTGAAGAAGTTGGGTTAAGTGTAATCTTAACATGTGGCTGAGCTGCAGGGCAAAACTGAAAAGGTGAGAGCCAAATTGATCACCAGTGAAATTAGTGGCTTCTGGGTGACCTGAAGAGAATTTGCAGAATGTTTATGAATAGGACGTAAGTGAGGTTAATCAAGTTATGGCCGATGGGAAAGCTTTGATGAATTTAGCATCGATCAGGAAAGACCAAAGCCTCTACAATACCATCACTTGTCAGCAGGATTAATGAACTATCTAAGAGCTGCAACAACATCAGAACTCAATAAGCACCTCAGCTGTGTAAGCAATACAGAAAAGCACACAAGAACAATACAATACCGTATGTAACTTAATCTGACACTAATGGAGCAAGAAGGACAACAGATATGCTCTTCATCTTGAGTATAAGGTAACAGATCAATCTTAATGCTGTGTCCATCTTGTTTAAGGTATCTTTTTAAAGTGGAGCGGAGGGTAGACCACCAGGAGCCATTGCTTCAGTGGTTTACAGCTCAGGTCAGGTGCCATTCTTTGTATCTCTGAGTCTCTGTATTGCACAAAATGTATTCAAAGATTAAATAAAGCTTTTGGCTTAAATGGATATCTCTGTTTTACTTAAAGGATATCTTTATAAACATGTATTCATAGCCAAACATACTGACACAGTGGGATAGTAGAGGCTGTGAGCTTGTTTTGAACTTCAATTTTGTCCATAACAATCCAATCCAAAGAACACTGTTGATACTATTTATGTAGCAACACACAATCTGCACTTCATCTCCCCGAATATCGCCGTCTTGTCCTTGGTAACTTTAACCATCACTATCCATAATATTAATCAATAGGAGTTCCACACCGGTGCATCACCAGCCCCACAAAACATGGAAACAAAATAGACCTCTGTTATAGTTATATTAAAGGTGGGGTATGTGATTCTGGAGAAATCCAAAACCTTTACAAATGCCGTGCTATAGAGCGAATAACAACAGAGCAAATAATGTAACCAACGTTAGCTAGGTAGTGGGTTAGCAAATTGTCCCTACAGTTGCTGCTGTGAAGCTAACAGCCAGAGAGGACGAGACATTTCCCAGAGCCAGCACACCAGCGATGCTCACAGCTCTCCTGCTACTGAATAAGTAAAATTGTCCAGTGATTCACTAGAAAAAAGCGATGCTTAGATAAAAGTAGGAATAAATATGAACATACTTTTGTGTGATTGTTCTGGTCCCTCCTGTTAATGGCCTTGAGACCCCTCAGAGTCACCTTGCGACCCCTTGAAGAGTCAAGAGTTCATTGTTTCTCTATATTTTGAATGGAAAAAAAACATATTTTAAATGATAATCATCTATACATAGTCTTAACATTTAAAAAAACTCTTGGGTCTAATGCATTTATAACATAATATTTTCATACAGATTTCAGATGAAAGGTTAAAGTTATTACATTTCACAGTTTAAAATTCCATCATCAGCTCATTATCGCACACCACTGGGAACAGCCTATCATTTACAAGTTAGAATCACAACATCCTGTACTCACCTGTGTGTGAGCAAACAAACCCCAGAATTGAGGAAAATTACCAGGATGCACCTTGTTTACTTTCAAAGAAAATCATCAAAGCTTCAGCTTCTTAATAATAAAACAAGACCTTCAACTCACAGTTTTGCTGTTTATCAAAGAAATGACCCCTACACCAGATGGTATGTTTGGCATAAACAGTATTGCACAGCACCCTCTAATGTGGCTCTACTGTAATAAGCAACCTGCGACCAGCCCCTGTCTCCCCTGCAGCATTGAACTATTCCCATCTGTCGCTGTGCCGGCTGCAGGGCAGACCTGATCTAGTTTAATGAGTAAAAAGCCAGAGTTCACTGAATAACAAAAACAATTACGCACCGGATGCATGGCAACAGCTGTAATTTCACCAGTAGCTGTGGCGTGTGCTCACAAAACACACAACTCGCCGCATCTGTATTTGGCAGGATTATAAAATGAATGGTGATATGACATTTTTTGTCTTGACTCCTTGTCTTCAGTTGTATTCATATTCTCAACTGACTTTGCAAAAGTAAATAAATATGTGACCTCTAATTGTAAGATGGAAGTAATGAAATGGGTCATTTTATTGTGGAGCTAGGTTTTGGAGGAAACAAAGAGTCCTTCCCTCCAGGTTTGAGCATGCAATAAGCAATGGTGATGGATAGGTATTATGAGGAGTTTCTCCTGCCTCCGTTGGGGATTTGTGATAATCTCCTTTAGAATGAGTCATGGGTAGATTACCATATTGCCTGCTGTAGGCCAGGATATCCTATATAGGCTATGCTAATAGGTGAAACTCAGGAGGCTCGCCGGTGGACTTGCAATGAGAACAGTGCTTACCTGTAGCGGAGAAGCACATTCCTGAGAGACCGGAAATGGTATTAATGTATTAACCAATCCGCCTGTGCACATAGAAAATCAAATCTGCATGCTTGTGTTATGGGTTCAGCTATCAAACATCTCTTTACACATTTATGCAGTATTGTGATAAAAGTGTGGCCGCTGTGTTTGATTTTTCACACACACACACACATACTCTCAGGAGTAAAGATCAACAAACATGGGTGCACAAATCAAAGAGTTATCTTTTTTTAGTAATTCTTTTTTATTAATGCAGTATTTCTTTATATACAGTATTAGCTAGGTTTCCGTGGCTTTGAAATCATCAGTGTTTCAAAATTGCAGCCTCAAAATAATTGATGTGCCCATTTTATTTTCTCTGGACAGTTTGCCAGCATAGTACAAAAATGATTCATAACCCTGCAAGCAAAACATTCCTGAAATGTGGATTATATTTTTAAACGTGATGCTAACAGCAGTCATGCTCTTTGCAATAGCATCATGAATACGTAAGAGTACCTTTTTCTGACCCTTATATTGGGCATCCTCTCCTCAAGATAAATCTTCTGACATCAAATGCATAAGGTGACATGAGAAATGTGTTCATACAATGCCAGCAGGGAATCATTAGTCCACAGGATAAATACATAACAGGCCACTGACACTTGCATATTTGAACAAAAGAAAAATCCGAATCCAAATTCCTATTGCGCTTATGTTTCTATTTTATATTCTCTATTAATATTTGATTACAAGGTGATTTAATATTGATGCATTTCTCTGAAGTTGCTCCCACTTCTTCTTCCTGTCAAATTGAATGTTAACATATCTGGAGCTATGTGGTGCATATCTGCTGCAGCGATACTACTCAGCAAGCCAATGAATTTGTTCACTTGTTAGAGGGGCATCGCGGCACTGATTAAACTAAGAGCCAGGAGCAAGGCATCAATAGACCAATTAGAATAAGCAAACTGTCACAAGCTAGCATAGAGACATGACCCCGTGCCATTGTTTGGTGCGTCCATTGCTCAACATTGCACTATGAATAATTACCTTCAATAAAAACTAGAGATTTATAAATCTCCATGAAGTACAGCAGTATTCCTGTATCATGATTTACATCCACAGGTGTATTACAGCATTACTGATGCAGAAAATGACTTAAACACAAACTGTGGCAGAACCTGTTTTGGAGGATGTTTAAATATATTTAAATGAACCCTGAGTTTAAGATTATATAATACAGGGGTACAGAAAAACTGCTTGCCACTTTTGTGATCAGTTCAGGAAACTTAATTTTTACATCTGGTTTACTATGAAGCCCAGATCACTATGACTATAACATTCTACAGAAAAAAAAAACTGAGGGTATGGAACTTTTTTTAAATTTGAACTTCTGCAGATGTCACCTATTTGTACAAACCTCATTGCGACTATTCATGTTTGGAATAACAAGAAATGCATATCTGCATGTTACATCTATAGCCATTGAAATCATTTTTAAGGGTCACAAGAACACATTTTCAAACAAGACAGAGTCTACAGCCACGCTAGCTCGTGTGAGGCTGCACTGAGGCAAAGTCGCAGCGATGATTTGAGCTAAATGCTAACGTCAACATGCTAACATGCTCACTTTGCTAACATCTTTGTTTAGCATTTTAGCTTTTGCTAATTAGCACTAAATCCAAAGTATAGTTAAGGCTGATGGAAATGTCATTAGTTTTGCAGATATTTGGTCATAAACCAAAGCAGGCTACTTGACATATTCAAATTGTGACCTGATGAAGGCGCTAGATGAAAAGTTACCAAAGTTGTTAAAAATCATCAGGAGGGGGGGATGAATGTGTGTACTAAATTTCATGGCCATTCATCTAATAGTTGTTGAAATATTGTAGTCTGGACCAAAGTGTTGGACCAACCGATCAAGGCCAGAGGGGATTTTTTCTGTTGGATACTTTCAAAATCTAGCTGTCTTTAGCTAGTTTCTCCAACATCACCTACCCTAGCTAGGAAAGTACCTAGAACAACTTAAAAAAAGGATTATACATTTTGAAAAGTATGTAAAGTACCTTGACATTAAAAGTTCATTGCATTAAAGGGCAGTTAATGTTATCAGTGAGTCAATTATTCAATCATTCAGCCACTATTACAACTAAAATTGTATGCAACCTGAGTAAGGTCATTTATGTATATTGGTGTTTTCTAGATAAGTTATAGTATCTGACTGAAGATGCAGTGCAGGGAATCAAAGAGAGAGAATATCTAGCCAAAATTGTTACATTTCAAACAATATAATTTGGTCCTATTAAAAGACAAACTGGGAGATCGGAATTATATTTGTGCAGCCTTATATCAACAACCAAATATTTTCTACCAATTCATATTTTCTAGCATGTCTTCGAACAGAATTGTTTACTGAATTAATCAGCTTCAGTGGTCTACTTCACACTTAAATATATTTTTTCTATTTTTCTTCCGAGGCAGGAGCTCATCTTTAAAATGTTTTTAACATCAAATGTTAATAGATACGATTTTGAAATCTTCTTTCTCAGTGTCTCGTGCCAGTTTGTGCTGGCTGCAGTTTAAAAGATTAGACTTTTTTTATAAACGTCTCTCCACATTTTATCCTCTTATTTTTTTCAATTATATAATCTGCCTTTTATTACATTCAGATGTATCATTTAATTAGATCTCATATTACTTTAATACACCTGTTCAAGACTTTGTTATACGTGTGGTTTTCTGGAGATCACTGCAAGTTACATCTTTGCATTGCTGCAAATGTTTTTTCCATCTTGTTTCATGTCCGTACATGCCTCTGTTATCTCTGTTAGATCCTTTATCTCAATGGGACAAACCTAGTTAAATAAAAACTACATAAAAAAAAATATATAATGACAATGAACAGTAATGAAACTTCAGATCTGCTTAGACATTTCCTGTAGGTGTGCAACATTTCACTATCTTTAGACATATAGATATATTAAATGGAAATGACAAGTTAGTCCCATTTGAGGAGACATTGGATTATGGTTTCTCTCAAGCTAAAAATTCATTACCACAGGGATATGTCCATTCTAAATGCTGTAATTTAATCTGCTAAGTGAAATGATCAGGGTTAAGAGTAAAAAATGGCTTGGGACATAATCCTGTGACAGACAGAAATGCTCAATAGAAACGCATCCATTTTTCATAGAGCCAGCTATAATCCAATTCATCAGCAAAGTATTCCAAAAAGAGATTGGTGAAGTATGTCCTTGTGTTTGAGAAGATGAGAGCACAGATGCATTTCATATCTACTGCTAATTATTTTTCTTTCTGGTTCAGAATGGAGATTTTTGGATTATATTATCTACATTCTGTATAAGTTTTATAAGAAAACTGCCAAAAACAGCACATGATATTGAGCCCCATCTGCCCTGAACAGGGTTTGTGCAGTGCTGTTCTCTTGTCAGCAGTGGTAGTTCCTGTGAGTGTACAAGTAGAGTGGAGCGGGTGACTCTTGATAGACAGTGAACACTAGAGAGACCCTTGTCTTGTCTGTGCAGATCCAAATATTAATCCACACAAGGTGTCACATGTTTAACAGTTGAAAAAAGCAAAACTGACTATTAAAACAAGCTGATTTTTACGCTTTTTTTAAAGATCTTGCTTCCACATTTTTTTCTTTTTCCATCAGCATAGTGCAAAGGTTTGTTTTGATCCTTTAGGACACCAGGCTTGTTGTGGTGGGAACAAGGTTTCCTCCTGACCTATTTTCTGTGCAGCTTTTCAAACTACTTCACTCTGGCATTCAGCTCCTGCTCCTTTTTGAACTTCAGCCTCCAAAGGACTCTGTGAACTTGATTGGCATTCTCACAGTTTGATTGACTACAGGACACTTTTTGTAAATGCCATGCTGGATGTGTTAGATGTGTCAATCTCTGATAAAACAAGAAACAAATGAAGAGAATGTGCTTGAGATTTCCAATGCCTTCTGCCTTTTTGGTTACAATCACTGCCATCTTTAAAAACAGTTGTTTTTTTCTTTTTCACAGTTTGTGTTGACAGGTGAGAAAGTGGGCACAAGAAGACTGTCACTTTCTCAGACTTCCCAGCTTACTTCCCACTGCTTTTCAGAGATACAGTAGCTATCCATATGCCCATGTTTGGTGACCTGTCATTGCTCTTCTTCAGAGTGAAAGCCCACTGCACAGAGAAGGCCTCATTTTGACAGACCTCTCTCTACAGACATTGTATTTTTATGAGCTTACTGCTGAGTTCTACTGCTGTGTGCCGGCTTATATTCATCTTTCATCTTATGCAATTCAAGGACTCCATCTTTATAACCACAAACATTCTTCACATTGTCATAAAGGCACACAATTGATGCACTTTAATATTTTCACAACTGTGAGCTGCCATTAAGACTATCCACATTTTGCTAAAGTACCTTGAGAATGAGGATAGGGTTAAGTGGCAGAAATAGTCAAGGTCTGCAATTATGCTTCACAATCCACATTAAAATAGATTATAACTTTATTGTTGAATCTGGTACAGTTTTTGGTAGTTCTTTCCCCCCCGTATGGGGTCCTGATGTGTCAGTTAATAAATTATCATGAACAGAGTGAATCTGCATCATGTAAAGGGGTTGAAAAGACCACATTCTGTAGTTACAAATGTCCATATAAAAACACTACTACTGTACTGTCATATTTCACTGTTGAAATACAGTGATGACAGTCATATGGGTATTATGTCTTTAATGTCATATGTTAGATTCTCCATCTCTGTTAGATACAAAATAGACAAAAATACTTTCATATATTTTCCAGAAATTTTCAAAAACATTGTCAAGTGATCACAACATAAAATAATCAATGACAATCTTATTTACTTGCAAGTAAAATGCTATTAGCAAAATAAGTTTGTTTTACTTTATCATAGACTACATAATCACAATTTCCTCATATGTTCACCATGATTTCTCTGTAAATATCTTTAACATCATAGTGAAATGAATGACAATCTCTTTGTGGTCCGTTTCAGGATAAATAAAAACTGAGCCTGAAAAAAGAAAGTAATACATGGATGTCAATAAAAGAGGCCCATCTTTTGTGTTGAATAAACATTTAAAATTACAGTCAAGCACGGTTCACATTAAATTTCATATTTCTTTGAGGCACTCATTGCCTTGCAGCTCTATGTTCCCATCTGTAATAGCCCTGTCGGTGATATACACTTGGTACAAGTATACATATCATGGTTAAATAAAATTTGACTATACGTGCAATCACCTGTTTTGGACAGTGATCGGAGCTTATCCAGTTGAGGCACAAAATATTTTTTTTATGATAATTTTTTAAACAAAAGCAACATGATAAAGGCAGGAACATAACAAAAAGGAAATAAATGTTCTGCATGGCCAGTCAGAGTTTTGTCATTGGTATGTGCAGGCTGTTCCAGGGTCCCATCCATAACTCTTCCTCGTCTGATAGTGTGTGGTCACTGTGAGACTCCAGTGTCTCCCTACTGTCCTTGTGGTTGTCAACAGAAGTCTCTTGCTCCTCACTGACACACAGGCCACTGCTGTTTCTGTCAATCAAGGTCTTGGCAATATTGGTTTTGGACCCCGAACTTCTAAGATCTGTGATGGTGGATCCCAGGGAACCACAGGAGGACTGAGTGTTAAGGTTGACGTCCACATTGGAGGGAACACATGTATCTGTTCCATTTTCTGTGCTGTTTCCTGTGCCCTCAATGCTAATAATGGGAGGGGGTTCTTCATGAGTCACACCCAACTTGTCTAGTTTTTTAAAATGCTTCCCGAGCCGGCAGGGAGAGCCCACCTTCAAGTTGTTTGGGTGGGTTGGCCGCCTAGTTCGAATGATAGTGCCATTCTGTGCGAGGTAGATGTTCCCATTGATGTTGCTGTGGCTGTTGGGGAGCCGGTTGCGCTGGGTGTCTGTGGTGCTCTCCTCTCCTGTGGAGCTGGTCTCATTCTCCCGATCTACCACCAGCTTAATCCGCTTCTTTTTCCCAGTCTGAGAAGGAGAGAAGGAGTCATGGTCAAGATGTAGTTTTTTCAAAAGGTAAAGTATACGCAATTCTCTCCGAAAAAAGAATGCAAACACTGCACATAACTACGTTGTACACCAGATATCGCTATCCAAC
This sequence comes from Coreoperca whiteheadi, assembly GCA_011952105.1. Lineage (NCBI taxonomy): Eukaryota > Metazoa > Chordata > Actinopteri > Centrarchiformes > Sinipercidae > Coreoperca > Coreoperca whiteheadi. The sequence goes on from CM022471.1 coordinate 12,072,675, forward strand.
ATTCACAAGAAATTCTCGGCATAATTTTCTACCTTTGTTTCAGGAAACTACTGAGGACTATCATGTACTGAAACAAAGATGCCTTCCTCAAACAATTTTTAACGCTGCCAAACAAATACTGACATCCGCCCATAGCTGTTATTACAGTAAACTGTGCACTTTCAAGAGGATTTGTTGTTCTACTAAAGAATATTCACACTAAAGAAATAAAGAATATCTTCAGAAAATAAACTCAATTTTATGATCAAGTATATGCAGGTCTGTGTTAGAAGTGAATTTATGGCGAGAAATCTCAGTTTTCGGTAAAAGAGTAATATAATCGGTAGTCCTGGAAAAAAATCATTTAAAAGTCACAGGAATAAAAATCTCAAATAGACAAACATCTCCCACCAGAGACAAGAGCATAATGTTATACAAGAAGTAAAGGCATAAAAACACACAGAAAACATCAAAGATAAGAATAAGTCAAATATGCAAGAAAGAGAGCAAAACTCAGACATTTTGCAGCAGGAAACCACCAAGTTTTTCCTTGCTAAGGGGAAAAGAGGAAAAAGTGGACGTTTGAAACACTCTGTAGTGGAAGGTAATATTTCTTCACTCCCATGCAAGGGTAATTTATTTTATTCACTCTTACTTCACAGCGGACAATACATCTCTCTAGAAGGCAGTTGAGTTTCCTTCAGACTCTGAATCAGCAGCTGATGTCGCTTCTGTTTCTTCTGAGTGCTTTGACACACTGTCGGCCTCTGATCCAGAGCCACTGGATGAAGACTTGTCAGTGGAGATGGCGTCCTCGTCCACCTCAGTGATAGGGGACAGTCCACCGTATGTCTCTACAGAGGTGTCACCGATGCTTCTGATCTCTGAGCTGTATGGGGGACCAGTGTAGGGGGTGGAGGGCCCAGCACCTCCAGACGCCACACTGGACCTCCTAGACGATGCTTCATCACTGAGATCGCTGGATGACTCTTTGCTCTCGTCAGCAGTCTCAGATTCTTCCTCATCCTCTTCTTCACTCTCCTCTGTGATTGTGTCCCCAGATTCGTGGCTTAGGATGGACTTTTGGGAACGCCGGCTGCCACTGGTGGACCGGGAACTAGCTGAACTCTCCTCGCTGCCCTGGGAACTCTGGTCTGTCATCTGACTGCGGGATGAAGACCCTCCATCAGACTCTGACCCAGACATGTTCCTCTGGCTGGACCCACGAGACGAAGAACCTTCACTTCCTGACCCTGACTCTGGCTCACTGGCTGTCCCTGTCCCTGACTCGGTCTCCCTGACTTCTTCACTTGATTTCACTGAGGTTACTGTGCTTCCTGATCTAGTTGTCTGTGACGACATTACACTTGAGCCAGCGGCACTGCTAGCACTACCACTGCCACTCTCACTTTCACTTTTTTTGGTACCACTCCCATTGCCACTCCCACTCCCACTGCCACTCATGCCTGAAGCGCTACTCCCCTTGCTGGTCTCAGTAGCTGATGATCTCATGGAAGAGCGGGCAGAAGACCCACTTTTTCTGGTGCTTCCTGATACCACTTCCTCCTCAGACTCTTCATCAGAGTCTCTCTCTGTTCCTGAACCATTTTCTGTACTTATTTCCTTCTCTGTTGCCGTGCCTGTTCCTGATTCTGTTTCTTTCTCGGATTCGGACTCTATCTCTGACTCTTTCTCTGTAGCCGATGACTTCTCTGACTCTGATTCTCTTTCCGTCCCATATTCTTTCTCACTGACAGATTCCTTCTCAGTTTCTTCTCCTTCAGATTTGGACTTGCTTTCCTCATCAGAATCCCCCGGTTCTTCATCAGGCTCTTCGTCTGAGTCCACAGTGCTTTCGTTGGCATCATCCCGGTCTAAATCTACTTTCAGATAATCTCTGTCAACACTGCTTTTCTCAGAGGATTCGTCATCAGAGCCTTTCTCCTTACTGCTTCCACTTGCACCTGCCTCTGGCTCACTTTCTGTCACACTAATAGACACTTTAGACTTCTTTTCATCCTCACTGGTTACTTGTGAGGCCTCCTCGTCTCTCTCGCTGCCTGTGGCTGAGCCACGACTCACACTACTCTGTGACTTCCTCCGGAGCTGCAACTTTTTGCCTAAGTTGATTTTCTTCAAAACTTTGCCAAACCGGCTGCGAGTATGAGACTTGCTGTCGATTGGTCCCATAAGTGCTGGTCCGTCAGTCAGACTCTCCTGGCTGTCAATACGACGGGCTGACATCAGTTTGGCATAATCCTTGTCCTTCTTCCCAGCACCAAACATCTTGAACATCTTGGCTTTCTTCCATGGAGATGGGCCAGAAGGACCTGCCTCAGATGGCTGTTCTCCTCCCTTGCTGGCCGCTAGGAGTTTGCTGAGTTTCATGACAGACCTCAGTTTCTTGGCAGCCTTAGAAGGCTCCTCTGCTGGCTCAGCTTGTTCGATTTCATCCTCTGGCAGCTCATCCCTAAATGCAACCCTCTTGGGTGGACCTCTACCCCGCATGCCGCCACGGCCCCTGCCTCTGCCTCGGTCCTAAGACAGTCATATTTAATTTTGTGATATTAAATCCACAATGTCGGAATGTCATATAGGTTTGATATTGCTGTTTCAAAAATAATAATAATAATAAAAATAATAATAATAATAAATTAGACACACAACCTATTAAGGCAATAATGAGAGTATGAAATCCACATCTAAGGACAGATAATACCTCAGGGCCATGAGGACTGTAGTAATACCCGTCATCCTCCATTATCACCTCTCCATATTCATCATACATGGGAGTTATCAGCCTCCTCCGACTGCCATACTGAGGAAGGTCATACCTGAGAAATGGATTCACACAAAATATGAAAAAAAATCCAGTGTTTAGAATTAGTGTGGACTACTTTGACCATTTGCTTATAGTTTTAATAATTCTCAAAGTAAACCAGATGGTATCAGCAACAATAATTTAAGAATTTTAGTTTATTAGTTTTAACAAATGTATTTATCACCATGCTAAAAAAACATGAACAAATGTCTTACTTAAAGTACACCTTAGTTATGTCTTTTTGTAATTCTTTTCATTTTTATTTTCAACTCCTCCTAAATCTTCCACTATTATAACAGGCTGGCCTCGCTCATTACTGCTTTTAAACTGTTTGTGTGGATTTTGCAATATGGGCAGTAATTTCTGTGGTGATTTTCTGCTCTTCTTAGAAATCAAGTTTGGAGGGATATAACAGAGAGATAAAAAAAAACTAATGCAGAGGATAAAAGAGCTTTTCCAAAAATAAATATAGTAGAGCAGATACAAATGGGTGACAAATTAAAGGAAAACCCAACATCAAGTGTATTATTCAGGTGTTTGGCCACCACAAACTGCTAGAACAGCTTCAATGTGCCTTGTCTTGGATTTTCTAGGTCTCTGGAACAATACTGGATGGATGAACTCCATTCTTCCAAAAGATAAGCTGTGGTGGAAAATGCTGCATTATTGGCCAGACCAATAAAAACAACACTATGTGGGGAAACATAGCCCCCTCATTCATTTCAATGAAACCACTGTGTTGATGCAGAGGGCTTCAGGACCGTCTCACTGATACCTGTAACCACACACCAAAACCAACATAGCTTCTTGTGTTTCTTGTGCTGTTTTTAGTCTGAACACCCAGTATCACACTGGTCCAAGTCACCTATAGCTTTAAATATGATTCACATTAATTTCCTACTCATCAAACAATTCAGAGTCCCCTTGTGCCCTGTGTAGGCATCTGCTTTCCTTATGTTTAATTTATTGAGGGGTTTTTCCATTAATTTGTGACCTGTCTGTATTTGCCCATGTATGTCAAAGGGGTCTAATAAATAACAAGAATGCAAAAACATGAGTCTCATGAGCTGAGACGGGAACCTGTGGCGTTACAAGTAATTCCTAAAAGCCCATTAAAATACTTGATTAAAATCAGGTTGTATAACTCTTCTCCAATGTGCTGTTTTTTTTATTCCAGAGCATGTTTGGCTACATGGCTTTCATCACCACCATTGCACTAACTATCGTACTGCTGTGTATGTACATAGAGCTCACGGAAAACCAGAGTCAAATTCCTTAAAGGTGTACACATACCTAGCCAATAAACCTGATCCTGATCGGGGGAGTGCTAATTGAGACCTGTATACAACCACACTCCCTACAAAAGAGAGCAAAATCCACAGTTTTATTTTTTGCCAATTGTCAATTAAATTAAAGACAAGGAAGAAGAGATTTAATAATTGTTCTATTGTTTTGGTATTTCAGTGTTGATGGCCAAATATACCAAACCTGAAGAAAAAATATATAAATAATTTTTTAAAATGTTATCCACCATTAGTGTGGGGAATGGCCTCAGTTGGCTTAGATCATGGATAGTGAACATGTAAATTATTCTTCTTAATCTACAATACTGAATTAGAAGGGATCTTAAAGGGAAAGATGCTGATGGCAATTTATGTTGCTGTCACCTTCTGAACATGTGAAGGCGGCTCTGAGGACCACACGGTCTGGTGATTGCTGGATTAAAAGCTTGACTGCTGTTAAAGTGTAGCCCTCAATGTAAATAGAAACAGATCAAAGGCTTCCGGTCATAGTGATGGTAGACTCATTGGAAATAGCAGCTTTTACAATGAACTTTGTGACATACCATTAAAATATAATTACAGCTTGTTGTAAATTAAGGCTGGTGTGATTCAGACACAGTGAGCAACAGCTGAGGTAATTAGAGTTAGTAAAGATGACAGGTAGGTTGGCGAATGACCACAGAGGCAATTACAACACCTACTTTCAATATGGACAGTTTTTAACATTTGTCAGATTTCCTTTCAGCAATTTAAGACTGTAAGGTGCATAAGCTTATACCTGATTTGATACACATGCAGAGTAACTCCCCAGAGTGGTACAAGTCACCTGCCATAGAGCAGGAGCATTTAATGAGTAACAATTCCTCAGCAGCTGTTCCAGCTTTGAGTTCCATGTTTTTCCTCTTTAGACCATATGGGCAATATAACAGGCAAGCCAAAACATCCCTCTATCCATTAAACCATGGGAAAACACTTTCACACTCTCAGGTGCCTGACTCAAAGCAGATAATTGATCTCATTTGATGGGAGTTGAGAGGGTAACCACTCAGATGTTATGTACTGCTGAAGGGGCAGGGGAAGTTATGCTCATCATTTAATTCTGAACTTCTTTAAAATGCTCTTCTCCCCCCAAGGACCAAAGCGCGGGAAGTTGGAAAGCAAGGTCATGATATATAAGTCTTAATGATGTAATTTTATAACTTTAATGAACCAATGGAGATCAGTTTCATGGATAAGAGTAAAACTGATGAGAAATGAGATGGTCAGTCGGCTGCATGCTCACCCTTGGTCATAATTATAGTAGTCCTGTGTGTAGTAGTCGTGGCCTGGGTCAATACCTGACTCCATGGAGATTTCCTGCATTTCAGAACGGCAGAGAGAGAAATTACTCAGCACACCTTGGAAAAAGACAAAGGAAGAAGAAGAGCAGCAGCAGCATACAGGGTGAGTATACAGCAGAATGACTACAATCCCTGTGAATTAAGAAAAGCAGGATTGTTTCTACCTCAGGTCTCAGAAGAGATGGCCTCAGCAGTTGCTGTTGCTGCCAAAGATTAGTACAGAAGAAGAATAAGGTAATGGAAGAAGGGATGCTCAGGAGAAACACAAACATAACTCTACACATTTCAGATTTAAAGCCAGAAAATGCAGGCCTCTCTTATGTTATCTATGTTATACACCATGGAGGAGCAAAGTGAAAAGATTGGTAAAATATTGATGGAAACCAAGCAAGGAAAAAGAGAGAAGACGATAACCAAGCAATATAGAAGTAAGAAATTGCATCCTGCGTATGTCGGATGTTGACAATTCACAGGTTATTTGAAGATGACAAAAAAAAGAGTTTAATGTTAAACATCGTCAAACAGAGTCACTTTGTTTGGTCCTTGATTATGTTTTTTTTTTTCCAATAGAAGAGAAAAACTCATCCAAATGCTTATCTCCAATTTGACAGGAACATTGGAGAATACAGCAGACTCGAATCAAACTTAAACTGTAATGTCAGTGTCAGAAGTCCTATCACTGGCATCTCATCTTAATCTCATTCAGTGTTTTCCATCAAGTGAGTTGTAGATAAGAATAATAGGATATAAGCTGCCTCAAGATGACTTGAGAGTGACAAAATGTCTCAGCATAACAGTAAAAAAAAACAAACACATCACAACAGGAATGCTTACCTGTCTGCCATAGCCTCGTCTGCTGTGTGCGGCAGAAAGGAGGAAATAAGACAAATAATGAATACGGATTGACAAGAACATTTCAAGAGCTTTTAGATAAATGAAATGTTAAGTCTACAGGACTTGCGTATCTACATTCTGCTGACCAGTGAGGAAATTGCAGCTTTACTTACTGTGCATTTTCATGTGTTCAATTACAGAGTTGCAGATATTGTTCAGTTTTAAAAATGGGTGCCTAAGGCCACAATGTTATCATGCTGGTGTGGGCTGTTATCTCACCCAAAGAGGGAGAAAAATAGATACAATAAATGCAAATATCAAAGAGGCTGGGAAGATTGAAATTTAAAAAAGTCAGTGTTTATACAGACATATCTAGAGCATCTCCTAAGAGATATGAAAAGGACATTGTGACTCAGGGAGGAATTACTCACTCAAAGAAAGTTAATAAAATTGTCTTTGGTTATCACATCATAATGTGACAATTTCTTTCAACAGACAGCAATGTTTTTCAGCTAAATTTAAGTAAGTAAATCTTAGGAATTACACTCTAAAACATAAAAAACTACTCCGTGCTGCTACTGAAGACAACTGTGCATCTGTAGTGAATTCAGTCAATGAGAAACGGCCAGTAATAGAGCAGCCCGGCGGAAACCTCTAGGTTCACAAGCGTACAACTGTAACCTGTCTGGGCCCATAAATAATGACAACTTTCACACACACAGATATATGGCCAAGCAATGATGTGAGCTTTCTCTGGAGAGCTGTAATCTGTTAATATAGGCAGGGACCAGGGGACAGTGCAGAGCCATATGGCCACACCTCCCAGGCAGATTAGATGATGGGAGTGGAATCTAATGGATGACCTCTTGGCTTGGCTGCTGGCTACTGCTGTTTCATGCAACATCAAGAAAAAATGGCCCAGTGGACAGCAGCAATAGGAATTCTGCACAAGAGGGGACTAAGGGGAAGATGGGTGATAAGGTAATGTTGTAGAAAAAGAGGTGAGTTCAGAATTACAGCAAGAGTTGAATACTGAAGAATCCAGTGTATTATATCTATGACAGTAAGGTGATCTTGGCTTCACAATGACCTAGCTTTACATTTTTCATATATATATGTAGAAAATAATAAAAAATGGTCTTATTATACTACTGCTGCCACAAATACCTTAATCAACAAAACCAAGTTACCCAACACAGAAATCAGTTAAAGGAATAGTTCAACATTTTGGGAAATACACTTATTCTTGCCGAGAATTAGAAGAGAAGATTTAATACCCCTCTCACATGTGTTCAGTAAATATAAAGCTACAGTCAGCAGCTGATTAGTTTAGCCTGGCTCTGTCAAAAGGAAAAATAAAAGTTTCTCATCAAACTATTCCTGTAAGAAAAACATAATGTAGTATATGGTGTAAGAGCAGGTGGATGTTTTCATGCAACTGAAGCCCTCTCTGATCAGCATTTTGTGTGTACACATTAATTATAGCTTAATTTTTTGTATACCATATGGTCTTTGTTTTGTATTTTCTTGAACATACTATGCTGAGATCAGTTTAGCTGAGTCAGTGTCATCTTTGAATTTCTACCCAAAAACTACTTTGATTATTAAGTTTACCTTGATTTTTGATCCCTAATTTTGTAACTTTTCCTCAGAAAAGTGTTCTAGAAAAAAGTTTACAACTACTTCAAATTAAATTGGTATAACGTATTTTCATGTAATTATTAGTCGGAACACATAAGAGTTTGATAAAAGTAGTTGTAAAAATGTAATACAAAGAATACCATCCATTAAGTGCTACTGCTCTTTGGGTTAAAAAAAACCCAGCATGTGAGCTGCTAGCCTTTTCACAAAAGAGATTACCCCATGTAGTGAACATAGAATACAGAATTAGCAGGCCTTCGATCTGCCCATCAGGGGAATGTGTGATGAATCAAACATTACATTGCTCTGGAAGGGAGGTATGCTAAGGCCATTTGCCTTGGGGCATAGAAGGTGAAACAAACACGTGAAGGGTATGTGGAGAAAGATAGAAAGGAGTGGAAGTGAAAAACCTGACCACAGGAAAAAAAGGAATAGAAAGGGGACACAGGCAGCATAGCAATGAGTGTAAAGAAGGTAATAGAATCTCACGAGGACCATGAGGAAAGATTAACAAGAAGAGGCCAGGGATTGGAAAATAACTAACTAGAGGGGGAGAGGAAGTGGGAGAGAGAAACACAGACAAATGGGACAGGCAGAAGGTCAGAAGGATGGAAAAGGGTAGGAGATGGTAACTGTAGTTGACAGTCCCACAGGCAGCGGCCCTGGCTAACGATTGATTGGTTCTCTAATTAGCCTTTTCCAGTGTGCAGCCGAACATCACAGTGACTACTTTATCATGCTGGGAGGATCTCTGCAGACATGTGAATAGACAGATCCCCCAGAGGTTGGCTCTCTTCATTCAACATGAGTCTGCCGGGAAACCCTGTCGATGTATTTTTATAGCTGATGCTTCAACAAACATAAGATTTTCACTTAGAAGTTCCCGGCCCTGTCGTATCTGCATTCAATGGCATTACATTTAAAGAAAAGGATTGTCTTTAGCCTGCCTTAGTATTATATCTAATATGTTTAATTTCATGTAATTTTTGGTTTCAGTATATGTTAATATGTCTAGATTTGTTTTTGATTATGTGTATATTGTCTACTGTTCCCTTGCTCAGGTGCTGGGTATGTCAATTAGTATGTTTCTTTTTTTGTTGCATCATACACGTGTAGTGATAATACCTCACATCACTGTACGTAGATCCTGTAAAAAAACACCTAAAAATAATTTTATGTGAGCTTAAGCCACTGCAACTTTCTGAATATGTTTCATCAACAAATATGTGATCATCCTTCCTGAATACTCTGAAGAATATTTCACAGAATTTGCATACCTTTGGGAAATTCTTAACAGTTATGGAAATTTTCCCTCATTTAAAAAAAACATCTAACATTTTAATTTTTTTTCTTTTGCCTAATTTGGATTCTGCATGAAGCAACAGCATCTTAAATTCTCATTCAATTCTCATCTTTGTGAAGACGTGAAAGAACAAATTCAAATCAGCAATATACAGTCAGCAAATGGTTTAGGAAACACACCCCAGGGTTGAGGGATTTATACATTTAGGTGTTTAGTATAATTTAATTAAAGCAGCTTTGGTTATGAAATGTTAATGTTAAGATTTTGAACTGAAATATCATACTTATAACATGATGAACTGAATAATCAGTTAACTCTGGGGTATATTTAACACTATCATAGATCTCATAGCAGATAATTAAAACATGTAAATGAACTGAGCCGAACTGATACTGTATATGCAAGTCTCTTTTATGTTCTCAAGCAAGCCTGTTAGCATATTGTACAGTCAATATGGCAGAGCTGTGTACATTTCTTGGCAGGTGCCACTAAAATTAGATTTCCACACAAAGTATCAAGTAAAAAAGCATTTTGTTGCTGGAAAAACAGCACAGTCAAAAATCTTTGACTTGGCTAAAGCTTATATAAAATACTACCAATTGTGCAAAAAATAACTATTATAAGTAATTAGAAATAACAGAAAAATAGGCATGAAGATATATGAATGGAGATAATGAGAGTATGGAGACAAAGAAAAAAACTCAGAACACTGTGGACTGAGAGGAAAAGTGTTCACTGAGCTCAGCAGAGTTTGAGATGTTCGAGTTCAATTGGCCTGTCTGCTGAACCTCTACTGCCATGTTCAGTTGACTTGTTTCATTGTCAGCACAGTTCATACTTGTTGTTGAGTTGATTTGGACTGCAGAGCTGGAGTTGGTTGTTTTTGGCATGCTCTGCTCATCGCAGGGATCAGAGCTTTGCAGTTTGTTAGCACCCTCTGATTCCTCCGTCACTTGTGGTTTCTTGTTAAACTTGGGCACCTTGCAGTTTTTGTCTACTTGGCTGTACAGGTTGGCAACAGACCTCTCTATGTCAGCTAGATTCTGGATGTTTTTCAGGATCCCTTTAAGCTCCTTCTTCCCAACGTCAGTTTGTGATGGGTCCGAAGGAGGGGGGTGTTTTCGTTCTGAAACAGGTCGAAGCGTGGACGCTGACGGCAAAGAGGTTGGAACAAACTGGACAACTGGGCGTGCGTGATTGCTAGCAGGTGAAGAAGGGGGAGGCAGGGGCGGGGGAGGTGGGGGAGCAACCTGTTGATTGATAAGAGAAGGAGGGGACTGAGGGGTATATTGAGGTTTATGAAGGTAGGAGGGTGAATGTGGAGAAGAAGGTGGACTAGAGGGAGGAGATGTGAGTGGGGAAGGTGGATGTGGCCGCTGTGGAGGTGGAGGCGGTGGATTTTCTGGTGGGTCTGGTATGATTTCTACAGTGATCTGACAAGGCTGAACTGACATGTAGCTGGAGATGCTGGAGCTGAACTTCCTGAGGATGGGTGAAGTTGGTCCCTGGCTAGCCAGGGGCCATGACTCATCTCCCTGAGTAATGATAATGCTGGGGGGCACATCCATGCCCACAGATGTGGGACTGTAGGGGTAATCCATGATGGAGAGCAGGGTTTCTGAGGTCAGCTCCAGCATGTCATTGCTGTCTCTATCCCTGACAAGGATGGAAGAGAGGGAGCCTTGGGAGTCTCTGTTTTGCTTGAGGGTTTGTTCCTGGAGGGTCTGTTGCTCAAACTGCCTAGCCTGCTCATGGACTGACAACGTGGTCTCTCTGCTGCTACTCAGGCGAAGCGTGTCCAAACTCTCCGGCCTTCGCCTGCCTCTCATGGCAGCTTGGAGTATCTGCAGCTCCCATTCGTCCGGGTCCATAAGAGCTTGTCTCCTTGGCACTTCGTAATCGCACAGATCTCTGTGAATGCGAGCAGGCATTGACCAGACACACCCTGACCCTGCTGAGTGGGAAGCAGAGAAGGAGAACCGCTTTTCGGACATACTCTCCCCCCGTGCAAAGACATCAGGACTGCTGAGGGGACTGTTGTCATTGTAGACCGGGTTGTGAGTGGTGAGTGGGTTGCAGTCAGAGAGGAAGGTCACGTTGCTCTCTGACTTAGGCAAGTTGACATGCAATGCTCCATTGCCGCGGGCTGCAATGGCGCGACAGGCAAAGGTGCTAAGAATCCTCTGGTGGTCGGCCTCCTCAATGACAGACTTTTTAGCCCTGCCCCAGTACGAGGTGGAGGTGAAGAAGAAAAAAAGACTTGAAACATGTGAAGATTGATGGTCGAAGGACGAGCGAAGCAAAGGAAAAGTGCGGAAGCAAAAGCAATGGTGCTATCATTTGTTCCTGCATGTTAACTATTTATGACTAAGTATTGTGACTGTTACTCTGATTAGTATAGATACAATCAACAACGCAATTGCTTGTTTTCAGTTTTTAACTGTGTTTTGAACGTCTGCACAGTATATACCCACAGACGTACAGTATGACGGTAGTTTGAGGCAAAACAAATGAAAAAGGTGACTTAAAAAAGTTCTAAGCCTTGGCTAAAGAATTACAATGTGATGCGATTAAATATTGAATTAGTAAAATTACGATGCCCACAGATACGATGTGTTTGGTTCAAAGATACAGTATAAAACAAATTACCAACATCAAACCATGATGGATGCATTAGTGCAATCAGTCACAACACTAAGAGATGTGAATGTAAGGGCAACAAAACACACAAGGAGACAATTGTCTAATGGGAAGGGAGAGAGGAGACTGCTATAGTGATATCTACTGAAGTGCAGGACCTCTAAACAAAGGGAGCTTCACTTTCCTGATTACATGGAAGTTAAAGGGTTTAACTAAGCTCAGAAAAAACTACAAAACTTTCCAAATGCTACCACCAAGGTCAATTAACAAAACATGCTTTGGCAATTACAAATGCATTTACGCAAATGGTTATTAATGATAAAAGAAAAATCCCACTATTTTAATAAAGGTTAAGTAAATACCAGAATCATAACCTATAGTATATGCATTTGCTTAGCAAAAGCTATAAGGAAGAGGGGAAACGAGGGTGCTGTTCATGTGCAATAATTACAAATAATATTGATCATATGCTTAGACCTCATACGTCATATGTTCTTGGATTACTTACTGCAGTCTGAATCCAGAGAGACAGGGGAATAGAAATGATGGAGAAGATAGAAAAACAGACAGATGGTAAGATGACTAAAGCAGAAATGTCAGAGGTGTGGATGAAGTCTAAGCTCAAGGGTACAGCAATGTTTTGCATTTTGAGGGTAAATACTGTGCTGATTTATTTGCTCTGTGCATCTGAGAGTATGCAAGACTGCTGGCACAAACACAAAGCACGCACACACACACTATATCTTTCTGCATAGAAAACTTTGTGTTTTACACATGGAGTTTCACAGTGTTTTAATGGGGTTGTTTATAGGACCAACTCCTCTTGTTCCTAGTGCAGTGTGGGAATAAAAAAACCCAAATAAACGATGCTCGGCTACAATACAATCCCCATGAGAGCATTTCTCATGCTACTGAATCAAAAGCATCTGCTTGTTGTTGAGTGTTGGTCAACGTCTGTTGTAAACATTACAAAAGCTCTTTACTGCTTGCCGTTAAATTTCCATTTTCTTTTTTTAACAGCAATTGTTATGTTAGTGGCAGTATTGATTTAACATGCTGTAAATCAAAATTATTAAACCCAGTGGGGCAGCAGTTTCAATGCAACCTAATTTAATCCGCGAGCAATAACATTTCATTACACATTCAGGATAGTATTTAACATGAAAGGTGAAATCTGATGGTGCTGATGGCAAAACACTCTGGACATAAAGGCAAGCTCAGGAATTAGTAAAAGGAATGTTCAAAGAAATTTCTGACAAAATCAATGATTAAGCACAGGCCAGATTCTGTATTTATTTGCAGTAAACAACGTGGTATTTTATGAACTTAAACACACACTCTTACCTTGAGAGAGGGTCTTGCAAAAATGCATATGCAGTCAAATTAGAAACACATACATAAACTAAAGAGTAATCACCAGCTATGCTGCGGCATACAGTGTGGTTTGCATACATCCAAAGTGGATCATGGTTAGGAAGTCAAAGAGCAGAGAGATTCATTGATGCAGCTACTCATATGTCAAAAGCAGCAGGTAGATGTCTGAGGTCAAAATGCACAGCTGTAAGTGATCATTTTAGAAGAGAGGGGTGATATGATTTTGAATCCTAAACAACGGCTGGTGTAAAAAGCAGGGAGCTACCAAGCCACTAGTAATAGCATTCAAGCTGAAAGCATTTTTCTGAGTTTGGATCTGAAATTCAAAGAAAGGAACCTACAGAGCAATCATGGGAACAGGTGGGGTGGGAGACAGATAATAAAGGGTCAGGGTTGACTCACATGCTGCTGTCGCCCAGCTCTTCATAGAGGTTAGCACTGGGAGCAACCGCTGGAGCTGCTTTCCCTCCTGGTGGTAAAGCCATCTGAATTCTGGCAGTTTTGGCACACTCTGCCTGTCGCCTGTGCAAAGTGTTAACATTTACAGTCACCAAGATATGTGTTTCTAGTCCACATGCAAAAAGATGTGAAGAAATAGACAACCGGTACAGAAACATACAAAGAAAAATCAACCCAAAATACCAGTCTTACCAGTTTTTTTTCACATTTAATGTGGTTAAGAATGGACTCCTCCTGTCTAGGACAGTGTTGTTAAAAAGTGAGTAGAAGCCAGACACATCACTTATGCATGAAGTCTCAAACATGAATTAACCATGTGTTTTCACAGGACATTTTTGCAAAAAAAGAGCCACATGCAGTAACTGGTGGTAAAACTAAATATACTGTTATGTTCAGTTATGTCCAAAGAGATGCTGGAGATAGGAAAAGAATAACTTGGTACAGTGGGATGAGGTAAAACTATTCTTATTTTATGTTGATGCAAAGTTGCATTAAGGTTTTATTTTGTTTTACTGTTACTGTCAGAAAAGAGATTCCAAAGCAAACTTACAGCAATTTGCCTTGATACATTATTTTAACTTAACTCAGTTAACTATTAACTATTTTAATTAATCTAATTTAATTATTGCTAACATGCTAGCAAACAAGTCCAACATCCACTCCCGTTTTAGTTCTGGTTAGTTCCACCAATGCCTGAGAAAGATATCTGGTTCTTGTTAGCTTGGTCAACACTCTTTGCCAGTTACTTGTTTACTCTGATTATTATTGGGAGCAGTAGTAATAGCAGCCTTTAAGGGAGGCATTTGTTTCAGTAACAATACCAAAAACATTGTTTAATGGAGCTTTAACCATGAGAACACCACCATACAAGCACAAAACAAGAATGTTTTAGATTGCAAGGGGGCAGTGACGGTATGACAATATTCTCCTGTAAGAAGTCTCTTTTAAGGTTGTATTAAGACAACCAAAGCTACCTGTAATTCTCAGAGAAAATGACATTGACTTGTATGATACCTATAGGTTATTGTCGATGTGAGCTTTTATTTGTTTTCAACTATGTGTTTTCAGAGTTACATTCTCCATAATTATATTTTTCTTCACTACTAAGGTCTAACATTAATGCACATGCAGATTATGCATAGGACCCCTGATAACTGATGGGGAACATATCAGAAGGTTTTCAACAGAGTGACAAGTGTAAAGTTAGAGTTGAGTAAGAGAATATTAGTACAGAACTATCAGTCTTGTTGACTTTGGGTTGATTTTCCTTTTGAATTTCATCAGATTTTCCACATGAAGAGAAACTGTGCCAAATTAAACATTCATTCTGTAACCTACAATATGAATCAGTGTTGCTTTATGTCATTACGCTGAAGACATTTCAAAAGGGTGGCATTAGCTAGCCTGTACTTTGTTCATCATCTTCACACATTCACTCATCTTTAAATAACTAATGAATAATGAAAATGATAGAAACTGAACTTCTCACACACACTTCAAGCAATGAAAGACTAATCACTATTATGAAGAAGAATAATTACTTACTCTTTGAACCTGGTGATAGCATTTGAATCAGAGGAAAGGGTGGGGGGAGACAGGAAGTGAGAGAGATGGTGGACAAAAAAAGTAATTACATAATTTGGCAAGACTGTAACCCAATGCAATTTTAATGCTAGGAGGTATCCTTACAAAACAGACACACATTAGATAAAATGATAAGCATAAGCAAAATAATGAGCATTATTCATGCAATCCTTACTCAGACAGCAGAAGATCTTTGTATAACATACCACATTTATCTACCACAAAACAGGAGAAAACTTTCTGTGTGTTTTCTCCAATTTCGATGCAAAGTAGGAAGCACTCAAGCCTCCAGCGCTGACTGCAGGGCTACACGTAAAAGCAACCATTGCTTTTTTCTTAAGTGAATCTTCTGTGCCTCATGTCCCCATTACTTATTTACGCCAAAATTCAATTATTCCACACGTATAAACAGACTCATATTTTAAATATTATATTCATTCTGAAATTTCAGTCAACATCGAATTATGTTGACACACAGAAATGAGAAACTTATTTCCTAATCATTTAATTTTACCAAAGTAATGTCGCCACCAAAAAAGCGCCATCTGCAATGACAGTTTGTGCGTTAGGTCTAATGTCACCGTCAACAGCTTTTGCTGTGTGTTTGGTCTGTGCATTTGTGTACAGACAACCACTCCACCCATCTGCTGTGGATAAACATTTCCTAAACATCACTGTTTATGGAACACTTCCAGCATACCAATGACAAGAGGGGATATGGACCTGACTCCTGCCAACCAAGAGTTCAATTACCTCAACAATCTGAATGATGCTTTAAACAAAAGGCATCATATTTTGTGTGCGTGAATGAGAGAGACAGAGCAAGACCGAGAGAGCACTGTTTACTGTGTGTGTGTCAGACAGAGATGATTAAGTAGCGTGAAGACGCACTGTGACGGTCACAATTGGCTGTAGATATTTGTCACAAATGAGTGTTAATTAATCTGCTTTCACAGAGCATGAGCAGGGAGATTAGCCCAGCAGAGTGCGCAGTCAGCATGTCTGATGAGAGAGAGAGACACACACACAGGGAGCAACAAAGCAAGAAGTGCTCTCGCTTTATCTTAAATACTTGACAAATACACTTTTCAGCAATGCTGTTTGTGGTTTTGCTGGCTCAATGGTAACAGGCCACAGGGTACTGTATGTAAACAATAGTTAACTTTCCAACATTAAATATCTGATTTGTCAGTGAGGAGCAAACGCTTTAGTTAAAACCGAGTGTAACTTCCCAAGGAAATTAAAATGTATTTCCCTCTTAATTTCCTGACAACCAGTTAAAGATGATTAATCGATGCAGAAGCCAGTGATTATTACTGAGGCGAGAAAACTCACTGTTTGTAGGTGACCATGACAATGAGGATGGCAGGGATGCAGCAGAGGATGATGATAATGGCCAGGGCCAGGAGAGCTCCCTCGGTGTAGCCCACAGCCTGGGCTGCCTTCTTCACACTGGCCACAATGTCTGGAGAGCGGATCTCGAGGATGCGGCCCCCCTCGCCTAGGTATGGCTGGAACTCCTTGTTGATTTCCAGCACATTCCCATCGAGAAATCTGTGATTTATAACACATAATGAGAACAGGAAAATTATTTGTTTTCCAGCAGCACAGTGGCTGAGTTATCTTAATATTGGCACTTAGCTTGTGGTGCTCAAGGTGCCAATACAATACAGATTTGCTGTGAGCAGTTTTATGTAGGAACCATTTTCTTTCTGCTGATAGTTCCTACATGAAACTGCTCAAAAAAAGTCCCATATAGTCCCATTATATTAAAAAAAAAGCAGACATCTCCACAGCCATTATCTCCAAAACGCACACCAAAAATTCTAGATGGATAAATAGCATTACAGGTAAGAGGAGAAATATGTATTTATAATTTTGGGGTGAACTGTCCCTTTAAGTATCTCATTTGCTGAGAGACAATTATTTCAAGGTCAGTGGCATCTGGTGATTTAGATCATCACACTATGTTAAACGCTACTGGGGATCTGCATACTGTTCATAGAAATGTATTTTTATCTTTAAGTTCAAATTATTTGTCAAAAGGAGTACTAAAAAAATAAATGAAATACTTAGTGTGACCTTTCTACCAAAATTTGTTCATTCCTACTTTACAGTGTTTCAATTACAGACATGTGGCAGAATTGGCATCAGTATTGTAGTAAAATGTACATGCAGACAAGCAATCCACCCACTGTTGTTCCAGTGGTATTTTTTTTAACAATAACCAGAGTGGCTTTCAAACATTCTGCATCAGAGGAGCGAGCACAATGCCACATCCAATTACTGTCATTTTTGTTTTTCTATAGGTGAATAAATGAGCGGAGATGAAGGTTATTAAGTGGTCTCTTTGGCACGCTATCCTCTAGAGAGCTCAAATGGTAGAGGATGTTGTATTCGAGGTGGCATAAGGACACTCGCATGCAAGAATCCACTCATTATGCTGCGTTTCTCTTTCTCTTTCCTCTGTGATCTGACAGCAAAGTCGCAGACATATTACATGCAATTACCCCATAACATTGTCAGACATGCACTGCATGCATAAAAAGCTTTCTCCTCTAGTTGACAGTATCTGTATCTAAGGAAGCAGATTCATATTAAAGCAGGGATATAGCACACCTCTTTTAAAATTAGCTTGGCTCTCTCAAAAGCTGCCACTTGCGATAACCGTGATAGTCACTAATTTTGGTTTAAAAAAAAGCTATTTTTATGACACAAGTGTCACCTATCCCATGGCTCCAGCCTCAATCTCCCACTTAAAAAAAACTGTTGAGGCACTCATCTGATGGTCAACGACACTGAGATAATGTTTATAGATTAATTCAGCACATATACAAAGCACCTCTAAATGTCATTTGAGATGAGCATTTCCAAATGAAACACAATTGTCACAATCTCATTCCAAAGAGAAGGGGTAAGGTTTCTTAGGAGCCACACAAAAAACAGAATTGGCAGTAACCATTGATAAGGAGAAATAAAGGCAGAAGATGGTGTCATGTAAGATAAGCAGCAGAGCAAATAGGTAGAGAGTGAAGGGGACAACTCAGATGGGGGTGTTTCCTATTGATTGGCAACTCTCATGGTCTGATGGAGTTGCCTTTTTAAGATTGGTGTCTGATTGGTTTGACAGAAGGGCTAAGAAACACGAAAAAGGTGAGTACAAGAATGTCCTCAGGTAGCAGCTAAGGCCAAGGTCTTTTTTCTGCTGATGGGATTAACAGGGCTTCAGCAAACAGACATTTCTATCGCTATGC
Source organism: Coreoperca whiteheadi (assembly GCA_011952105.1). Classification (NCBI taxonomy): domain Eukaryota; kingdom Metazoa; phylum Chordata; class Actinopteri; order Centrarchiformes; family Sinipercidae; genus Coreoperca; species Coreoperca whiteheadi. The sequence continues at coordinate 12,091,187 of CM022471.1, forward strand.
CCCCAAACCAAAGGAATAAAATGTATTGCTGGCATATCTCCAGGCTCTTGGAACAGCCTTTCAGGCACTGGCATAACAGGGTGATGGACTGATTGAAATACTCCCTGCTCCATTCGCACTGTGTCACTCCCTAACCTCACCCACTGCTTTTTCTCCCTTATATGCCCCTTTTATATGATATATGAGAGATTCGATGCACCTGCAGGATAATCAAAGTCTTATAAGAAAGTGAAGGCCGTGAAAAAATGGAGACATTGCAGAGGAGGAAGCCAAGGGGGGCCTAAGAAAGACACATTTGCTGACTCACTGAAAGGACAGAGGGTAAAGAGAGACTGCGAAGGAAACCTGCAGCACAGCAGGGACATTAGGACATCAATTTAAAACAAATGGTGGACTGCACTTGGTGTAACAAAATTCACCCACTCACTTGAAGAGCTCCTTGGGCGAAATGGCCCTGTTCGTGAGCGGGTCAATGGCGTATACCATCAGGTCCGACTTACTGTAGTCCTCTAGTTCATAGCCATCGCCATGACGACGTGGCCCAATGGACTCTACTATCACCTTGGCACCTGGAATCTGGTCCTGGATGTGGCGCTCCAGAATACTGAAATGAACACAAAACCACAAGTCAAACTTTTATGAAGAAAGCAATAAAGGTATAAATACTAAAAAAACAGTCTAGAGCCAAAATCCAGGTTCACATTAGTTCAAACCATTCCTGGCACCTCTGTGCCCAAAGCAATATGAGAGCCACCAATCTTAAGTACTCCACTCTGGTAATGATTGTCCCATTGGGCAGCAGTTTTCTTCTCCACACTGGGCTCTTGGCAGAGCAAGGCTCTGATAATCCTCTTCAGGCAGGGAGAAATCCACACCTCAAATTACAGCCAATAAAGGAAAGCCTTGCCGTCTGCCTTTGCCAAGGTGGATAAACAGTTTGAGCACTCAGGTAAAATGGCCCTGGGTCATCACCAGCACTGTGCAAAATCTCAGACCTCTCAAATGACAACACTGCAAAGAGCTTAACATGACTAATGTGTGTGTTTTTAGGCCTAAAGAGCAATGTCACTTGTGTGGGAGAGACACATCAAGCTCTAGAAAAACACCCATTTGCCTTTCAGATTGACTAAGTAAGATTAAAAACACTGTGCCCCAAGAGCTGCAAAAAGATGTTTCATGAATTTCTATTATTAATTAATTTGGATTAGGAAGACAGACTTTAAAGGAAAGACTCAATTGTCTCATTGGTTAATCTTAATTGATTGAACAACCAAAGACAAGTTTTACGTAACATTCACTTTTATTACTCTGTGTTGATTTTCAATAGTTTTTTGGCACAGATGCATCATACATGTCACTCCAGCCCTTCAAAAAATATTTTATATGCAAATTAAGGTGCCACCTTGAGCCAAGTTCACCTCATACCATAGTGGGCAAAGCACTGCCCAAAAAAATGCAATTCATTTTCCAATGTCAATTCTACCTGAAATCAATTAACAAAAGGAAGATTAGACGGCATGGAAATATGAATAAATGAATATTTTCTGTCTATTTCACCTTCTTATTATATAGTAGCTTGCTTTATAAAAAATGAACGCAAAAATGTATTCCTAGCTTTATGCAAACACCAATATTGGTTTCTTATCATTTAACATGGTAATTTGGTTTTACTTTTATAGTTCAATCCTGTTAAATGTTGTCTTACCTAATGAGCTGCTCCTTATACTCTTCCACTAAAGTGGGTGGGACAGTGGACACAACAACTTGCATGTCCAATGCGTTGACCACAGAAACCTGGGAGAACGTAGGAAAGAGGCAAAGAGAGAAATAAAGGACCAAGAGGTAAAACAGACAGACAGAAAATAAAGATAAATAGTGATTAAGCCAGTTAGTTACATGTGCTCTTGTGTGAGTCTGATCATCTCATTGAAATGCTTCTTTCGGTGGACCAAATGAAAACCTCTAATTGTCTGCTTATATTGGTGCCATGCGGCAAACCTAACAGGACCTTCTGTTAGACAGAATTCTGATGCCACAGTTAAGTGCATAGGCAACAGCCTCTGTGCTCTGAAGCCAAATTTCCCATGCGACTCCTGTGAAATTAGGTTTCCCCTTGAAAATTAACGAGCACAATGGTTAAGCACTCGCTTCTCCCTCGTATCCAGGCAATGTCCCAGACCCTCCTTCTGTCTTGTTAGAGACTTGTTAGCCAGACATATTTCACTGAGACGAAAAATAAGCCTACCCACAGTCAGGAAAGATAAGCATTGAATTGGGGGCAAAGCTGAGCCCAATCACAGCAGGTGCGTGGGGAAATTATTGGGAAAAAGAAATGCACACAGAGATGAGACTCACACAAAGACACACATTTAGACAAACACACAGACACATGATGTGTACGGAATACGCATGGCTGAAAGAAAGAGTTTAATTGGAAGATGACATGTTGAGTGTCCTGTACCTACTGTGAATAATTCATTAGACTGGAACCAAAACATGTAGTGCTGAGTAAACAATGTACACATATATTTGCAATATTGATTTTTACAAACATACATACACACTATAAAAGGCACCATACTCACCACCACTTCGGCACTGCTGCTGAGACCTTTTCCATAGTTGTCTGTTGCAATAACTTCAAACTTGAAGTAGGACCTACGCATGTTTCGAAACATGATGGCCGACTTGATGATACCTGTGTAGGTCTCAATAACGAAGCTGTCCTGGCCCTCTGGTGTGGGTGGAATAATCAGGCGGTATGCCATCTCACTGTAATTCCCAGTGTCCTTATCAGTGGCCTATAACACATATGTAGCACAAACATACAAAGTTATACAGGAAGAAAATGTATGTGTTATACTCAAAACAAAAATTAAAAGAGAAAATACTTAATCAGAGAACAATGTCTTATGGAAAAAACATGGACTCTGTATGTTGAGATTTCAATACAGCCTGACCCAGCCTCCACCAACCATTGATTGAGCTCTTGACCATGATGGTGGCTGTTTAGTGCCAAGCATATTGCACTTCTGGCCACTTCCCAATCAGTGATATCACAATGGAGATTTTGTCTTTGACAGCTGATGGGAAACACCTGCTGTGACATCAGTGAATTGGGCCAGAAGAGCAACATGCTTGAAAGTCTGAACAGATAACACTGCAGACGGGGTTTCTTGATTCAGTGATTCAGTGTCGATTTACCCCCCGTGGTGCATCAATCTTGCTGTTATTTATGACACAATTAGTCTGCAGCCATGTGACAAATCAAGAATAATTTTCTCTTAACAACAGACCATCCGAGTGGCCTGGTTTTGAACTGAGAGTCAACACTTTTTATTTGGGTGCAGCATTTCCTTTAATGTATCCAGGGTTTGTTGCCATGGTTTTATGTTGTCTAATGATGTCAAAACCATTGATGGACAGCCATTATAATGTTATTATGACTAGAGTGCTAACCACTGACAGTTTGGCACATTTTTATCAACAATTCATTGATCACAGCAAACTGAAACAAGAGGTGAAAGAGTGGAGCTTTTAAATGATATCCTCCCACTGGTGGAGATATTTGCTTATAATTCTTTTCCATGCAGGTGTTCTGTTAACACTGACAAGATGGAAAAGAGCTGCAGCTGGAGGCTCATACATTATCTCTATCTGAAGTGGTTTGTTTCACGTTGCTGCATCTTTACCCATTGTTACCTGTTATAAAAGGCAGGGCTCTCAAGTGTCACACATTGAGCATGACAGTCACTCATTTCGGTCTTTTGTCACGCACTCCCGCCACACATTGTATTTCTCATGCAGAAAAAGTATTTATCATATATTTAATATGCCGCAGCGCCCAACATGTATCTGGCCATGCCGCTCTCTTTATGGAACCGGGCAGGAATCAAGCGTGTCTCCCATCTGCCGCTTATCAGCCATTTAAAAGTAAGAGGCTACACAATAGCCAATCAGATAATAGCACTATTGTATCTGGGTACGATTTAACGCAACAACCAATAAAATAAAAATAAAAAAAATCCTGGAATTGTTTACGGTCATCCTCGTTCACCCACACTGGAAACCACTGGAGCTCCGAGCATCACTTTGAGCACAGAGTAAGTCATGATCTCCTGTTTTAATGTTACAACAAATCCACAACTTGTTTGACACAAACAATTACAACTTGACTGCTGTTAGAGAATATTTTCCAGATAATCAGCATCAGTTTTTCATGAGTGTCTGTAACTTGGCCAACAGTTTTACAGCCTGTTCACTGACAACACTTGCTCAGAACAAGTAAACACTACAACACCGCCATTGTTGTGTTTGGGTGGGGAGTTGGAGATGTTGCCTGTCTTCAAAACTTGAGAGCCCTGAAAAGGCTAAAGAGGAGGCAAGGTTTCCAACTTTAATTTGATGTTGAATTGTTTGGTTTCTTGACATTTGCAATAAATAATTTTTTGATCACTTGGAGGCAGCTAAATCAAGTTTCAAGTTGTTAGCAGACAGCTGCTTATTTACACATCCAGCAATTACCGAGCAAAATTACCATTCATTTGGAGTCATGTTGCTGACCATCTGGCAAATGTAAGTACAATATCTACTCTCCTTTTAGCTCTTTTTTTGTCTCTCCCAACTCCTGAGGGGAATATCTGGCCTTTTATCTGCTAAATGCTCCACTGCGTTCCCCAGTAGTCGCTAACTGTGTCTGTCTGCTGTTTGGTGTTGAGCAGGCAGCGTACAGGGCCGAGGGGAGCTGAAAAGTCAGGTGATAATTCTCTGCAGGTTCATCAACTATGAACAACGCCTCTCAAATTTGAAATCAATATGTGATACATTGTTATTATAAAAATATCGATTACAGTTGCTTGAAATTCGGAAAAAATCTGTTACATTTTAGTAATGAACTTTTGACTTTTGTTGGTAATTGGGCCAGTGATAATACCATTTCCTCAATGAAAACAAGAAAATGACCTGGGTAAAAATCCTTTAATCCTCAAAAACAACATATAATTTATGAGGATCATAATCTGCATCTGCACTTTATGTCATCGTAGGCAAATCCCCAGAATTCTCAACCTCTGAGGTACAAGTTCTGACTGGCGTCTGAGCTCACACACAGGCATCAATTTTCAGCGCATGTCTGTAGTGAGTGACACTGATAAATAGGAGCAATCTCTTTTTTTTCCTCCAGCTATTGGCAGAGGAGGAGGAGGAGGAGGAGGTGCAAAAAGCCCAATGAATGGGCTACATAAATCAAGACAGTGAGATATCTTCATTGGGTAAAGACAAATTTACCAAATATATGCATCAGCATTATTTAAGTAGGGAAAACCTTTTAAAATTAGTTATGGACACTGGGGGAAAAACTCCCACAAGACAGCACGAGGAAAATGTATAGATCCCGATGGTTTACATTAGAAATCCTTCAGAACAAAATTAGGGCATCTCGTTGTTGTTCAAAAAGATTTTCATTGTGTTTAAACTAGGGGTCAAGGATGGCTACCCATGAATCCAATAACTTACTTGACCCTGTTTTTTAATCCGTAAGTGTCACAAGGAGCAGAGCTTAATTAATCATGTCTTCTAAACAGCACACCTCTACCTTGTTAATGACATATTTTTTACTTAACTTTTCCACTCCACTGACATTACACTTTAGCAGCAAATAAGGCAAATCCTTCTTGCACTGCAAAGTTCATTTTCTTAAATATAAAATGTCTGTCAGCTACTGCTTGAGACTTTATTATGTGACTTTACTATTTCTGACTAAGAGAGAAATAGCAGAAGGTCAGAATTGTCAGAATATGCCAAATGTTGATGATATTTCTAATGATTATCTCCTGAGAAAGGGGCGGTCAGCTTCATTACTAATTAAGTCCAAAGTAAGTACAAACGCTTCACACTAGCCATACTCCAAAGAAGCCTTGGCCCCGGGGAAATTATAGATAGCACTCGACCCATAATTCTACACTTTGGTGTCTATTCCAAGTTAAAGGAAAGACAGAAAAGGGATTCTGAAATGGTCGAGTGGTTGAAGCCACTGCACAGTGTTCAGTCGATGATGTTCTATTCAGTGCTACATCTGACCATACACAACATGGGTTTTGCATATTTAGAGGACTTGGGCAGTTAGCATGCTTAATCAGCCATTATTTTAAAATCATTCATGATTCCAAAAAAAATGATTTTGCTCTACATTCCTCATCTGAAAGCTACAGTAACTTCCATCCCTGTTAAAGTTTTAACATAATTACTTTACACATACACTCTCTCTCTCTCTCTCTCTCTCTCTCTCTCTATGCCAGGTACACAGTATATGTTACAATTAGCAAGTAAATAGATCGTATTTACTGCAGACATTTTGACAAGTAACAGCAGGAAGAACACAGATGTAAAAACATTATTGTCTGCATCCCATTTTCTTTTGCCAGTTCCAGGCTCCTGGTATGGAACCATCATTAATGTTATTAGTTACACCTGTGCTTTTTCTGCTATGACAAGTCAAAATGTCTGCTGTGCAATGGTCTATTAAGGGCGGTTCCCTAGACATTTGTCAGTGGGTTTCCCTTTTGAAAACTGTTCTATTGTACAATTTATGGTAGATTGAGTTACACTAATCTCTAGGCTATCTCTAAGGAACAAAGCCCAAAATCAATTATGAGAATGTGAACCAGTTGCACAAGACAATGTGGGATCATGAATGAGACAGTATAAAAAAATAAATCATCAACCTGAGCTGATATTGTGTGTCACTCACTCTGGATTCAGGATGTTTGAATTTCTACAATTTTTGTGAAATGTATTTTAATTTACTTCTATTTGTGAATGAATGAAAAGGTTGTAAAATATAATATCAAATATACTAATATATATATATTATATAAATAAAACTAATGGGGATGGAGCTATCCATTTGCATTACAGATCGTGGCTATAACTAATGGTGAAAATAAAGATTAGTTACTTTAACCAACTGAATTAGTTAACAATTCAGGTCTCAAGAAACCTTCGACAATTAAGTCATACGTTATCCCACTGTGTGAAGGTGTAAGAATTTAAACATAAAAATAAGAATAGCATGTCATGTCACATGTACATGTGCTTGCACATATACATGCGTTTCTGTTTCATCTTAGACATGCACTTCATATACATGAAGACCCATCCACCCACACACGATCACATACTGAATAATTGTCCAAGGTTGACAATGTTCTGCCCACAACGTCCTCCTGTGATATCTGATCAAACCACAAAGTCCTACGTAAGATTTAAAATAAACATAAAATACACAAGCACTGGCCATGTAAAGTGTATTAGTACAATGGTTTAATGTCTTGCATGTTATGATGAGCTATTGTGATAATGTTCAAATAATGCCTACATTAATCTTTTTGACATTTTCTGCAGGTGTTAATGTGTTTAGATCATTTTATTTCTTTGATAGGTATCTCCTATAATGTCTGCATCTCTTCACATGCTGTAATCTGTCTTGTAAATATATGCTAACTCCATGTTTAGATTTGTTAAGTGCAGTAAAGAATGATTCACATGGCTGTACCAAGTCCTTGAGGAATGTTTCGGTTTCCTGCAAGAGCTTATTTTTAAAGTTATAACATAAAGATTAAGGATAAGCTCATTTCGCACAGTAAAAACAACCCCAGAGTTTTATTTGAGACCATCAACAGAGTGAATATAATCCCCAGCTGCCCCTGGTATTCATGTCTTTTTACTTTTAGACATCAACACATTTCTTGGCTATTTTGTTAATAGGTAAGGGGTTGTAATAACAGCTCCCTCCTCTTTATCATTTGCTGATTTGTGCTGATTTTCACATCTGCTGGAAGATCTGGAATAATTTTTATTAATCTCCCTTCATGACATTTGTACAGCTCAATTTCTGCTAGATATTACACCTACTTCTTTTCTTAAACATTCTCTAGACACCATTGGCCTGTGCCCATTATACTGTAAATAGCTCCCATGTTTCAGGCTAGGTCCCAGTTTAATTTAAACTGTTCCTCCCAATTAAGTTTAGTTTCACCTCAACAGTTTTTTTTTTAGAAAAGGTGCTAGTAAAACACATAATACACTATAACTATGTTGTTGGTCTGTGCTGTGACCACAAAATTATTTTGTTGTTTCTATTTTTAAGTGAATGATACTCAGATGAAAATACTGTACATTCACACATGAATGACTGTATGTCAGCTGTGGTGTTCACATTCAAGGTAGGCATTGTAGGCACTGATTCTCAAGGATTTTGTACACAAACACAAGCCTTAGTATACACTAACACCCAGCCACGCATACAGAAAATAGACATACAATGTATTACACAGGATAACAAAGTGAAACCTTGGCAGAGCAGGTTGATAATCAGACATGATGTCCAGCCATGCTTCTGTAAACATACTAGGATTACGCCACTCAGCTCACTTTGATCCCACATGTACTTGGACAAGGCAGACAGAGGGGAGAGCAAAATTTAGGAAGAGATTTAGCGAGCGATAAGGGAGGAGATGAAACTTAGCCGCAGAGAGCAGATCAGACGAATCCCACCAAGAGGGTGCTGAATCAGACATTTTAGTTTCAGGTTGTTTCCATGTGCACTGATACAAAAACCAACAAAAACAAAGACCAGTGCTGATGTTTTCTTACCACTATCTTGAGCACAGAGCTGAAGATCTTGCTGTCCTCTGCTACGCCACCTATGTAGAGCTTCCTGGAGAAGACGGGAGGGTGGTCATTCTCATCCTGCACCTCAATGAACACCTTGGCTGTGTTAGCTGCAAAAAGCAAATGGCACCAGAGTGCATTTAAGTCCTGTGGAAGTCAGTCCAATATGTATCTAGCAAAGTGTAAGTACTAACGACCACTTTTGTCAGTTCATGTGACACGAGAAATAACTAACAAACACACAGCATTTAACTCCAGCCTATGTACTTCAAAGTACCTATTCAAGCATCTGATAATGCAGGTTTGCTGTACCCTCACAAATTAAGAAGTGGGACACACAAGCCCAGAAAATATGTATCATCATGGTAACATCTCTGAAGTCATGCGAACTGGCATTGATCAAATGTTGCATAACTTAGCCTCAAAATTGTCACGTCAATATAATGTTTTCATGGTCATCAGCTGGTCTACAACTTCAAAAGAGAGCTTGAAATAATTTCCTCAAATATTTTGAAAGTTAGTCATCACTTGAAAACATCACAGTATGTTTTTCAGATAACATCCCGTTGGCTGGTCATCACCAATTTAAATAAAGTAATACTTTAGGGAGGAGTGGTTTGACCAATTTTGAAATTGAAGAATAAGATTCACCTAGCTTTTGAAATCTGACTGAAATAGTTCATATGGGAATATTCACTGCAGAAACACAATTTGCTTGGTTTCCTTTTGACCAAACATGGACCGAGTGAATTAAGGAAATAAAAAAACCAACCTTCATTTAGTAGCAGTTTCAGCTGCACTGCCATAACTACTTGAAGTGGATTTGTAATTGCATGCTGGAAAGAGAAACATGTTGCCTTTGTCCTAACTCAACCCTTTCTGATGAACCAGTGTGAGAACTATTTTAGTGAAGCTGACAACTTTGAGTCAATGATGAAGAGGTTAATTTTGTTTTGATTACAGGAAATATTTTTAATCGAGAAAAACTGAGTATGAAGTGTGTTGATGACTTCTCTCTCATTGCCCCCGATAAGTAGATCAGGAAAACAACTGAGCCAGTTTGCATTCTGTTTACCAACCAATTACTGATAACACTCACACTCTGAGTAAAATATGGCTCTGTGAAACAATAAAAATAATAATGAAATCTTGCCATCTAAGCCATTATTTTTAAGTGAGGTCTACCTCGCATCATTTATTGTAGAGAAGTTTGTTTTCCAAACAGCTTGGTGCACGACAATACCATCAATAAAAGGCTCTGAAAGTTTAACAGGCAAGCAGTTTGCACATTATTGGGAATAATAACTTGAAGGGCATCCAATAATCAAGCAGCAAGAATTTCCCTGGAGTTAGAGGAAACACTGTGTGAAAGAAATGGGGAATGGAGGCAGAAAATGTTGTATTTTAATACTAAATTTGCTGTTTAATTGGCCTTTTTGTGAGGCTTTTGAAATATTCATCCTGTCCCTTTCAAAGGAAAACACATATATCCTGAGTATAAACATTTGTCCCCGTAATTTGTCACAGTTACACCTACAGTATGCAATGTACAGCATAAATATGTACAGCGCAAAATCTTCCAACACTGCAGTTTAGGTAAAAAAAATATGCAGTGTCAAACACCATTTTTCTTCTGGTGGGATACAAACATGTAAATTCATGTGGCACTGGAGCTAAGGATGCACCAGGGGAATTGGACAAACAAAAACACAGCACGTCAAATTACAGGCACAAAAGCTGTAGCGTGAGACACAGATGGAGGACTCCAGGGAATGGATAAGAGGTCTGCAGGGTTTTTCTCTCTTCACTGTCTTTGTAGAAAGTGGCTATATTCCATCCTCAGAGTATCAGGACATAAAAACATATATACAGAACCCCACACCCTGCTCTTTCTCACACACACACACACACACACACACACACACACACACACACACACACACACACACTCATAAAGATGCATGAAAAAAACAGGTCCATTAAGAGGAGGGATTGCTGCTAAGGCAGAGTAAGCTTGAGTGTGCCTAAGAGTGCATTATCATTTAGAAAAGATGTTTAATTAAACCTCGTCTTACTCTGGATTATTATATGTGTGCATGTGCATATCAGTGACAGAGAATGAACCGATGATGGTGTGCCTATTGGCCATGTGCGTTCCTCTACAGTGCACTGGACCTAAAGGGGGTTAAGAAAAATATATCTGACAAATCAGTCCAGTAATTCTCTGATGATTTGAACTCAGTATAGACTCATTAATGAAGCCCTGATCTGCATCACAATAAGAAGAGTGAGAAAATAAATGGTTTCTCTACAATCTGCCAAAAGATGATTTCAGCCTATAGATTCCTGGGAAGCCCTCTCCTTTATCTATCAGATAAGTGATGTGTGTGTGTGTGTGTGTATCTGAGTATTGAGTCCTTGTATTTGCTGTCATATGCATGTAAGAGACAGACAGTGCGAGAAGGAGCGAAGCAGTTAAGAGTAGGACATTGATTATTCATTGGAAGTTTAAATGGATCGATAGTTAGGTATTAACTCAAAATGTTGTTAGCACTTCATCCATCATTTTACAATATGAAGTAAACTGTCCATAAGCAAGCCTAATGATATTCCAGCTGAAGCATGGCCATCAAAGAGCGCATTCTGAAGGTCTCAGTATGCTTCAAACAAAGTGTTTCTAGAATGGTCAAACAGTGTCTCAAACCTACTTTCTGAATGTGGGTGTGTCTGACAATTTATGAATTTTCTGAAACAATCTGACAAACTATGGATCAGCTTGTCCCTCTCTGACGAACCCGTCTCAAGGAATAGATGTTTGAAGTATTATTTTGTTGTATTTCTGTTCTTTGACTCTTGTGACGAATTTGGACTTCACGTTTTTAAGGATTTATTATATTTTTGGACTGCTTTGAAGGTAGGGATCATATGTTTATGGTTATTTTTAATAATCACCATGATGAAAGATTTAAGTAAAATCTGTCAATACATACTGTATATTACATGTTCATATTAAACTTGTCATGGTACAAGCAGTCTAGTAGTAAAACTGTAATAAACATGTTCTGAATCATGCAGCTTCTGTGGTAGACTGTACTTGCTATTAACAGCACATCTGATGTTGCAGATGCATGCCTATTCCAGCGACAGAAAAATAGGCTGCAATATAATTTCTACAACTGTATTTAATCATAATCTGTCACAGTGAGGGATTATGATTAAATATAAATGCAATACCTGGAATCATATGAAACATACATTGTATCCCTGATTTCCTACAACAAAACTCAACCTCCACATTCACCCATTTATTGGCTGCTCTTTCTTACTTTTAGAAGGCACACGCAGGTTGGACATGACAACCACCATAGAGTCTGCCTGGACCCGGAGGAGATAGGTGGTCACGTTTTCATAATCCAGAGGTTTAGCTGTGGAGATGATGCCTGTCCTGTTGTTCACCTGAAAATGACCTGGAAACAAACAGAGCACAAAAAGATAAAGCTTAAGATAAAAGTAAGACATAAGTTAAAGAGTTGTTTGGAAGCATATAGGGGACATAATCCAAATGATATAGTAAACTAGAAAATGAAAATGTAATTCCACAATGTCATAATAATTTTCCCCATATGTAGGTGTTATTTGAGTAAAAGTTAAAATTAAAATGCAATAATCCAATTTTCATTTTCACATACTTGTTTAGGCTTTCTATGACTACAGTATATTAAAATGAAAATGGAAAAGCTGTTTGACATTTAATTTTCAAAGTGGCAGCCCGCTGTACAGTGGACAATATTCAAATGTTAATTCACATTTGAAAATGAAAATGAGGCAGAGCAGCCGGAGGACATCAGAGGGAAAACCAGAAAATATTATCTCCATAAAATTTGATCTCTGTGATGTTGCAAATACAGCTGCTGTGATGCAAGAAACATTTCAGACTTGATCTGACAATAAAGAATCATCATCATCATCCAGATACACCAAAATCTGTGAATAAAATTATAAAGTTCTGTGTTTTTGTACATTAATCTCAGTCCCCCAGAAACCAAATTCTTGTCTCATTTGTGGTCTGATAAACAGTAAAGTCATCAAATTCAGAGCCCCATATCACAAGTTTCAGCAAAATCAGTGAATACATTTATAAAGTTGTGTTTCTGTACAGTAATCCAGTAGCAAGTGAGGCCTGGCCGCCTTCTCGCCTTTTTGCCACAAACGGACTACGCACATGAGCAAAGCAGCAGATGGTTGAGCAGGCCTTGATGAGAGCCCTGACAGATGCATTTTCATTATCATGTTCACTCCAAAAGACTGTGGTGACATGAAAATGATATTGAAAAGACTGGGTTCGCTGATTTGCTTATCGCATTTGAAAATTGTCCATTGTAAATTCAATTTACATTTTCATTTTGACTTAAATATTGCTTGCATAAATGGAAAATCAGGTTACATTCTATATATTTTATTTTCAAATTTGAATTAACATCTAAAGATTGTTAGAAGCACTGGTTTATTGCATAGTTAGGCTCCCTTTTTTAAACTACATACTGTTTTGATCAGAGTTATATGGCTTTTTTTGCATTCTTGACACTACACATCTCTAGGTCAATATTGTTCAAATTCCACTCTGCAGGTATAAAAATGGAATGCATTTATGCTCTTTCATAGGATCTTTTCTCTTCATGGTGAATTGGTGAATTCATTGTTGACCTTAATAGAGCCTTTTTAGCACCTTTCATACACAGAACCTGCAACAATGTCGAGGTCACTTATCTAGATGCTGAAGCTTCTTCACACATGTACTATAGAAAAATTACAATTAACAGTCTGTAGTTAGTGACAGCACTGGAGAAAAAGAGCAGTCATTTGACAATAAGGAAATCACAGAAAAAAACGCCTGAATTCTATTGGAGGCTGCCTAAACAACTTTTTGCAGATTTAATGCTTTAGTTGGACCACTGACAAAGGAAATATCACAGAAATACATACCACTTGTTTTCCTTTCAATGGCATTGACAGATCCTAACTCCTCTGTGGCTATGTAAAAAGGTCATGCTACAGATGCTTTTGCTTTCCCTATTACAGCTAGTGGCCTGGAGGTAGATTTATAGCACTCTTACTAGGTCTTGAGCCTGCAATTTACAGGAGTATCTAAGGAAAAGTGACTCTAGCTCCTGTTTCCATATGACACAGACCTAGATCACTGCAGGTGCATGTGAGGAAGGGGATTATTGACTGACAGCTTCCTTCTGCACTCACAGCTCACAGGTATGTCTCCTACTCCTGAGCTAACCTCACACCTGTCGGGTGTTCTCTCTCTCCCAGGGTGCAATTATGCTCTTCAGACTTTGCCAAATGTGTGATGAGTGATAAGCAGTCTAAAGCTGAAAGAATCTCAAAATTGTCTTCTCCACTTCTAGACAAGGACAGGACAAACAGTACATATGGCTAAGACGTGCATCCAAAGATTTAAAAAAATAATGTGAGAGCATTTTGCAGGAGTATTTTTAAGTCTGATTGCACACTTTTGTTTACTGTGGTGGAAATCTGGCACAAAAATACCTTTGCTTTATGTAGAAAAATAAATACAAAACAGAGACAAGAGGGCTTTATACTTCAACTTACAGTATGTTGGGAATCTATTGTGTTGTAAATTAAAAAACATTCACTTGGAGTTTATGAATTGTACAGTAGGCTTAATTGACTGCATGGTATATGATCTGTGGCACATACCTAGTTCATTTCCTGCCACAATGGAGTAGAAGATGGTTTGATTCATAGCAGCAGCTATTATAGTCCCCACTGGTGTGCCAAATGGAGCCAGCTCACTAACTGGAGGAAACCTGGAAAGACATAGAACACAAATCACATGATAAAATGGATTTAAGACTTGAGGGATCAATGAAGCTGCCCGACATACTGGCAGATATTCCAATATATCTACGTACATTATAAGAAAAACATTTTAGGAATAAATTCAAACTGATTGAGTTGTGATTTATTTCAGTCATTGAATTCTCACTTAATGCATAAAAAAGATTACATAATTGTCAGAGTACAGGGCAGGTGTTAATTACTAGGATTGTGTAAATGTTTGTTAAGTAATTTAACAATTTTTCTGATAAATTATAATATCTTGTAAAGAACTTTCTGCCAGAGGCATGGCTTTTGCCCAGCAGTGAGATGCAGTGGTGATTTAGTAATTCATCAGATTCATAGGTTATATATGATAATGATTGATATGATTAATATGGAGTTCTTTGAGCAAGTTTGAGCAAAGACCTTTTCACCCAAACTATCTGCTAGACAGATTGTGTTATTATCAGATATAAAAACCCTATCTAACAAAAAATTTGATAGTAAATGCAGCACAAATTGTTCTGTGAACAATTTTCTCCTGATAAGTGAGACTTTGTAACAGCTAATGACTATGCTTGACTATCAGGCATACAAGTGGGTAATCATATCCAGCAGATATGATTGTCACCACTCTCCACAGAAATTATAGCTGCCATAAATAGTAGGGAACCCTCTCTGGGCGGTGTGTCGGTGAGGGCTGATTTAAGCTGATAATGTCATCTCACTGTGACACCCTCTTGTGATTCTGCGATTGCTTTGCTTATTCTCTCATCTCTGCATACTTTCTTTTGAGTATGACTATTATTTACAGCAGCAGTAAGAAATCTGTGACGTTGTGGGAGCATTGTTACAGGGTATTTTTGGGAGTAGATGCTATCTTAGCAGTCCGAGTTATAAACATGAACTGGAAGCGATTAGACGCCTCCAGTCCGTGTTTATAAAATATTTTTCAATGCTTTCTTCTCTCTAGTCTTTGCTGACCCCTCAGTTCCAACACATTTTACTACATGAATAATAAAATTACCTAAAGAATGAAAACAGCAGCCTAAGTTTCCCTTCTGGGTTGATTGTCATTTTATAGTGGAGCTCTCCCTTGTAGGATTGCAGTTGTGAGAGGTTGCACAAGGAAGAACCAATTTCCCAGGGTGAAGATGAAGAGAAGAAAGAACTTAATTCACACAGAAACCGAGAAGTGTATTTGTGGAAAGAATAAACAGCTGTTGAGACAAAGTACACTGTGCTGCTCACTGTAGTAAAACAACACACTCTGTTACATTTTAGACAGTTGGTAGGTATAAAAGTCACTATACTATGTGTTTACCTGTCTCTACATTTCAGAGCCAAACAAAAGGTGCAAACTACGTTCTTGAAGGACACTGAGTAAAAAAGATCAGTCTATCCATTCTGGAGACTACAGTTACTGTCTCTGCTGACAAAAAATTCCCAAGGACATCTTGGGTTGAGAATAATTCTGGAAAATACTACCCATTCTCCTGGACAGAGGATGATACAGCATGCCATCCTTTGAGACAATATTGTTGAGTGTATGCTGCAATAAAATGACTGAACTGCATGTGCTCACAGAGTCTTTCACAAAAAATACAGTGCTGTTATTGACACGTGATTAATGGTTTGTTTGGAAAATACTAAATGACTTCTGTTCAATTTCCCTCTAGGAGTACTGTTGGGCTGTCACTGAATAATTGCTTTCTCTGTGGCATTGAGGAGCATGAAGCTACACCATGCTCCACACTGAAGGGAACCAATTCATTAATGTGGCCTTCACATAAGTAGATTACCAGTTTGGCTCAGGAACAGGCTGGCAAAAACACAGAGGTGAGCCCTTGAAAAATGTGAGCACAGTGAGGTGCAGCGCAGCTCGAAATGTGACTCTTAATAAGTCACATACATTTGCCATTCATTTGAACCAAGAGTGACACAATGGTTGTCACTAAATGTATGAGCCTTCACTTTTAATACATTTTTCAACAATCTAATGCCTGTTCTGGACAGTAGCAGCCCAGAAGTGGGGATGTCATTGGCCAGATAAGACTGTTTTCACCACACACTCCACAACTCTCGTGCTGCTAAGTGGCTGTGGTTGAGACTAGTACAAGTTTCACACACAAA
The DNA here is from genome assembly GCA_011952105.1 of Coreoperca whiteheadi. NCBI lineage: Eukaryota > Metazoa > Chordata > Actinopteri > Centrarchiformes > Sinipercidae > Coreoperca > Coreoperca whiteheadi. Next base: position 12,107,840 of record CM022471.1, read on the forward strand.
CCCTGTTTATGATTAGGTTATTGAGCACAGATTCAACTGGTGTGTGACTATTCAAACCAGACTAATGGCTAATGATGTGAACAATCTGGTATAATTTTACTTTTCATTATTTGGTGTGTATGTATGAAATGGCAAGAAATCATTTTTGTCAACCCTACTGTTACCAGCTCCTGCTGAATCTACATATACATAAAATGTGTCCACCACTTAAAATGAAAGCCATGTTGTATCAGTTTCATGTGTAGCATTTGTGAGTCCTGAAGCTGGGTTTTCTGCTCACTGCATTCATGGCAGGCAGAAAAACAAATTTGGGCCTTAGTGTGAAGCTAAGATGGAAGCAAGCACCAACCACCCCAGCTGAGAGAGCCTTCAATCAAGGCAAAAATGCCCCCAAAATAATTCTTTTTGAGCCTTGCTGTGTTGTTAGTGACACAATCACTTTCAAAATCACTACCACATATAATTGTGACATAAGCCACTGTAACCCCAAATTCATCTAGCAAAGGCAATGGGCCTCATATAAGAACACTTTTGTAATGTTATTCCAAACTATCTCTTACTACTAAGTGGCTTAATCGATGCCTTCAAATTGCTATATAAGGTGACTTATTATCTGCTCCCTTTGTGGGCAAATTTCATTTCATAAAATGCTTCCGAGGGGTAAAAAGAAGATTATCACACAGTGGACCTTCAAGTTCTGCTTTTGGAAATCAGGAAACAAAACACAAGAATAGAATAGAAGAGTAAGTGAAATGAGAAAGTAGAATTGACCTAAAGTTAGATTCTGAAAATTGTTTTACAAAGCAAAGTTGCTCATGATGGGATGCGGTCAAGGGGGTGTGAAACTCATAGAGATAAGTCAGACTGTTATACAATAGGTAAGGTTATACTTCCGGGTGCAAAAGAGAATGTTCCCTTAGACTTGAAAACCTGATGTAGCTGTTGGAGTGAGATCATTGTCCTAGCAGTCACTGAACTGTAGTTGCCATGCCAAAATATGCCAATATAATCGTTAAATCCACAAACAAAAAACAAACATTAAATAAATGTGGTAAATTTGCAAGCCACGAATAAAATGTTAATTTTCTAATGTTTATTTCACTTATTTACTTTTCAGTATATTTCTGTAACTTAAACTCCAAATTCATTCAGATTAAGTGTTTTTCTTTGTGGAGAAAGACAGACTGTCTGAATATCACTCGCATGACACTCGTAAATTTTGTTCATGCCTAAGAGATCATTTTGAATACGAGAAAATTGGTCAACATGACAAATTCTGTACGTGTCCCTTAAGCATCTGTTATACGAGTAGTTCTTGCTATGAGGCCCAATGACTTTCTGCAGAGATTTTACCAAATATTTCAAAACACAATTTTTTCTTGGAGTGTTCAGCTTTTGGTAGCTCTGGTTGTTCTTTGAGTGTGAGTGGGGTGTGAAAATCTGTGTGGAGCTATCACCAGGCTGCATGGTGTGATTGCCAGGACGAGGCAGAACTGACATGTTATCACTTCCCTACAAAGTGCCTTTGCCTGAGGGTTGTAAGCTGCTGAGAAATGCCAAGGGGGATGTGAAGGTGTATGAAGTGTGCAGATTAGTATAAAGGTATATCCACATGTAGACAGAAAGGATGACAGAAAGGTTAGATACAGTAGATTCTGATAGGTAGATAGATAGAAGGGCAGACTCAAGGAAAAATAGACAGAAATATGCACTATAGACATAATATTGATAGACGAATAATGATCTAAACAGCTAATACAGCACAAGCACTCTAATAAAATCTGATAATTAGGTGGGGGGAGTTTTGAGCTGGTTGATATACCGAGACTTTAAGATACCAGAGAAGGTAAATAAGTGTATTTTATTTGTGTATGCAAGAGTCAAGTAGTAGGTGAATTCAAAGCGTCAATTATGCATGATGCAAATACCATGTACTACTGAGCAGGGCCAAAGCCACTTTTCATTCCTTTCATATTCAGATGCGGAGAGAGAGAGAGAGAGAGAGAGAGAGAGAGAGAGAGAGAGAGAGAGAGAGAGAGAGAGAGAGAGAGAGAGAGAGAGAGAGACAGAGCGATAAAGAGAAGGGGAAGATGCTGACATGTCTACAGGCAGCAGCAGAGAGTCCTGGTGTCAACATGAGAAAGGGTGAATGGAACGCCACTGAGAAGCGAGGGCGGCACACAGGTGTCAGCGAGCACTCTTCCTCACGGCCAATGGCGGAGTGATGCTTACGAGACAAGGCAGAGGCGTATAAACCTTGTCGTGCGCTACAGGGGCCGCTGTTAGCTTGTCGACTCTCTCTCTACCTCGCCTTCCTTCTCTGTTCATGCATTGCACCAACGAGATGGACAAACCGGGAGATACAAGGTGTGACCTTGCTGGGTGAAAGTCTCTTGCTAAAGTCTCTTCTGGTGGATGTGCAGATGCATTCCTTTCATATTCAGATGAAAGGTCTTGATCTACAACAAAGGCAGACATGAGTCATTTAACTGTAATGTGCTCACTAGCAAACATCATCATAAGCAGTGTGAGGATGCCCATAAATACATACTTGCAAATTACTACTACACTTTACATTTTGTTCAGCAATTATGAATCAGCGTAATTCGACTGTTGAGGTGGATATGTGCTTGAGTGTGTTAGTTAGCTGTTATGTCACCCTGGTGTTAACTTGTTTGTTCCTGCCTGGAAGCAAATTCAGAGAGTGACAAACAGAGACTCTCGGACTTGAACTAAATTACACATAGGGAATGTATTTCAGCTCCTCCTCGAACATAAGCAGACAAAAAGGAAAAACACTGCGATGAATTCAGAGCTCATGTTCTCTATTAAGACCACAGTTCTAAGTGATTTTGACAGCCAAGGCAAAGTCAGTTCAGTCCCACAGCATGATGTACACAAGAAATAGCCTTTTAACCTGAATCTTACCATAGGTTTTTAAATTTCCTTAGCGTATTTAACATTCAAAATGAAACTGTATTGTATTAATCTAAGACAGTATGGTCTGCAAATACTATATCATGTGTGTCAATAGTTTCAAAGAAAATTACAAATATTGCTTAACAATGCAATTGAGTCCTTAAAATATTTATAATATAATGTATTTTCCTTTTTAAAAAATTGCAGTCCATTGAAATCAAAGTCCACGCTGAGATAAAGAGTGGACCACCCGTTATTTAATTTAATGTTATTTTAGAGATTGAACTGAGGGTAGAAAGGTAAACAAGAAACAGAGATAAAAAATGCTATTATATAGCTATATAAAATATACTACTACCGTTGTGACAATAAAGCACCCAACAACTGTGAATGCAACATCCAAATAGGTCACAATGGCACATCAGCATAAAGGTTACTGCAATAATGTTGCCTGTCAGAAAGTACAGATTAAATTGCATTAAAACTTCATAAAGGATGCAAACATATTCCACAAGAGCTCTGTTGTGCCCACTGAATTACAAAAGTGCTATTGAATTTCAAATACTCCAATCTACATTATAGTACAGTGTAAAGTGTTTTGTATATCGCAAATCGTCTTACTACATTCTGGTGTGATATCAAAAAGTTTCTTATATGAGCCATATGTGGGGTTTTTTTTAGCATGTACATGCAGGGCAAGTCTTGTATGTGTAAGTGTGAGGCTATTTTCAACCAAAGATAGCTCCTGTGAAATGTCACGCTGCTGAGTTTTTCAAATGTATTGTGGTGGTGGCAGAAATCTAAAGGCAAATATCTCCACTAAAAACCTCATCACATAAAACCTAAGCAATCTGCATTGCCAGATACCATTAGGGATAACTGAAAATATGTTGGGGTTTTTACTTGTTCTGTTGTCTTCCATCAGCCAGTTGTTTCATTTAGCATTTCTACCTGCAGGTCGGTTATTGATTCTCAGTGGGATCTGCAATACTACTCACTCTATCGCAGTAAAGGGAGTCATTTGATTCAGTTTTCAAAAATAGTGCTTTCACTATCATTTTAATGTCCTGTCTATGACAATGTAGGTTTACTTTTTGATATCTGATATTTGGCTCCTGAAAAGAAAAAAACACGTGAAAAATAACCCAGAACATGCTGATTGCCTATTAAAACTACAATTATTCTTTTTTTGATCAAGGGATAATTAACAGTACAATAGTACGAGTAAATCTTCACACGGTCAGTCTCTCTCTCATTAAAAATCTTTTGGACAAATTGACAATTTTGACAGGAAAGCTATGTCTGCATAGCTTTAGCATCTATGTTCAAGATAAAGACCAACTCTTCTCTTTTGAGGGAGAATTCATTCAAATGTGCATATGGTCATATACTCTTAATATATAAGTGATTAATGCCAAACATAATTTAAGTATATGAGGACGTGTTTTATTAAGATGTAAAACTTATTTCAATTTCTTCTTTTGTATATCAGTTCCAATTGGCAATTTATTTCAAGATATTTCAGTTGTTGAGACACCAAGACAAGATAATGGTCTTGTCAATAAAGGAGATGGAGGCAAATTCAAAATCATTCTACATCAAATGCTCATCTAAAAGTGGATTTTTTTTGTTATGTACTAAGTGTGAACTTGTCCTTCCAGCATTCCAGCATTGCACAGCTTATGCTAAATACAAAAGCCATGCAGCTTTCAGACACCACATTATCCCGAGCTACTTCATCTCAAAACTACTATCCGCTTTATCTATACCAATCGAGGATTCGTCAAATTCCTAAAATGTGTGTACAAATGAACATTTCATCAGCTCCTCCAGCAAATGCTCTCTCAGTTGTAAAGCAAATTAAACACTAGCAGATATTAGCACATACTGTTTATGAGCTGCTGACTCACACTTCTTAGAGGATTTTGCAAAAATGCTCTGGTGCTAACAAACATTTCAGAAATCCAACACTTCTGACAAGAAGTAATGCTTAAGCAAGTATTCACATTAAACTATTGTGTTCTATAATACAAGAAAGAAAATATTTACAACCCCTCGTCTGATCATGTTCCTCCCTAAGCTATTCCTCTGATCACTTATCTTGCCACACCAGACTCAGAATTTCTTTTGTATTCACAGTGAGCCATTTTTCTGGAGTTCCACAAGAAAGAAAGGGGATTCAATCAAAAATATATTCTGGAGGGCAAGATAGAAAACATTAGCAAAGCTGGAGGAACAACATTTACTGTGCAGCCAGACAGTGGTACCACTCTGTGCCAGCTTAGCCATGTCAGCCCACAGGACATCACTTCACATATCATCCACTCGGTCATTTAGCACACAAGAGGAGACCTGGCCAACGAATGTTTGGACTGGTGAATGAGTGTGTTGTCAAAACTGGGCCAGCCACTGAGGCCTGTTATGTGATATCACGCGGTGCCATAGTACTGATTCCATCCAGCATGTTTTACTGTTAAATTACTGCTCATCCTGAAATGATCTATTCTAAAACACCAACAACTGGAGGTCTCACCGACAAAAATACATTAGTACCTCTCTAACGAGCAGAATGCTACAGAAAATATCAGTAAGAAAAATTGTGTGTTGGACTGACTTCTTCTTCTTTTCCTTTCGGCTGCTCCCTTTCAGGGGTCGCCACAGCGAATCATGCGCCTCCATCTAACCCTGTCCTCTGCATCCTCTTCACTCACACCAATTAACTTCATGTCCTCTCTCAGTACATCCATAAATCTCCTCTTTGGTCTTCCTCTAGACCTCCTGCCTGGCAGCTCCAACCTCAGCATCCTTCTACCACAAATTACAGAAACCCTTTTTGAATGTTTCTAGTGAGGGCCCAGTCACATGTCTCTTGTGCCACGTTCCTATCTAACGGGATGGATGGTTGAGATAGGAAAGATTCCAATTTTAACAACTTGCAAGCATTGACGTCATCAAGATCATTGTATGATTACAGAGAAGGTCATGTGAGGATTAAAATACTGTGCACTGACAATATAACACCATATCTGGTACATTTCGGTTCAATTACATTGAATGGCGGACTTTGGCTGATGGCATGTATATTTATTTTGTTTTCAGGCATTTCAACATTATCAAGTGCCAAGTCAGATATATTGGAGTGGGAAATATCTGAGTTTCCCAGTCGTAATTATGACTTGAATGTGGTCGTGAATGCTATTTACAAGTCGGAAACTCTTTATCACGATAACTCCGATATATGACATGAACATGGCATTAGGTGCATAGGTTGAGTTGTGCTTTCCCAAACCAGTTCATTTTACCTTCACTTGGTCAGGTGATGTTCATAGACCTCATTTACAACACACCTGATACACTGTTACATATGTTATAAAACATTAGTAATGAGTTGAGATCTTCATGCTGGTTTAGTTTCTGTCCTGTTTCTTAATGTGGGATTCCGCTAGCAAAACTGAGAGCCAGGGACATGGACTAACATAAAAATTGTGTGGTGTGGTAATTGGTCAGAACCAACTCATCAGGATTCATGGGGGAGTAATAACTTCATACGTGTTATCGCATATGAATTCTGTTCTTAAATCATACAGAGCAAAGCAATATTGTGGGTTAAACTATTTACAGTTAATGATATCCCTTTAGTTTAGTATTTTCCTGTGTCTACCCTTTTGTGTTCATTATCTGGCCAGATAGGTATAAATGTTCCCCTTTTGTCTCTTTGGCAGTCAGTCAGCTCAGCATGTTCATTACTCATGTCTGTAGTTCAATTTCTGATTTGGACCTCAGTTCATAGGAGGCTAGAAAAGTTCATATTCGAGTAAAGTGATGTGTTTTTCATCGACATTGCAATTTAAATAGAAAATAACTGAAACCCCTAAATTGCACTTGTCTCTCATATTTCCTCTGTCGTGTTGCTTATCATCCCTTGTTCTGTTAAAATTTGAAAAATTAACCTGCATGTCACTAAAATTAAGCAACTGTGAAAGCAGGCATGTCAGATGTAAGAGGTGCACTTTCACTTGTACCAAAGCTTACACATCATGTCAGGCACAATGTCCTGCTCCTCTCAGAAATATAGGATAATGTGACAGCTGACCAAACACTTCAGAAAACAAACAACATAATTATTCTGCACCATGCACTGGTTTCGATACATACTGTTTATGATTACTGATATTTATCTGGAAAGTTAGCGTGAGCCTTTAATGATAGGTCACACTGCTTTTCCGCATCGACCTTTAGCTGATATTTGAGATGTGTGCAATGAGTGTTCTAGGCATCTGTTAGACAACCAAGTGATGCCCGCCTACTTAGCAAAGACAAGTGAAAGGTCACCGTGCTCCATACTTAGAGGTTCAGGGCAGCAGATTCAAACCTGGTGCTGAAATCAATCATGCCCCTCAGAAGTTAAAGCGCTACACACCTTAGAGCTGTGATTAAGAGGAGGAAGGAAGGTAGGAAGGATAGTAGGATAGAGTGATATAGACAGAAATAGAGATGGTTGAGGTTGCCTTTTAAAATGTAGGTTTACAGTGAGGCATGATGGCAGTGTGTGGGAGAGAACATTGTCGAGGTTACTGCTAACCCTTCAAATGCAGGGCAAATAGCATAGATGAGCAGGCTGTGAGCACCTCTATCACTGTATCCACGTCTAGCAAAACAGTTGCAACATGGCTGCCAATAAAATAGCTGTATGCTATGAAAGCATGTCATCTGCCTAATTATGTAATAATAACAATGATAATAATAATAATAAGACATTTTATTATTATTTATAATGTTTTAAACAAAACCTCAAAGTGCTACACAAAGGCAAATAAAAAGCATAAAACAATACAATAACACAGTATCCACAGCCATTAAAACTAATCTACACAAAATTAAATGTGTAAGATACACTTTTTATAAAAAGGAAGGTTTTTAGTCCTTTTTTAAAAGCATCAGCCATTTAATGTAAGATTACAGCCTTGTCTGAATTTGAAATGTGATATGGATGGATTTGTTTTCTCTCTGATAAATGTTATTTTCCTTCAGATATTAGAGACAGTTGACGGAGGGCACAGGCTTGTTGTCTTCCTTTTAATTCTTCTAAAATGTCTAAAATGAGTAGCAATGGTTTTGTGAAATACATTGATTTCTTTTATTTGAAAAGTAACTTAATGCTTTTTGATTAATAACTGATAGTTGTGGAGTGCAGTGTGGTTGGTATTTCAAGCTACAGGATATCTACTTTAGGTATTGTGCAAGAAATTGTTAGACAGACAGCTGAGAACATTAAATCAGTGGTCACACTGTTGTCAGACATCAACTGAATATTTACACAGGCAGTCTCTATGGTCTGTAAACGTCAAGAAACTGCACAAACAACACTTGCTGCTTCGCAGTTTGAGCTATTACCACTGACATTTACATTAATGCCCAGATTAGCAATGTGTAATGAAGAAACAGGAAAAAGCTATGTCTCAAGGCTGAGAAAAGTTGTATCTCTCTTCCATACAAAAAGGCACCTTTAAGCATGTATGCTGAAACCAACATATTTTTATGTTTTAATGTGTATGCATGAAGCAGCAAACAAAATGCCTACACAGTCATTTTAGCATATTGTCACTAATTGTGTAATTAGTAGGGCGGCAAGCATAAGTAGTGACAGCATGTTGTTGATTGTAGTAATACTCAATGTCGACACTGTTTACTACACTAACAGTATAACTAAGAGCATCACTCGATGGGTTGTAGTGCTCTTCTCAGGATTGCCAGACTGCGTTTTAATGCGACAGGTATGGCACAACATCTGCTGGCTGTGACTACAGTGAGTTGCTGTAAAGGGAATAAATAATGGCATGACATTTCACTCCCAAATGATATTCTCTTCAAATCAGTAAAAAGACAGACTTTTGAAATATGTTGCAAAAGTAAATAGGTATAAATCTATCAAATTTACCTAGTTACAGAATACAATTTGACTCAAAACAAAAAACCATTTGGGTCAAAATAAGTTATTGTACAGTAATACATAACTAATTACCATTTAACTACAGTGAGTATACAATTTATATCAATCAAGTGAGGACTTTATATGGAGAAATACATAAATCCAAATGTCAGCACCCCCTTGCTGAGCAGAAGTTGAAGGGCTCTTGCCTGTACAGTAAGTAGTGAAGCAAAGGGAAAACAAAGTGAGTAACAGACAGAGAGTGACAGAGAGAGATATAAGTGGAGAGGAAAAACTCAGGGGATGTGGGGGCGTGAGAGGGGTGAAGGTTGTGGGGAGAGCAAAGTGACATACTCAGTGTGTGAGTGGTGAGGCAAAAGTCTCATGTGATTTAGAGTAGATTTAGAAGGGGAAGTGCTGTAGGGGAGAAAAGCAGCATTGAGAACTGCTCAGACTGCAGGTTTGCAACATCGAGCCAGAGAAGTAGCCTCAGTACAAAAGGGGGGATTCACATAGTGGGACCATGTTAGATAGCGGCTTACCCCTCCTCATCTCTAGTCACACACACGCGCACACGCACACAGAGGAAAATAAATATTCATTCCCTTTCCATTTGCCCAGTGCTAAAGACTTCCCCAAGGGTTGTGTCCGTGAATTCCATGTAAAAGAACCATTCACAGTGGTTTAATGATAGGGCTCCAAAAAAATCTGTCCAAAATGTAATATCTTTGTTCATCCACATTAGCTATAATTTATTCACATAATCAATATGAAATAAAAAAGACATTATAAAAACTACTAAATAATTACTAAATTACTTAAAGCTGCATTAAGCGATTCTTGACTATTAGTTTTATAGGACTGCATGATTAATATTTTAATCACAATTGCAATTCATATATGATCACATGTAGATCCATTGCATCAAATCAAGCGCTTCTAATTTCTCCCTAGGCACAAGGCAAGGTAAGGTTCATTTGATAGGGCCTTTCAAGAACAAGGCAATTCAAAGTGCTTAAAATAAGACAGAAAGGCATTAAGAAATAATGTAAAAGAAACACAAGGTGATATAAAAGAATATAGAAAAAGACACACATAAATAGGGATTTTAAAAAGAGTAACCCAAAATAAAAGAGGATAAAAATAAGCTAAAATAGAATAAGACAAATCAAAAAGTAGATTAAAAATTACAGTGCAGCTACAATACAATGCAAGATATGAAATAGTGTCACTTAAAGTTTCACTTAATAAAATGCAACTGTAGCTGTCTGATTGACTTCTTAGAGAGACCTGTAAAGACTGCTATTGTTGTGTTAGTATTCAAGCCTACTGAAGATAAACGCGAGGAAAGGTTTCTCTAAATCCTGCTGAAACATAATTCCTTAAATTCTTGATATAATCTTAAGGTGATAGTAGGTTGTTTTTGTAATCGTCTCAATGTGGATGTTAAAATTTAGGTCCGAGTCTGTGACAAGATTTCTTTCACAGAAGTGTTTGTGAACGGAGGTAAGCACTGACTTTAAATTAATCTTCTTTTAATTATGTTGGTTTTATTTTGGCACATCCAACCATTGATTTGTTGAATGCACTTGCTCAGTGATTCATGGAACCATAGTCACCTGATGATATTGTTGTACAAATCTGTGGGTTGTCTGTAGAATTATGCTAAGATATCTTGTTGTTTTTTATAATCTGCGCTAGGGAGATCTAATAATACTAATAGTGAAACTTTTCCACTGTCTGCGTTTAAATGGATGCCATTCAAGACATTAACAAGAGCAGTGTTGGTACTGTGGTGTGCATGAAATCATGACTGGCAAACATTCATTCTTAAGGGCCAAGAGAGTGTTAAGCTGTTGATAAAAAGCCTTTTCAATGATTTTATTTAAAAACACAAAGGTTGGATATGGGCCTGTAATTCTTCATTAATGAGTTGTCTAGATTGGCTTAATAACTGCAGTTTCCAGGGCCTGTGGGACGTTCTGATGCCACAGAGTTAATAACATTTTTGGTATAGCCTGTAGGTAGCATATCAAGGCAGCAGGAGGAGGATTTCAGATGTTGCACAATTTCTTCCAAGATTCTATTGCTGATAGGATCAAATTGTGTCATGCAAGAATGAGGCAAATTCATTGCATGACTTACATGAAGTGGATAAAGGTTCAGGGGCTACTGACACAGGAGGGTTTGTCAGCATATCAACAGTAGCAAATAAGGCACATGCATTATTATTGTTTTTGGAAATGCTGTCAGAGAAGGAGTGCCTTGCATTTCTCAGTTCAAAATGATAAATGCTAAGTCTCTCTTCATAGATGTCATAATGCACCTGCAGATTTGTTTTTTTGCCATCTGTGTTCAGCTTTTCGACAGTCTTAATATTATTATTTTTTACCAGAGTGGCACAACGCCATGGTGTTTTTTTCTTACCAGAAACTACCTTTAACTTAGTGGGGCAATGGCATCAATAACATTAGTAATTTTTTACTGAAATTATCTAGTTATCAAAAAGAGTTTTCAGTATTTAGGTGGTCTGTAGAAGAATGCAGCTCAACATGAGGAGTTCAACTGAAGTATTAAAAAAAAAGCAAATTTCCCATAAGACATCTGCTTGTAATGGATAGAATAATTAAACAAAATGGCAACTCCACCTCCTTTCTGCTCCGCTTATAAAACTGAAGTTGGGAAGGGTTGACTCAATAAAAACTGCTGCATGTTTATCTTGGTCTAGCCAAGTTTCAGTTAAAAACATAAAATAGAGATTGTGCTTGATAATTAAACAATTAATTAAAATTGATTTACCTTCCAAAGACCTGAATAAATTTAGTGTGTTAAAAAAATTCTGTGCCAATTTAAAGTTTTTTGTGACAGGGCTGTAGATGGACTGTGGGTGACTAGGAAATTATATCAAATTTAATACATTTGCAGAATTAGTCAAGATCATGTTGTTCATACACTTATCAAAACAGTAATAGGAACATTAAGTCCACAAAAAGAGCATGCTTCTGGACGAGAGGGCAGTTAAAAAAACAGATCTCCTGTTTTTAAGAGGGCAAAATAAAAAGCAACAAAATCAATTAAAATAAATAAATATGATAATGATGACGCCTTGAAAACTATCCTAAAACCTGATTATAGAGTCAATCACTCAACACCTGGCCTAAGATGTAGCTTTGATCAACAGTGGACTGGAATAGAACAGGTTGAGTTGTTGATACAACTCTGTGGTTATTTGGGAGGCTGCAATTTGGGCACGTGATGATACTGGATTGCTGTAAATATAGTGTTAAACAGTAGTCACAGTCAGTTTGTTGTGTTTTTGTCTAGATACAGACAAAAAAAGAATGCAATTAATATTTTCTATGTACTTTTTTCCCTATGAATCGTGAAAGAAAACTGTAATATTAAGATTCAGTAAGAATATTTAACAGATTTTTTTTTTTTTTTTTTTTACAGGATCGTGCAGCCCTACTTGGCGCAGAAAGACTTTCAGACAAACTCAAAGAAACCCCAAATTGTAGCCATAATAAATCATCAGCTTATCAAGTGGTTATAGCTAATATGGTAAATGGACTGTACTTGTATAGCGCCTTCCTCGTCTTCCGACTACTCAAAGCGCTTGCACACTACATATCACATTCACCCCATACGCACACATTCATACACTGATGGCAGGAGCTAACTGCCCATCAGTACAAAGTTAACTAATCATTCAAACACACTCACACCCCAAAGGCACAGGGTTTCCGTAGCGACACATGGCTGGGGGAAGCTGCGATTGAACCGCTGACTTTCTGATTGGTGGATGACCCGCTCTGCCACCAAGCCACAGCCGCCCCAATATATATATTTTTGCACATACACATGCAGCAGATACAGAGGAACATGAACATTCTATTTTTTAAACATGTAGTGCTTACTTCATGCTGTGCAGGTAGTGTACAATCAGCTTAGCGGGCTGCAGTATTATATAGGGCGTTGATGAGGGTGGTTAGACTCATATAGTCTACTTGTGGTCTAGAGAACTAAAACAGTGAGCTAAGAGGCTTAAAGCTGTGTGAAGCTGCAGAGTTGTGTGAAATCTCTGCAGGTTCAGCACTACAAGCAACCTTTTCACATTACACTGAGTCCAAACCTTCCGAGAAGTAAGTGGCAACATGTTGCAACAGTAGCAACTATGGCATAAGCCATTTATTTTAGCCAACAATGACTGGGAGCTCCTCGTTTCCCTCTGACAGATGGAGGGGACCAACCATAAAGCAGGAGCAGAAATCATTAAGTCAGCCAAAGCCCTGCAGAGTTGTTTTAATTGTGTGCTCTGGAGCTGTAGGCATAGCTTACCTGATTGCTGCTATAACTAACTGCCTTCACAGAGACAGACGAGATCTTCTGTGGACGTTTAAAGAGTGATTTGTGTTCAGAACGTTCCTCGGGAGAGATAGACAGGCGAAGAATGAGGAGACAGTTCATCGCAGAGTGAGCAGATTGGTCGCTCTCCGCTGGAGAGAACCTTGTCCAGCAGGAGAGGCTCCAGCACCTGGCTAATGCTTTTATGGCTCACAATTTACAGCAGACTTGCCACTGTGTATGGTTAGCATCATCATTGTGACACCCTACAGAGGTCTGTGCCTATAGTCCCTACCTTCTGTGTGTGTCTACAGAACATTCCCTCAAAGCGTTAATCAATGGCCTTTCAACGTGCCTGTGTATCAATCATTGAATAGTGCTGAGCAACAAGAGAACACGAGCACACACATAGTGCATGATTACAAGGGAAAGGATGTATTCAATGCACACATGCTCATCTGTAAGAGAAAATACACATGTACCCACACAAACAGAAACACACTCAATGAGGTAGACATTCACAAAAGGCAGCGAGATGGGCAGAAAGACATACCTGTGCACAAACAAAGACACATATACACCTTAACTGATGTATTGACAGGTTGGGCAGGACTTACATTGCCTGTCTTATGCATAAAGGCATATCAAATTCTGTTACAGAAGATAGTCTGCCAAGACTCCCTACTTTGACTGACATACAAGTGAGTAAATCAATCCACTTAAAACAAGCTTTACTTTAAGCTCCCAGAGAATGCATTGTGCCAGGCAACTTTGCCATCAGACCTTGAAGCGTCACAGTCTGCTAGGATCTCCTGAACACTGCAGACAGGTACGTACTGCAGCACAACATAATAGACAGTAACTGTTAATGCTAGTACTCACTCATCATGGAAGATTTTTCGAAGCAGCCTCAGCTGGAGTTTTAATAATCCATGTTGATTTTTAATTATAAATGACTTCTTGGCCGCCTCCTGGGTCACACTAACATCAGGACAAACAAACTCCACCCAGCCCTGGCTCAGTACAGCCATATATTGCATGTGTAGCAGCCAGTCATCTCAGAGCAGTATAGATTATGTTCCCTCATTCTGCATCTCTCTCTGCCAGTTTAACAGTCTAAACACTTAATCTTGTCAAAAGAGTCTTAATAAACCCAGAGGGATGCCCTGCTTTGCCCTCAGAGAGAAACAAATGTGGTTTACAGCAGCGATTATCTGCAGCATCTACCCCAAAGCTCTGATGCATATTTATACTCAAAACTCATTAATCAGTTATGCACGGAAAAGAGAGCATGACAAAGATGGAGACATGGAATCAAAACTGTGGCCACTTGACTGAGTGTTGACAATGAGAGCACAATAATGAACAGGTAGCTATCGTTATTGCAAAATAATAAATGCATGAGGAATAGTGACTTCATCGCCATTTGCAGCAGTTAAAGGTATAATATATAATTTACCAAGTGATTAAATATTAATCAAAGTATTACAGAAGCTGAATGGAAGATGTGACCACAGATACAAATGTGTGTCAAGGTGTTCTTAAGATACCTTGTTCACTTCCTTCAGCATCCAGTCTTTTTCTGCCTGGTGCTACAGCCTAAGTTGCTCTTTGAAGTGTGAATTCACAGGGAGAGGCAGCTGTATCAACAGTGTGTCAGGGAGAAGTACCTGTACTCTTCCTGGGTGAAGATTGGGATGCGGGAAGGCTGAAGGACAGTGATCTCCACCAAAGTACTGTTGGACTTCACCGGCTCCCCATCATCATAGGCTATCACATACAACTGCAGTGGGCAAGAGAACACACATGAGCAACACACACATGCAAATGCAAGCACAAAACTATACTTTTTTTTAATCATACTACTACTCAATACACAAATAATTCCCTTTTTGAGGTTGCCAGGCATTTTTGTTGACATGTTCGGCATCCTAATAAAGACAGAATGGCAAAATAGGATCTGGAGAGCAGCCTGCAAAGCTCCCAGAGAGCGAGTATGAATGTATTGATCTACGTTCATAGACTGTTGAGGATGGGGCCTGAGGGAAGCAGGGAGAGTGGGATGGCAGAGAGGGAGAGATAGGCAGAAAGAGAAAGAAAAAGAAACAGAGAAAGGAAAACACAGGAAAAAAAAAGAGACAGAGGATAGAGGTAGACAGACAACATGGGAGTGTAAGTGACAAATCTCCATTAAGACCTAATATCCCAAAGCACCTGGTGCACTGTTCACAACTACAGATGTGCTTATGTAAGGTCATCTTAAGTTGGTAAAAAAAACAACCTGGGAAGAAATTGTTTTAATCATTAAGAAAACTCAATATCACTGGTCACAGACAGAAGAGAAGCAATGACATGATCACTGAGACAGTTCAGTAGTAATAATGCCTTGTTTGTCGATTTAAAAAATTCAATATGCACAAATCTGATCTTAACTGCAATTTTCTAGCACACTTAAACATGCAAGACAGAGAAGTAAATATGAACTACAACAAGTACATTGTGCCTGTGCAGTGCAACAGAACTCTCACTGATTCTTGTAATTGTGATATAGGACAAGATCCGAATGATCATTGTGATTATCATTATAATACCATTATCATCAATCATACTTGTCAATACAACCATCATGATCACCATCATTGTTATTAACTTATTATAATCATTATGTTAATTGTTGAAAGCTAATATAAGTAACCTCACACTTCTCACTATCGCTTAAGCAACGCTGTTTGTTGCCACAGCTCACTCCACCACCAACCTCCTCCTTATGTGTTATATTTTTTAGCTATTGTTGTCTTGACTGAAATTTGAGGTTCATGTATGTGTCTATTAAGAGCTCCCTAAAAGAGCACATTCTTTCCTGCCAAATCTAACAGGAATAATGGAACAACATTAAAATCTTGGAAGTGACATACTGAGCAGCAGCAGCTTAACACCCCTATTGTCACCATAATCATCGCCACTCACCTTAAAGGTGACACTAGGCTCTTCATTAAGGTTGACCTTAGTGATGACTCTTCCAGTTTCCTTCTCCACGTCAAAGATGCTCCCACTGTAAGGTGACCTGTCCAGGTCCACTCTGTAGCGGACAAAACTGGCTGGAGTACCCTGGAGGAAGGAGAAAGAATAACATCAATCCAATAGCAATCCACTTATCTGGACACCACCTTTCACATTTTCAGAAGAAGCCATGACGATAGAGAGTGGGTGTGTCAAAGTAATTAAGTAATGTAAAATGTATTCAAGCCATTAGGGTACAGCAATAATGTTTGTCTACAACTATTATATAACTATTGCGACAGTGCTGAAGTGGTTTAAAGAAAGAAAAGGTTGCTCTTCTCGCTGTGTAACTTGAAAAATGAACCTAATGTCTCACTCTTCTCTCCCCTCGTCAGACAACCTAATATGAACTCACAGTTATTCATTGATTTAGGCCTCTTCCCTTTCATTTTGAATAAAAAAATGTCTCCATTAAACTCACCCCTCTAGTCTCCAGAGAAACACACTTACATTCATTAGTGAGAGCCTGGACTTTAATATGACCCTTTGATTAAGATTAATCATGGTTCCTGATTACTAATCATCTCTATAACTTATCTTATTCCAGTTTCATCTCTTTGGACCTCAAATTCAGTCTGATTTTAATAAGCTTTTTGAAGCTGTGCTCCCTTGCCTGAACTGATTTTGCTCCTTGGGGACGGGGTAAAACCTGGGGCTAGAGAGAGGTAAAACCTGTAGTAGCAGTGGATCCCTTGGGAGGCTTACTCACACAAATGTGTCTCTAAGAGGTTATAAAACTATTTGAGTGAATTCACTAAGGGAATTCTCATAAAAAAGGCCCTCATCTCTAAAAGCTCTTCAACTTGTTTTCTAACATGTAATGGAAAAGATGTCAGGACAGGATCATTAATAAAAAAAAACACCTCCCACAGAAGGTTTTAATACAGTAGCTTCAGTAGCAACACCTCTACAGCGATGGCAGAAGAGATGGTTAAAAGTGCTTTGCTCAGGGCTAAACATACAGTGTAGTCAACTTAGTAACAGCAGCCAGCCTTCTTTGTTCTTTTACACTTTCTATTATTAGTTTGCTTTGTGAAACCCATATGTCTAACTTAGCTCGAGAATATCAGGACCACACATAAGCAAACCAATAAACAAAATGGTCAATGGTCAAGACATTTTCCCCCTTGCCTCTTGTATTGACCTGAGCACACTGCACAAATTCAAATTGATTGGTGTTTAGTGCAACAAATCACAGCGACTCAGAAATTATATAAACAAATTAGTCAAGTACTGAAAGTACTATAGTTTCAGTAACATCTTAGCTTTACAACACCTTTTATTGTCTGGCATTCAACTCACAGACTATAAATGTTTTATATCAACCGCTGGAGTGAACTCACTGTGTCATTAAGATTTCAGATAACAAAAATGTAGACATACAGTACTTAGTACTTTGGCAAGAAAATCATTTTCTCTTATTGCAACCTAGAGCAAAATTTTAAAGAAAGATTATTTTCAAATGTATTTTTTGTTTTGCTTGTATTTCTTTTATAAGAATCCAAATCTCTTTTGTATAAAATAGTCAGTTCATGAATTAAAGAACAAGCTCAGAAGCGCAGGGAAGGACTGAATGTTGCTTCAGAGACACACAACACATCAGCAAGGCGTGAGATGAGAGTGTAAAACAGCAAAGTCAACACATTAATATGACTTAATTTGGTAGGGTTGTGAAATGATTAATGACTGATTTGAAAGTGGCTAAAAGACTAGTGAAGAAATGGGAATCTCTAACAGGGGCAATAGTGTCTCTGCTGTGATGAACAACATCGCAGAAACTTTCATTCTCAGTCACAAATAAAAAACTGCAAATCTTGTACTGAAGAATAAAGCTTCTTACAGGAACATTTGTCTCCATGGTGATCTCCTGTCTCATGCAGGGTGATATTAACATTGACGTAAAAGGGTTGAGTGGAACTGCCAAAAATACAGTACATTTTTAAAAACCATTAGTATCACTTCTCCAAAGGTACAGGTGGATAGATACTATGCCTTATTTCCAAAATGAAAAAAGCAGGAATGGTCTACACCATTATAACATTCAGACAAAATATGCATGGCTCATGTTTGTCTCATCAAGACTACAAGCCAGAGCGAGTCTTCCTCTCTTTCTTTCTTGTTGAGTGCAGGTTTTATGAGCCTGTGTAATACAAATGTGTGTGTGTGCACATATTTCTGTGTGTATTTAGCAAG
Source organism: Coreoperca whiteheadi (assembly GCA_011952105.1). NCBI lineage: Eukaryota > Metazoa > Chordata > Actinopteri > Centrarchiformes > Sinipercidae > Coreoperca > Coreoperca whiteheadi. The sequence goes on from CM022471.1 coordinate 12,126,285, forward strand.
CACTAGACTAAGCCCTGTTCCACCAGAGGTGTCTATGACAGGCATCCTGTCAATAAAATGCTTTGAGCTCCCAAATCCAGGTCAATAAGAGACTGGGTTAGTCGACTCCTGTTAGAAAATCTAATCCCTCTGTCTGTCAAACCACTTTGCCAAGTCACCCCCATCTCTCATTCACTGCCACTGTGCTTATGGTAACAATAACGATTTTCTACCTATTCTTTGTGCTTCAGCACTGGTAGATACTTTCGACTATATAAGACTTTGCCATAAGAACAGTGTATAAGGGGAAAAAGGCACAAGTTCACATTAAAAAGAATGTTTTTTTGAGCTGCAGAGACAGCGAGGTGGAGGGAGGGATGCAGGAGGAGGGACAGTATCCCTCTGAGAGGGAAAGTGAGATGTACAGCAGTCATTGTGGTGCTCTGAAGATGTTGAACCACCCACAGCTGGGACTGAAAGGCATCCATATCCCTCAGTGTTTATGGGCTGCAGAGAGCACACAAGCTCACCCAGCCCTGGTGGGATCCCACCAGCAGGAGGGCCACTAATACCGAGCATCAAGTCCAGCCATGCAGGACTTTTCTGAAAAACACATTCAGAGCTAAGGCAGGGAGGTCAGTGGGGGATTCCAATTTGCTTTTTTCACAGTGAAAATTTGAAAATAGATTAAAATAAGACTGTGTTATTACAGAGCAGGCCAGTTTGGTGAAGTCTATAAAGAAAAAAAAAAACACTTTAGCAAAACCAAAAAGAAAAGCGAGGATGTGAGCAAGAAGACTACTGACTCACCCAGTGCAATAAAATATTAAGGATCAGCTGAGGTGAATGATGTGGAACCAAACATTCTCACTATCCTAAATATACATGTGATGATATACATGCTACTGACAGACTCAAAGCAAGTTACTAAAATAGTCATGTGATTTTTTTTTCCACTGCTCCTGTGTCGCTTCCTCTTAGTCATACAATTTTTAGTCTCAACAGGGTGTCACAATTTCTCTTCTGCATTGTGTAATTTTGTTCCTCGGTTTGCAGAAGAAACCCCTTCTCCAGTCCCAGGGGAACCTGCTCAGATATACTGAGGTAAAGGAGTGTGAGGAAACATGATGCTGTCTGAGGCAACTGGTAGATGACTCATACAAGTGAAGATTCTAAACAAGACACCCTTACAATAAATACACAAAGGTCTGTAGCTCTAATGAGAGCATCAAAGTCTTGAAAACATCTTGCATGCATTGTCTCACATGCTATGGCTGAAATTGGCTGAATACTCTGACAGCAACTTACAGGGAGGAGGTAAATATCACCACGAAAGGGTTTTTATCTCTGTGCTACCTTTATTAAAAACTCAGATGGAGTCAACCACCAATTTACATGTTGCATATTTTAATAAATAAATTTGATGTGTGACCATGGGTGTCGCCTGGCCTGGGCATCCAGGGCTCTAGCCCCAAAGGTTTTGTATTTTGCCCTGAATAATTCTCCCTCTTCTCTAATAACCCTCTTGAAATTGAGTGGTTTGTAAATAAAGAAGAACTAACTGTGTTTCTTTAGTGAACGCAACAGAGGCAAGACCAACCAGAGGGTTTACAGGAAAATATTTGGGAAATATTCATGTCTTATTGGCTGACAGGTCTGTCAATTATTCCATTGAAATGCCAAATGCTAGCTAGCTAACACAGTGTGAGGAAATATTGGTAAAAACGGGTTAAAGCTGAAGCAGTTGCACAATACCCCTACCATGCTGAGCTAGGAAAGCAAGGTGTGTCTTCCACGAGTTCCAAGTTACATGAACATGATATGGGCAGAGCAAGTTATTTTGTTTCTGTCGAGTTTGAATGTAGGATGAGTTAACAAGGTAATTAGTTCTGTGAAAGAGAGAAACTTGTATTTTTTGTTTGATAAGGAAAATAGGCGTAAGAATATTTCCTTTCTTGACATTTTGTGAGTTTATTGTGTTTTATTTTTATAGACTAAAAAAGCTAAGCCCTCCTCCGTGGCTCTATGAGCAAGCCAGGGAGTGAATGAAGAGAGGGAGCCTGGTTAGCAAGGAGCAGTGATTCAGAGAAATAAAACGTTATTTTCTGATTGGTTAATATTTAAATGTAATATTCCAATAAACTAATATTAATATAAATACATTTAACTGTTTATCCGACAGCAGATGATAGAGAGGTGAACAGTGCAGCACAATAGAATTGTACCTGAAAAGTGTGTGTGTGTGTGTGTGTGTGTGTGTGTGTGCAAGAAAGTTAATATTCCAAACATAAATATATTTAACTGAGTTTCCAATCAATGCTTAATGATAACAGTTGTGAAGTATCCTGTTTCTACTCAATACAAATTACTAACAAATACTAACATTTTTAACATCACAATTCAAAATGAATCTGGAAAGTAAACAACATTTTTTGAGGTTTTTGAGGTGAATCTAAATAAGGTGCCAGAATGCGTAAAAAAGCTTCAAAATAGAACTTCTTTATCAACACATTTTCTGGACGCGCCTACAGAGGTCCGGGCTTAGCCCCGAATGTCCTCTGATCCAAGAAACGCCCCTGAGTTTGACAAAAGTATTTTTTCATACTCACCGGAGGGTCTTGGTCCTTAGCAAAGACAGCTGTGATGACTGTTCCTTTCTCTGCATTGGGTGCCACCATGCCTTTATACAGGTCTTGGCTAAAGATGGGGGAGAAGTCATTCATGTCCTAAAAACAATAAGAGATTCCATAAATGTAGGTGTATCAGTTATGTATTGGTGGTATTTGTAGACAGTGTAAAACATTATTGGCTCAGCACAGTACAAAATGTTCAGTTACACTCCAGATTAACAGGTTATAGAAAAGTGACAGGACAGATATCGCTCTGGTGACAGATACGATTTAAAGGGTCAAATAAATGTATCAATGCATTCTTCTACTACATTTGCTGATGCTGTCTGCACGCTGAAAGATGAATATTGTAGCAGTGCAGATTTTGCAGCTGCTGCTTCCAGCAAGTTATTGTAGATTCAGACACATTTTCCCACTGCAGCAATTCACCACTCCCCAGGTTTTGCCCATGCACTTTAAGAACCGTGCATCTGAGCTGAATGTGATCACATATAAAACAAACACATATACTGTAATCACACCATTTCGGAATACTGTGACGTGCTGATTAGAACTATTATGTTGTGTAAATTGAACCAATATAACATTTTCCCTTGTGTTGATGTATTGGTAATTCATCGCAACATTTAATTAAACTGTGACAAAATTATAATACTGCTGCTGTGAAACTAAATGTTTTATAATACATTATTTTTTCTTTGTGTTTGATTTATCTTTACTGATATACATACACATTCCAATCTACAGTACCTGATGATGGAAGGTAGGTAGATTGGCTTATTGTTACTGCCAAATAAGATGACAGAAATACAAGCTAATTGCTGTTCATTGTGTTAAAGCTTTGAATGGTTACAAGCAACATACATTTAATAATAGTTTTATTCTTTCAAGGTTTCTCTCAAGAAATCTCAAAATAAAGGAGCCTGAATTTTAAGGACTCTTATGGCACATTTACATCATATTGAGATAACCACGAAAGAGGTTTTCTGGCCTACTCGAATGTACACTCTGACCTTTGATATAAGTGTTTTTAGTGTGATTTTGCTGGCTGGACCTTTTGGAAAACTGGTGTTTAACTACAAGTATGTCCCATTTCTTGAACCAAAGAATAACCACACACATGAAAACACACAAAAGCAACTGCAAACTGACTGAGAGGGCTGACAGGTTACCATAACTATATATGGTATATGAAAAATAAATCCTAATGGTGGCCCTTACAACCACACAACAACAAGACTGATGTGAAATGTTGTGACTCCTGCCTTCTTATCCCATCTTTTTTCTACATGAATCGGCTGTTTTGTCGGGATTCAGTGATATAGTGCTCCCCAGAACACATGTGGGAACTTGACCCATCACCACTGCTTTTAATCATCGTCTCCGTGTAAATAATGCACAGCATAGCTCTACAATTTTATGGGCATGCAAATAAATAAAATCTTGTTAACTGTGCAACCCTTGCTTTGTGAGAATGAAACCTCAGGAAGTCATTCACATGATATCTCTCAGGAATAGCTCAGGTTTGCACTATAACTGCTGGAGCCAGATCTTCCTTTCTCTTGACTTTTCTCTTTACTTTCAACTGTTTTGACTGAGCCATGGGCAACAGTATGTGCTCTATAAACCCAGTGGTGGAGAGCAGCCTCACTTTGATCTATATACAAGTTTAGGGTTTCCTAGTAGAAAATCTATGATCCACCTCTTACTTTGAACAACAAAGCCTGATCGTTGTGCTGCAAATGTTCACAAGGTGCATGCACAGAAGCACACGTGTTTGCTTGAAACATGCATGTGCTATGTGTGCACTGGTGTCTGCCTTACATTTCTGAAGTACAAGAATAGAAGAAAAAGTTTGGGAGATTCATTTGGAACAACAAGACACGCAGGACATTCAATCCATCACTGCGAGGCATCCGATGAAAGAGACAACAACAAAACAATACAAGGGGAAATCAAACACAAGCGACTTCAAATAACCCTCTGGAAGTGTTATATGAGGAAGGAAGTGGAATCAGCTCCATCTCTAGTCCCCAAGAAGCCTGCATGAATCCATTAGGCTCATTCTAATTCATGTCTGCCATTTCAAATAGCAGACATTGGTTTGATATCAGTGGCTGTGCGATGCCTTATCCTATCAAACACAGTTCCTGGGTGACAGCATGAACACTGCAACAAAGCTTGTCCTTTTCGGAGGACAAACTAACTCTACAGGTTGGCAGACCAAGCAGTGAGCCTGCTTAAATCAGCTTAAAGTTGCTTCCTCCCATGCAGTGTAATATAGAGAGCTTGATTCTGCAGACTTTGAGACAGTCACTAGGGGTGGACTGAATTCAGAGTGAATTGTGAATGTACACATTTTGAAGCACATAATTACTCACAGAGCAAAAACACACACACATTAACATACACAAACACTCCCCCACACACACATGAATAGTATCGCAACACAAGGCGTCTAATCCTTTCATGGGGTTTGGGTGTTAATCTCTTGAAAGGTTGTAAAGGGAATACAAGCTACTGAAAAACCTGACATAATTTCTGTCACAAAGCTAATGAGTCATTCAGATCTGGAATAGTACAGTGTGGAAGGCAGAAACACCTATCCATCAAATTCTCTTTGTCCTGGTGATGCTATGAGGACAAGAAGGTCGGAAGGCCAGAACGTGTTGTACAAAGGAGATGCATTTAGCTTTCGCGCTGAATGGCATAACAATGAATTTCATATTACACAAGCAGTGCAGGTACAATATTTTACAATATGTCTCCTATTCCCTTTTGGACTCTGGCTTATGCAAGCTTTTCCTACTTTAAAGCTCTGCTAATGACTCGCCACATATTTACTGCCACTGCTGCGGCTCCTGAGGGTCAATGAGGATAGATGGAATGAGAATATACCACTGAGAGCTTGTGGTGGACCAACTATCCGGGGTGCTCTTACTGTGATGCGGACCGTGACGGTAGCTTGCCCTGGGGGCATGACCCCTCCTTGGTCGACAGCTTCCACCTGGAAAGTGTAAGAGGCCCCTATGTCCATAGCTGCCAGGTCCTCAAAGTCCAGGGTCTGTAGCACAGTTAACTCCCCCGTGACAGGGTTCAGAGAGAACAGCTGCCTGGCTGATTCAGTCTTGATCCGATACGTGACATTAGCGAGGAGGTCTGAGTCCACCGCCTGTGAAAAGGAAGAGGAGAGAGATGTAGGAAAAACATCACATTAAAGAGAACAGAGGACATGTGTGGAGAAAGTGAGGGGAGAGAGAGGAAGAGCCACATATATTTTCATCATCGGTACCTTACATACTGTATACATAGACATATAAGTACTGTGGCTGTGGACAATGAATATTAATGTTTATATTTTAATTCTGTGTTTTTATGCTGCAAGGGTTTAATTAATAGCCTCTGATTAAATTAAATTGCTAAGGAAAGCTTAAGTTGGTCCTCATTGCTTAAAATCCCAACTCTTAAAGTAGATTTAATTTGCAAAGGCTATAGGAGATGATTAAATATTACAGTGATGAGACCTTCACACACACACACACACACACAGACATTTATTGATACACAAAGAAAATATGAAATACATTGAGGTATAAGCAGAAGATTTTAAGTAACCCAACTCAGCCACTTCCTTTTCTCAGACTCTCAGAGTTGATTCTTTAGGTGTCTTTGCCAGCCACCTCCGTCCATTTAGAGTTGAGGTGACGTTGTCTAGGAGATTAGTGGTATCACTGTGCTACTGTCATTCATACACCTCACCCTCAACCCTCACACCCCTGCTTCTCAACCTCCCCTCTTGCTTTATCCAGCTCTGGGAAATGTCACTCACAATATGCCAGCAATTACTCGCCCCTCTGCACAGTTTGCTCTGCATGTACAGGGTTCCCCTATACTTCACTTCAGCGCAAACAAGTGCACCAAAGAGAGAATCCATCAAGTTGAACAGTTTTTGTCGAGCATTACATTATTGTTTGTCACGACATGGAAAAAGTATCTTATAATTAGAGCCCGGTTTTGAAATCTAGCTTTAAATCTTTTCCTATTTGAGTCTTAAAAAATGCCCAAAGAGGTATCATGACAGAAGGAAAAAACATTTATTTCTGCTGTGTATGTTTCTGTCTGAGTAAATGTTTCCGTCTGGAAGCAATTGACATTTTAAACGCTAAATTGCCTGCACTTGAAGAGGATGGAGAAAGAGAGAATACAATTATGGAAATAAACATATGCACATAAGTACTTACGCTTAGCTTCACAACCAACGTTCCCACTGGGCTGTTCTCAGGTACGTTTACCAAATAAGTTTGCTGGGAGAACACTGGGCTGTTGTCATTGATATCCATGACCTGGATTGAGAGGGTCAAGGTGGTCCGCCGTGGATCCACTGCCCCATCTGAGGCTTCAACCACCAGGTCATATTGGCTCCTCAGCTCACGGTCAAGAGGCACTCTTGTGTAGATGCTGCCATTAGCACTGATTGTAAACAAGTCAGGATGATTCACGATCCGGTAGCGCACCTGGCCATTAGCCCCTGCATCTGGATCTGTGGCCTGGGGAGATGGAAAATTATCAAACAGGTCCATTACAGGTATATAAATATAACTGTGTGTACTTAGTATAGGAACATAGGAAGAAATGTTTCCCTTGTAATTTTAATATATTTTATATTAATAATAATAAAACTGCAAGGCTCCCAAAGCAAGTTAGTGAACTACAATGACCGGAATTCATTGCACCTACATATCTGCACTTGTTTGAGTAGTGGTCTGTGCCAGCGTAGACTGAACAGAGAGACAGAGTGAAATATAGCCTGGATGATCAGACGGAAGCATAATAGCCGGCTAATGTTGCAATGGTCATTATCTTACAGTGGACTGAGAGACTTCGTATGCTGAAGACAAAGTGAGTGAGTTGGCTCACTAAATGAAACGTCAATAAAAAGTCATCAAAAAAAAACCCCTTTCCCTCCTGATGCAGCAGAAGTAAACTGAAAACCTGTGGGAAACACTGAGAAACCATTTACATATATCAATAATAGTAGAGAGAGAAAAATATTCACCAATACATGGCATATGAACAACAGATTTTAAAAATGAAATACAGAGGTACAACCCTTTAGGCAAACGGCAGCTGTTGCGAGTTTGATAAGATCCATTACATGATCCATTCGAGTCTGGCTTTATCTTAATGCCTTACATATTTACAGTGGCTTTAGGTACAAAGCCATGTAAACTACAGTGCCGCAACCGAGTCGAAACAACGTTCATACACTTGAGTAATCATTAGTGAGTTCAAAAGGCCAGAACCCTTTTTCATGCAATATCTGCATTCCATTGAAAGGAAATCATTGAATGCTAAATTTTACTTTAATAGCATAAATGTCATTCTTTAAATAAAAAGAGTTAAATTAAAACTTAAAAAAAGACATGGTCAGTTCTTAGGAGAGGAACATGGTACTACTCTGTGAGGCTGTGATGATTCTGCAGGGCTAAAATAAGTTAGCGGATTTAAAAATGTTAATTCCCTTGTGGATATGAAACGTCATTATTATGCCTGTATATATATGTGTGTGTGTGTGTGTTCATACTCCAACAGTCTCCTGTGTGGTGGTAATACTTTGTTGTACTGTATTTGAGAGAGAGAGACAGAGAAAGGAAGAGGGAGAGAAAAAAATGACAGAGGGAGATCAAGCCACATTTCATCTGTCTGTTTGGCAATCATTTCTCAACCTCAGTGCAAATAAGTTCAAGGAGGGAAAATAGTCCTATGAGGAACAGGAGGGCGAGGGATGAGGATACACATACGGTTGATAAAAGCTGTCCCCAATTTGTTTTACATGGAGTGCCTGAGAAATATTCAAAGCCAAGGCTAAAAATTGGACCTCAGCATTAAGCCTTTGCAAAACAGACTAAAGCACATCATGTCAATATGTGCATACAGATCACTACTTCTCTGCAGTGATTACATAACAAACATTCTCCCTGCTCCTTGCCGTGTCAGAGGTGTAATCCAATTAATTCACAGCCAATAAAATCAAATAAGAATTTTTTTGTGCGCCATAGTTCGTCCCAAATTATTAGCGGCAAATTATTTTCTGACTATCTGGCCCTAAATCATAGCTCATGCCTTCTTTGCACTCTAACAGCACGTATGGGAAACTTCTTTTACAGACTTTTTCCAATCAGGACTTGGAGTGATGGTAACTGGCACAGACTTTGGATAGTGAGCTGGTGGGCAGGTTTAGTATTTCTATTGTGGGAGTGGCAGAACATCCTGCGGGTGCAGGCGGCTGCAGTACAAAAGCAGCTTGAGCAGGTAACTGCAGCCTTTAAAAAAACAGGCCCACGCAGATCTCAAATATATAGTACCAGAGAAATGTGTCTCCTTTGTGTGCTGCCAGCCTGGTGCTGAAACGTATGTAGTATATGTAGTTTTTTAATTAAATGAATCACTTTTTTATTGCCTGTGTGTGACGGGGTTTTAACCTCTGATAAAAATGAGTCATTTGCCGGCTTTCTCGGTGCAGTATGCCTCTTTCTTTGAGAAGGTATTGGTTCAGATTTTCTGTGAAATCCATTGATTTGCCTAGGCTGTGACGTTCATGCGCGCTCCCGAGCCTTTTCCGTACTGATTTGGACGATACTGCAGCTAGCGACATGGAGTCCGCTTCTGTGTGCAGTCATTATTAATGAGACTGATCTGAAACCATATGTGTGTTAGCCTAGTGAAATGCAACATATAAATGCTTGCAAATGTCTTCAGTTCACCATCGAACTCACTTTATCAAGCAATCTGCTTGGCAAAAAATAAATCGCATAACAGCCTCTTCAATTAGCAACAATTCTACATGATGCTTTCATGATGTGTGACACGAATGCTAATCAATTTGTCCTCTGGTCATCCACATGCTCAGATTATGGCTCCCCACTGTGAGCAAACAGAATGAGCTTATATGGTGTAGGATTTGTCAGTCACAAAACAAACAACTCTATTAGCACAACCAGCAATGCTGTCAATTGTGATAACCTGGTAAATCGTCGCCAGTCTATGTGAGTGTGTGTAAAATAAGAACAGTTGGGAACCAGTTCCAACTACTGTAACGATAATCCAGAACGCTTTAGGGCTAGCATTAAGCTACTTAATAGCATTATGCATTTCCACTGCAGTCCTCTTCAGTGATGGCAATTGCCTGAAGCCTTGTGGTTGGCTGCATTATTACTCCCTCTTTGCAGGTAAATTCAAGGTGCTACAGGAAAAAAATAACTGATTTTACAGTAAAATCACATTTAAATGTGAAATTATTGAGTAGACACAAATAGCAGCTTAATTCAAGCAGTCTGTATCTCATCCATTCCTTCATCTGTCATTTGACTTTTACTTAGCGTGTCATGTGACAGTGAGCTGCAGGCTACTGTTCTGATAGGGATAACATTCGTTCAATAAAACTAACAGACATGCATTTGCACACAAAGCTCCTAAAAAAATATTCACATCACAAGAAAAAAAAAACAAGATGTTACTCAGACTGGCGGAAAGAGAGCTAGCAGTTACAGAACATTTTCAGCCTATCAGGACAGGTGATGAAACATAGAGAAATACGTTAAGTGTCAATGCTCGTGAAGGTCGCCATTATCAGGTGACCCCCCAGTGTACGAGCTCGAGAGATCTGTTAAATAAATAAAATATTAATTAAATAAAAATAATGTAATACATATAATAATAAACACTTACTCCCTCTAAACTTCTATATTTTATCCCTCGTAAATGCCTGTCCACCGTGTGGATGACTTAAGTGAGGCTAAGCGAGAGTTAAGAAAATGTCATAGGGGGCTTTTTCCTACAGTTATTGGTAATAAGAATCTAAATGCCACATGTCTATTGGGCCATCTACTGTCACTTTCAGCAGGTATTAAAGCCTCCGGTGATGCATAGTCTGGCTCTGTGATTGTGGGCCACCCGCTAGAGTTTGTAATTTAATGGCACTGTGGTATGGTGTGTGTCTATATATACTTGCCTTTAACTGTGAGCTTCCACCATGTCATGAAATTTAAAGTTTTCACATTTAAGCCAAAGTATTTCTGATTTAATTAACTAAGACGAAACCATGTCTATTGCACCTATTAAACTGAGACAACTCAAAGTGCTTTACAAAAAACATAAAAAAACTTTTACACCAAATTTAAAACCACAGTGAAAAGGAAGATAAATTAAAATAGAATAAATGAAATAATGAATTCTAACTATAATAACTTAATCTAAGGCAATCTAAATAAGGCAGAGGGGGATATATTTTTTACTTTATATTTTAAAGTGGCTAAAGTTGGGGAGAATTTAAGAAACTGAGGAAGTGTTCATCTGTGTGCATTACAGAAGCAAAATACAGCTTCACCACATTTGTTTCTGACTCAGTGGAATTACGAAAGATCTAAGGTTTATATTCTTCAAACATATCTGAAATGTATTCATGACATAAACCATTAAGTGATGTATAAAATAGAAGGAGCACTTTAAAATCTATTCCATGACTACCTGGAAGCCAGTGTAAAGATTTAAGAGCAGGCATAATGTGCTCTGTTGTCCTGGTTATGTTGGAACTCTGAATGGACTAAAGTTGAATGGTTTTGGGAAAGACCAGATTACAGACTACGGCAACAGTCCATCCAGCATGAGATGAAGGCATGAATAAAATAAGGTGAGAAATAACAATGTCTTCTCCTTCTTGATATATAGAATTATTTTCATTTCTTGTGGGGTGGCTATGGCTTAGAGGTAGAGCAGTTCATCTTCTAATTGGAAGATCGGCAGTTCAATCCTGGCTACCCCCAGCGCACATGACAAAGTCTCCTTGGGCAAAATACTGAACCCCAAATTGTGCTTATTTCCAGAGATTTTATGAAACAGTGTTGCATCGGGAAAAAAAAGCCTCCATCCCTTCTTGATCAGCTACAACAGGCTAAGCTGTAGCCTCTGTATGTGGATGTGCATGGAGAGCAGGATTGTGTTGAGCTACTTTAATGTACTTTTCATACAGTCACAAAGGCACATCCTCAGCTCAAGTTGGCACGGTGAGAGAGAGAGAAAGAGAAAGAGAAAGAGAAAGAGAAAGAGAAAGAGAAAGAGAGAGATGTGGGCTAAGCCCCAATCTAGCTCCTGGCTGCATTTCAGAGGAGACACTTGGGAGTAAGACTGAAGGTAGCTTTACCTCATGCAAACACCAAGCTTCCTTCATATGTCCTTCTGTCTTATTTCATAGTTCATAAACTTGCAGCATTTTCTGGTAGTCCATTTTATTACCCCCTGAAAAATGCAATGGGATGCCTAATGTTAAAAGCATATAACCTGAAAGGTGACAAACGTGACTGATATGAGTGCCTGTTTACCCATTTACATATTTTTTTTGCATAAGCATTTAAAGGACATGACAAAATGAAATGGCACAGAAACAAGTATAAAAATATTTAAAATTTTTAATTACTAAAAGTTTAAATCCACAAACACTTTTGTATCCACCTAAAATGAGGATGAAAATATTTTGGCGAAATCAACACCTACTGGACATAGAGATACAGATAGTGTTATGGAATTCCAAACTAAATCAGTAGCGCTATATCCTGTCTTAGATACAGTTCTTCAAAAGACAGTTTTGTTGCCTTTATTGCTGCTTTTGGCTGCTTTTTGCCTTTGTTTGATAGGAACAGTTGAAGAGAGACAGGGAATGTGGGAGAGAAAGAGAGGGTATCAAAGGGCCACAGGTTGGATTCAATCCTGGGCCACTTCAGTAAGGCTTGTACATGGTGCACGCACTCTACCAGGTGAGCTACCACAGTCATTGATACACTGATATGTGAAACAGCATAACAGTGAGTGGAATGTACTTTCTAGTACACTATTACACCTCTGACTGCTCAAAGCGCTTCACACACTACATATCACATTCACACACAGATGGCAGGAGCCAACTGCCCATCAGTATAAAGTAAACTAATCATTCTCACACTCAATCTTGCTCACGGACACTTCGACGAGGCTTCCTGGGGAAGCCAGGATCGAACTGACAACCTTCCGATTGGTGGACGACCCAGCCGCCCAGATGAGTGCACCTCACCAACTCAAGAATTACCCAATTTACTGCACATGTTCATAAGGGGTAACTCATTACCAAACTAATTACATTCATTTATTTTCAAACTTATTTCTTAAATTATTCATTTTTTTCTTTTCTTATAGTGTACCTGCATAAAAGATCAGTGGCTCAGACAAAATCCAAACTCAGACCAAACTCAAAGATACAGTCGGATTTTGTGATATTGCCCCCCTTGTGTGTTGTTTCAAAACAATGAGTTGGGAGGATAATGGGGATCTGGGGGGGAAATCATATTTAAAATCAGGGAGTGAATCTGTAGGAGACGAATACATTAGGCAGTAAATTAGGGAGGCAATAAACAAATAAAACAAGACCCCTCGATTTTATTGCCTCATCTGCCACTTTGTAAGCATGTACTGTATGTGCATACTCACAGAGGATGTCTCCTGTCATCATCCCATGATTAATCCACTGACAAACATCAGGCCAATTAATCTACAACAATAATTAGAAATGTCTGGCTGCTCAGTGGTGCTGAACCAAGTCAGTCAACAGGGAGCTCTGGGTGACAAATCTGTCCAACATCAACCACGTTGGAAAATGCAAGGTACTTTTTTTATATGCAACAACAGTGAGAACTGAGGTACATTTGTGAATCAGTGGTCAGTACAATTTATGAGGAACAACATGTGGATATAGAACGGTGAAAAAAGACCAAATGTGATTTACTGCGGCTAAAAAAGAGGGATATGGGGATGTTGGTGAAACAGCAGCTTATTAATTTCTAAAGAACAACATCTCACTTACCCTGACTTGTCCTACAAACAAATTGGCCTCTTCTTCTCGGACAGTAAAATTAGTGGGTATGGTGAGGTTGAACGCAGGGTCATTATCGTTGACATCAGTGACGACAATGTTCACAGTAGTTGTGGATGTCTAAAAAAAAAATTATAATAATAAAGCACAATAAAGACCAATGTTATTCAGTGTTCCTTTATAACAAGTGTTCATTTTTCAAATACAAAGACCAAAAACACAGCACAAACCACAGAAAAATAATACATTTGGATAATATAATTTGGCTAAAAGGTGAAGCCAACTTTTAAGATTACAATTAGTGTAAGTTTAGAAAATGATTTTCTCTCATGCCCAAATAATAATTTTAAGCATTAGAATGAAACAAGGTCGACTGCTAAAACTGATTGATAACAAATAATGATTTTAAAAATTCCTTTTGACCCTGTGAAAACTAAGATAAACAGAAGGCAAAAGACAAAAAAAGATAACTACGGTGCTGTAGAGAAACAGCACAGATTAGCAGCTCTGTTTTTTTTGTGGAAACATGAGCTTTCATGATGCATAAAAATGTACCCAGCTTTTCTTTCGTTACTGGTTAACAAGGCAACAGTAGAACAGTAGTCTTGCATTAGTAGACAAAAAGAAAGGAACTACAACTAAAAGACAAAGACAAGAAACAAGGTAAAAATGCTAAACTGTTATTGCTGTCAGAAACTTCCTATCAGGAAATTAAATCTAGACTAAATAAATGAAGACAAAATCTATTCATTCAATTCCGGAAAAGACGACAGATTCTAGTGTTGGTATGTGGTAAGAGTCATGCCAATTTAGCTCTACCCTAAATTCTCAAAAGACAATTGCTTTCAAATATCAAGTTGTTGGTTAAACTACTGTAATTCTTTTTAGTTGTCACAGAGAGATGAATAAGGGGCCTAATAGATCTGGTAGAAATTTCAAATCACATTTATTAACATCTGAAAACATATCATTTTAGGTAAGTATACTGTTTGTTGATTTCTCATCAGAATTTAAAAGTGTATAGTCATTTATGCTAGCGGACACTGGTTTATGCATATTTTACTCCACATCCACATCAGCTGTCACATTCCCATCAGCTTTTCACCTGAAGTCCACAGGCAAAAACAATAACTAAATCAACTATATAGTGTTTCGTGATCCCCTGAATTTTCATCTAGAACGAGCATCAGGTCAAAATTTGTATTTGTCCAATACTTGTCTTCCTCCTAAGTACAACCTCACAGAGCTGCAACTGTGGCTGTACACTCTGAGTCTTGTTAACATTCAATACAAATGATGACGGACATCACATAAATGGCGCCACAACCCCTGTATATGTGAATGACAAAACTAATCGAATGTGTGGAGGAATGCGCCGGCAAGCACTTACATACTTCAGTAAGATTATATGGAATTTGAATGCCAACACTAATGCTTTGTTTGCAGAAATATATAATGTACTCTGCCACTCAGTTCAGAGTATATTGACCTTCTGCATTCTTGTTGGGGCAGATACATTTAAGTTAGTTATTAAGAGCCAACTGTACAAGGTTGTAAGACTAGGTGGCCCAGTATCTGGGGCATGAAAGAATGAAATGAGATCCATCATATCTTCCTTCCCCTGATCATACACTTTTACTTTTCAGAGCAAAGGTTCAACAAGCCCAGGATGCTTTATATGGCATTAGAAAATGTTGTAGTTGTGGACAACATTTTCTTCATGTTTACAGTAAATTTAATTATGTTTGTGTGTGTTTTATATCATGTTTTTTAATGTAGGTTTGTTTGAATTGGTAAATTCCTCCCAGTGTCATTTAAGGTGTTCATTCATTTGCAGGGCCAATGTGAACCAATGTACTGCTGTTAACCTTCACATACCTACAGCACTCCTATAAATCAATGTAGAACAATTGCTGAACATGAGCAATCTATAATCTCTCAGTCCACAGGGAAAAAGCTGCATGGAAATAATGGTGTAAATGGTCTGCTTTCGGGGAGAAAGTATGGGTGGGTTGTGGGAGGAATTGGTCCTTGCAAGAAAAAATACTTCCCTGAAGACAGCAGTTTGATGTTGCCCTGGCAGATGAGACATTCAGCAGCGCATGTCACAAAGGAAATGACCTAGTTAACGTCACCTTCATCTCACTCTGAATTCCTTCACCATTGTTGTTTTCTTTGTTCTGGCTTCTGAGACGTACATAATCAGTCCTTTCATGTACGAGTTGACATGGCAACCCATGCTGAAAACCATCACACGCCATGCCTCTTTTGCTCTTTCACTACTAAAACTAGGATACAAGAGGACGCAGCTCACCGTCAGTGTGGTGATGGGATCTACTTATTTTTCATTTCACAGAAAACCTGACGTGTCTCCATCCTGGTGTGGGTGTTCTTATCAAAGCCAAGAATCTTACCTCTACGGCCACGGGTGTGATTAATGAGGTGCCATTATTTATTTAACATAAAATAGATGGAGCTCTGCGATGTCTCGTCTTCTGTCCTCACTACCTGAAAGATCCAGAGGTGACTGATGGTGCTTTGCCTTCCAAGTGACAACCTGACCAGACACCATGTTGAAGGAACTGATATGATCAGGCTGTTAGGAGTCATGTACTCAAGAAGATCGACTTCAACAAGCCATGGGTGAGTTTCTGGGATCTGCATCTGCTTGGTGGTTATGATTACAGCTAGCACTGTTGAGAATACAAATTTTTAATTGGTCACACAGATTAGCACTATTTTTTCACATAGATGTAAGAGTTAAAATTCAACAAGAATTATGAAAACAAAGTGTGTGTGGTCAGATTTGACTATACTCAAAGAGAAGTAGCACCAGGGGGAAGATGGCTTGCTTCGCTCCTTGTGTCAGGTTCCCATGGTTACCAGTGTTTTGTGCTAATTACACATCAGAATCCCTTTTCTCTGTCGCCTTCTTCTTATTTTCCCCTCCTCCAGTTCGTATTTTGATACTTTCTCTGTCTCCAGCCCTCCCCACTGTACTTTGTATTACTGAATGAATTCCTCACCTCCACCCTCCTGCAACCCTTTACCCCTCTACCTCATTCAACTTCCTTTCTGTTGTGACAGCATTTCTTCCTAGCTGTGACATTTAGCACACACGAGTCAGCCAGTAATTTACTCTGTGGACAAGACATTTCACATAGACAGACACACACTACACAGGTAAAGGTTGTTGGTTTGTACAATCCCTCCATCAATATCAGGACAAAGAGAACCAGCTTGTGGTTATCTCATTCTGTGAGGTGAAGCCCCATCTTACACTCTCTTTATTTATTTGCTCTTTCCTCTCTGACCCTGACACTGTGCATCTCCTCTGCCTATCCCTGTCTACTCCCACAGTTCTGGAGCACTCACAAATACTGGGACACACCAGCAGCACATATGCTTCTTATATAGCTCCACTTGACCAAAACACGTGGTCTGCCAATGGGTGAAAAGGAGCTGTAGTTCTGAGTGCTTAAGCATGTGCAGGTGACCTATTACCTACCACACAACGCATCTTAAAAAAGAAACCACATTTCACCTCTGCCTAGAATAGAGACAGCTGCAAAAACTGAGTCAACTGAGGTGAAGTCTAATTAAATTAAGACGGTTTATATGATTTTTAGCTCTCGGTGGGAGATGGAGCAGGCAGCATTCACTTTCAGTTATAGCGTCTGCTGTTACACTAGGCTAAGCTACAGAGACAGCTCTGTGAATGTAAACCCTCAAAAGTCACATATTTCTCATAATGATATCAAACGGGAAGCCGTTTTCTAAATTACATCCTCTTCACAATTACAATTAAAGACCAGTTCATTAGATATGGTTACTACTACTCAGGTGAAAAAAGTTGTATACTTTATTCTGTAGCTCTGAAAGAGGTTTCTCAAATCTGAGAAAAATAACTGATGACGTGAAAGTGATGTCATCAGGGTATTCTCCGTGTGGGCACTACACATTTCTGCCTGCGAAAGCCTACGTTACAAACTGAAGATGTGGAGTTTGAAAGATGTGAGCATTTACTAGACAGGGAGGGTCTAAATAAATGATGTTATCAGCTGCATGATGGGACATTGAGGATCTCGTGTTTTTTTTTTTTATGAGTCATTAAATGTTAAAGTGCAGCTAGTTTGCAGCTATATCCATTCATTAAATTTGCTCTTGCTTATTCTTATTTCTCATATCATTTCAGTGAATGCTGCCCATCCACTTTGCCTAAAGAATCGTTATCTTATCTTAAAACAAACTCAGCATGTTATCTAAATTATTTTGGATACAATGTTAGATTCCTTTGCCCAAGGAAATCTCTAGAGTAAAATTGCTTTTGACAGCTCAAACCAGCTGTAGTTAAAATACACACCAACAAAATGTAATTTTGTCAGATGTAAAATTTTAACAGCAGTAGCAAGAAATAGTAAATATTTGCACTACAAACAGTGATGTTAGAAGCAGCACAGAGCAAGCACCATATTAGCAACAGGAAAATGTAACGTTTTAACCTTGATGTGCATAATACTTTACTAGGTCGTGTAGTTGCAACTTAACAATTGCTATTTGCCAGTGAAAAACATTAACATTATTGCAGGGTACTAACTGCTCATTGCCTTGGTAATTGCAAAGCTAAACATTCACTCAATGAGAATTCAAGTTTTAATAAAGGGAAAGGACTGACTGAGTGACAGACCTGAACATCAGTCCTGATCTGTCATGTGGGAAAAAATACCTTTAACCCAATACACAATTGTATTCTCAGGTAACAAAGTCAAAAAATTATAATTTCCGCATACAGTATTTGGACTTACAGGAGCATGCAGCCCTTATTAATCTGGCGTAACACTGGTTTGGCACAAATAAGTCACCTGACACCTAGTGCTACCACAGAGTTTATGAATTTGTGACAAAAATCTGAGTATTGTACTCTGTGAGTTAGCTTTTCCAGGCTAATGAAGTACTTAGGTTCAGTAAGCCAAATTTCCAAGCTAATAAGCTTGTATGAGAAGGTCTTATTTTTGAGCTTAATGTGTTCAAAATGTTTGATGAGTGCCGACCCCAAGGACTCAGGCCAACAGTTTAATAAAGAGGATTGTGCCTCACCCCTCCAGGGTTGCCGTCGGAAGCTGTGACAATCAGACGGTACTGATCTGTGGTCTCTCTGTCCAGAGGCTTTCCCAGAAGTAGAAGGCCAATCCTGTAGAGATAGGTCAGAGAAGACACTTTTTTTTACTATGACACAGAGATAACTAGAGACATTAATAAAACAACCTCACAAAGGGAACACAATATAGGGCTTTGTGAAGTCCCGTTCACATGTTGCTTGTTTGAGTGACATCAAGAAAAAGCATTAATTTAAATGTGTTCAATAGTTTTGAATACTTTGTCGCTGTGGTAAAAGAGGGTGATGGAGAAGGCTGCACTCCAGAGTTTATTTGCTTCCAGATTAGACAGATTTAGAAAACATAGTCGATGATAGAGAAGGATGAGTTTAGGGAGAAGAGCAGGTGGGCTTTTAAATGCTCCCACTCTGTCTTTCTCTCTCTGTAGCCCGCCTCTTGCTCCCAAAGCACATGGACTACAGACAGAAAGATTTATGTTTTCTTTCCAATGACTGCAGCACGGCGGCCCTCCTGCTCGTTCACAAGGTATAAATTTGGCACTCTGGCATTCCAAACACAAAGTGTGGGTGCATTCCTGAGCAGAACACTGAATTATCTTTGTTTGTACACACAGGCACACAAGACATGTGAGTGCAAGTGAAGACACACAAAAATGCACGTACACAGCATGCACAAAACATTTTCATTGCCACACTTAGAAGAGGCTCGGCCAGAATCGCAAACAGAAGGAAAGACGAATGCATCTGAACGCACTGCTGGATTAATGTCCGTCACAATTCCCTGCTGTCCCCCTGTTCCTTCACATTTCTAATTTAAAGCTCTTTTGGCCAAACAGTCCAAGCAGAACCTGACCACTACTTCTTTCCTTCCTCCCCGGCACACAGCTGCCCAAACTATAAAGCCTCATCTTAAAATCTGACTGGCAAATTACCTAAACATTGTCTATTTCTCTAAGCACATTTGCCCCGAGACATTGCCTTGAATCCGCCACTGTCGTCAAGTGCTTGCTCATGGTGGGGTTTGTTGGTTCTCTGTAAATAATATTATAAAGAGTAAGGTCTAGACCTGCTTTATAGGAAAAGTGCAATGAGATAACTTCTGTTATGGATTGGTGCTATATAAATAAAATAAACTTGAATTGAATCCAATACACCTGATGGTCGGTGGTTCAAGAGGGCAAACACAGCTTTCTAAAAACACCATCAAAATGCAGCACACCATCCTTTAATGGCTGCTGTGCTCATGTTTATTTATACATAAGCACAAGAGTAGAAAATAGCCCTCTCTATGCTCAATGAAGGTAAAGGTACAGGAAGCTTTTATGTGAATATGATTATGAAGATATTCAGTGATAATTGTCATAATTACTCTGATAATGATGATAATCTTGATGGTCATGATTACAAAGATTAGAATGATTAATGCCACTTAGCCAGCCTGGGGAGTTCATTCCTTACTATAGCTAGAGTGCTGAACTACACTTGAGCGGCTGGGTCTGAGAGGTTCACTGATCATGTGTGATAGCGTCCTGCTTCCTCTCCCCAGCCACCACAAATGAAAAGATGTTGTCAGGACACACAGGATGCTGTTAACAGCAACGTCTAGAGCGACAATGGTGCAGCTTAGAGGCTATCCATCCCAGTCATACTAAGTCAGTTGATCTTTCGTACTGCTCAGATCGCGTTTGTATAATGTAAATTGGACTTTATGTACAGGACGTTGGTTCCTGGTGGCATGATTTTTTTTTACCTCAGTTACAATAACTTTGATAGGATAACTCTCATATAAGATAAGATAACTTAATTCCACAAGAGAACATTAAAGAGAAATGTGTGATATTTAATTGTAATCTATGTCAATATAATATAAATATAAAAAATACTTGTTTTGAGTCTATTTATGTAGAACTGACTCTAGAGTGTTTGGTTTCACAGGGCAATAACAAGTGTACCTTCTCCTGAACTTTTTTCAATTTCAATTCCAATTTTACTTTGAAGCAAGACAATCGGCTGCCAACTGGAACACAGGGCCACAAGGAGGCACTGAAAAAGCTCAAGTATTAAAGTTGGAATGGCCTCTATGTTCGCTTTTTGTGGCTTTGAGATGCGACAAAAAAAAGCTGTGGCTTCAAAGGGGAAGCCGTCATCAACAAAAAAAGAATAGCAGTTAAAATAGCAGCAACATCTGTGGATTGTAGTCCAGCCAACATTGGATTTTTTAACAACACTGAAATCTACATGTAAAATAAACGGATAACATATAAGTAGAAAGTAATTTTTAAACAAACACATAACATAAACAAACAATTTTGATAATTTATCACTTATTGGCCCACATATACACTATACCTACAGCATATATCTGTAATAAGCTAATATTGGCCCGGCTGATTTATTGGTTTAGCTCTATTTATAATTGCGACACTGTTGCATTAAACTTCACGAAGGGTTAAAAACTGTATAATTGAAGTTCAAATTGTACTTGATCTGAGTTGAGACTAATCTGATATTGATATTTAAGTTTATATATGTATTTTTGAGTGATTTATAGGTTGTTATTCATTTCAATAAAGATCCCTTAAATTGGTATTATTAAGAATTCTGATGGATACGGTGTGTACTGAATTGGACATGTTACAGTTAAAATGAACTTGTCAGTTCTCTTTGGTGGAAAAACTATGAAATGGAGACACCTAAATTACTTCTTTGGCATTTTTGTTCTGGCATTTCTTACTTATTGTAAGGCAACTGTGAAAAGCTACTATCAGCTGATAGATCAGTTGAGGGGTACATTTATTGCCTCCCCAGGAGGTGCATGGGAGTTCAGTAGAAATACTTGAGACTTATTTGTGATGCTTTAAACTGTGATCCTGCCTCTGCCGGTTAGTATGTCATTACTGAATGCTCTCTGTACATCGCCTGGTGGCTGACAGACTCTGAGCCACTGATTAAAGGCTGCGTCCTGCTCACTATGGTGAGTGAATCTGAAGCAATTCCACCTCACTCAGGGGAACCTGCCCCATTTATAGGCAGTTATTGACTGGAGAGCTCATTATTGGTAATAGTGGGATTGAACCAGCCCCATATGTAGCCTGAATCTGAACATGCAGCAATGCAAAAATCTCTTCACTGAATCATATTGGAATTCTGAAAGGTTGAAAAATGAGAGTGTGAAGTAGGGCTCTGTATATTGCACACTCATCAGGTGTACAAGCTAATCATTCTTTGATGTATCATGTGCTATAACAGCACCAGCTTGAAGTTATTGTATTGCTAGGTTGCTGATAGCATGTGATAGCATTGTTATGTTTCTGCCACACAAAGAATGTACTGAAGGAGAATGTCTATATCTGTTTCAGCAAGATTTCTGTCATATCTGGTATAAGAGATTAGAGTGGCATCGGCAAAAATAATGGACTTGTATTTATACAGCTATGAAAACATAAAGTAAACATAACTGATTAAAACATAATTTTAACACTGTGGAAAAGACTAAGATTAAACAAATGGCAGGAATACAGTGCTGTAACACAAGCTTGTCCTTGCATATTTGGGATACCAAGGATGCAGACAAAAGAGGTTTTAATCAATTAGTAAGAAACGTGTCTGGCAGGGTCCTGCATTTTCAGTCTCCCCACGTCTCTTCTCTCCATATTTGCCTGCTTATTTAAGGGATGGTAAAACGTACTGACCACTTTAATATTTTATGCCTTTTCCTTGCTCCCAGCTAGTGGTCGAGTGAGGTGGGTTTTTCAAATGCTGATGTCGATTAGTAAATATTTGGGGTCCATTTCCTCTCCACATATATTTGGTGTTTGATGCCCTGTCTTCTTTCAGAGAGCAGAGAGGCTCAGAAGGGGACAGAGCTGGAGAGAAAGAGGAGAGAAGACCGAGTAGCCATCAAATAAAGTTTTATTCTGTATGATTATTTCCAGTTCTTCTGAGCTTCTAGTAGCTCTGGCCTAATTGTAAATTGGCTTTGTAAATATTCATGTCTCTCATTGTTTTCTTTTGGCTTACATAGTAGGCTACAGAAGAATATGGTATTTTGATGATATATGAAAGAACTTGTCCTTTTCACCTCCTCATACCACTGAGAAATATATCCGTATCTTGAAAATTTTAATCAATCACAAAACAATAGAACTCTGATCTAAGATACATTTATGTATATATCATACAGATATTCAATGCATTAAAAAAAGAGATCAATGCATCTTGGGTCATCTAAGCCAGTCTAGTTAATCTTTGGTTGAACATGGAAGTTGCTTGACATTTCCCTGGATTTCAACTCTACTTGCCAAATATTGTTTTGTTTTTTTTGTCCATATGTTATTTTTTTTATTATTGCTGTTTCTGTCTATGCTTTACATATGCCATCTATTGCATGTCTATCTGTCCTTGAAGATGGATGCTATGTTGCTCTTCCTGAGGTTTCCTCTCTTTTTTCCCCTCATTAAAGTTTTTTTGGGGGAGTCTTTTCTTATCTGAATTGCCATTGATGCAAATTTGTGATTTGTGATTTTGGGCTATACAAATAAAATTGACGTGACTAGAACATTGGCATCACGGGCACAAATAACTGCCCAAGGCAGCCAGTGAGTGTAAATAGGTGTGCTTTTCAACTTGGTTAATTGGGATTATTGATGGTGCCAACAGCCAGCGCCAGTGTTCATAAAACAAAGTCATATATTGGCTAATAAATCAGCCAAAACCAATAATTGGCAAGTCAGCATCTACTCCCTACCATCACAATTACACATCCCTTCTCCTCTCATTTCTTCTTCCCCACCACCTTCACTCGCTCTGGCAGTCTGTATCATTAGAGGGAATCTAATGATGATAGTCAGACCTTGCCTGGTTTGTTCCATGGTCATCACAGTGAAGGGAAGAACACTGTGTTTCAACATATTATTAATATTTGTCCACGTATAGCCTTTGCACTTGAGAGAACATCAAACACACAAGCTTATTGAAGACTTTCATAGCTGTGATGTCTTTTTGGTTGTGTCTTTTAGATCATAAGTTTAATAAAGCGTTTGATAAACGAGCCACTGTACACAAGAGCTTCGTCTCAATAAACTCTCAAACTGATGTCAGCATTTCAAGCAGTTTGCCAGGGGCTTGTTATTGTAGTTGTGGTTGTATCCATCCATTATCCCCGCTTATACTGTTCAACATGCATGAGAGGTGGGGCACACCATATATAGACACATTCACATCAACAAACTATTTATGGTAAATGGACTGTACTTGTATAGCGCCTTTCTAGTCTTTCTGACTACTCAAAGCGGTTTTTACACTACATCACATTCACCCCATTCACACACATTCATACACTGATGGCAGAAGCTAACTGCCCATCAGTACAAATTAAACTAATCATTCACACTCACTCAGAGACCGAAGGTGCAGCTTCAGGAGCAGTTCAGGGTTCAGTATCTTGCTCAAGGATACTTCGACACATGGGGGGAAGCGGGGATCAAACCGCCAACCTTCCGATTGGTGGACGACCGCTCTGCCACCAAGCCACAGCCGCCCCAATTTACAGTCTCCAGTTCGCCTACAGTAATCTACATGGCATTGAACTTTGAGAGGAAACCAGGGTCCTGGAGGAAACTCACGCAGATACAAGACGAACATGTAACTTTAAGCAATTTCCTATTCCTATTTTCATTTTAAAATCATGTTGTCAGAGGAACGTATGAGTAAAATGCTGTTGATCAATAATTTACTAGCCATTCAATCCATCCATATATCTACACAACCATCCTTCCATCTCGAGTAGGCTTTGGTGGGAAAACCTTAAGGGGCCCATCTGTACTTAAAAAAATCTGGACTTACGTTTCAGAGAGGTTGAAGACCTTCTGGGAATCCCCACTCACAATACGGTATGTGATCGGGTCATTTTCTCTGTCTGTGGCCTGGGGGAAAGAAAATAAAGGCCGGATCTTGACGATCATATAGTACCATTAAAGGCTATGAGATATGACATTTGAGCAACAAGGATGCTGGACTGGAGTGAAAGTGAGCATACTGAATGCTGGAGAGTGAAATGTTAGAGAAAAGAGAAAAACAAATATACCATAACAATTTACTAAAATGTCATGAATTTAAAAACTGTAGCATCATACTGAATGCCTCATTAAATGCCAAATTTTCCTATTCACATATGCCTTGTGTGTGTAATTGCGGATTAGTGACTCACCTGCAGATTGAGCAGAATAGCGCCTATCCTCATGGCCTCGCTCACTTCCAGGCTGTAGGTGAGGAGAGGGAAGCGTGGGGGGCTCTGGTTGTTGGGCGGCAAAACCTCAATGTACACTGTAGTGATGGAGCTCCTGGCAGAAAGAAAAGCACACATCATCCCACTGACAGCACCTGTTGAGCTGTACTGAAGTACCTTGCCCACAGCATAGTGAAAAATATTCATAATATATAATCCTACACCAAAGCTCTTTTGTGTGGAGTTTTGATTGCACAACTCGAAAAAAACTCAACAGATTTAGGTCACATTTCGACTAAGAATCTATCTGGCTCACAATTGTATCATGAAAGTTTCTTTATACATTCTTAAGGGTCAAACACGGTGCAGGCCTTTCATTCATGATTTGTTCATGAGTGACAAATCCACTTGCTTTAAATCAGCCTGCTTGTTCTCAGTTGTTCCCAGCAGCACAAATGTAACTGGACTAATGGAACTGACTGTGTTGGCCATTTATTAATTCATTGTGTGAGACATCTTTTGTTGAATTGTGACAAAGGTACATGTACAAATGTACTTAAAGATGATCTGACATGTGCAGTGCAATAACCATTTTAGCATTATGTCAACCTGTAGCCTGCTGTAGCTTGTTTTAATCGTAGAGCATTTAAATGTGTCTTTGCCAGTTATTGTTTCACTTGGTGAAATCAAAGAGGCCACCTATTCCACCCCCAACTACAATGTCTTATACTTTGAGTTAAGATACTTTGCGTTTGCACATTATTAATTACTTGTTTTCTAATCACAAGATAAAGAGGAGACAATGTATGGAAGATCGCATACTAGAATCTCTACAGTGTTAGATGGAACAAGACCATCTGTTTTTTTGAATCAGAAATGTTATTTCTCCATAATTTAGACCAGAGAAGACTTTCCATGTCATTCAGAAGCTAACTT
This sequence comes from Coreoperca whiteheadi, assembly GCA_011952105.1. Taxonomy (NCBI): domain Eukaryota; kingdom Metazoa; phylum Chordata; class Actinopteri; order Centrarchiformes; family Sinipercidae; genus Coreoperca; species Coreoperca whiteheadi. The sequence continues at coordinate 12,152,069 of CM022471.1, forward strand.
GTGAATCAATGTGAGCACATATTGAATTAAAAAAGACTTGTAAAACAATGCATGCTGGTAGCTCCCCTGCAACCCTGAAGAAACACAAAAATGAAACTGACTGCCTATGCTCTGGAACAACCTAGTAATTCTACAGATGCAGAAATATTTTACTGTTCAAAGAAATCCCACATAAGAGGAGAGCTAGCATAGGTTCAAGGCTACTGTACCTTCTCTGGGTTTCTGGTGCATTGTCAGATGCCTTGACAGTCAGTGTGTAAGATCGTCCCACAGTTAAAGTGACACCAGGCGCCACAGTGATGCGTCCAGTGCGATTACTAATGATGAAATGTCCTTGGGCACCAGCCAGTATCTCATAGGTCACCAGACCATTCAGTCCCTCATCAGCATCTGCTGCTGTTAACTGTGAGAATAGAGGGAGAGAAAGAGAGAGATACACATTATAAAAAAAAATAATGTTTATATTTGTATCTGTACTTGGTAGTTTTACAGGGGGAGTTCTACACAGATGCCAGTAACATATTTACCAAACCAGTCAAGCAGTAAATATTTCTCAGTAGGGGGGTTGTGGACTGACTTCAGACAACTTGCCTACCAACAGCAGAATTGATTTTGGTGGTGTATTATTATTTCATGTATACATGACCTGTCTTTCATGTATAGATATGAACAAATGTTTGGAATTTAGCTGAAAGTATATATGCTACTGATGTTGCAGTCTGACCAATTTTTTCTGCTGGCTGCAATTTCCTCACTCCTGGTGATTGCAGTTTGGTGACCTTAATGATCAATAAAGACTGGATTAGATGGAATTAATGCTACCATTTGTACGAGATGGATTACAAAGCTGTGGAAAGACAGCTGTCGCATAAAGTTTTTTTGGGAAGTAAGATGAAAAAAAGCATAATATATAAATATATAATTTCTTGCATACTCTTATCAAATGAATTAAGCAGCCACCATTTTTACCAGTTATTTAGGGCACACTGCTGCTTGTAATTATGAGCCCTCTTGGTGTAGTTGGCTTCATATCTTTAAGGCCATGAAACATTAATCCAAGCTGCCCAGACCTCCTTTTTCATGCTCCTGACGTTGGAGTAAAAGCTTTAGCATCAAATAAGCAGCAGCATCCTCAGAGGGGCTGCGGCTCTCATAAATGGCTTATAAAAATCGGTTAAGCGGTCATACCGGACACTCTGTGACCCCTGGCCTCATTTCAGGGAGGGCGATACGGCTGGTTTTTAAGACAGATTAAACTTGACCTTTTCAGGGTCTGACATTTTTTTTGTAGAGGCTGTGCTAAGAGGACAGATCAACTTAAAAACAAAGAGATCATGCTCCGACTACCAAATAAGAGACAATGAAATGATGGAACTCAAATGAACAGATATAGCAGAATAGGTTTATAGATTTACATATTGAAGACTGTGTGCATGTATATGTGTATATGTGCCTGTGCATGTGTGCATGAATGCTTGCTTTAGCTGATATTAGCATGTGAATATGTGTGTTTGAAAATAAAAATAAAATCATGACCTTTAAAGCCAGTGCGCATAAAATGTATCAAAACATGTAAAATCATTTTTTTAGAAAGGGGAAAGACTGATAAATGGTCATCACAATTAATTAACTTCAGGCATGATAGCAGCTGATCTACTGGGTAAAAGGTTTCCCAGGCCTGTGCACTGAGGATGGAAAGAAACAGTCTCTCTGACTTGTCTGTCATGACTGCAGATGAGACGAAGGAAACTGTTCCAGGGGTTTGCCTGTCAACACAATGCACTGGATTGTTGTGGTTATTTAATTTGAGCATGAAAGAATGTGTGTGTGAGAGAGATGCTGTGTGACAGAGACAAAGACGGAGGCGTAAAGCAGAGTGCTAGAGCAAGAGACCAAAAGAGAGGTAGAAAGGCGAGAGAACGATTGTTGGATTGATTACCTGTAGTACCGTCTCCCCTGGCTGCATGTCTGTGAAGACTTCAACGCTGTAGGAGACCTCGGCAAACATGGGCGTATTGTCATTGGCATCAATGACCAGGATGTTGACAGTTACTGGGCTACTCTGCTGGACGCCATCTGATGCCACCATCTGTAAACACAAGAAAGAGAAATACGTGTGATAGCTTTAGAAACTGCAGACAAGGTAACAAAGTCTGTTTATTGAAATAAATCACAGACATTTTTATGTTTTTTTTAAAGCTTATGCTATCAGGATTGTTTTGCTTTCATAAGACAACGTGTCAACATGTTTCTACCACCACAAAAAGTCACTCACACTTTGCCTTTGTATATGTTCATTTTTCATTCCCTTAACTTTAGAAAAGCCTTTAAAAAGATGAGGAGAGAGTTTGTATAAAGCATGACTAAAGGACAGTTTGCAAACTGAGCAAATTGTTTATTTGTCCCTGGCAGCTCTGTACTTGGCAAGAGAGAAAGAAAATGGACTGATAACAACAACAAATGAAGTGTAGGAGAGATCTAAACAACAACTGTGGCAGCACCAAGAAATACATGTTTCTGTGGGGGAAATTGCTTTTCCCCAAAAATTTGCACTCGGTGCTGAAATGGAAATAATACGTCTTGCTGGTTATACTGTACACTGTACATCAGGAGGGTGCCTTTAGTAGCAGTTAAACATTCACAGTGAAGGTGTTATACAGAAACACATGCAAACATATACAACAGCAGCTATTTTCTCTCCCATCAAACGTTGTTTCTGTTCTCCAGCCAGCACCAGGAGAGACATGCCAGACATTTTTTAGGAGTCAAGGGGGAAAACCGATTTGGATTTACGGAGTCATCACAACTGTATGTATAGACACTCCATACTTTTACACAAGTGCAAGTACTGACACATGTCTCTGCACAAACACACACATACAAAAACAAATGTAAACAATGTCATGCATGCCTCCTGATTCCTCGCTTCTTCTCTCTCACAGTGAGAATTGAAACAAGACATAAATATAATAATCTATGAATGCTGATATTTATCTAAATTGGATCTGTGTGCTCTCTCGCCTGCGTATCCAGTCCAGGATAGGCTGAGTAAATATAAAATTGATTTGATGCTAGCAACAGGATTTCTCTCAACAATCTCTGAAATAACAATCTTCACAAAAGCAAAAGCACAACTAGAACAAATCTACATCTAGAATTCAGAAAGCATTGCATTCACTTGTAATGTCTGATAATATAGCCAATTAAGATAATTTCTCCAAGCTGCCATTTCTAGTCTTGCAGTATTTCAGCCATGTATTGAACTAGTTGTATGTAAGATTTGGACATGATGGCGGGTTGTGAAATGTCAGTGCAGATTTTGTACACAAAAATGATGTCATGGGTCAAATATTTGTATTGTTACCAGTTAAAAACATTCTAAAAAGGCACCCAGAATATAATAGCGATGGACCACAGCACAGTTATATAGGGGCTCTTAATATAAGCCACCAGCACCGACTGCTCCTTTGCACACCATCTCCGCATTACTACTAACATACTAGCTATGTTGGCATTGTAAATCATGGCCACAGTAGCAAGAGCCTGGTTCACTGGTCCTGCTGTGGTCACTCTGTCTCTGTTTGACCTGTAAAAAGGTGTTTCCTTGTGACTAAATAAATTAAACCGCGAGTGAGGTCAGGAGCACTATGCTGTGTTCACTGTATTGAAGAAACTAGAAATGGTGGGGTTTTTACCATCAGAATGTTTCACCAGTAAGCAGTACATATAGCATTACAGCAGTACTGACATAAGAATGTCATTCTCTGGTAGAGATTGACATTCTTATGTAGGAGGAAATTATCCATAACTACCCGCAAAGGGGTGATACTTTACTAACTGTAAAGATCAATATGCAAGTAGAATTTTTGCTCAAGAGTGTGTGTAGAAGGGCTAGGTGGTTACAAATACATCTACCTCTGTAGCTATCTAGCATTAAATGCATAGCAGGTCTCTGGGAAATATGTTCAACAACAACCAATAAAATGATTCATCAGGCAATAAGCATCGTCTTTCATTCTAGGTAGAAACAGTGATGTGGGGGATGTTCCAGAGAGAAAGATTGGGCAATGCCAATGAAGATCCTGGAAGGGAATTTCTCCTTTAAATCTGATGCAGTCTGCACAAACCATTCTAAAGAACTGAGGGGGCCATGGGAATCTAAAAATGCACTTTATTGAACAGTCACCATTGCAAAGCAGAGGCAAACTGTCAGCTTTCACTGTAATCTGTATTCAGAATGGACCCTGAGCTTAAAAGCTTTTTAAAAGCACTAATATCCAAGAAATAAAACCAGCATTTGAGTTCCTCATGCCTCAAACCACAGAGAAAACTATACTGGACATGAATGCAAGTTGTAAACAAAACTGTTCACACACTCTCTACACACACAATACACATATCATTCCGTCATAAATTGCTGATGTCCAATGCACCCCCAAAACCCAACCCAAACCCAGCATTAAATCAGAATATACAGTGAACCGAATCATCCCTGTTCAGAAACTCCTGCACTCTCCAGGGAACCATTCCCACAGAGCTCACTCAGTTGGTTTGCTGATGCTCTCTATAATCAAGAAGAATCCCCCTGGATGGAAGGAGCTACTGTATTTCCCATGATGCTGCCATCCCTATGGGCAGCACAGAAACAAGTTACTTTGGTAAATCAGGCTGTTGACATCAATGAAACAGCAGTAAAACAGAAACTTAAATAAACCCACTAGCAACACCATACAGTAAGAAGATTATAAATCATAAATTTATGTCGTTTGTCAAAATGTCAAACTATCCCTTTAAAATTGATCAAAAATACAATAGGTTATAATTTTGTAATGTCAAATCCTAAGGTAGAACAATGAATTGGATAATTATCACAATCACAATTTTGTCTTGTCCATTTTGAATTTGTACAGTTGTTTGAGTGACTATCATTGCTTGTATGAGTGTTTGAATGATTTGTAACTAAGTTTAATTTTACTGTAGATTTTATAAGAAAGAGGTGTAATTGAAGATTGAATTGAGAGCTCAAGCCACTGCAATTTAAGAACCACAAGACAATTAATGAAACACAATCATCAATTTGACAATATTTAAGCAACATAAAGAAACGTGCTGCAAATACAGAAGACACAAGCAAATAGAGAAATGCTGCACAACAACAGAACTAAGTTACAACACAATATAAGTTTCCAGGGGACACTAAAAACCGCTGAGCACGCCAATAATTAGAAACAGGCTGAAAAGATCACTCCCCAATTGTACATAGTTTCCTTTTGGGTCTTCTCTCTTCTCTGGGTGTCCTTAAAAGTACTATGTTGTGATCTGGGGCTAACAAATATATGATTTATACATACAGTGTCTGAGATACATCTTATGGAAATGTTTGTCTGGTACTGAATGTCAATTAAAAAAAAGAAGCAGGCTAAATCACAATATCGCCAATAATATCAGAATCATACAATCAGAACATTAAGACTAAAATGAACATGGTTACCTCATTTTCAAAAATCATTGTAAAATGTCTGAAGTATTTATCAGTTTTTAATGTAACCCAGAAATTGTCATCGTGTTTTGTACAGCTTGCAGCGTTTCTGAATTTGTTAGTTTTTTCGGTATTCGCAGCATGTTTCTTTGTGTCGTACTCTATGTGTGCTGTCAAATTTGTGTTTCTAAATTTGCATGTGATTTGCAGTTTATATTCAAAATGCTGCCTTTGCGTTGTCAAACTGAAAATGTGTTTTTCATTATAGGCATGAGTTTTCTTAAACTGCATTATATAACTCTTGATGGTATTAAGTTGATTTTAACTTGAGATAAAAGTCTTGTATTTATTTTTCAACTGAAAATACAAAACTGTAGAGGTCTGATGTGCCTTTGGTTCGCCTTTGGATGGAAATTTGTAAATTCAAGTTAACAGACTCTTTTACAGACTTTTACTTCACTGCTACTTGACCACTGATAAAGGTCATATAGCTCTAAAAGTGTCAGGTCAGCTTTGTATCTGCAAGTGCCTCTTGGTACAGAGCTAACCTGTGACTTCTATTAATATACACAGAATAGTAGATGTAGGTCACAGGGCTTTAGTAGTGCTGTCTTGCAGATAGCTGCGCTGAGTCTGAGACCTACCGTGAAAGTATAGGCCATCTGCTTCTCCCGGTCCACAGGTTTGAGGAGCCTCAGGTAGCGGATTATCCCAGTTGGGGTCAGGCTGAAGATCGTGGTGTAGTCAACCAGGGTAATCTTCACCACGGGGTCTTTCGTCTTCCAACAGAAAGATACACAAAGAGTAACACATTACCATGGCGACATGAGTGTTTCATCAGTTATTTCAAGGCCACAGCTGTGGGGCTGAGAAAACAGTACATTTTGATCTGCCAAAGAGTTGAAAAAGAAATCTGCTGGCAGGTCTCTCATCTGTCTTCAGAAAAAATTTGAAAAGGAGCTGAGGATGGAACGAGAAACAAATGTCTTTTTAACATGACTGTATCAAAAGAGAGGAAATTACTTCTGCTAAATCAACGTACACCCATTATAGCCCCTGTTCCTTTTTAGGGAAAAACTTTGACCACATTAAGCAGTCGTTAAAAAAAACTTTTGTTTAGGGTGCCCAGATGCAAAATAAGCTTGAACATGTATTTTTAAAAAGAGCCATTTACCAAAGACGTATCATCACTGCTCTGTTTAGACCGTGTTAACAAATAAACCTGGAGTCCATTGTGGTCCATTGCTGCAAGTTGGCTTCGATTCACATCCATCAATGAGTCCTCTTAAGAGAGGTTGGTAAACATTAGGACTGGGTGGCTTATTGATTTTGTTATCTCTGTTTCCACTCCACTTTGATTTGTTAATCTTCTCCAAAGAATGAGTAAAGGGATGTTTTGAAAGATGAACTAAAGGTAGTAGTCATTTGTTTTGGCTGTGTGTGTGATAGTGTGTTTTCACCCATTTCAAAAGAAATCTATCAGTGCAAGTTAGATTATGGCATTTAAAGCACTGTTGTGGGCGAATGCACAGAAACATGCACCCACACAATCACAGTTAATTGTGTCAAACAATTATGTCAGAACACACCATTCATCCAACTACACACAACAATCAATTAAAAAAAAGCAAAAAAATATCTTTTGAAAGGGTAAAGTTGGCATTCAAAGAGTATAATTGCAAAAGTTTTTACTTAAGTAACCTCAACAATCACAGTAAAAACATCCATCTGCATATAAAGAAAGAGAAGCACAGCAAATCACTACAAAACACACACTCCCATTAGGATACAAAAGTCAGTGCATCAGCGAGATTAATCTTCTTACACACCCGTCATCACCAGAGACCTGCTTAGTATTTAATTCACCGTTTCTGAAATTTTGAAGTAACAGAAAACATATAATTTCTGTTGTTGTGAGCACACTGGAAAGCTCATGAGAGTTGTTTTTTTCCCTCCAAAATAGAGTTACAAAGTTGATAATTGTATGTTGAGGATGTCTCCAGCAGTGATGAGTGCTGTCAGTTTGATTTTATTTTTCACAAAGTGATGCATGAATTAACAGTAGGGATGTCCCGAGTCAATTTGCCGAATAGGGATCAAGCTGATCAAGGCCTTTTTAATGGATCTGTTTTGGCTATATAAAACCTATCCACTTCCGATCCTTTCTAAATTGTAAGTTAATGTGCTCCAGGTATGGCTGCTGTCAAAGCCGTCACATTTCAGTACGTACAAAACACTGGAACCACTTTCTAACGCATAACATGGCAGGCAAATAAACATCAGTTTCAATCAACGATATCCACATTGACATTGTGCCACAGTGAGAACAGTGAGTAATTTTCAGATACACCAAACAAACAAAATAAAACTAATGTGTTTATCCTACAGCATTTTGGTCAAAGTAGAGATTAAGAGAAGTTGTCTAAATCCTAACCAAAACTTTCTTGTCTCAACAGCTCCACACTGACACTCTCTCTCCGAGGATATTATACAAAACACTCTGTAATGCTATACAAAATATTGTACGAAACCAATTAAAGCTGTGATGCAGGTTTAATGCAGAGATGTTAAGCAGTCAAATCCCTTAATTGGTTTGGCTTTACAGATATAAATGTAGGCCTACTTTAAGCTATTAAGTGTGCTCAGTGCAGCTGTATTATGCAGGAAAACATAAATATTGGATTCATGGGTATGAGAAGATACTCAATATTAAAAGGACTCATATCAGAGATTAGGAGCAAAAACCTTGATCGAGACATCCCTATATTACACTCTGTGTGTGCGACATTGCATCTAAAAACAGCCCCTTTACCTACAGGTGTATCACCAGGAGCCAGCTACAGCAAGGAAAAAAATACAGCAGGAAAATTACTCATGAACGTGTTACTTTCTGTGAGTACACAACACAAAACACATGAATAAATGTGGACTTTTAATCAATATTTAATCAATGCACTACAAGTGCTTTGTGTTTGTATGCACACATGCATGGGTGGACATGTGTAAAGTGTAGGCAACAGTGAGCATAGGCTGATAAAGGTGGTTTATTTCTACCTCCTCAATGTCATTATCCAGAGCGACGATCCCCAGGGGGGCGGTGAGGTTGGCACTGGCTGAGATAGTCGTGCCCACTGGGGAGGACTCACTCACATAGCCCTGATAGGTGGCAAACTGGAAATATGGTGCCTGGTTGTTCTCATCCAGGATTTCGATAATGAGGTCAGCATAGGCTGGGAGGGGATGACCGTTGTCCTGTTCAGCCTGAAAACAAAAAAAAAAAAAAAACAAGAACAAGAAAGAGGGAGAGAGAGAGAGAGAGAAAGTCATAGAGTTCAACAAAACTTTAAAGAAGTCTACATAAAAAATAAAAAAAACAGCTGGAATTTTTTAGGAAGTACTAATAATGAGTTGGATGATGAGAGAATAACACTCAAGAGTGATGCTGTCCCAACTCTTGTGCATGCACAAGGACAAAAAGGCATAATTTCTCTGAGTGTCATTTCAATTACAAAAATTACATTGACTAAATTTAATCAGGGATCCACTTAGGATTAGGCTTCAGTAATTACCAGGGCACTTAACACAAATACCATCATTTGTAGGGGAAATACAGCAATTAGTGGCTCTTGCTACTTTATCTAATGGGTGACCAATGATAGAAGGAGGCTCAATGGAAATATTACAGGCTGAGTTGGTGCCAAAATGAAACAATTAACTAGTAAACAAGTCTACTAGCACTTGTTTCCAGTTTCCCATGCAGCATCCAACCACAGAACACAACTCTTTTAAATGTCACCTGGCAAGTCTGCTAAAAATAACAATTTAGGAAATTAGTTAAGTTAAAATTGCTGAAACAGTTTGTGAGAAAACCAGGAATATTTTCCAAAAATCCCATTCCTACTACATGAAATCAATAGACTTTCTAAATCTATAAAATATTACAAAACACTAGAACATGCAGTGTAACGTTACAACACAGTTTACACATACACCCCCAGAGCAGTACACTCTTCCAAAACTGCACAAGTGAAATGCTGATTCACCTGCATCCAAAATCAATTCATATTTGTGTCACGTACAGTGGAACAAGTACCAAACTGTATCGCACAATCACCAGAACATAAACATTCCTTCCCCTTCATTTTCCAGCAGTTTGTGGGTGAACATGACTGCTTAAGTAACATAGTACATTACCACAAATAAAACTGTGTTTGTCTCAGCTATTCAAACTGCACAAAAACCTAAAAAGGCTGTTCTTTAACCCGAGTTGTGTCTGGCACAAGCCCAGTGTGACCAAACCAAATGAATGTGGTCTGGTCGGGCTGTCACTGCAATCTTCCCCCTCCTTAGCGCATATGTCACTGTTGGCTCCCACACTGGTTCAGAAACATTAAGGCTTTGAAAATATAGATGGAGAGGGGGAGTGAGGCGACATCAGTTTAAGCCATGACTTGGAACTAATTCTGCACATTAGCTCGATTTCACTGGGCTTGAGTTGCAGAGTGCTGATTGTAACAGAAGGATATAGTTCTATTGCTAAATGGTAAAGTGCAAGGGCCAAATAACTGTAATTTCTTGTTTATTGTCTTGTGTGCATACCCTACGATTGTAGGCCCCTGCTGCACACTTGCAGTTTTGGCACATCCAGTTGAGTTTCACTACAGTTGAGGTTCACACCTGTTTTTATTGCCATCACAATGTTATGCCAGACTATCTTTCCCGAACATCGTCTACCCTCTTCCCTTATCTGAGCGATAATAAAGAACACCCACGCTGCACTGACCCAAAGATCCAATCTGCTCACACAAACACCTGAGGGAAAAGCGCTGTTATTGACAGACAAAGTGTGTGTGTTCTCTCTTTTTTTTCCTCGACATTCACACACACATTTTTGTCTAAGAGAGAGAAAAGATGGGGTGTAGGATTACAGTGTTCCCTGGTGATTTAGTTCTTTAGCAGTGTCCCTATTTCTGGGAAGCAGTGCTAAATGACCGGAACTGCACTGCTACAACACATGGGCCTGCAGGAGATTCACTGCTTCCAAAAGTCACTGTTCACTCAGTTTTGATTCTCCCATCCTGACTCCATCAACCTTAAAGTGTCATACTGTATCTCTTTGCTTTCTTTTTTCTGTTAAACCTGATGTTTTCTCTCCATCGGCCTTTGTCACGTCTTCATTTCATCTAAGTCATCTTGTTAAATATGGCTCAATCAGGATCAATAAGACTTTTTAAGAACAACAAATCTGTTTTCTTAAATATGCTTGAGATGTTGCAGCTCATCCCACCATTCACTTTTTATCTCCTAAAGCATTAGTTATGTACACCGCATACTGTGCTGCATCAGAGCACTCTCAAGATACCAAAGTTTAATTCTCACTTCCCTGCCCCTCTGAGTCCTTGAGCAATGGTTCCTACCCCTCTCTATGACTCAGGTAGATAAGGCTCCTACCATCCTCCACACACATCTGTCTATCATGGTCTTTCATGCTCCCACTTTGAACTGTCTCTCTTCCTCTAGCTATTCACAATCCTCCCGAAGACATGCAAAATGCCTCTTATATGATCCATCTCTCCTAACCTCCTTCCTCTTGTGGAAATCAGCTCTTCCTCTCATTTCTATGCTCTAAGCTATACCGGTAAACAGCAGGTTACACAGTGCTCAGAGGTGTCTAGAGGTTAGTGATGGGTGGATGGAAAGTTCATCTGCACTGCTGCGCTGCACCAGCAGCACCAAGGCAATTCCTGACTTTGCTCTAAATTAGGATTCAGGAGAACGCAGCAGCCTATCCTGCTAAGTCCATAAATCATAACATCTTTCTCACTCCCATCTCCCATGCAGCTAAAGGTAAGGTTAATGGCCTTCAGGACTGAGGTTATCTAGGTGGAGAGGGTAAGGGTGCATGCTAAAGTTATCGAGACATGAGTTAAACTTGAGGTGACAAGCCTAACAATGGTACATATTTCACTGCATAGAAATGTATTTTATTGTTTAATGATTTTGCACACATTTTCCTTGCAATTATATATATTTAGATATTGGAAAAATATTCCTATTAATGTTATTGTATGGATGTGGAGAGACACATTTCATAATGCATAACTGAAGCCCAAAAGCAAAAAATAATGACTAAAATCGCTCAATATCATGTCTAACCTGTCAGACAGGTTAGTTGAAGACTCACTGTTTCTCAAACTCTTTCAGTTCACATGGAAACGTGATGAATCTCACAGCTCTCCACTGTTCCAACTACTTTGCCACACAATCTACATTTTGCTTGATCTTTATACAACTATGGCATAAATTGTCCATGTGTGGCCCGCAATCTAGGATTGAAGTTACTCCAGGCAAGACAACCAACTACTAGGATACCGCGAGTGTAGGCTAAAAGTGGATCACTTGTTTGCTCTAACATTGAGTGATTTCAAAAATACACAGGTCATGTGCAAATGAAATGTTTTAGGTTTTTCATGAAGAACCCTGTACATGTTTTTGGATATTTGTAATTCATGCATGTTTTGTTTTTTAACCAGCCTTGCAGGACTCTGCATATCCGTGAATTAACAGCCCCATCAGATCATTGTCATTTTAGTTTGGTGTAATTCTTCACAGCAGACTGAAGTTAGTCCTGTTTTGTTCAGCCTACTCATGGGGTGACATTACATTGCACTGCAACGACTTTTGGTGGTGTGTTAAGTTTTAATCAAAAGTCACACAGTTAATCTTGCCATCAGTATAGGTGACATCCTGTAACTTTTAATAAAATAAAACTAGCATTGATTCGGATAATGCTACAATTAAGGTGTGAATAAGTCAAAGTGAATGTAGTTTACCTTGATGATGAGTGTGAACCTTTGATACAAGTCCCTGCTGATAGGCTGCAGAACACGCAGCTCTGCGTTGGTTCTGTTCAGGGAGAAATACTGTGGATATGTGACTGGATGACCTACAAAAAAGAATAAAAACATTCACAGATTTGGATTCACTGCACTTTATGATACCATCAAGAACACTAGAATGAACATTCAGAAGTCAAGACATGGCATACTGACCAAGCAGAATATTAATTGTGTAAAATCAATGAAGATACATGATGAACCTACCAACCAGGATGTAGTAAAGAATGCCTGGTCTGTCTGATGGTGGCTGTATGTTTCTGTCCATGTCCACAGCCCGGATTGGAGGGGTCACATTCAGTGGGTTCAGTTTGCTCTACAACAAGGGGTGGGGGAGTCATTTAACAACATAGCAAGACAATAAGATGCAAATCCATTTATTTTCTGTAGTTGTAGCCTATAACGGCACAGATATTGTCTCCTAAAATAACTTTGAGTGCATCATTATGCAGAGACAGGAATTTCAGTAGATTATGAAAAGGAAAATTCTGTTTAAAAAGGATATCATCTGCCCTGCATAACAGAAAACGTTTGTGTTATACATTAATATTGTGGCTGCTGTATAATCATATGTGACACGTTGTATGTTACTTGCAACTCTGCTCCTCCAGATAAAAAATGCATTATCTATAGAGAAGCTGCCCTGGACTCTCTTCCTGGCCCATTAAACTGTTTTCTGCTTTTAAAGGGGATGAGCAGAGCAGCTTTGATTGGGCATTCTTGAAGCTTGCCCCAGCTCCACTTGCTGATACGGTATTCCTCTAAATAATATTTGTTCTTCAGTCTTTTCACCACATTGTACTGTGCTATGCTAAGATTGCACTGGCCTCTGGTTGCCAAAGCTGCAAAAATTAGAAAGCTGCAACCATGAGTGGTTGCCCCACGTTCGCGTTAATAGTTACACTTAACATCAGTTTCAGGAAAGGGGAGGCCAGAGAGTCTTATTCTTTTATGTTTTGTTTTTTTTAAAAAGGTTGCCAAAACTGAATATTAGGACAAAAAGAATATTTCTGATATCCAACTGAAAAACCAAATTCTTGATGTAGGCCAGTGCCTTAAGCAGTCATTATCAATAGCACACTAGCCAATTATTAGGGTATTTAATTAATAAGCCAGTGCTATTAGATCTATTCCTCGTTAGCATGCTTTTAAATATGCCTTATAGAGGATAATCTGTTTGTGGTGCTGTAGGGTACTTTTCCTTCTCTTGCATACGCAGACACCTTCATCACTAATTACCCAGCTCTACCTCTACACTTTTGCACCAACATATGGCTAAGTGGGAATATGTTTAGCACATCATATTTCTCTCCTTAGGCAAAATGCCTCCATATGGCTGATATAGTATGTGTGAGTATGCTAAGGGGCCTTTGCTAAACTTCCTTAGCGTAGACAGGCACATGGCTAACAGCTCTCTGGCAGGAAGAATCCCTCCCTGAGGGGGTAAATTTATATCCCTCAGCTCTGGAGTAATCCTTACACCCCTCCCTAACCAGCCCTCTCGCTTTTACAATGTCTAGAGGTGCACTAAATCAAATCCCCCTAGCTCTGCACAATGATGATTAGCTATAATACCCTCCTCCAGCAGTCATTATCCAGGGGACTCCAGAGCCCACATTATATCCCCCCAGGGCAAAAAATAAATACAGATCAACTTAATAATGCCCGTCTAGCCATTGTGATTAATTACAATACACTCATCAATTATGAGAAGACAAATCTCCCCGTGGACAAATATGTTAACATAATGGTTACACTGCAGAATGGAGAAAAATCAAAAAACTAGAAAGCTAAAATAGACCATTTTAAAAAAAAAACTGTTGTGAAATGTAATGGTACTCTGTTTAAGGAAAGCAAAAGGAGAAGAAAAGGAGGTACATTTTATGAAAAGGACTTAATACACAAGCAAAATGTATAGAGGAGACATTATATTGATAGTAATGTAACTGTTTACATACATGTAAACATCAGTGTAACATCAGACTGTATTGGCATGAAGCTTTGGGAGGATGAAAGCGCTAATGAAAAATCTTTGGTTTGTGTAGCCGGTGCTCCCAGGTCCTGCATACTTAGGAATCTGCAAACCGTTTATCATAAAGGATACATTACATGAGAAAACTCTGAATGGAAAGTCTGGACAAAAACTGTGCCTCACTATGGCTGCTCCCCCTCCACTGTAGCTACATAGACACAGGCAGATCACTCCCTCTCTCTCTCTCTAGGCCTTAATCTATAACTTGGGATTTTCGCCACCAATCTATATAGCTCCCATTGTGTCATTATTGCAGGCCTCGAAAGAATTTAGGGGCAATTTAGAGTTTCTAATTCACACCTCTTGTACTGTGTCTTTTGACTGTGGGAAGGAACCGGAGCACTCAGAGGAGACCCATGTGATGACATGGAAAACATGCAAACTCCACACAGAAAGGAGTCGGGCCGACTCCAGCCCAGTAAATAAAATCTGAATAACAACTACTCCAATCCAATTCAATTCAATACTGTTCAATCCTAGTGTAGTCGAGACTGCTCATGAGGACTGTGTTATATGGCTGAAACCTCCAGAACAAGCGAGTATGTAGACCTTGAGTTTAAAATGTTTTGTCAACTGCTGTTTAATAAACTGTCAGGCAAAACTTTTAATTTAAACTGAATTAGAAGTTCTAGAGGTGCTCTGGATCATAGAAAGTTGACATATCTACAGGTCCATGGCAACTTATCAGACTCCATCTGCTTATGTAGATCATGTGATATGATTGAAAGCTCCAGAACAGTACTAAATGGAGTTCAATTGAATCAGTTCACTTCAGGTTATTCTAGTGATACTTTCATGCATAGAAATACACAGTAGATACAGATTTCTGAAGACATAGATACACTGTTTATAGGTATACATATAATTTATATTGGTGCACTACTTGTTTTCTCCACCTCAGAGTCTTTATCTCGAATCCCACACCATCTCCCACTATTTTTCTTGCTTCTATGAATTCTAGTGGTGTTTAGCTGTCATCCCAGGTCAACTCACCCGTCAGCTCTAATTGCTAGTCCAACAGACCAGAAAATGCCCATGGAATTACCATGGTGAGAAAAAATACAGCAAAGCTTACTCTGCCTCCAGGTGTGGAGGCAAAAGCAAAGTGTAAGCAGTCAATTAGGTTCTTTAACAGGTGTGGCACAGTTTAGCATTTAACAGGAATGTTCACTTACAACTGTATCACAAATCTGAATTATGTCGAACAGTGCACATGCACACACAGGATGACAGATAAAAAGAAAACCTGCGTGCATGAAAATACAAATATGCACATACTATTAACAGGAGGAATTCTGTTAAAATGACCTTGTGGAAAAGCAGTGTGTGTCACACTTGCTTCTCTGCCTGGTTCTTACCGGTTGAGTGAATTCAGGGATAGCAACACGGTAGGTGAGGGGGTTGCAGTCGCGGGTGTTGTTCACCAAAACACATGGCAGGAACATGGGGCCCAGGTCGTCTCCGTCCAGAACGTCGACAGTCAGAGTCGTAGTAGCCGTTAGTCTGTTGGGGGGGTATGGAGCGCGGTCCTGGAAGATGAACAAATGCTTTCCAATTTCAACATTCAAACTCCCACACAATTTGTTGCTTTGTGCACTTGGGCTTAATCACTTAATTTTGATTTAAACACACTGCTCAAGTTTAAATCAAAATTACATGTTAAAACCATGACAGATGTTCTTCAGCATATATTACAGTGGTGACCGTTATGGAAACTCACAGTCATGCATTAATTCTGTATTTATTCTTTATTTGTTTGCCTGAAGGAAAGGGTACTTATGCTTTAAGTAGAACATTATTGAAATATTTCTGCAGTAAAAGTGTCTTAATAAAAATGTTTTAATACACTGCATCAATACCAGCTAAGGAAACGTGCTTTTACAAAAAAAGACCATAATTATTGCTAAATAATGCATTTAGTACCTAAATGCAATAGGAAGACTTGTTGACTTGACAATGTATCTGAATGTTAGAGATGTTATGATGCAAACAATATGTCCAAGATCAGACCACTTCAAACCAGATGGAACCGCACTACTCCTCTACATTCTATTAAACATTTTCTTCTAGAGGAAATAATTCTTGGCAATAAAACCTATCTTTACAGCAGTTATCCTTAAAGATTCCCCCTTGTGGTACTGTTGCATCCCAGAGTGGTACCCTGGAGAAGTGAGCAGCACAGCACTTCAAAGATGTGCGTTGTCAGTGTAATTTAACTCTTGACACAAGCAGCGCAGAGTTCTAGTAAATACCATGTCTTCTTTCTTTCTCTACTCTGACGTCCTCTTGCAAGAGAAAATGAAATCTCCCTGGAGGACCTCTTGCCAGGCTAAAGGGTTGAGTCTTTTGCTCCCTCATGCAGGAAATTGGGAGAATAGGAGATGGGTTAACTGCTAAATGATTATCTCTTCTACTGTACTTTACATCTTCAATTATATACTATAGAGTGTAATGTTTTACCACTGCTTGTTAGGGTAAGTGATTATTTTGTCAGTGATAGAGAAGGGATTATAATGATATAAATCATGATAACTGTTGCATGTTTTTTGCAAAGAGGTTCTGTATATTGAGACACTCAGCTTTCAAACAATAAGGCTTTGAGACATCTAGCACTGTCCATATAGAAAGGGGAAATCTTAGATCCCAGCCTGGGTGCTTCTCTAATTGAAGTCAAATTCTTGGCCAGTGGCTTTGCTGTGGCCATTTGTCAACAGACATTTCCTGCCTACTGGTTAAGGGTAAGGTCCAGAGAAAGAGCATAAAAATGCCTTCATTATAAATTCATACTGGCATCATTAGGATTACTTGTTTTACAATATTTTCTCAGTCTTGTCAGTCAGTCAAAACTCAAAATGAAAAAGATGGTTTGCTAAATGATGACGACATTTAAAAAAACTATATATATATATATATTTATATACACACCAGGCCTTGCCTTAAAACTGCACTCAGGAATAGAAATGATGCAGTGCAAGGACTCATTGAAGTAGCAAGCTATCGACTTTGTGATTGCTATCGACATCCCCTCCCTAAAGTAACTGAAAGATCCTACATATGATGGAAACACTGTTCTCTCCAAAAAAAAAAAAACAGGTCCTTGAGTGTTGAAATTCCATGCTACAAATGAAAATTTGTAAATACAACTGCTGCTACTGAATACAAAGCATACATCTTGAGATATCAGTTTAGTGACATTAAGAGTTCTTTACATTAAACGGTAAATGCTGAGGTAGACAACCCTCAAATAAAATGTACAAATTAGGGCATGTTTATAATTTGTTTGATATTGGGCACTTATTGATCTTAAAACTTAATTAAAAGTTATTGTGCTTGTACATATTAGCCCACTTACATTGGCTTGGACCAAAACCAGGTAGCGAGTTCTCTCTTCATAGTTTAGCCTGTCTGCCAGAATAATATGTCCTGAAAGGGTGTTTGCAACACTCACTGTTCTGTTAGATGCCTGAAAGAGAGAGAGAATCAATATGATAAGACAGAAAGAAAGGTGGATGTGGGCAATAAGTCATGATTGTTGAAGAAATTTACAGTGGTGTAGAGGGTGTTTATCATGGCCTGACTTGTCCATATACCGGGTCATTGGGGTTGTAAAGGATGCTGTATTCTATATGTCCATTGGGCCCATCATCAATGTCCGTAGCGCCATTATTTCCTGAGAAGCCAGTGAAAATGGTCGTTCCAACTGGTGTGAGCTGGAGAAAAATATGCGTGGGAAAAAGAAAAATAAACAGCTTAAACAGTGCAATATGAGTACAATATCTAGTTACAGCAGAGAACCCATGTATGTAGCTATTACTGTTTCCACTTCACCATATTAGTATACAAAAAAAAAAATTCAAAAAGGGGAAATGTTGCAGTCAGCAGTAGTCTGAAGGCTTACGAACACTGCTGACAGACTAACAAAAAGTAAGTATGAGAACCACTGCCGTTCCCCAGAGCCCTCAGCAAAGTCCACAGGACCAGGCAGTGGGCAGGAGAGCTTGTTCAGGGGAGAAGTTGACAGCAATGTAGAATGACTCACTATACTGTTGGGGTAGCTGCACATAGCTATAATAACACACTGTGACAGGAATTTCTAACACGCAATGTACACAAGGTGTGAACAACGGAGACAAAAGTCGTGGTTGTCTAGAACTCAGCAGGGAATTATCTCCTAATCTCAAAACACATGACAATAAAGTCAGATGAATTTTCTTGAATTATGGCAGGTGATGCAGCTTTGTTTTAAAGGAAAAAGATTGCCCTGTCTGTTGCTCACTAGATGTATATAACTAAATGCACGCCAGTTTGCGTGAATGCCTGTGTTTCAAATGTACACACTAAGGGAAAACGAACAAATACCTTGACTGTTATATCTTACAGGGAACTAGCACTTTGTGCTGTTCTGGTCAGCCACAGTGTGGGAAAAAAGATTGTACAGCCACATTGTACAGTATTGTTGTAAACGATATTTAAGATGCTAGTATTTCAAATATCGAAACTGAAGAACAACAAAAAATTGTAGTTAACTAGAAAATAACTAACGTTACTTACTAACAGCTGCAGGCAGTCAGATAGTCACGATCCTCGTGTAATATTGAGTCAACGATTTAATTTGACTCTTCAGGACCATCTGGATTCAGATGCAAAGCAACTATGTGTGGGATTTGAAAATGTCAGACTTTCGCGACCCCACTGGTAGTTTCAAAATAAGATTCTGTGGCAGACAGCAATGCATGTCACTGTGCCCTATGCCTAAGAAACCAATAGAAAGATTGCACCAATTTTCACTGGGATCGGCTCATTTTTCAAAAAACAAAAAACTTGTGCGATCAGAATAATTTGAAAGATGCTACAACAACATTACAATGCTGCACATACTGTCTTGATTTAAGAATCCTGCAGAACCAACAACAGGAGTTACCTCATTTACTGCAACATAGTAGCGTGGCTGCTGAAAGCGAGGGGTGTTGTCATTCTTGTCCCTCACAACAATCCGTACCTCGTGCAAAATGACAGTACCAATCAGCACGTTGGTGCACTGGACCTGAACTACAATGGTGGTGATGTAGTTGGGGGGCTGAGAGAGAGAAAAGAAAGACATGTCATTTAAGTATTACAACTGAAGTTGTTGTATATGTTCTAACTCCCTTTTTTCTCAACATACAGTCCTACAGTTGACTGGGGTGATAATAAGCTATTGCAAACGTTTTATGTTCCCCAATAATGTCTTGCATTTTATGAAGAATAATATATGTACTTCATCAGAGATGATAAAATGAGAGCTCAGCTGACCTTTACTGGCTTCAAATAGGCCCAGTAAAGCACAGTTTTCAGTAAGCACAGAAAAGAAACAATACACAAATGATGCTCAAAGCAAAAAGAAACAGGGGAGAGAGGTTTTGCCAAAAATGTCTGTTTACCAGCATCGACCAGGGTTGTCATGAAAACCAATTTACTTAAATCAACTTGTTTCTTGGCGGAGAGTATCCCGACATTGAAATCATCCAGTTTGAATCTATGTCAGTCTGGTTAATTGGCCTCTTAATTATGTTACCTGCATTGTATTAGAGTAAACAAATCATGGCTATTGTTATTGTATTGTAAGCTGGACTGTGCAGCCTGATTTTGCTTTTTGAATATTATAAGTAATACATGATTAAGATGCCTTATCAAATGGAGAGCTATGAGCCTTGTGCCATGTTCTGTTCAAATGTGTATTGTATAGCAGCTGCTTGTCTCGTTGCCACCATTACTTGTCAGACATTATCTGTAGAAACAAGGATGATCTTGCCATATAGCATAATGCAGCCTTGCTAGCTTCGCACTCTCTCCTTCTCTATCGCAAAGGTTTGACTCCCATCCCTCCACTGTTGTCATGTCTCCTGTTAATTGGCCATATTTCTCAGATATTCCCATAAGTAGCTTCATGTCAAGCTCCCTCGCCTTGGTCCAAATAATCTAACCACACACTTCAAAAACAGTTTCTTCCCCACAGCAGTCATAACACCCAGTGCTAACCCCCTTGCACCTCACATTCTACACTGTACCATTTAGACTGATCTGTATTTGCTGCAGGTTCACTGGACACCCTGGATAACTGAACTGAACATTATTACATACAAACACAAACACCGTGTCTGCATTTATTCATTGATTTACTATATTTAGCACTAGGGATGAATTATCATGCTACACTGAAACAAATGACAACAAATGCTGTTGCTACATTACATCAAGTATCTTTGCCCTTTGTAGCTAAACAACAGTGACATCATGAATTCAAATGTATTATTAAAATGAAGGAGCAATGGGTTAATGATACAAATTCAATTGTTAATGTAAGATTAAACTCTAGTAAGAATGCAGGTTAATTACCTTGTTGTATTGATAATTTTGACATGATTGCTATGATCATTCAAATTTGCAAAATGCTAATTTAGGCTACCTCACATGACAACTTTAATTGATCACCTACCTTGTCTGTTCACTGTTTGTAAGCAAGAAAGATGACAAAGAACTACGAAAATCGAGCAAAATGACAATGCACAACAAAATGACTGCGAGATAGAAGGAACAGGATTTACATGTGCACAAGCATCTTGGTTGTGAGTGAGTTTTTAGGTGTGTCCTGAGAAACCTGGATATGCTAGCTGGAGCACACTGATAGAAACCAGGATTTTGTGGCATGTAAACACCTTCTCAAGGGTTCTGATCATTCTTTGCCATGTGTGCAGGTGCTTCACCAACTCAAGTTGTGTAGTAGTTAGTCAGTAAAACAACAAATATGATGGCAAATGATGATTCATTGATGACCAACGAGCTGAACAAAAATCTGACTACTGAAGCATTTCAGATCATGCTGTAAATGTCATTGTTGCTACTGTTGTTTTTCATTACCGGTGATCACATGGAAAAGCTAAATCCAGCAGAGTTAATTCTTAGCTGTTGCTGTAAACTCAACTCCCACTGGCCTCAGAAATTATAATATTGATGACAATTACTGAGTTTACATGGCCCTGATAAAAAATAAATGTGAAGAAACTGATTCAGCTATGATTAAAGTATAAATAGATACTGTGTGTGTATACAACACTTCATGAATGACCATAAGAGTAGAGACCACAGGACACAATTAGCTTGTGTGACATTCTTGTGTGAAATAGTGTTCATAAATGATGGAAAATATATTTAAGTGTGACTACATTTTTCCCGATTTCTCACTACAGATCACCATCCTCAGTCCTGTACTTACATCTCTGTCCAGAACGCGTCCAGTGCTGTTGAGGTAGAGCCTCTGTCGTGCTGGTTCCAGTATCACCCAGTAGTCATAGTTATCCAGCAACGTCAGCAAGATGGTTCTGCCTGGGTTTTGGGCTCGGCCATTTATCTGCATGTTTTCCACCAAAACTGTACCTGTGAAGACAGAGAAGTCTTCATTTAATAAATGGCCCTCTTGCAGAAGGACAAAGACATTTATTCTTACAAATCAGGTTGGCGGTAAAAAAAAAAGAATACAGAAACGCAAAGGCACTGGATGATGAAGTCATATTACGTTAAACAATCAGCTGAAATGAAAAGAAATAAAAAAATAAAGGTGCACAGTTTTGTTGAATAATAATACTTATTTGAATAAAGGTTTTATAATATCTAAGACAGGAGCAGTGTAAAGATTCTTTTTCTGTGTAATATGCTTTTTATCTTACATGTTTGGTAAAACTTTCAGGAGAAAAACCAGCGTGATTTTTAAAATATACTCCTACACTGACCACTAAACAACATCCTAGAAGACTTTGGAAATACTGCCTCAGATCTCTGTAGACTATTCCACATTTTATATGAAAACTAACATCCTCATCCTGGAGGACACCAAAACTTTCTGGTTTATATTCAACAGCTTTTAATCAGTGCCTGATTAAACCTTGCCACAGCAACCCTCTGGGACAACAATCCCAAAGCCTGTTAAATCTGAGGATTTCTTGACTTTTAAGTGGCCAAATTAGTGGAATTATGAAATAACTGATGGTTCACTAAAAAAAGAAAATCCAGGAGGAACAGTGGTGAGGTCAGGTTAATTGAGATCAGCAGTGCAAAAAGGAATTAAAAGTCATACTTAAGTAAAAGTACACCTTGCAGGAAATGTCTCAGTGAAAGTCCTCCACTACAAAACTACAGTTTTAAAAAGTTTCAGTGAAAGTAATTAGAAAGTTGCATGGATACTAAAAATATCTAAAAAGCATATGTAAAGTAACAAAATATTGCAACATTACAATGTTGACTGAGATATTGCAGTCACTCTATCTACCTGTATTTGCTTTGTTAGTCCATCAATCTTGTCTAATCTGATGTTTTTCTACTGGATCTTTCTGAAACATTCTTTATCTGCAGCTATGGACTTTTTTTTTTTTAATCCAACAAGTCAATACCAGTTTGGTGCCATTTATGATGACCTCCTACATGCATCTTGGCTTGTAGGGTATAGATTAACCGATGTGTATCAGAAAACTGCTATAAGAGTCAGAGATTTAGCTACAGTAACAAACAGACAAACAAATTCTGCACGAAATTGGGAAATGTCCATACAGCGGTCATTGATCCTCGAAATAACTCACTTTGGTTTGTGCAACCCGCCCCTCTCCTGCTAGTTTGCTACATTGCCCAATGACATACCTGCTTCAAGGCATCCGCAACATTCACACACTAAAATATATATCGTGTACAACGCTGCCTGAAATCTTTACATTCCATTTGAAACCTTGCTACGAGACGATGCAGTGAACACAAGGCAAGTAAGCTAGCGGCTAATTGGTCCCAATAATGTCTGGTTACTAAAGCCATGAGCATTTAGAGCAACATGTGCCAGTACAGAATTATTCAAGTAAACAATGTACATAGTAAACATAACTAATTTTTTGTGAAAAATTAATTCCCCTTATCTATTGGC
Organism: Coreoperca whiteheadi; assembly: GCA_011952105.1. Taxonomy (NCBI): domain Eukaryota; kingdom Metazoa; phylum Chordata; class Actinopteri; order Centrarchiformes; family Sinipercidae; genus Coreoperca; species Coreoperca whiteheadi. The sequence goes on from CM022471.1 coordinate 12,175,417, forward strand.
AAAAATCTTATTCAGTGTATCACTATCACTGCCTGCGTTTACTATTGTTTGTGTGGCAGAATTTAAAGTTACTAACTAAGTAAACTTAACCATACATAGATGTTGAAATACTGTAGAGACTAAAAGCACTTGACATGCCTTGCCAATCTACCAGCTGTAAAACCTAAGAGGGTGGTGGTAATTTAATGGGCTTTTTAATTACTGGGCATAAAATCTTGTATTTTATCCTTTCATAAAGCAAGTTTATCCATTTTGCAGAGTCACTCAGACTCTCAGATACTCAAGAAGGAGCAAAGATGGAGGTGTGATGGAAGCTTTTGCCTCATAATTATAATACCCATTCCTGCATTTTTTTGCAACTATTAATGACTATGCTCCTTGTTTGCAGCAGTCAGGGTTTGATGCATTTGTGTGTTGTCACAGGGACCTATAATTATCTGTCTCACTTGGGCTAAACTCCATTTGAAAAATGAATCTTCTAAGAATTTAATTTAAAAGTCAAAAGACCCCCCTGTTGCTCGTTCATTAATCTAAAACACAGCTTTTCATAAATATATCTGCCTCAGTAACTTGAGTGGTGAGCTAAATCTTTTTGAAACTCTCCAGTCGTAAATTACACCGCTGATAATATTACAAGGGAGGGCACAGAGAACCTCCTTTCTTTCTCAAATTAATTGAATTTCAGCTTTTCTGCTCTGACAGCCAATGCACTCGATGTTCTCAGCACTTCCTCTCTCAATCTCAGTCACACAGCAAAGTTGCTGCCCTCATCAGTCAAGAAGATGCCAGAGTTTGTCAGACCTATACAAATAAGAGCAACCCAGAGTTCCAGCATGCTGTATATGTACTTCATTTCTAAATAAACAAAATCACTCTCTCTTCAGTAGACTGTGACTTAGCCAGGGTCATCTCCGGTCAGAGGCTCCTCTGAACTGGGCTTCACAGTGGACTTATCCCAGAGAGACAACACAGAGGGCTTCCTTTTATCCCAATATCAATAATGTTGGCATCCGTAGTTGATGGCATCAGATAAGTGTGGAGGCCCGTTTCTGATAGGGCTCCAGGTTCAGCATGAAAAAAGTTAGTTGCATTAAGGTTTATTGGTATTAGCACAGAGTCCTGTTTGAAATATGCTTTGAGCTTAATCCACAATCTTAATGCATAATAGGTTCTGGGTGCCACAAGGAAGCAAACCAAAATAAATGAGTGGATGTGAGAGAGTAAAACCAAGCAGTTAACTCACAACTAAACATTTAAACTGCAACAAGACAATTGTTGTTGCCAATGAAACAACTTTTTAAATTATTATTAGTAGACATCATTAATCTCTAAAGCCTTGTTTATGCTTGACGTGTACCCAGCGCGAGGGTCCGTGGGCCAAAAATGATGTCATCACGCCTTTCGCATCGGTCCGCAAGCTGTTGCGGCGCATAGCCTTGCACCTTTGAATTTTAATTTCAACATGGACGCCGAAGCTGGCTAAACAGATTCACCTCTAAAAACACATCTACCATCCTTCTTTGAGAGTCCACAGGGACAGACAAATGTTAATTGAGAGAGATCGCCACCACACTGACAAAAGACAAGTCACTTTGCAGGAAAGTGTGGAAAAGGATGCGGGATTGCCATGTTGGATAAACTCTTTCTTCTGGTAACACTCATTGACCTTTTGCTTAATCACAGGATATTTTGTTTGTACGCACCCTGGTGTGTCGGAGAATAATGCAATGAACAACACGCTAAGCATAAACGGCTCTGTGCATGTTCGCAGCTCTGCAGAGGGCCGCGCCACGGCGTCTTGCACGAGAATAAACAAAGCTTAAGAAAACAAATAGGATGTTTTTCCCCTTCAAACAAGAGCAGTGGTGGTATGTTGTTTAAGGATGGGGGATAAAATGAATTTTGTGCTGCAATTTATTTGTACAGATAGCGCTCTTCTGAAAGCTGCAGGATATAAATTAACAACAAGTTCAGTTATAACTCATTTAGTACGAAAGTTCACATTAACTGGTGTTTAATGGTTCTCGCTTCACTAACAGTTCCCTTTTTTTCTTTTTTTGCACTGGTTCCCAGTGACTAACAATTTAGAACCAATCACAAAGATCTTTTAGTGGGTAAAAGTTCTGGATGAAATTGTTGCAGATCAACTGCTGGCTTTTATGAATCAGAATCAGAAATACTTTATTGATCCCGAGAGGAAACTCTTTGTTACAGCAGCTCAGTATCACGTCAGTGCACACAATAATAAAAGTACTAAGCAAAAAATATAATCCACTATAATACAGGTCAGATAAATTACGTACCAGTGGGTATAAGTATACAATTTTAATTTTATATAAGTGTGAAGTACAAAGTGGATTTACTGATTGATGATAATAATACGGTATAAAGTATGAGTGCATGAACTGTCAAGTTAAGTGTAGCTTATTAAAATTTTACAGTTTAATTGTAAAATTAAAGCAGAAGTATAAATGAATATCAATAAATTAAACTGAAATCAGGGTATATTGCACAGTAGTATTAACACAGAATATTGCACAGTTATGTCAAGTATTGCACAGATGTTAAGGATCAATGTCCAGTTGAATGACTTAGGGTTATATAGACTAACACTTAGGAGGATAATTTAAAGAGATTGACGGCCACAGGCAGGAATGACTTCCTGTGGCGCTCTGCGGTGCTTTTTGGGAGGATGAGTCTTCCGCTGAAGGTACCCTTTTGTTTGACCAGCACATCATGGATTGGGTGGAGACACTGTCCAGGATGGCATGTAGTTTGGCCAGCATCCTCTTCTCTGACACCAGAGAGTCCAGCTCCACCCCAGAAATGTCACTGGCCTTACGGATCAGTTTATTGAGTCTGTTAGCGTCCGCTACCCTCAACCTGCTGCCCCAGCATGCAACGGCATTCAGGATTGCACTGGCCATCACAGACTCCTAAAACATCTGGCAGGCAGGACTCTGTGCGATGGCTGAAGTCTGTGGTGTAGATGGTGAAGAGGAAGGGAGAGAGGACAGTCCCCTGAGGGGCCCCAGTGTTGCTGATCACACTGTCTGACACACAGTGCTGCAGACGCACATACTGTTGTCTGCCAGTCAGGGAGTCAACAATCCAAGACACGAGGGGGACATCCACCTGCCTTCTCACCCAGCTGGCCGGATGTTGTTGAAGGCAATGGAGAAGTCAAAAAACATGATCCTCACCGTGCTTGCTGGCTTGTCCAGGTGAACCCTATGTCTGAAAAGTTTCAGTCTGGTTTTTATAGCTCATCAAAAGTACTGAAACTGCCCTCCTAAAGTCAATAAATGGATGGTCTTCTTTTGTTATCCTTCTTATGACCAAGGTGAGATATCCTTTTCCAGTTTTTCTACATCTTTGTGGAATGTTCGATACAGATTCAATATTGCTTAGCAGACTTAGCAAGCACTGGCTGGCCATTACCAACAAAGCGATTTGCTGTTTAACTCTTAACTCTCTGGCAATACATTTAGCATAGCCCTGAGTGACTGTATAGGTTATTTCAGAACATCTCTGTGGGATCCCCCCCATATATATTGCTATTTTATTTTTACCTCCACATCTAACACACACACTCATAATATCTATTCCGTCTTAATGTGGATGACACAGATTAACTTGGGCAACGACCAAGCAAAAATGTGCTATGGCCACAGCTGTCTCTGGTACATCCATTATTGTTGCTGTTCAATGCCAAAAGATCTTGAGCTCCTCATAACTGGCCAAGATAACCTAACCTCCTGATTTCAAACCCATGGAGGCCTCTATCCCAGTTTGCTACTCAGCTCAAGGAGAAATCCTGTTGAACAAACTCAGTATGTATAAACTGATAACCAGTTGTCTAATATTGCTTCCTTAAACTCAGGAAAATTCAAAAGATTAAGCATTCCTGTCCAAAACAAACCAATAGACTACTATGTGTATTTTCCACTCCAGTCCTGTCTGGATTATTGTAATCCTCCTCTGGAAATGGTGAAAAGTTTCTGGCACTAAAATAAGATATGCATATTACCCCTATCCTGGCATCACTTCACTGGTTACTTATTAATTTTAGTAGTGATTTTTAAATCTTACTGATTACTTTTAAAGACCAGAGGGGGCTCCATATATGCCACCTTGTTGGCTGAGATCCAGTGAAGTTTCTATCTTGGATGTTCAAAAATGTTCAAAAGTCTAAAGACCAAACGAGATCAGCCTTTGCAATTCAGGTGCCTAGACTCTGGAATGGGATAACTTTAGAGACCATGGGTCCAGTTCCTGATAATGAACAATCTTAGAGTTCAGGACATATTCTACTAACATTGCTCAAACAACACTTCAAGGTGTGTGCATGTGCAGACCTGTTAAGAGCATCTTGATGTTAGCTGTTCTGCGTGCAGAATTGTCACACTGAGTACATTATGAAAATGTAACAGAATGTACAGACAACACCTTACAGCTGTTTGCATTTGTATAATACATGCTAACATAATATTTCTGTGTTCCTCAGCATCCACATATTGAATAAAAAATGAGATGATATATATGATGTACATGGAAAATAAAAATAAATGCAGCAATTAAGGTTATCAAGGGAGCAGAAAACAGTGTGTGAATTCTATTTTTCCCTTCAATATCTTCTGCTTTGTCCACCACCTTTTAATGTGTGTGAGGTGTTTTATTAGATGTGTGCATCCCCCTCCACAGACAAACAGTCCAGTGGCCTACACCTTTCTCCATCAAAGTCCTGTGCAGTCATGATTGTGGGGCCTCTACAGGGCATCATTGCTGTCTGAGCAATGGTACCTTACAAGAGGAGGAATAGGACGATCTACACCTGAGATATTTTAAAACTGAATGTGTCTATGTGCTCACACTGAGGGGTGGTCAAGCAGCAATTATGGAAAGTATAAGTGTGAGAGCAGTGTTTCCATTATATACAACTTACAGCGACGGCCCGCCACTCCACAATTATTGCCACCGCTGCTTCAGAATTTTATGAAATCTCATGAACTCGAAGGAATGCGTTCGCTCTCTCTCCACTTTTAGGATGAGCAACTGGAACAGTGACAGGACGTTAATCACTCGCAAAGTCATGACAACCAAATTAACAACAGTGCAAGTACAGCATGTTTTCCTCAGGTAGAGTGACAAACAGGGCAAAGCATAGTCGGCCTGGCCATTGGGAGCACTGGGAAAAATCCCGATGGGTCCGTCGCTCTGTGGGCCGCTTGAGCAGCCCATTATAAAAAAAACAAGAGCAAGAGAGATCTGTCATTGGGCCACTTTGATTATGCACAAGCCCAAATCCACCTCATCAAGATCCTCAATATCAGTTCAACTGTTTGTCAAGGTTTTGCAGCTGAAGCAGTAAGACAGAAGACAACAGGGATAGATAATGTTTGGGTTTAGCTAGCTGGCTGTTTAGCTATGTCATGTGCCTTTTGTTGAAACATGTTCAACTTTTCATAAAGTTCATGCACTCGTCATTATTCCTTTTCGTGAACTGACCAATCACAGCCTGGATGGGGCAGGACATTAAAAAAAGGTTGACGTGCTACAGTGAACTTTAAAATGTTGAACTCATTGTTGTGGATGAAATGGTTATGATTATTTACAAGTTAGTAGGCGTACTTATAATTAACAAATTAGAGACTAACCACCCAGGTACAACAAAACCCATTACCCCAGTTGCTGAAAAAAATCTTAAGAGGAAATGCTGGAGAGCACACTTACAATGCAGTGAAATTATAAGACCAGAGGGTATTTTTCTCAAAAAACACTCACAGAAACCCATTCTGTGTTATGCTAAAACACAACATATTCACTGAGATATTATTTAATTTCACTTTCCACCTGTCATGTGTGATTGCTGTGCCCACATACTGACAACTCATCTCACTCAGGCACAGACTCTCATACGCATACAGTACAAAAATGTGCACTAGCTGTCAAGGGACTCACTGTGCAGCATGCATCGCCAAAATTCAAATGCGTATTACAGCCACCACCAAATGAGGAGCTATGTAATATCACTGCCATCTTAGCACTCCAAATGCTCAATAACCTCTTATTACTTTTGATATACTGTAACTTGACTTGAAAAACATCTGTCTATACATTTCTGCCAAAGAGGCCGCAAGCTGCAGCTGTTTCATTCAGTAAACAGGGATACCAAGAAGTGTTCTGTGAAAAGGTGTTCTCTTCCTCTGGAGAAACAAAGTGTTTTTCACTTTCATACTTGGCGAGGTGTATATGCCCATGCTGAGCTTATACGGGGCCCTGAGCACAATTTTGTCAATGCAGGGCATTAAAATTAATACCCTGCCATCCTCAAAACTTGGTTTAATTAGAGCCTGGGTGAAGTTATCAACTTGTTCTCATCATCGTGGCAGGCAGTTAATTTGCCTCTGTGGACTGCCCAAAATAGCCCAAAAACAGCCCCAAAACAAATATAATTTCCTGACTGGAAATTGATGTATAAAAATCACTATGGTACAATAGCATGGTGAAACCTAACTTAATTTGCTGCACCTCCCTCCTTTTTCTCAGTCTTAAACCACACACTCTCTTCAATAAAGCAATTTCTTAGCATCATATACATTTGAATACATTTAGGGGGAATTACTACCAAGAGAGGTCTTAAAACATTTAAAAAAAAAAAAAAAAAAAAGAGAAAACCCATACTCATGGCACACACAAGACTAAGGCCGCGTTCAGACCGATTTTTCCCCTGCATCATTTGAATGAGGCCAGTTCGGCACAGTGGGAGTGCTAGCGAAGAAGCTCAGTCAGTCAGTCATTTTCTACCGCTTGTTCCCGTTAGGGGTTACTGGTGACTGGAGCCTATCCCAGTGACTTTGGGCCTTAGGCGGGGTACACCCTGGACAGTGGCCAGCGAAGAAGGTTCTGGCACAAAAAAAATACCAAAACCGCCAAAAGGTTCCTCTTGGCTCAAATTTTGCCACAGCATTATCGCCCAAGACACTTTAGTGACATTTCAAATACTGCTGGTACTTTGTTATGGTATATGTTATGTTATGTTACGGTATTTCTGTGGTTTACGATCATAGTGACAACAGATAAAATAGCTGTTGCCATGATAATTTTCCAGAGTTGTAAAATGCTGCTATATGGCAGTGTTCTGGCATCTGTTAAGCTTTCATACTCATGGATCGGTTAGTCAAACCAATATTTCGGGATCATTTCATGTCCGGGCCCTAAAGCAACACAACCCCACCAACACAGCCCTTTGTATTGTTTTACCGCAGGGCTGTTTTTGATCTGAACGCCCACTAAAAGTCAGCAGCCATGGCCTCTGTGAGGCTGAACACCACTGAGGCATGCAGCGGAGCTGGGCATTGGACTCATCGGACGGTTGTGGCTTCCCTGTCGTCCATTCATTCCTGATTATTATGGACACCTCAAAGGACATTATCCCACATACCATATTCACTTGCCAAAGGAAAAAAAATAAAACCATATATTTATATTATATATTTAATTTATAGTTTTGCAAAAGTTTTTTACAAGCCTTAACTCAGTTTCACTGGTAAAACTTGGTGGTTTGCCTAATACCTGGAACAATTATTACCATCCCGTAATGTTCTTATGCAATGGAAACATTCCCTACTCTAGTAACTTTAGATACGACTTGGCTACAGAATATATTTTAAATCTGGTCAGTTCATACAACCCTTTGGCTCAGCTATGAGCCAGAAATCTAATGTTATCAAGGAAAACTCAAAGTCAAAAACATCCCATATGGTTGAGATACAGTAAATATGTCATTATCCCCAAATCAACATCATTATATTCTTGAACACTATATTGTGTACTGCCGGCCGCAGCCTGAAGTTCCGAGTTGAACAGCAAATGGGATGTGAGATGATCTCGTATGTGATACAAAGTATCAATATGTTCTGAGGGACAGTGTAATTCTTGCAGCTTGTGTGTTACAGTCATCATCCTGTGGTGTTCAGAGGATGAGGCACAGAAGGACTACACTCATCTTTACAGACGGATACTAGCGTTGTGTAGCCACCACATTAATTTAGAACGGTGAGGAGACGGTTTTACTGGAACTACTTACTAGCATGGCTATAAATGGCTATTAAAAAATGACATACAGTACAAATAGTACAACAATCTAAAGTCTTATAGCCTTCTGTGTGCACATATGCAAGCATGTATACACAGAACACACACTACAGTGTACTGAGTAAAGAGGTTTGGTATATTGCACCACATATAGAGTTTTTAGTGTGTGTTGGCAGATGCTCTACTACCAACAAAACCTCAATTTATTCTGAGGAAAATCAGATGACCTGCATCAAGTGAGTGCAGAGTAGAGCTCAGTGTATTCACCTGAATGATATAAGATAGATGTGATCCAGCTACACCATTCAGGGCATTTTAACCTTGGAGAGGCACTTGACAATCAGCTCCAGCTTTTGTCGACAGCAAGTACAGGAAGGCCATGTTGGAAAAAAAAAAAAATCAAACAATAAATTCTAGACGTTGTAAGTTTTCTAGCTCTAACATTGTATATGAGCTGCAAACTACTACTACTGATGCGCAATTCACACAAGATGGAGAAAATACTATAACAGTAATCAAGCCTAGATGACCAATCCAAAATAACTAACAAACGCACACACAAAACCACGTTAATTTCTTTGGCTACATCCAGCACCAGAAACCTTGTCTGCCAACATCCTCTCATAGCGTTGTGTATGATTTTTAAGTATGATTTGTGTGCTGGTTATAAACTTGTTGTTAAGGCTGGTTTGTTTCAGTGTAACAAGCATTTTTAGTATCCAAATGCTTGCAACACCTGCCATAAATGAAGATGACAGAAGATCAATTTTATTAGTTCTTCTACTGTACGTGTACGCACTGTAGGTACAACTGCTCGAAGTTGAAGACTGATAAAAGATTAAAACATTTCACACATTTGCAATTAAATCCAAAAATAATTTGGATTTCAAAACTTAATTTGATCCTCTTGACATAAATGAGGATATTGGAATCATCAAATTTAAAATAGAATTAAAAGAAGAAAACATTTACTGTGAAGAAATGGTTTAGTGTAAAACTGAGCTAAATTTAACTATGTTCAATCGTGGAGGATGTTAATTAAATTGCTGATGCTTTTTACTTAATTTATCGTCATTTCCACGCACATGCAAGGCTGATTATTCTTGAGCGTTGGGTTTGATAGGAGTTACATAATTTAAATTTTCCTTGAAACATTTAGCCTAATAAATAATTTCCAATGTTCAAAAGACACCATAGTCATATTCTGAGTTATTCAATAATTAATTCACAATCAGAATATCAATAAACACAGATGTAAATAATGAATAAATAATATAAAACACATTCTGCCAGTAGAAATGATTCCTTTGCCTCTGAGCAGGACACAGTACACAGTATAAACACAGAATGCAGGTCGTTATTCATGTGCAAGAGTTTGTTAAACAGGTAATAGGCTACAGAGAGAAAATACTGCTGCTCTGGCAGTGATAACTGTGTGCCTTTATTAATATTAGAACAGTGCACATGTGTGCAGGCACAAACTCCATCAAAGTCTCTACAGCTGTAAAAGCCAACTGGTGTCATCAGAAACGGACGTCGCTTCACGTGATGGGAAAGGATGTCTCTTTTCTCTAAATATATTTCCTCATTTCTTCTCTCCTCGTATGGTTTCCTTGCATTTCTCCATGCATCCCCAGTGGGAGGGAAAAGACACAAGTGAGGGAAACGTGGATGCAATTCAGAGACTTGAGATGTACCCTTAGTGTAGAGGTCAGTGGTTTGTGCATCATAGGTTAATCATGTGGCATTATCCGGGGTTGCTTACAATTAGTATGCTAGGCAATCCAAGACCCACATCTACTCTGTCAAAGCCCTTTGAAACGGTTGAAACCTTAAATTAAGAAACCTGTTGCCAGGATAGAAAGAGCATCCATTATCTTAAGTAATATGAATGGTATGTGAGAGCTAGCTTTGTTGAAAAGAGAACAGACAGCATGGATCCATGACTCAAATCCTATAAATGGTTAAATACCAGATAGTTTTGCGTCTGTCTACACTGCTACGGTGATCCATCTTTGATTAAAGGAAAACATTTTAAGCACATAGCTTAAAGCAGGGCACATCTTAAAGGTTTAGTTAAAGATGGTGCTCATATGCTTTAAATAACATTCTGGTTGTTCAGAATTAGCCGAATCACATGACCGTTTAGAATTATTCAGATGTGCTATTTTACATCAAGAGTAGAGATGAGCAGGGGACATAGTAATGTTAAGATTTGGATTTGATTTAAGTTGCATCACAGTAATCCTAATGTAAAATCGGACAAGCCTTGAGTCATGTATTCTGCACATGTATGCATTCTGCAGGAGGCCGCATATCTCTGTGTGAAAATCAGAAAAATGTGCCATCATCGTAAAAACAGAATAAACCACTGCTGCACGATGCTGAAGTGACTGTAATGGGCTCAGTTAGTATCTGAATCTCACACAAATGCAGTCTGTCCAAAGCTCAAATTTCAAGAACCAAGCCTTTCATCTGTGATGTCATTCTGATTTACAGCCTGGAGCTGCTCCATTGATAATAAATGGGAGAATGACTTTGTGCATTCCTAGAACGTTAGCTTGAAAGATGTTCTGAGTATTGGAACTGACTCCTTTGCCAAACTTTTTAAGTAATTCTCTATGCAACTCTACATTGGAATGACATCAGAGATGGGGCAAACTCATCTCTTGTTTCTAGATTTGGGAGCGAGTGATGAAGATTTACCAATACAGCCCAAACTGTTACAGGGCATAGGTATGACACTTTTTTTTAAATTTATTCCCACAGCTAGGTTTAACCCAGGCATTCAAACATTTATAATCCAAAAATGTACACATTCTTTCTAAAAAATATATCACTCTCTAAGACAAATACACTACCTAAAAGATTCTGTTGGCATCATACTGAGCTGTCCCATGTGGACAAAAATAGCTGTGTGACACATTTTGCAAGCGCTCTAGTGTAGTACGCAATAACCACATTCAAAACTAAGAATGGGGTCTACTTCTTAACATTACTGGATACTTTGCAGATGCTTAATATTATATATCTGTCTCTACTGGTTGCTAAACCTGAAATGAGTGAAAACATTCTGATTAGCTCAAAGTCCCATCGCAGCCTGTTAGTCAGACAGACTCAAGGCTCTTAACAATGTAAGCTCATTAAAAATAAATAAATAACACTGCATTCATCCACAAGTGACAAATTAATAATCAGCTTTCTGCAGTAAAATAAGTTCATAAATATTATGTGACTGAGAAACAAGGTTGCCTTATTTGGCGTAAGGCATGGTACACACACCAATATTTCTGATTTCTTGGCCATGAGCCATGTTTAGTGTGAAGAAAGACAAAAATGGGCTCTCACACTATAGAGCCTGTCGCCCCACTGTGCCGCGAGTCTAATTCCCCAGAAAAAACAGTATCACTAATACACTAAAAGTAATGCAGCCTTTGTTCAAAAAAATTGGTAAAGTACCATGGGGGAGAAATCTTATTACTGACCAAACACGAGTTTTATACTAACCATTTTAACTAACTGCACCGCATGTAAACTCCAATTTGATGCCGTTACCTCATTTCTCCTAACAAATTAGTTTCTTGTGCGCATTTTAACAGTATTTTTTAAAGAAAATGCCCACATTAAAACAGAGGGCATCGCTGTATCCACCAGCCTACCTCTCAATCTCACTGTTGTCTTTGAAAGATATTGCATCCCATGCCACCTCCTTTGTAACTAACTAGGGGGAGCCAAGGCTCAGCCTTGGCAAATAGCTATGTTGTAGATAGTAATAAGCACCTTAACAATGTCCCAATAATTCTGCCAACTTGATTTCCAAGTATGAAGTCTACAGCCATGCTAGCAGCTCTGTAAGGTTGCCCTTAAGCACAGTGGTGCTTTTAGCTAAATTTTATAAAGGCATGCCAACATTCTCACAATGCCACATGCCGATGTTTACATGGTAATGTATACCATGTTTATCATAGTATATCATGTTAGCATAGTAACACATGCTAATTAGGAAAAACACAAAGCACAGCTGAGGCTGACAGAAATGTCATCATTTGGCAGGTATTTGGTGATAAACCACAGTACTGGACAAAGTGAAATGCTGACCTGATTAAAGCGCTTTACGTAAAATTAAGGTATCACAAAAAATATTTATCCTGAGGGGGACATAAATGTCTGTACACAATTTCATGACAATCCACTCCATGGCTGTTTCACTCAAAGACTCAAGACATTTCACTCAAAACCACAAATGTCAATCTCATAGTGGCGCTAGAGGAAAAGTCAGGGGTTCACCAAAGTAATTAGGATTTAACATCTGGGAACCATGTAATTCTGAACAAGATTCTTGAAAAATCCATCTAGTAGACATTAAGAAAATTACCTGAATAAGCGAAAACTTTGACATGCTGGTGGCACTAAATACAAGGTCATTATGCTTCATCCTCGTCAGACTACAAATGCCTATACAAAATGTAATGGCAATCCATCCAGTAGTTGTTGAGATATTTCAGTTTAGACCAAAGTGGTGGACTTTCCCTAGAGACAAGACACTTCAACAGCAGGTCCCAGCAGTCAACAAACTCCTACAACCATTCCACATGAACATTCAAGGTCAAGTATGCAGGGTAGATCTGGATGTTTTATTGTTGCAGAGAAACAAATGACAAACAGAGGCAGCTGTAGCTCAAGGGGTAGAGCAGTTCATTGGGTAAAGGCAGGGTTAATGGGTTAATCCTTGAACAAACATGAAACATGAACCCTAAACATAAAATGTGAATGACCAATCATTTCAATGTCTGTTCAGCCTTATGTGAGGATTAAACTAATCCACAATCTCATTACAATATGCTGGAAATTAACTGGTGAATGCTCCATATCTTATTTACAGAGGAATGCACATTACCAGCTGACAAACACAGTAACAATACAGACAGTTTTCAGATGTTTTCCTTATGAAAGTGATGCAAATATTTCCCAAAAGTGTGTCTTTTAAAGAAAACAAATAAGCTTTAAGAGCAGGTCTCACTGAGGTTAAAAAATAAAACGTTTGCAAAGAGACAAACATATAATCAGCAGTGTTTCCCTACAATGGAAGATTCGATTATTATCTTCCTTCAATATACTGGAGAAACAAAAAATCCACCAATAAGTCCTACAAGTTGTGGTATAGCATAGAATGTACAATCAATATTTCATAACTAGGGGCCATCACAGAGCAAAAACCTTGGTCCTTTCTGTTGACAATGAGCTGTGTGCAACTCCCAAGACTCAAGGAGGCTTTGATTAACCATTTCATTGCAGTGTATCATTATGGTGTCCACAAACTTGGCATCACTGTTTCAGTGGAACAGCTCTCTACTGATAATGCCATCAATACAGTTTGGGCTCTGGAGCTTTTTGTGGAGAAAAACTCTTTGAATGTGAACTGATTAACAATATAAAAAAAGGAGATTTTCTGTTAAAGTATGTAATTTATTAAATAATCTGTAAACAATTTTCACGGTTTTGTGTTTTTTTGGAACTGATTTTATTGTGGTGTTGCTCATCTAGAGGGCAAAAGTTACTCTTTACGTATTGCAGTGATCTCTCCACTTCATCCGGGCCACAGTACAGTGTGGAAAACTAGCAACTATCATTCTGCTCTATAGTCTCTTCACGTACATGGAGGAGATGCTGCAGTGAAAGAACACTGGGATTCCCTTAGAGAGATGTGAATAAAAAAACACATATTCTATGATGACACTATTAATCTAAGTTGACAATCCCACCATATTCTGGGGAAAACCGGCTGAATAATGCAGTGACGGTTGTGTGCTCACACCAGGACCAGCACTCCATTTCCTTTTTTTAAAAATCTGGGGAGAGAAAACTAAATTGTTTGGATGAATTTAGCGCAGACCATTTACTTAACATGGTTTTATTTTCTCTGATCATGCATAAAGATATTAAATCAGATTAAGCATTGTGACTCATAGATTATTTGCATCTCAGAGACTGAGCATTTTAAACCCCAGAGAATCCAAGTATGTTCGTGGAAACAAAAATCATACAGTGCAGCATAACACATGAAAATCCTGTTTTATAGCATAATGACGATAAGCACAAAGTGATTTACAACAGGAATGAAAAAAAGTAATTATGCCGACCGTTTATCCCCACAATATTCTGTAATTGCAGTCTTTATTTGCACATCAAACACTAAAATATGTTCTCTACTTCTAAAGAAAAACAATAGCATTAACATGAATAGTAATCTAATTAGTGGCAAGAAGACGGGAAGGTACAGGCTGTTGCAGTCCACTTAAACTCCTGTCTGAAGGTCTTTTTTCATCAGATTCGCCATAAATTATGTCATGTATATTATGTATAAAAAAATGTTTTGATAGGTGCATAAACCATACAAAAACACAGATTTTGTACTGAGATACTCACAATGTACTGTATGTAGTCTTTATTTGAGCTTCACAGCATGTCCCACCCTCCTGTTTTGCTCTCTAATCCACAAGTAGCAGGTGTTGTGCACTAATCCCTGCATTTCAGCCACACTCTAATTATATATTGATGACCTAGCAATCATCACAAATGGACGTGATCATAGAACTGAACAGAGACCAGTGAGAGTGTGTGTTTGTGTGCATGAAACACAGAATAGGCAAAAGAGAGAATGTGTTCAAACCCTAATCAGACATCTGCAATCATAAAAAAGTCGAATTCACAAAGAAGTGCAACATGTCCCCACTCACATGTCACTCGCTCACACTCACACACACAGTAAAACAACTGCATATAGACAGAAACAAGCATAAGGGGTTTAGGGGTTTGTATGCTACTGCCTGAACACTTGCACTGAACTTTAGCACTGGACTAGGGCTGGATAATATATCAAATAAATGTGATTAATTAAAATGTATTTATTATAAATATTTATTGCATGAGGTTTGCTGGCGAGATGTTATCTCTGGTTACGAGAGACAAGGCCTTGGGAATCGACTGGACAGTTTGCGGATTCTACTTTGTTCTGTCTGTCCCTGACAGTCCCATCCCGTGATGACATTGGATGCATCAGGGTATTTTTCACACCTGGCAATTATATTTCCTGGGTATCAACTCTAAGGCAGGTGGCCAGTTAACAGTTAGTTAACTCTGTTCACTTGCAGCAAACAATAAAGCAATAATCTTTTTTATTCTCTTGAGGCAGGGATCAAGACTTTTCTACCCCACTTGGCAAACAGGTTACAAATTATGCCCTTGGTATTTGTACAGGGCTACACTGAAAGCCCCATACATCAATTTGCTCCCCTGCTGACAACTACTATTGTTTGAAACCAGAGGAATTCAGGACTATAGGTGTTTGAAAATGCATCATTGTAAGGCATATATTGCTACTTGCTTGTGGGTGTCTAACTGTTGGGCTAACCTCATCTGTGCTATCTGTGCATAAAAATGAATCACGTAGCATATAGTAGGTATGAACAAACTACATCAAGCTCCTACAATTGGCTAGATGTGTCTGGAAATAGAGAAAAAAAAAGAAAGAAGAAGAAGCAGTAAAGAAAGGGAAAGGCTTGAAACAGACTAACTACACAACATGTTAATGTAAAGGAATGAAGCAGCAGAGAGTATGGTTGAACTAATGACAAGCCCGGTGGAGAGAAACAGTGTGAGGGATTGAAGAGACTAGAAGCTAATGAGTCCACGGTGGCTGAGAAAAACACTCACGTAGGCTGGCTCATCTCATTAATTGTTTAAAGCTGCTAACACATTTAACACTTTCTAGAGCTGCCTCCTGGCCCTTCGAATCCTGTAGGCAAACCAGTAGACACAGAACCTGGTATTTTGCTCTGGAGGAAAGCCTACACCACTATGAGAGCTAGTCATCCTGGATGAGATGAGAGACCTTTAAACAAACTGCATGGTATTTAGCATCTGCACTCTATATTTTCTCTGTCTGCCATCATTTCATCTCTGTCAAATCGTTTAATGCCATGTCAAGACTGCTCTGTGGCCAGTTGTCTCGGGTCTAAAAACAGAAGCACAGAGTCTAAATGCAACATACTAAAAAGACTATAAAAGCAAGGACTTGACAATATACTAGAGGAAGCGGCTGAAACACATGCGCTCACTTCATTCGTCTTCATACAGACTCTGGCAGAGTCGTGACTTAATTTTCTATCAGACGAGCTTTGGTGCAAGTTCAGAGATGAGCATGAAGAGGCAGAGGCGAAAAAAGGATATTGTTTCGTCCCAAAAGAGTGTACTTTCCATCACATGAATGCTTGGTTTGAGTACTGAGTAACAACAAAGTGGCATAAAGTGTTGGAAGGATAAGGAGTGCTTTGTGTTTGAGTGCTCCTCTCAGATAAACTCAATTTTCATCACTATCTTATTCAAATAAAGAGTTTTATTTATTTTTTTCATGAATCCACTGTAGATATACCAATAAAAGTATGAAGCCCATGCAAATTGAAATGAAACTGGACTTAAATTACCATCAAATAATCTCCACACCCTTAATGTGGAGAGAGGCATGCAAGCTGATATTGTGCCTCATTCTGCGCAGAGCTATTCGATAGGTCATACTATTAACAGCTTGTGGTGCTAACATGAGGTTTTTATCATCTATCTTTTGCATCTATCTGTTTTAAGACTGGAGATGACTATAGCCTAAATGTGGGACAAGTCTAGGTATATTGCAGCGGCTATAGGTTGAAGCTGGACCACTGCCCAGGTCAGTACTTGCAGTGGATTCGCACTTCCCTTGCAAGAAAAAATTTAAACATCAAACAGTTTTATAAATCAATTTAATCCCCAAATGGATGAAAAAATATATTTATTCAGGCTCATCTGAGGAGAAAAAATTGGCCCATGGCAACTAACTCTTGCTCTAAGTGTTACTGCGTTAAAGCAAATAACCAAAGGAATCCCTCCAAAGCTTGCAGCATTAACACTGGTGAATAGGTTAAATTATCCATCAAACCACTTGTTTTGAACACTAAGTGTATCCAGAGGGTTGTGTTTAAGGTCAAGCATGCATTTTCGTAACCGATATGATTACCTGCATCATCAGCCTATGGAGGATTTTTACTTTGATTGACTCAGTCAAGTGGATGTCGGCCTTGCTCAAGATGCAATGATTTATCAGCATTTAGAGTGAATCCACCTTGGCAGATACACCAAATAACAGAATGCAAAATTGACTTCTTTTAATAAAGCCCTTCAGCAAAACTCGTTTCTGATTTCCTATATGCTTTTGCTCAATATGCAGAGGGCTGAGAGGATCCTCACACGCTTCAGGCAACAGTTGATACAAATCATGAATTTGCAGAGACAAGATAAAAGCTTGGAGACGGCATCCTCATTTATGGGCACACTGATTTCCCACTGCTGTTGTAGGAATCTTTCTGTCAATGAGAAAATACACCCTCTCTCTCTTTCCTCTAGCCTCATATCCAGCTGCCCTCATCCTATGAGATAGAAATCTCTTCAATCTGATTAACCGCTTTTGGATTTAGCTCATAGGCTGAATAAGCAAAGGAGCCTATAGAAAACAAGCTTTGTCTTCCCAATAGAGATCTGCTCTGCAAGTGAGTCTTTATGTGTTGTGTCTGGCACCTGTCAGTGGGTCTGCAGAAGCAGCAGCTTGGATAAATTAAACATGTTATGCTTCATTTGAGCAACTGGGTTGCGATCCCCTCGTGACTATCTGTTTCTCTAAAGTGAAAACATCTAAGAATAAAACACAGCAAGCTGAAATGAAAAAAAGAAGCTATAACTAACAAAATTGGCTTAGCTTAGTTCACAATGTCTGTGCCAAGGTCTATTTGCCTTCACTGAGTCAAATATAATTCCACCCCAGACAGTCAATCAATGAACTGTTGATAAAAATATAGTACCTTAACAGGTGCAACTGTTATCATGTTTCTGAGTAACACACCTCTTCCACAGGGAACCCTGCTGCTTCTTGGTTCAAGGCAAGGCACTATTCGATACTTTTTAACTAACTGATATCGCCATGAAACTTCCCCGGTTGATTGCTTACATGAAGACAATTATTTTTTGTATTACAAGTATGCTGAACGGTTATGTTTAAATATGCAAATAAGGCTAAACTATCTAATTAAATATGCACCAATTTACATACATTTCCAGAACAGAAATCTGAACATTGGATTTAGGAGAAATCTGCAGACACAAATAGACAAAGTGTAGTAAAATAAACATCTAAATGAGATTTTTGGATGTTTTCTTTTCACTAGTCTAAAAGAAGACATGTTGTGGAATCAAAACAGCCCAAAATCTCAAAATTGCATGAAAAAACTGCCTTTGCCTGCTGTGTCTAGTCTTAAATTTGTTCTTCTGGGGAGCCAAGGGAAACAGGATTATATATGTATTTGTTTGTCTATCTTTTTTGACCTCCACCAAATAAAGCCAGCCAGACGGGTGATTATGTTGTTTGCTTTCCCATTCACTGACATAAATGAATATAAAAGCAAATGTTCAGAAAAGATGGAATCTTATTATGTGCCATTTGTATGGTTTCTGTGTGACAGAAGAGATGAAACACATTTAGAAGGATAATTGCTTTGGTCAATAACGGTGGGTTGCCTGTTTTACATTCCATTATGGGGAGGACGGGCTCTGGGCTGTTTCATCAAGGAGAGATAAATAAAAGGTATGGTGGAGCCAGAAGAGACCCATATCCCAGGTAAATGAGTGCTTTATGAGGAAGATTAGCGCAAATCCCTCACACACAGGGCATCGGCACATGTGGGGTGAGGGAGGCTTCCGGAAGCAGGCTTGGCTACCTCCATCTCACACATTCCCCCGGCAATCGATCAAAGCCCCCAATCACAGCTGCACACACAGAAGAAGGAGTAGGTGAGACAGTACGACAGCCTGAATTGGTGGCTACTGCATTGACGAATGGCAGCCTCATCTGACACAGAGCCACCCAATCATACTCTTGGGATACAAATATGCATATAGGTGTATGCAAATGTGCACACATGCAATTTCTCTCTTTAAGACACACAACCACCCACAAAGCAGTGCCCAGAGCACATATTGCAGTGGAGTGGAGCATCTGTGAAATAGTATTCTGATTGTATAAACAAGCTCTGGATTCTATCTTCAGCGAGAGCTGCTCATTAAACTCTATTAACCTGCAGTACTAATATCTGCAGGGAGAACTGAGTGAGACAAACACACACCTGCTCCATTTAGGGAAAGGCATTCCTCATTCCCTCAATGAACATATAGCTCCTCCCCAAGCAGCACTCCCTATCACATACACACGTATTCACACAAACACACAGTCCTCAACAAATTGCAGATGGCAAATGCTCAAAACTCATAGCAGAGAGCCATGAGAAGAAAAGAGAGGAAAGCTAGAGAGAGCTGAGAAGTGGGTGCAGGTGATGGAGAGGCCAGAAGAAGATGAAGAAGGAAGAGAAAAGGAGGAGCAAAATTGTTTCACCTGACTCACTCATGCGCTGCATGTCTGCTCTATGCATCAGTGATTCCTGTACTACTGTAGCACAGGTATACCTTGGTAAAGACAACCTGCGTGGGGAGCAGACTGCTCATTAATGAAGCCCCATGTCATATCTGCATGCCAAACAGCATCTGTATTCACTCTCTCAGACACACGCACACTTCCCTGGGAGAACAGAACAAATATACACAAGAACAACTAGAATATATTTGTCTTTAATTTAAAGTACAATCAAAATGACAATCCAATATGTCTGACAAAACATCTCCTATAACCAACCTGTCCCAAGAGACATCAGCTGAGAAATTGTACTCTATTACACTACAACACTGAAGAGTCCCAATAGGAGAAATATTAATATGTATTGCATTACCAAAGCAACATTCACTCTAGTACAGAAACAATCCCAACAGTGTAATACAGGCCACTTCAGTGCAGCAGCATTCACCATGCTGGAATACAGAATTAAGTGGAGCAAAAAATAAGTGAGGAACGTAGGTGGGCAGTTGTTTGGTACATACCGTTAGGGCTCTCCTCATCAATGGTCACTATGGTTGCAGGGGGGCCTGGCCGGGATAGCTTACACTCTGTGTACGCACAAAGAAAAAGAAAATTAACATATAAGAAGCTCAATTACAATTTGCCATATTTAAATAATTTAATTTGCAAACCCAATAGTATATTGTGCTTCATGGCAGCTTATGAAAATGACGGCATATTGTGTAGAATAACATACAACAATTGCAAATGGATGTATTATTGAAGCTAAACTGTGTTGATATAAAGAACAGCGGTGAAACTTGAAAGTATGTAAGTACAATTCTGAGATACTTGAACTTTACTTGAGTAACTGCATTTTCTGCTAATTTATATACTACTATATTTTAGAGGGAGATATTGTACTTCACTACATTTATTTGACAGCTATATTTTTTTCCCGATTCTACATTTTAAAGAAAGTATATCATAAGCTTGTAAAATACAATACATTGTTCTAGATTAAACCAGTGTTTCCCAAACTTTCTGGCTTATGACTCCTCTGTTGCTGGGATCCCTTCTATATTGCTCTTCTTGAGGTTTCTATCTTCTTTTTTTTTTCCCTGTTAAAAGTGTTTTTTTTGCGTAGTTTTGCCTTAGTCGAATCAAGGGTCTAAGGCCAGATTACAGACTGTAAAGCCCTTTGAGGCAAAATTGTGATTGTGATATTGGGCTATAGAAATAAAACTGAATTGAAAACAATCTTCAGATTTTTTAACTCCAGTGACACTGGTTTTCGATTTCTTCTTTATATCACCGTTTTCGCATGGAGAGGAGGGGTCTGAGATGAGGGGGCAAGGAGAGAATGATTTCCATATAATCTGCATACTAAGCAGAGCACGTCATTCTTCCTGAAGAAGCCTTCCTCTCGTCTGCTCCGAAGTCTCTGGCAACATCACAAACCTACAACAATGACTTCCGCGAGTTCACCGGGAACTCTGAAACAGCGAGTAACTCTGTTTCTCTCTGCCTCTGTTCTCTCAAATAGAACTGGGCTGGTTAAAGTTAACTTTTAACTGATGTTATGTTGGGTTGGCAGAGGTCTACAGGAAAAAGCGCTAACATTAGCTAATAATGACAGCTAGATAACTTTAGGCTCTATGTGAACAAACAACAACAGAGAGAAACAGATTTAATTGCAATTTGGGAGTTCCAGGTGAACTTGTGAAAGCCATTGCTGTAAGTGTGCGTTCAACTTCTCAGATATTGTTATATTAAAATGACTGTTTCAGGCCCAAAGAGGTAAAATGATCTGATATTTCACCAAAAAGCAATGATGGACAGAAAGGTCCAAAAAATGAATTCAATAAAGTAATATATAATAATGTATTAGTGACAGGGGCTGTTTATCAGCAGAGTGAGTACTTTTACTTTTGATACTTTAAGTACATTTTGCTGTACTTTTACCTAAATGGAATTGTAAATAAAGGACTGATACACAGTAATGTCTGAATATAATGGATAGCAAAGTTAGAACAACATTGCAAAACAACCTGACAATCACTGACATTTTAAATATTACATTGGTGAGGAAATAAACCTCAACATTTTGTTTCATTGTGTTTAGGTCCCACTATAAGCTGTCACACTGACACATCTTTTCATAGCAAGTGGCATCACCAACTGCTACTGCACAAATATCAACAGGAATGGACTGTAAGATACTGACACCAGACAAACAGAGTGGTCAAAGCATGTGGCAACATCATAAGCAGAGCACTGATGAGAGCAGCTCCACAGATGGAGGTCACAGCAGCTAGATGGTACGAGCACATGGGACACAGGTAATGGCACGTTGACAGACAGCACCAGATGGGGCAGCAGGAGAGGTGGAGAGGAGGAGACAGGAGGAAGAGAGGTGTCTAGTGTAGAGGAATAGATGCTGAAAGGCAATGCGCTCTGCAGCTGATATGACGAAGGTTCAGGATTAAATGTCTTTCAACAGGGAAGAGCGTGAGATAGGCTATAGCGAAACAGTGAAAGTAAATATAGGAGTGTAATAAAACAAAAGGAAAACAGACAACGAATGTTTGACCTCTTACCCTCATACTGCCAGTCTGAAGGGGTCAGGGGTTAGTGGAGCCAGAGGGAAGCATAGCAGAAGCATGGAAGAAAAGAAAAGCATGAAACAGTTGGTTGAGGAACAGCTCTGATGTTAGGAAAGGAGAAAAAAGATCATTATAAAAAAGAACAGATATTAGAAAAGAGAGGCAGTTTCCGGGTGGATATACTGTAAAAGCCTCCACTAGAGAAATGGTGTGTGTTAGTGAACCACACAGTTTTTCGCCGGCAGATCTTTTCTTGCTGCCAGTAGCTGCCGGCTGACATTATTCCACAGGAGAGGTAGTGTAGTGCATTACAAAGATTAATCAATTTCAAAATTAAAACACTTTCTCTCGCTAAATGAAGTGGGGCTATGTGTTCTGGAAAAGGAAAAACAGCATGAAAGAGCACTGGAACCCATATGAAAATTATTCAGCATCTCCCCTATCTCTCTTTCTTAAATTTCTCAGCTTCCATCTTGTAAGATATTGAATCTCAAGCAGCTTTTTGTCAGGTGGTGTCCGCTAACATTACATGTAATCAGAGATGGACAGAATAAAAGACACACGGTCAATGACACCACATCAACAGTGAGCGCTATAGGGTTTCACACCCACCTTGTGTTGCCTGACTCCAGTATTGCAACTATACACCTGTTGCCGGGTGCAAAACAATGGATAGTTTTCTTATTAAATATGCATGCCCCTGAGCCTTCACTAATGTGGTGGTTTAAAAGTGCATTGTAATCAGAGATAAAAACCTTAGGATGTGATGTTGCTTCATTTTTAATCACGGCTGTTTCAAAAGTGAGGATACACACAATTAGCAATTAAATGGCAATGAAAACCTGAGGCTACAGTATAAAATATTTCATGCAAATCATTTATTGCGTTTTCAACATCTAATTTGTGTCATGATCTGGGCATTTTCTATAAAGAGTTTATGTTTGAGCTGAGATTGACATCAATGCAAAGCATCTCATCTTGCCACATATGCCACTTGCTGTGTGACAATACCTTCTCAGTTAAAGATAATAAGTTGGAAAACATACACACCTTTTCTAAACTAAATTCCTTGAGGAATAATTATCAACACATTCTCATCTTGCACTGCTAATACCTAAGTTGTACTCACTGTTCGTTTTATTTTATAGCAATTAGAAAACCTGTACCCATATGCTGAAGAAATAGCAGGATGAGGGTTTCCTTTAATAGCGACAAAATGAACAGAGCAAGTGGGTCACACCTCGCAATCGGAGACATAAACAACAAGCAACATCAAAATAAGTATGCAAATCTGCTCTGAGAAAATATACTCTGTGTGAAGTAGAAAGACTGTGCACACGTGTGTGTGTGTGTGTGTGTGTGTGTGGAATAAAAGTTAACTGCACTCATTTTGAGAAGCTTTTTAAAAGGGATCACAGACAGCCTGTTTTGTTAGTTTTGCATATGTGTGTTCAGGCACAAACGTGTGTGTTTGTGTGGGTGCACATGTGCATGTGTAGCTTTAACTGGTAGTCATGGCAGTAGGAGAGAAAGATGTGAAGAGTCTGCTTTGAAGACAAACAGAGATAAAGAATAGTGCCTCCATTTGCAGTGCTAACGGTCCTATATTGCCATCAGAACACAAACGTTGTGCTGAGGAAGTAAGGCTTGCACACACACACACACGCGTGAATACAAACACACAAACTTAAAGCAACACAGTCTGCTCAGTCATGTTCCCCACAAAATGGAAAGGATCCTATCCTCTTACCTTTTAGCAGTGGGTGATATATTCAAGTGACATTCTACATTAAGCTTTCCTTCTATTAAAGAGACTTCTAGAATAATAAAATTCACTTCCCCGTGGCTCTTTGGGTTCACACAAGAATGTGTCACATACTCCTACCAAATCCCCTGCGCACCCCCTGGTGCAGCACTCAAGTTAATAATGCAGGATGAGACCTGCTGACCCTAACACACATATACAGTAAACCTACATGATTGGAAAACTACTTTTAGATTAATCCACTTATCTGGAAGGCCATGACCAATCCTAAAAAGGCACATCCTTGATTTAGGAAGACAGAATGGTAGGAGACCGGACATAATTTGGTGTAAAACTAAACTCTCCTATGCAGTGTTTCAAACTGCATAGGAGAGTTTAGTTTTTCATATAATACTATGAAAATAAAATATGGAGTATGTACACATAAGCTATACGATGTTGAGTACACATCTCTGTAATACATGGTAATATTGTAAAAAACAGATAAAGAGAACAGTCTGTTCAACAGGCTTTGGGCTATGTGTGTTTTTAACAGTAACCACATTTAAGAATAGAAAGAACGTGCCTCTTATCAACTTTATTTCTTGGGTAAAATGTTACAGTTGCATTGTAAAAGAGCAGTTAAATGCTTGAGCTATTGTCTAGGTATCAAAACAGTACCTTAGGATAATTTTATTGGAAAGCGCTGCAGGCCTTGGCCTTGAAACTAGGGGTGTGCCATATCATACAGTTCACGATAATACCGGTAACATTTTTAACATGATAAAAAAATGTCATACCGTGATAATGGCAACATTCCGACTTGTTGACGTAATGATGTCGTACGTTTATGCACAGCAGCAACAAGCATCGCTGAAAGCGAAAGTAATATCGCTACCTGCTCCATGGTGGAGGAGTTGGTCCCAAAAAGGGAACTACCTCAGTAGTGTGGAAATGGTTTTGGTGAAAAAAGATCCAGCAGTTTTTCCCCACATAGACGTTATTTGATCAGGCCGCCCAGATATATTAACGTCGCCATCTGCAACCGATTAATTAGTGGACAATCTCCCCTCACTCTACCCCTCCCTGCGGTCTACTGACAGTTGCACATGCTCAGCTGAGGGAGAATCAATACTTATTTGTTTACACTAGTAAAAGCTTGTAAAAGTTGGTGCCGATGTCATCGTTACCATGTTGGTTTGGATTGTTTCAATAGTGACGTCATTAACAACAAGCCTCATCCACACGCGGATCAGCTGGAGCTGTAGAAACGGAATCGCAGGTGAAAATTCAATTCAAAGGGCTTTACAATCTGTACAACATACTACACCCTCTGTCCTTAGACCCTCGATTCGAATAAGGCAAAACTACCCAAAAACCTCTTTTAACAGGGAAAAAATGATGGAAACCTCAGGAAGAGCAACAGAGGAGGGATCCCTCTCCCAGGACAGACAGACATGCAATAGATGTCGTATGTACAGAATAGATTCATAGCAGAAAAATCATAACATACAATTATGATGACAATGGCAAAATTGTAGTATGTATATATATATAATTATGATGAAAAGTGTGGGATGTAAAACATAAGGGAAGATGATGGGTCCAGAAGGACAACCGAGCAGCTCCAGGTGGAGGCCAAATCCAAAGTGTGATTTGTGTTTTTTGGGAGACTATATAAAGAATAGTGCTTATGAAGATAATCAACACATACAGAAAGAGAAACAAAAAGACATCAAGGTGGTGTGTGTGCACTGTGCAGTAAGATACAGAGGTGTGTGTGTGCACGTGGAGAAAAGAGAAGTGAAGGGAAAAGCAAGGTGAGCAGTAGTTTGAGTAGTCTAAGTAAAATAAGGTGGAGAATTAAGTAGAATTAATATGGTGACATAAGAAATAACTTTTAGAAATAGGGTAATGTATTCTTTCATATTTGTGTTTTGGTTTTTATTGCACAGGATTTGGTCATATTGTCAAGAATATCATTATTGCAAAATACGCTGAAATATCTTGATATTATTTTAGGACCATACCGCCCACCCCTACTTGATACTAATCAATAAGTTTAGAAAAGAGGAAGCTAGTGATGGAACATCATATGCCAGTACATGAAAGAAGTATTCCACATTTTTTAACTTAATTTCTGTATTTTTAAATCTAGGAGTTTGTACTGTGGTGACATAGTCATAGAACAAAAAAATAAATGTCACCAGCCACACAATGGGTATTATTTAGCCTGATCAAGGACAAAAAAAATACATAGTCCGAGAAGATGAAGACGACATTAGATCAAACCAAAAGATGCAAGATGTTGAATTCTAGCTGCCACATTTCCAATCACATTTAGTTGGATTCTATCACTGGTTGAGTGCCACTATTCACTATTGTTTATTTCTGAAACCTATATTTGTACATTTTAATGTCAGCAATGTAATGTTGTTTGGTTGCAAAACATTGCTAGAATAGTTACCAACAGAAGCTAACAGAGTAATGGATGTAATAGGCGTTCCTAAACAGGATCAGGCTCTTGTGTATCATTAAAAGCACACATAATATTGTGCACATTAAGACAAGGAATGAAATACTGACCAGGGACTGAACAGTGATTGGGGGGTACAGCTGGCTGTCTGCCAGGAGAGTGGCTCTCCAAACTCTCCTCAAATATGAGAAACAAGTTGGCTTATTAGACAATAACAATAAGTGTAACGCTATAATATTTGCATGTCAAATATTTAAGCACCTGTAAGATCACATGAGGTGCATATTCAAGAGCCAAATGGTTGAGGAGACAAAAGTAAAGCCTAAATAATAAAGTCCAGTCAAGATAACTAAGTAGATTTCACATTTTTTGATCTTCATAATTATATATTTTGCCCTACCAAGAGAACATGACTTCAAAGCCAGTCATTTGATTACATTTATTTTTATCTCACACTGCAGGAGCATCGCAGACTAACTTTGGTTTGCTGTTATGTTGCAGCAAGTTGTCTCACATGGGAGAAGGATTTAAGAAGAGGGGAATCAAATGCAACAAGCAGCATTCAATCACTAATAGGTAATCAGGGCACTGTACACTTTAGAGGTCTAGCCCGAAGACAATCAAAATCTTCTAATTTTGACATCAGGATAATTTGCTCTCAGCTAAAGAGATCTTATCACTAGTCAACCTAACAATGTTGACTTGAAGCCATAAAACTTCAGTATTGGATAAATTTAAAGTTTTCACATGCACCACCAATGTATACGTTTTTTTCTTCCACATACATAGTTCTTTCATCATACTTTTCAAATGAGATGGTCTGAGATGCAGACAACCTCCTAAGCAATTCAAGTCTTTACAAGGCAGCTCATCGACGCTATATTACTAGAGCAACAATTCACTGGCAAGATGAATTCTGCTCACTGACATTTAGTTCCAAAAAGGTATTTTTACCTGCCACTCGATTCAATAGCCTGTGCTTTCCTGTGGCTTCATCTGTAAAAGCACCTTTTTAGCAACCAATAAATCAAACTGCTGCTCCCTGGGAGAGGAGATCTCAAGAAAACAGACTTTAAAGGACAACTAACCTAACAAGCAACACATTTACAACAAACCTATAAACGATCAGAGGCACCCTATTTAGATAACTAAGAAATGCAAACCATTTCACAAACTTTAGCGAAACCCGCTTGCCTTCTCTAGATGTAGGCAGCCACTCATTAAAAATTATGAAAGAAGGAGAAGGAGCAAAAAAAGTGAGAGGCAGAGGGAGAAAGATTCTTGAGAAAGGGCAGAGGCAACGAAGAGGAAAGCGGGAGCTAATTTCTCATTCTTTAGATGGATGGCAAACTGCCAACTCAACACTCAAGGTTGCTCTTATCATAAAACGTCTCGCACTGTATGTCCGTATGCAGTCAAAATGCTTCTACAATTTCATATAAATATCAGGCCCTATGTGATGATAAGAACATTTCTAATGGAGCCTATGAAAAGCTCCTCCACTAAGGACAGGAAAATCGAAGTGACATTATTTCTCTTTTTTAGAGCACCAGTGGCCCACCTGAGGGAGGAATGTCTGCTGACCTCTGGTTTAACCAGCA
The DNA here is from genome assembly GCA_011952105.1 of Coreoperca whiteheadi. NCBI lineage: Eukaryota > Metazoa > Chordata > Actinopteri > Centrarchiformes > Sinipercidae > Coreoperca > Coreoperca whiteheadi. Next base: position 12,203,408 of record CM022471.1, read on the forward strand.
TCTACGTAAAAAACTTCAAGGTTGGAGGTTAGAGTTATGACTAATCCTCTGGGTGGCAGGCAGCCCATGACAGGGATGAGTGGAGACGGGGCAAACAGGGACACTGTTTTAATTTCCCACTTGGATTTATCGAGTTTATTTTGCATGGATGTCCAGTGGGGCAGAGGGACATCCTGGGACAGGTCCAATAGGGTCTGGTAAATGACGGTGAGACAGACAAAGGACAGCTGTCCAGTGACACACATTGCCAGGTAATGGCTGCTCATGGGCTGACAGCAAGTCAAAACAGATGAGCAGTTTGTGTTATAGAGGCCAGTTATCCACAGGGGTTGGCTGTCAAAGCTGTGCATTACATTTCACATCATACAGTAAAGGTTGAGTATTCTCAAATACAATGGTCATTTCTTCGTCATGTCTCAAAGCCTTTAAATGTTAATATGAGTGATCTTTGTACAGTTCATAATGGAGATTAGTTTTTACTTTAAACTTCATAATGTTCTACCGCTTTTATTGTAGGTTTCCCTTAGATGTAAGTGACAGGTATGGCTTTTATAAAACAGTTACCAAATAGAGACATTTTAAAGCTACAAACACATCGCAATTGCAAGTTTTAATAATCATTTAATTAAAAAAATAATTTGAACAAGAGAAAAGGCACTCTTAGCTGCCTGCACATATGCAACGCAATTGCTATGTAACACACAACATTTTTATCAGTAACTACAGGCCATAGCTATCACAGCCTGGAATGAGTTGCTGTAAAAGTTCAAATTAACACATCCAAATTACAGCAATTAAAGGCAATTCTGTTCTGAATGGACTTTATTGGCACTTTCAACTAGGGAAAGTGGATCTACAGTACTTATTAGCCTGCATCTTCTACGACAATAAAGTGCCACTTTGTGTCTTTTACAATATGTAAGTGACCTATTAATTGAAAACATTACAAAAGTCAGCATAAAGATAATTTCTGAGTGGTAGGTTTAGCCTCTTAGCCTATAGGGACTACAAAGTTAAGTCATCAGGCCAGACGAGGTCGACTGTTACTGTGACAACCGACTTCTTCATAAGCGATATAAATTGACTGCAGTTCAGTAGCAATCAATTTCTATTCTTTTATATGGAAAGATGTTAAAAAAAACATTCAAGAGAAAAATGGACTTGATTGGGAGAGTGAGCATTTAGGGAGCAAGCATAAATGTTGCTGCCTTGCTTCAAATGATTTACCGCTTTCATTGTTAACTAATTATCCTAAACTCCTGAGTGTAATAATAACCCTAAATATAATCAAGGATCAATACTACACATCTATCTATTATTCTACTTTATGCTCAGTGCAGTAGGACCACATGGTGGTGATTGTGAACTGACTGGCTGAAAAAATCATTTTAAATGCAACAACTACACAAGTATGGAGGACCTGAACTGCCAAAATCAAAAAGAAATAAAGATATAAATGACTCAATAAATAAATTAATATACCAATGCACAAACATAATATTACAATTAATTTAGGCATTAAATAAATTATAAAATGTGACACAAATTGATATTTCTGTTTTAATTTGCTTTTGTATTTATTTATATTTGTATTAATTACCATATTTTTTTACTTTCCCATTTAATTTTACATGTTATTTATTAACTCGTTCATGTAATTATTTCTTTCTTTCTTTATTAATTAATTTATTTACCCTTTGCAATTTCCCCCCATTTATTTACCTAAATAAATTACCTAAATTTTCTGTCTTTTCTTTTGAAATGTCTGTATGCATTTCTGCTTCATCATGCAAATAAGGGGGATGTGTGTTACAGGCTTAACTTTTTGCCTATTGGTTGATCCACAGAGTGCATAGATCAACTATACGTGCCTTGCTGCCACAATAGTGGCTTCACTAAGGGACAGTCGGCTCACAACTATCATTACAATAGGATTTTTCAACTGGCTCCGACCAGGACTCCTTGATTTTGGTGAAACTGGATCATATTTTATGAAGAAAATACTTTCTGGTTTCGCCTCTCATGTCCTCGGGCTGCTCTGCCTCAACTTTTTGTGATTTATAGAGATTACTGATGAACAGCTAGCTTCACTTGCTGTAACTGTAACGTTAGGTGCCCTCACCTAGTTAACGTTAGCCGTGCAGCTACAGTCCAATTATACCCAGTATACCTTCCTACACAGCAGCAAAGAGAAGCTCCACATTTATTTATTTTGTAATTTATTTTTTATTTTGGCAGTTCTATACACATGGGCAAAGGTTTGGTTTGTGAAAATAACAGTGGGTTTATTCCAGTTTACATGCCAGGAACTTTACTCCTTACACACTCAAACAGTAACATGTATTTCCAAATGTGCAAAGCAACTGAAGCCAAGTATCAAAATCTAAGAATAATTTGTTTTCTTTATCGTGAAGGGATTGCAGCTTTGATCTGATGCCACTGCACTTCTCCAAGACAACAGATCTAACGTAATTACAAATCAATAAGGATCATAGCAGCTAACAATCTAAGAATTCAAATCCAAACTCAAATGAAACAGTACTTGGGAATGTCTGAGTCAGTTCTGTTTTGTGAACAACCAAAAGTCTTGCAGCACACCGCCCTTACATGTAGACATTCGCCATTCTCTTACATGAGACGAAAAAACATCTAAATCGATGTGGAGACAGACAGCGCTGTGTGCTTCTTCTCAGCGTGTCTATGTTTGGCACAAGAAATACAATCACCGCCTCTGACTTTCTCTATCTCTTTCTCTACAAATCTCTCATCATTAGAATTGTGGGTCTCTCTGTGGGGCTTCTCGCTGTAATTGTGTGTATGTGGTTATTTTTAAGGGTCACAAGTGGGGTAGAATATGTCACTGTGAAATGGAAAGCAAATGGGAGAATGGCAGTGAAGAAAGGAAAACGGGGGGGGGCAGTTTTGATTGTCTATGGTGGAAATGATTTCTTGCAGCATCGTGTAAATTATTAGTGGTTGATTGGAAGAAGGGGATTACTTTACTGATGTGTAATCCCTTGCAGTAGCTCCCCTTCCTACTCTTCTTCAGACTTCCTCCTCATTGCTGCCTATCTATGTCTCTCTGTGAGGTTAACCACACAGGCAGGAGGGCAAAGGTTGCAATCACACTCCCAGTGAACAGTTCAGCATGCACATGCTCACTTACTGAGCTCCAGTATTGGCCTGTTGGTACAGACCCCAAGCAGCATGAGGCCCAGTCTTACCACAATTGCCCCCCTTCCCTTCTTGTGCTGGCCAGAGCCTGATTACAGCCTACTGGCGGGAAGATTAAAACCCCTTCCCCCTGTCACTCTTCTGCTCCCCCACTCCGCAGGCTTCTGCTGCAGCCAGACAAAGTCTGCACATCTGGCCTCTAATCAGACAATCCCAAAAATAGACAAACAATTGTGGGTCAGAATGGATGTGCAGATGGGAAAAGAGGGAAAGAGAGAGAGACAGGCAGAGGGACGAAAATAGTGTTAGAGAGGTAGTCCGATGTCACATGGCAGAAGTGTTCACAGGCATATCAGATAATCCTCATCTCACCACACACACAACCACTGAGACACACACATACAATTGAGCATGTTTGTGCATAAATGCATTTGTCCGACATCTGGATTTAGTAACAGAGGGATTTAAGGTATGGGCAGTGTGCATCTGTCTGCTCTAGTTTGGATTGACGTTTGGCCTTTCATTACCATTTGTTAAACTGCTAGGCGTGCTAGTCTCAATGGACATACATGAGCTACGCTGAAGGGTTTATGTGCACATGGGCAGTCAAAAACCAATCTCTGTTGAGAAACACTATCTGAGGCTATGGTACAGTGGAGACCCAGTCAGACGATGCGGGGTAAGGAGGAGAACATGAAAGAATGGCACATGCAAGAGAGGATTATTATTTATGAAAAATTAAAACAGCAAAGGTGTTAAGGGAAGTAATTAAGGGACATAATACTGAGGAAATGTGGTGGAAGAGAAACAAAGAGAACATTCCTTGAATTTTCTTAATGGCTGCCCCCAACATTTGAGACCAAGCGGCAACCTCCGGGTCTTAAAAGTGAAGCCAATGCGTAAGTGCCTTAAACCATTCTTTCTGCATTCTTTATAATGGCCAGCAGGGGACAATGCCACTGGTTACAAAAATATTTTCTAATTGTACAGAAGTCTATGAGAAATGACCGTACTTCTCACTTGATTTATTTCTTCAGTAAACGCTTACCTAATGAGTTTATCGTCTTAATCGCTAGTTCCAAGTCTTCTTCGATACAGCATGATGTTTATTTTTTTTAAATTATGGTACCATTTAGAGTTATACAGAAGATAAAGCAGGGTATGCTTTAGGGGGTGGCTATCTTGTGATAGACAAGTCACTACCATGGAGACCTGTCAATCTGGACAGACATCTACTGCACTGTGTACATTTAACTAGCCGCAAACTTGTTTTTGGGTGCTGTCGATGTATTTTCTGGTAAGTACATTTTGTTTTAAGCCTGTTTTTGCTAGCCAAAATTTTTATCACAATTAATATCACAATTAAGGTGAATTATGGATTCACCTTGCTAACCATGCAAGCTATCACCACCGTCTTGTCCAAATACGGTCACTTCTGGTTTCAATAAAACAGGATGACGATGGCCAAAATGCCAAACTCGAGGCATCAAAATTGTAGTCCACGAACCAATAGATGACCATATTTTAACCTTACCTGCCTGCCAACATTTAGGTTTCAAATTACGGGAGTTGGCAGAGAGGGAGCAGCTGCACACGCACATTAGATCGGGCTGTGGGTTGCCAGGTTGCCTTGACAGATGGGTTGAAATTGTATGTAGTGTGTAGATTGTGTGTATAAATTGTGTTGGGGGCTGAGCGACATGGCTTATAAATAATACATCAATATTTTTAGGCTATTGAACGATATATATCTCGATATACACATACTGTAAATAGTGCAAGCATAGCATATGATGATCTTAAAGAATATGATACAATGCTGTAGATTAAGCTACCCAACGGTTTATAAAGCAGTTAAAATTAGCTCAACAATTAACCTCCTATAGCAGTAAAATACAACATACACATTAATGCAGCAGTAATTTCAATCCAGAAACATCATACATATTAGTAAAACACTGACAGGGACCGTTTTACTGCGCAATCATCGCGCTGTGATTGGCTGAGAAGCTCGAGGTCGGGTCTGAGGGGAGGGGGCAAAGACAGCGTGATTTACACATGCATACAGAACGTCATTCTTCCTGAACCCGCCGTCCTCTCGGCTGCTCTGAAGCCTCTGGCATAACCACAAGCCTACGGCATAGGCTTCCATGAGTTTTCCGGGAACTTTCAAACAGCAAATAAGTCTGTTTCTCTCTGCCGTTGTTTTCTCAAATAGAACCGGGCTGGTTAAAGTTAACTTTTAACTTAGATTATGCTGGTCTTGGAGACGCCTGCTGGAACTAGCACAAGCCATTTTACACCTAGCTAACAAATTTACTTGTGGTTTGGGAGTTCCAGCTGAACTCCTGAAAGCCATCGTCGTAGATATGCGGTGCACTGTGGCTTGTAAGGCCCCTCCAATCCGTGTATGATGATTATTCATAATAAAATTTAAGGGCCATGCGGGAGTTTTCCAAGAGAAACACCAAAACGGGAGGGCGCCAGGAGATGGCCTTGAAATACAGGAGAAACCCAGGGAAAACAGGAGTGTTGGGAGGTATGATGTTAAGAGATCCCTGCTTGAATGCATTCATCTGAGGAGGGACAATAACACTGAATAATTTGACACTTTTTACAATTAAATCAACTAATTGATCAGTTGAAGAAATCCTAATGTTTGTCAAGCTTTTTCTACATTGTGTCCACACAATTAAATGAAGACTTGAAAGGCACTGTGACGTCCACTGGAAATTGCTCTATGCATCACTCCACAGCACCTCTAAAACAATTCTGGTTGCTATATTCATTTGAAAGACAGACAACAAACAGGTTAACAGAGCCAAAATGCCAAGGGCGCCTTGAGGTAGGCAGAGGAGGGAGATTCATGAGTGAGAAGATGAGGGATGTGGAGTTGAGGGAGGCGAAAATCCTAGCTCAAACCAAATTCATCCCTAGGTGACACTGAATGGCGAAGGGAGGCAACAACAGAACAACAGCATCCACATTCACCCTCACCCTTCAACCCACGACAACTCTGATATACTCTGTCTCACCCTCTGCTCCCTCATTACAACTATGACACTGTGGGTCATTTGCTGGCAGACTCTGATCCAATCAGAGCTCATTTGTACGCAGAGTAACTATCACTAATTCCTAGCTGCCCCCCATCGTAATTATTTCTGTCTGCAACCAGTCAATTACAGGCTGCAGCCACATCCATAATCAGCAGAAATCCAGTTATGAATCCTGATGTTTTGACAGGTTATGATGTTGAAAGTGTGGGGCTGGAATATATTAATTTATTTTTTTATGTATTTATGTGGGATGGCATGCAAAAACACAAGTGATGATAACTTCAAGAAGCACATGCTCAGGTTAATTCCAAGAATCTGGCATTTATTGTTTTTCAATTTTAGAATAAAGTCTGAAGATAAAAAGCAACCTGATTTAAAAACCCTGTCTCCTAGAAATATATTTACAATAATTTATAAATAATATATATCTATATACTACTAATAAATACATTTTGTATTGCATATATATCTATAAACACTAATAAATACATTTTGTATTGCATTTTCTATAAACACAATGAGAAAATGTTAACATTAAAAATTAACATTTATGTTGCATAATGTTGATACTGACATACGTATTTAACTTTGTTCTTCGTATTTAATCTGTCCTTAGTTCTTAGTAAAGCATGGTTAAAATATTTCATGGTCATTTTTAGGCACCCGTAGCACTTGGTTAAGGCTAGGGAAAGATCGTGGTCTTGATTTAATACACAAAATTAATCAACATGTTTACTGTTAACCAAAGTGCATTGGTTGCCAACATTGTAAATGTGCTTATATTAATATTAAATTAACATTAGCTCAAGCAAAAAAAAAAAAAGAAAAAAAAAAAAAAAGAGTTCCTTGAAGCATAGATTCATTTTTCCTCAAGATCAGTGAACCTAATAAAGATCATTTGTGCTGTATGTTGTGCGACACCATATGAAGCGTTGATAAATAGACTCTTAAAATTAATAATACCATTGTGTACCAGCGCCAGCACAAATTGTAAAATAAATTAGCCACAAACCCATATTCCATTGGGCTGTTATTGAGTTCCACAGCTGTTATGTTTTGGGTCAATATTTCCCTCACTCCACACAACAACATTTATCTATTAATGCGGTCAGAGCCTCGGAATGAGGCTTCATCCAAAAAGGAAACCACAAAGAACTCGTTCACCTTCAAAGGCTCAGTCAGTTATAAATCAAGTCATTTCTCCACTAAAATAATATACAAACCCATGAAGCAAACCTCTCAAAATAATATCTTGCTTTAAATAACAGTAAACAGAGATTATACTCTTATCTATAAATGCTTTTACGTTGGTGAACTTGTCAAGGGAAGCAGTGAAAAGAACGAAAGAAACAGGCTTGGGAATTAACCTGAATTACGTGCAATTGCCCAATGGGGTGAGGGTGGGGGGGCAAGTGCAGTTTCTCATCAGCACTATCTTTAAAGATCTGCACTGATTCAATATGCACAATGTCAAAAGCTCACCTGAGAGCAGCATCCTTACGGTTGTCATCTACTTCAGTGAAATCAAACTTTTCTTGAACTCTCATGAACGTTCTACAACTATGTACTGACTTAAACAAAATCTATAATTTCTATTACTGAAAGCACTATTTGGACTGTTGTGAAATACAATCATCTTTACTATCCATAAACACAACATTACATTATTGCATGATTTAGCTACGTGAGTGGCAGGAGTATATAAAACAGTAAATATGATGGAAACTCTCTTTACAGACTTACAATATAAAATATGTCATGGGAATAAATACAAAATGTATAACCATGTTTGGCAAGTAAAGACTTTTGAGCTAGCTAGAAAATCATTTTAAAAATTTCAAAATGAGTTTTACCACCAGTCCATTTAGCAAGAGTTTGTAAAATTGACCAAGCAATCCACACCTCAGTTTGGCACACAATGTATCAGTAACAACAGTATTATGCTGTTGTAGAAAGGCTTTTCCACCATGCTGTTCTTCTGACAGTGGAAAAAAAACATCGCCTTTTCCACATGACAAGTTTCCTCCTCTGTTAACTGCAGAAGGGGAGGCCTGAGGGGGTTAGCCTCAGTGCGGGCTGCTCATACCTTCTGTTTCCTGGCCCCAGCTGTGGGTTAGCAAAGAGAGGATTGCCATTCCTGTCCCCAGCCATCTGACGAGCCACCACCCCCGTTGCATCTTCTGTCAAGCTTTATTGCCTGCCCACCTGGACAAAAGACACGGGAGAGAGGATTTTTCATTCATGTCTTAGCGAGCCCTCCAGCCCTCACGCATGCACAGCTGTAACCAACACACACACGCACACACACACACACACACAGGTCTACCTACAGCATTATCATTAGGTCAGTATTATTGAAAAACACATTAATATCGCAATACAACTTTGTAAACAACAGTAAATAACATAATCTACTGGATTATCTGACTCAATCTGAATGTATGCAGTTACAACTGGATTACAAAATTGAATGTTCTAAAATGCAGCAATACTTACCGTACATGCAGATTTAAATCAGGGCCACTATTTAATGGCAGTATATCAAAAATTCATGGTTACTAATGTAAAATATCTACTCTAATTTGCTTTTGAAGATCGTTTAGGTGAATCCTTTCCTGACTTTTCTAATGAGGATAAATTTACAAGCAACATTCATTCCCTTCCCTTACAGATAATGCATTAATGTTTGGTGTGCCACCAGTGAGAGCATGACCAGATTTATGCACTCGTTCCCAATTAATCTGTCTTGTTACCCACTACAGACATGCATGCACACGACAGGTTAGTGTTGTGACTCCAGATAGCTGGCTAACCAATAAGGCAGCCTCCATTCTCATTGAAAGAGCAAACTACAAACTTTTTAAAAAGCACCCATCTAAGTCTACAGGGGGGTGGATATTTTATACACACAAGAAGAAATACATTTAGGTGGAATTTAATGGCACAAACAGATCAACAAAATATCCCTATAACACCAATATTCCAAGTCACCAGCGCCAAAGAATCAGTCAGAGCTGAGCTGCAGCACAGACATTGTATCAGCTCCATACATGATGATGGTGCCTAAACCAAACTGACGGACAGGATTTACATTACACTGTACACTGTTCAGGCTCTGGTGCAAATCACAAGCAAACCAGTGCAAACAGGTTGTATGTTGAGCACACACAAATCCATAGCACACAGCCTCCACTCTGAGCTAGAGGAAGGCAAGGTGTCAGTACGCAAAATACAGGGTTTTTTTTTGCTTCTATCTCACTGAGCTATTTGATGTCACACCTTCCTCACAAGGCTTATCCACAGAGCAGGCGATAAGCTGTGAATTCAGCTTTCATAGCATATGCTAAAGAGACAGGGGGGACTCGCAAGCATCATCAATATCATATCAAAGCATGTTTGACAAAAAAAAATCTCAGACTCAAACTATCAGCAATTTACAAGAGTGATTTCCCTCTATTTTTCACTCAGTTTCTCTTTCATACATAGTGGAGAGTATGTATTTATTTACTTTCTTTCGTACTAATTTGTGCAGACATACACCCAGACAAATTTTACACTGCTGAACCCAACACACCCAAACAAAATACATCTTACATTAACACGCTGTGGACAGCAGGAGACAGCTGTGTTCTCTTCTCTTACAGTGCAACAACAAGAGTGATTTCACACTGGTTTCCTATTCTCTCAGTGCCTTCTCATCTCTCCGGTTCCCAGTGGTGTTCCCTTTTGAAGCAGATTTGATTCCCCACATTCATACATCTATCTTTCTTAAGAGGGCTGAGTAAGATTGCTTTGATCCCTTTCACATGAGAAAACTCAGACCTGCACAACCAGCCACCCTGAAGAGGGAACTTATTTCTTTCCATAGCTTCCTCCAAATCTCCTGGTTGGCATGGGAACACTGTAACTCATTTGCATAGGCTAACAACGATGTTCCTTCAAACTTAATGAACAGGGAAACTGAAGAGATTGCTGACCGAGTGCTGAAGGAAAAACGGCTCCAATATGTTTCCAATGCAGTGCTCTCATAGTGAGTTGCATTATGAACAAATATCCCTATTTTCAGCAACAATATAATGTTTTGATGAAACTCTAAGGGCAACAGTTCAATTCCACTCTGCTCTACCTTATCATGTTACTGCAATCCAATCACAATTCCCAAATAAAAATGCTTGCCTATATGTTTATAAGGTATCTCGGATTCATATCTCTTTGGTGAAGGGGACAAAGTGATTCAACTTATGATGCAGAGGGTTGTCAAGAAAGAGCAGACGGTGTTTAAGGTATGGTGGGGAGAGATGAATGAAGCAATCACAGTTATAGATTACACAGAGAGTGAAGATGCAGTTCTTTATCCCCTAAGTGCAGGGGCTTTGCAAACCCTGGAAGAAAAAAACAAAAAACAGCTTGTCTTTCTCTTTCTTCCTCTGTCTGTGTTCCTTCGATCGCCTCTCATCCAGCATCGAGTTCTTTTTTCACCTCTTCCTGTTCACGGGCTTTGGTGTTGACAGTCCGTTAGAGATGTCTCAAATAACAGAGATCACAACTTTGTATTAACTCTTTATGGCCAAACATGAAACACAATATTATTAATAATTCACTGCACTGTAACTACAAATATAACCACTTAAACATTCAGACTCAATCCCTGTCACATCAAAATGCCATCCAGGAGTGAATGTCTAGGCATCTTTGTTAAAAGTTAACAAAACTTTACAAAGTTGCTTTTTTGTTATAATAATAAGGTGAGGGAGGTGAGAAAACCACTCAAAAGTGAAAACTCTAGTCTTCCAATTCATAGGACTAATAAAAACAAGAGTTGTTGTGTGGTTGTGGTGCTCCACCATGTACGTCACTTGAGGATGCCATCTGAAGAGCAGAGTATTTGCCCATGCCCATATCCCTGCTAACAGCAGTGCTATTAGTCTCTGAGGTGGAAAGATTGGCTTTGACTCACCGTGATGAATAACGAAAGTAATGAATAATTATGTTTATGCCTTTAAAACTTTTAATTGTCTTTTGGCTGGTTTCTAATTGTACAGAGGTAATTTCAAGTTATGTTTCACTTTATAGAACTTTTGGGTCCTTTGAATGCATAATGACAAAATAGCGAAGTTAAACTGAAAAATGCACTAAAAAATAACGTATGGGGCTGAGTCCCCACCCGCAGCGGCCTGGGGTTTGAGTCTGGCCCACTGCGCAATTCTGAAAATTCCCACAAAAATACTTACAAAAAAACAAAACAAAACACAAAATACTTGCACGCAGGGTAGAGACATCTTCTAAGGTATGTAGCCTACTTATGGAAACTACCTGCACAGACTGGACCTCTACATAATCAGCAGCAAGATATTCCTTTCATTTGTAGGCTGTATGAAACTTTGTAGTGCTGCTTTGTCTCCGTGAATTGTTTTGCTGGTTCTATGTAAAAATACATCTATTCATTTCTACAAAATAGCTGAAATTGTCAGACAGAGAATGTGGATCTGAGATGGTGACCACTCGAGCAGTGCAGTAATGATACCTTACTGTTGTTAAGTGGAGGTGTGGATGCTGCTTCTTTTTGATAGCTGACAGTGGAGGTGTTTTTGAGTGGGTCAGTCTAACGCCAGTATCTGTTAAATATTTAACAGCACAGTAAACCAATGTAGCAGAACAAAATGGACTAGAAGCACAAGAGCCAAGATTCACTGATATAATATGACTGGTGCACCACTCCAACAGTCTCTTAGCTTGACTGTAATATACTTCACTAAGTATTTATAAAATAATGGACATATCAACAGAGAAAATAACTATTAATTATAGTTTTGCCTCTGCTTTGAAATACGCTTTGACTTAGTTGTTGTATTCTTCCACCGAGACAGATGCGCCCCAACAAACTAACAGCACAGTTAGTACCACTGAAATGTGCCTGCTATACACTCCGTTGCAAGCTTATTAGGTACACCTAAAAACAAATGCAGTCTAAGGGGCCGGTCGATCAGTGGTCACATCATAAATTCATTATATTCAATGGAGAAACGCGTCAATGGAACTCAAAACCAAAAGCTACACCGTCACGGCGTGCATCGGTGGTGCACAGAGATGGAAAATTCTCTACTTTTTCGAATCCAGCTGTGACAAGAATCGGCTTCTCATGACTTGGTTTACCCCCGTTAAAGGATGTCACACCATCCAGTTGAAAGGTCAGCCAAACTGAAGTAACTAAAGAAGGAAGAGTGACTGATATACTCATTCATACTGACTGTGATTTGGACCGGTTACTTAGCAACGGCACGCATGACCGTAGCGCAACCTCCCCAAGCACCTTGGATAAAAGTTGAAAGCGGCGTGGCTGGCATTTCCACGCAATTTTAGACTAGACTGAACGGCCCCTATAATACAAAACAGTCCTGCAATAAATCCTACCTTCATTAGGTAATAATGCTCAGGTTTTGTTGAAACCGTTTTAGAGAGGTGTTGAACCACCTATATGATCATTTGTTTCTGTAGTTTCTGGTACTGTTACTACATTATACAGAGTGGTGTTTCTTTTCTTTAGCCTATCGTTATAGATATAAATGGGGTTGACAAATAAAAGAAAAACACTTTGTACACCCAAAAGATGGATGTAAAAATCATATGTTAAATAACATTACAGACACAGGTTTTGATGCAATCGTTGCTGCAGCTACACATTATTTGTTTGCTTTGTTTTTCCAAATTAATGATTATATACTTTGAAAACAGCATGTCTCACAGTGTTCTATTAAATTTACAGTTATGGTTTATAGTTACAATAAGCTTATCCAGGTTGTGGAAAGCAGTTGGTGACACTAAATTACTTGGAATCGCAAAATGAGATGAACATTCAGCAACAAAGTGCCTCATATGCTAAATCCAGAAAACTAATTTCTCAAGAGATCTGATGTCCTCATCAATCTCATTTCAGCCTCCTCCCTTTAGTGCAGGTAATGAAAATTGCAGACTCAGTGTAACAACCATATTCAGTGGCTCCGCCCCATCCCCATTTGCAGTACAGAGCCATGTCATCCAATTGATCAAGTGACCAAATGAAAAACAATGCACTATAAATTATGCAAAGATCCATAAATTAGATATCAGTGGACACAATTTTACCCATAAAGGTGAAAACATACTGCAACACAGTCTGTTTGCTTAATCACCATGTTTACAACCTTATTACATCCCAATTAGAATTATAATACCAGCAGACCATCCTGTCATATTCATATTTAAAACACCCACAGGTAACACCTTTTGCTCTTTTACAGGAACACAGAGAAGAATAAGTTAAAATAAACAATGGATTGTGCTTTATACAGCCAATACTAATCAATTAAAAATGATTTGATAGACCCTGATACCAAACAAGCAGACGGGTGAATAATAGATTGAAACAAAAACAACAACAACAAAAAGAATGTACAATGACTAAGGGTATGGGGCAGGTAAGAAACTGGGTGCTTTGCAAATCATTTCATTAGATTAAAAGCATTTGATTGGCTGGCACAGTGGCTCAGCACTCTTTCACAGCAAAAAGACTGATCCTTTGTGTGTGGTTTGCATGTTCTACTGTTTGCAATTGATTCCCTCTGGGTGCCTTCTTCTAACCCAGCCAAAGTCCTGCTGCTCAGGTGAAGTGGAAACTAAACTTCCTATTGCATGTGTGAATGTGAACGCATACATGTTAGCCCTGCAATGGTCCTGACTTTTGCTGGCTCCAGGGAGGCACTGCTAACACAGCAAATTGGCGATTAATGTCAGCTTGCTAAGAGAAAATGTCTTATCACCACGCTTGTCAACCCTGTTGACATTCTCAGCAGACTCAGTTTTCACTAATGTCACAGAGTGCCCACCCTTGTCACACTCCTCACATATTTCTCTCATTACCAAATGCATTTGTTAAAAAATACAGGCAGCTCAGGAAAAAAAACCAAAACACAAACACATTTCATACATCCACAGCCACACAGCATGTTCAGACTCTCACCTGTCTAGACTAAGTTAGCAGAGCCCCAGCCAAGAGATGCATAATTCCAGACATCCTGCAAAGAAGAATTTCCTTCTCCAAAGAGTGTTTCACTTTCTGTAAATCATGCTTGTATGTTGTGTGATGTTATAAATATGATCTGACTTTTCTGATCAACATGTGTGCAGTAGATGGCAATGTTAGTTGTTAAACATACTGTATCATGATTACCTCCTACAATAAACTTAATGATGAAAATGCAGTTATAAAAAACTGTAATTTTGTAGTTATACATGTAAAACAGTAATTTCTCAAGAGATTTGATGTCCTCATCAATCTCATTTCAGCCTCCTCCCCTTAGTGCAGGTAATGAAAATTGCGGACTCATCAGTGAAACAAAAGCACCAGATTACATCTTCAGTGGCTCCTCCCATCCCCAGTTACAGTACAGAGTAATTACCTCATACAATAAACTTAATGATGAGAATGCAAGAGTTTTCAAACTCTAATCTTGTGGTTATACATATAAATATCACTATGAGAATACAGGAAAAAGTAGCAAAATTATAACAGTCCACATCTAGTGTATGTGGTGCAGTTCACTAAAGTGGAATTATATAATTTCTGGCCACTGAAGATGACACCGCTCTTTGTCATTTAGTCACAAATTTATAAAACACGCTGCACAACTATTCTCCAACATATCATACTTTATTCCCTAAACTTTGCCAAAAGTTGGGTGGTATCGTTGATCTATTAAATGCCAGAAACATAGCTGGTAACACTTTACTTGTAATGTCTGCCTACAGATAGTTTATAGACTATCTGTAACATTTCAACTGTTTTGCTTTATCTGTAGATGTTTAACAGATTATCAAAAGTGTATATGGCAATTCATGAACATACCCTAACTGAGATGTTTTTGTGCCTAAACTTAACCTTCAGATAAAAAGGTTGCATTTATATATAATATTAAAAAAATCTAGTGCTTTACAATTTATCTCCCATTCAAACACACACACGCACACACTGACGGCAGTGAGCTACCATGCTAGCCTGGAGCTATGATCTTATTAATAGAGCCACACAGTGCATTAGTCATTACAGTAAATGATCAAAAAGTCTCAATAGGTTGTGTCACAGGTAGGTTATGTCCAACCTGGGACTGTAAATTTAACTTAATTTGGCAACAGCCTCAAAATCAAGCTCATAATCTACCCGTCAGTAACGTGTAACGTAACACCAAGTGTGTAACTCAAAACTAGGGAACGTAAACCTACCTGATACTTCTTGACGCTTGGTCACGCACACAGACACACACGTGCATGCATGTGCACAAAATCCACAAAAAGAAAACAAAATGATTATAAACCAAGCAAGTGTTCAGTCTGTTTGGTTAGGTGTGCTAGACCATTGCAGAGCTATTCACCTGCTGTGAGATGTAATCAGTGGTAAGGGAGCCCCAGTGCTCTAATGATGGGAGTGATTAGCCCCAGCTAACCGAATGGCCTGTACATGGCTTGCACCCAGCTAGAGATAGCATTCAAATTCCAAACAGAGAGAGATCCGGCCAAACACTTTCAAGCAAGCAGCTGGTGCTAAAGTCTTATCGCTCTCCTCCTCTGTTTATCTATACAACCCACTTACGCCAGTTCCAAAGACACTAAGACAATTCATTAAATGATTACTATAAAAGGTATTCGATCACTGAGACAAGGAGACTTTTGAGAGGACACTAACTCATGCTCTGAACTGCAGGGGCCAGGCACTCCCTTCACACTCCTCCCACAATTTCAGCTACACCAGGCAACCTTAGTTTACTACTAATGTTTTTTACTGGACCTGGATCAGTAAACTGCATGCATCATGCTTATGTGTACTAATCCAGCTGGTCAGTGATATTTCAAACAAGGGATCCCATTCCCTTTGAATTGGAGCACTCCCTTGCTGCCGTTTAGCAGCTTTTTAATTTGCTCTTAAAGTCACAGTAAAATGAAAAATGGCTTTAATACCTCATTAGTTTTTCCATTTTCCATGCCATGATACGCACCTATTTAACAGTAAATGCCAAAACATTTACATTTTTTATACATCTTCCTACCCAAATCATACCTCCTATGAAAGTGTGCATCTTGGTTCGTGGTTTATCTTATTGCACAAAAGTAGGTCCAAATAACTTCAATCAATAATGATTTTTGGCAAAATCAACATTAGCTACGTCATCCAATTCTCTCCCTAACAGATGTCAGATTGGTTTAAGCTTTTGAGTGATCACTCCCTGCATTATAGCCTGCCCTGATCTTTCATTACAGTGTGACAAATTAGGGAAGCAAGCTGTTCTCAAAAGGCTGTTTACTGACATTATAAGTTTTAACTTTGCTTCATGAGGGCATAGAGGAACACAACCAGAAACTGAAGTAAAGCTAGGCAATATATCAACATAACATATCATATCATATAGGGCTGCACAATTATGGCAGTATCACAATTATTCATCCATCTTTGGAAAAAAACATTGTTTAATCTATCATTGTTTTTAAAATGTAAAAAAAATTAAATGTAAGATATCAAAGCAAGTTTTTCTGTACATGGAATCAATTAAAATAATCCCACAGCAGCTTGCAGGCAAATAAAGTGTTAATAGAATACGTTTTAGCAATGCAGTGAAAACAGTCACTTGGAGCTGCAACCTTTTTAGAAACGCAACACCTGTGATTGATCAGACAGTTGACCTATGAATCCGGAGCACTTGGTTCCATACACTAAAGCAGAGCTATAACTGCAAAGTGTAAGTATCACAACCAATCAAGCTTAATTAGTTATTTAAGCCACAACTGTGTGTAAACAACCTGTGCAGCCTTAGCTTATCATGATACAATTGCACAAATTTAATTTATATCCTGGTCTTAAAGGCTGCATTAAAGTTTATGACACCGTTCTAGCTGAAAATATTATACCACACCATTTGTGTTCATAAATATCTATTTAAGCACCAAAAGTAATCAGTATTCATGTTCTCAGTCAATATTGAGAACATGAATAATGATATTTCTATTGGTATTTTGGTAATGGCTTGTATTAAACTCCATTTGCGTTGCTCTAAATGTATTTATTTTACCTTTGTCTTTAGTCACTAACAACACTGCAGGTGCTTCCCTTGGTAGGATGATGTAACTGCTATTATGACAAGAGCGATTCCTACCCGAGTACTCATTGTATGCATGTGGCTGTGGGAGCAGGGACCGAGCACTTGACACAGAAATGAAAAGCTGTTATGTTCATTCAGTTTCCCTAATTATGTAACTTTTTTTCATCCCATCTCTGGTACGAGGTGTATTTTATCATATTCCCTATGGGGAAGCATGCTGAGCTGCTGGATGCTGATGCTAAAAACAAACAAAGGTTGGGATGTTTAGCCTAGGTATTTTAACTGGAAAGACTGACCCTAATGGGAAAATGTATAAACACCATTATGTGCTTTTGCAGTGCTGCTAGCAGCAAATGAAATTTTTAATGTGGGCCTCGAGTGCTCTCCTGATTATTGTGATGGGTTAGGATGGTTTGAACATGATAAACCCCGTGTACCTTGTTTATGCAATGTACTTCCACAGACCAAAATATACCTGTTCTAAGTAGAAGAACTAAGAGGAAAGAGAAAAGGAGTGCGCCAGTGTTTGCCATGACTGTTGCATATCTGCATGCATGATGAGGAGGTATCCTAGATTAATGGCAATGATGACATATTTAATAAATAAATTAAGATGTGATGATGATGAACAGTATCCAAGGTTATGTATGATGGTTAGCCTCACACACAAAACCATCTAACCATTGCACTTAGGCTTGCAATATTTTAAATAGAATGGCTGACCAAATAGCGACAAGTATGTCCACATGTTGTGTAGACTATTTTTATTGAACAATAGCGTGGGTCGGTTATCCACTGTTGGCTGCTTGGCGCGGCACAGTATGACTATGGCGAACTATACTGGGCCTGAGGAAATACAGTCCAAGTAACATGTAGGTATCCCCCTGGTAAAAGACAGTCCAGTTGGGAAATGTACAGTATATTTTGATATAGGCTATTATGTGTCATAAAGTAAAGCCGGATATCAGAAAATATGATAATCAGTAATGGACTGTTGGCTTTTATGCCACTGTATTATGTAGTGTCAGGAGAAAGTGATGGCTGCAGGACATGAAGCAGCAGATGGGGCAGGTGAAAGTCAGGATATGGATGAAAATGGGGTGAGCTACCATCTTCTGTTGAAGTTAAGAATATGTTTTTAGTTTTGTTTTGTTGAATACATTTAAAAGACACTGTATGTAAAACAAACTCTAAAAACCAAACCAAAATTGGACCAAACACAAAAAGCCCAAATCACTCAGCACTAAAATGTTACAATGTCTAGTCAAAAAAGACTAGACTTAACATTCCACAGTGTCTGTTATTTTCATTCTAATTTACTGTTGAATAACCCATAATAGGAAGATGAACAGAAAACCTACATGCAGTGCAGTAAATCGATAATGTATTCAGCTGCATCTAGTGTCAACTGAGCCCGGTGGTCCACTAAATCTCTAATTTTCTCTAATTCAGAGCGAGTGAGGCACAGATCTCAGAGGTTCTAATCCCTCTGCCTCATCTCATGACCACATTCTAAATCTCTAAACCCTCGCTGAGCTCAGTCCATGTGGGTGCCACGACCACTCTGTGCTGTTTACTTAGCGTCAACGATGCCATTTACATGTCACAAGGCACACTGCTCTGCACAATAGGAACGACTTATCCACATGGTCTTAAACACATGCAGCTGATGTCAGACAAAAGAACATTTTTGACTTTTTGTAAATCTTTTACCTCAGTGGGTCACTTTTACCCCTGCTAATCACAGCATGGCGGTGATTGTCACAGTTTGTCTCAAAGCCTTAACACATAATGGAATGAGTAACCCTTCCACAGGAAAATTAAATCCAAAAGGGAATGTTTAGAATTAAAAAGCATGTGGTCAATTTTGGTGTATTTATCTAGATGAGCAATATTGTCGAATAAATACTCCAGGTCATATTGTTATAGACCGATAAATAAACCAGGCTGATATTAGTTTATATGGGGGCCAATAAGTAAGAAGTAAACTACAGCACAGAACTGCCAAACTAGGTTTGAGGTCATTTAGAAAATGACACAATTGCATAGCTTGTCCACCAGAGAGCAATGACTAGTTTATTTTATTGTAAAATGTCCTGGTCAGTATGAATCTTGGTCACATTAAAAAAATGTAAACTCCCAAATATCGATATCAGTATCGTTAGCCATAATCCAGCATTGGTTGGACTATAATTCACTGCTAAGGAGTGTTTCAGTAAATTAATTAGGTGCAGTTTGTGTTGCAAAAGCATGATACAGTATGCCAGGGGATAAGTTCAGAGGGCTTGTAACAGCAATACAATAACTAGTGAGAAGACTACTATACTATGCATTGCCATCTGCCACTTGCCTGCAATGTAGATGTCAATAAACTAATGAAAATATCTAATCTCTGCATCTAGTCTTCCAAGGTCAGGACAACCACTCAGTCCATTTAAAAAATCCATATCAGGCAGCTGCCATATGCCGTGTGGATTTGTAAAATAGCCCCTGAGATTACACTTCTCAATTATTCTATTACTATTGCTCACATTTGTAAAAAGTTTCCCATACGCTATGGGCTCAACCAAGATACGTATACATTTCCACTTTCATAAGCCTGCTTAAGTGGTATGTCAGCCACCACACAATGCTATTCACTCACCTCTGTAACTTCCTCTGACTGCTTCAAATGATTTTCTAACGGCTGGTATAAAAGACAGAGTGCACTCATTTGTATTGAAATTGTTCTTTTATGTGCCAACACAGCTGCATGAGTACATTCAGGTGAATATAAATGCCAAGGTGATTCTTCATCTCTGACCTCAGTCCCATGTCCCATTAAGATACACTGAAACATCCATATATAATGTGGATGGAATATCATGTTTTGGAATCACATGTTGTCCATGTCCATGACCAAGATCCACGGCCAGACACTTCTCTGTTAAATCACTCACTGTCTTTAGATTATACAACAATAAACACAAATAAAAGTTTGACATGTGTACTGTATATACAGTATGTGTGTGTCACTTCAATTAATGTCTAGTGTAGTCATTAAGAAGCAAGCAAGGTAAAAAGAAAATGTTTCCAGCTCATTTACATTTCCACATATGACATGTCTTTGTCTTAAGCAATACATTTAACAACCTAATTAAAATAATTATGCAATTAAATCGAAAAGTAAACAATTAGTAAACAATTCTGGGGGTGTACACACATACTAATGATACATGTAGTGCACTAGACTGTAATGATGAGAAACATGACTGAGTATAACTTTCAGAAAGTAGGGTTTCACTGTTGTCTACACTGCAGAGCACCACAGGGTTTAAAGCATGGCTCAAGGGAATTTATGCAGTGGTGACAGGCACCACAGATGTAATGCCAGCCACCCTCTAGTAAACAGCTCACAGCTGGAACACGACCAGTCTGACTAAAGTCACAATAAACTAATAAATTATGCAAATGCCCTAAATTCAACTTTTAAATAGGATTTTTATTGCTTCGCCTCAGCATGGAGTGAAATGCAAATCAAACTTTTTCAATACATTTATCATTACAAAGTAAACAAATAATTGGTCAAAGGCTGAGACACATTTGTTTCTTCGCTAAGACCGTTTTAGCTAGCAGCTTGTAGCATCTCATTGGTATGTCCACTAAATGCTTTTCAAGGAAGGAGATAACTCTAAACAGATGTTGACTAGCTAGTTACAATATGTGATCTGCAGTTAATTAAGAAATAAGTCCCACGCTTCACTGACATTACTGCTTGGCTTTTGTACAATACCTCTATCTCCTGTAAGCTGATTAACAGTGACTTATTTTCCCAACACACCTTGTGCTGATTTCAGTTCTTCTTCTTTTTAAACGAGAATACATACTTATGTGCAGTTGTATCGTAGCCTCAAGCTATTTTCATTGTTTAAGCCCTCACTCTGGAATTGCAAAGGTGAGATGAGGGCTTGAGCAAATAACTGACAGCACAATGACACTGGTACTGACTAAATGTAGAAAGATCATATTGCATAATACATTTTTATTTTTATTTTGTTTTCTCATGTAGAATGGGTAGACTGACATGCTAAAGCTGTGACAAATCCTTAATTGACAGTAATGAGGACAGCCGTAGCAGGGTTAAAAATGGAAAAGAGCAATAAGATTTGAAAGGAAGAGGAAAGAGAAGATCCACCACTCAAGAAATGTGTGATTATATTGAAATAGATGTCCTCAAACTACATAGACACCATTGCCCTGGTGCGGAGATCACATCATCCCTCAATCTCCTGTACCACACCAGTCTTTGACTTATTTCCATGCTCATTGCAGCCTGTTATACTGGTTCAGTAGACTACTAATGGTTCCCAATCGCACATTTCATTCCACTACAGGTCACAGAGATGAAATAGAGTTTACTACCTGTGATATCTGACACTGAGCTGCTGATCTGATCATGGTGGTCTTGCTGTGCAGTACCTGCCCTTCCCCACATTGAAACAGAGGGAGAGGGAGCAGGCGGTAAATCATAACACCGGCTTGCAAACCAAAGCATCTCGTCTGAATCAGTGGAAGAACATAATTGGAAATTGAAACACCAGGAGGAAGGTGAAAAGATAGAAAAAGCATTTCACAACTGCTCCTGTTTCCTCTTCCCCTCACTATGCACTTAGGCCCAAATCATTTCAGGCATCACTACCCACGAGTCTCTTATCGAATAATATTGAAATGGTTACCCTGAGGTGTCCATTGTGCAAATGAATAAAGTCATATTTTATGAATGATAAGTAAGCTATGATAGTAATGCACTGTGGGGAAAATAGTCTTGATCCTATGATGAAATCCTACTTTTAAAACTCATCCTGTTTCGTCTCTCTGTGAAACCTGAGAGCAAACGTTTTAAATTGAAACACACATACTGTATTTTGAAATACCAAATCCAAGCCTGCTCTTAAGTGCTACCTAATTACTTCCTTGACCTTATTGTCTTGCCTGTTTTTTGGTGAAATTCTGGAGTTTTACAGTGTTCAACAGGTCTGCACAATATCTAGCCAAATTTAAAGCTGATCTAAGAAATATTTTCATATGATGACATATGATATGACAATGGATCAAATTACTATATGTATGTGACTCAGATAATCATCACCCTAATTTGCAGTTCCTCTCAGATCTAGAGCTTTATTGCATTTTTCAGCTCATTGTTTTGGTTTTCTGGTGCGCAGTTTTAAAGTTATGGTTTCATCAGCGTTGCTTCTAGAGGTGTGTCAGCTGGAATGTAAATAACACATTTGCCATAACAACTTTAAAAAGTGATAATATGTCGATGCCATGGATACAACTTGTTACGCGGCCCGCAAGTGCCGCAAAAATCAATGAATGCAGGTTTAAATAAAGAAACCCTGAGGTAAACTTTTCTCTCAAACGTTACATACTTGTAAACAAATGTGACTGAGTCGTACTGTTTGAATCCAACACCATTAAAGAATAAGGCAGGCAATACTCCACATATATATTACTGCCAATAAATACATTAAAAAGACCAAAACCAACAATAAATTGATTCTACTAACTAAGTGTTGAATATATAGCCAAACCTGATATACTGTAGCGTATTTCTCATTGATGTCCAAAAACTATCATCAAATTGGCACATCATTGTACTGGCTGACATGTTCCTTCATTACGATCAACACAGGCACTGCTCATTTTAAGTCAATCCCACATATCGAATCCCACTGCTGTAACTGCTCGTTGGCATGCCAAATACCCAGGTGGATATAATCCCCAACAAATGAACTACTGTGTAATGTTTTTTTTTTTATTTGTTTTTTTTTATGAAATTACATATGTGGGACCGGTTTTTAAAGATTTACATCTTCAGTAGGAACCTTTAACCAGCAATGGATTATGTTACACATTTTAACATAAGACAATCCTAAAAGCCTAAAATTAGACCATTTTTTAAACTCCCAAGATTGCTTTCTGCCTTCATTGCTCAAGGGCTGCACAATTAGTGCAGTCTTATTTATTTCAGCACCAGAATGCATTTTGTGTGTAGAGCTGATGCAACAGACTAGATTAGATCATTAGTCAGTCATGGGAGTGTTGCAGTCCTTGTTAATTACGATTTTAGCACACACACATCTGCCTGGTGTGAGTGCATGTAATAAAGAGGTGAAGACTAAATGAATGCAAACTGCTCACCCAGAGCGATCGGAGCATGAGGTGCCTTGAGCTGTGTAACTGTGGACTGCTGAGCATTGTATTTCAATATTGAAAGACAATGCTGAGGTGGAACAACATGGAAAGCCATCCCGTTCTCTTAAATAACTGCTCCATTTGAAATATCTGCTACATCTAGTAGAGGCCGACCGCCCAGTGGAATGATTAGTCTCATTTTGACTTCTACCTGTATGAGCCACACCCTGAAGGCTTTCCTCTCCATTCCTTGGTATGAACAAGACACTCCATTACTTCTAAGGATAATTCACCACTACCTAATTTATCCCCTCTGGTTCACTTCAGTTACCAGAGTATTTTATATCCTCTTCAGTTCACCCTATTAATATTTAAAGAGAAGACCGCCTTGAGCTTCCTGTCTTCCATCATGACAATAAAAATGGTGTATACGTTTTACCAGTCCTGAAGCTCATAGCAGAGGTATCAATCAAGCAGCAACCCCAAAGTGCAGAAGTACCTTAACATGCAATTGCTCTAATGGCCACTAATCACTGGCTCCAAGAAAACCTCGAATAAAGTTCAGGGTCTTAAGGCTAATTTAACGATGTCTTATTCAAGTCTTCATGGGCACTTTGAAAACGACTATAAACCCACAAGTTTCCCACTCAATAAGTTTTAAAACCTCCCCTCACAAACCTAACATGTCACAGATACTAAATCCATATTTTTATACGGTCTACAGTATCTATAACGCATTGTAGCAAACATGGATAAAGCTTTCTATCATGGTTTTGGAGCTGCAACACTTAGTACAGAAAATGAATCAGCAACTATTTTGATAACTGTTTAATCATCACAAGTCAGTGAAAAGTGAAAAAAGATAACATGCTTAACATCCCATAGTTCCAACTTCTCAGTTGTGAGAATTTGCTGTTTTTCTTTCTCTTTTGCAAGTTGAATTTCTGTGTTTTCTACTGCCGGTCATAAACAACAAGCATTTGAAGAGGTCACCTTGGACATTGTGATCTGCAGTTTTTACTAGAAAAAGTATAAGGCACATTAATGGACAATGAAAATAATTGTTAGTTGCAGTCTAACATGGTATACTGTCTTTTTACATCATAATTATATGGTACATTTTCTAGAATTTCAACTTAGAAACTGTTTATACGTAACATGTGAGATAAGAATGTCTCTTTTTTTAAAATTCAGTGAATTAAATAGAGGAAAAATCTAAGTAAGTCATCACATTGAAGCAAAATTCTGTAAAGGTAATATATTATGCATGTCTTACATAATGTATATCTAAGACACTGTCAGACATTTTTACTTCTATCACATACGATAATTGATTGTGATTGTATGTGGGCGGCTGTGACTAAGTGGCAGAGCGGTTGTCCACTAATCGGAAGGTTGGCGGTTCGATCCCAGCTTCCCCCAGCCATGTGTCGAAGTATCCTTGAGCAAGACACTGAACCCCAAATTGCTCCCGAAGCTCTGCCTTCGGTACGCGAGTGTGTAAGTCGCTTTGGATAAAAGCGTCTGGTAAATGTAAATGTATACTACTCTGGTTGGTTTCACAGTATCTAGGGTCCTGGAACCTTGTATCTGGGTGTATGAGGGCACACCATTTTCCCCTCTGGAATAGAGCTTTCACATTGCATAATGTGATTCCCTATAGGCATGCCCAGTGAAAGTTGCTAGGTTGCTTCTCTCAAGTGCTGAATAAATATCCTTTTTTTCTGAACCTCTGCTACCTCCTCAGATGCAGTGCATCAGAACTTGCTACATCATTATTTAAAAAAAGGATAGAAAAACTTTTGACAGTTATGTGCTAAATCCCAAGGTGTACAAAAACCAATGGCACGCATGCGCGCGCACACACACACACACACACACACACACACACACGGTGAACAAATGGTACAGGGGCCATTTCAAGTTGATTGTCTAACATGCAGGGACACACTATGGGTGATTGCCTGTAAATTAAGAAGCCCCTAAACTACCTTATCTAAACTACATATGGAATATATCATACATCAACATCAAATGCAAAAGCAGCAGCTCTGCTGTGGTTTCAGATAAATTCTTACTTTAGATTCGGTTTTCTACAATGATATTTATAAAACGGCCACTTTGAGATCATCGCTCAAGAGTATGATATTAAAAGTGGTATGACAGAAAAAGAATGTATACCTTTTTTACATTATGGTAGCAAAAATCACTGGAAACAGAAGCAGTGCATCTCACAGCAAACATTTGGACATGTCATAGCAAGAACAGCACAGGAATAACAAATAACATTAATGAGGTCCATTCCATTTAAGTGTCACACTGGGACAAGCCACTAGAACATGGCACACCTAAATGGAGTGCAGCCGTCATTAATGTTAACTACACTTGTGCTTTTGCTGCTATGACATATCAAAATGCCTGCAGAAAAAAAGGGCCTGTTCTGCCACGCTGTTCAGTTTAGTTGGTGCAGCCTATAACCTCCACCAGAAAACATGGGCATTCACTTTTAAAGTGAATAGATTCTGCAGTAATTTTGGCTTTTAAAACGGTTTCTAAAATCTAAAAAGAGTAGCTAGGACCACATCAACCTTGTTACGTTTCATTTAATATAGACTACTCCAGTGAGCCTGTGAAAAGCGTGAGTGAATGAAGTTTTGAAGGGGCATGCATTACGTCCTGCAGCGCCATACTGCTCGCACTCGCAGGGGACGTTTGCAAGTCGTGCTCTCGATCAAATGCTCGCATTGATATTCACATGAGGCGAGATACAAAAGTCAACTAACAAGAAATGCAGCTGTTGACGCTCAGCCGGTGAATTCATCGCGCACTGAAAAACGACTGGTAATCACTGTCACTCGAATAGCTCATTGAAATATTTTTAAACAGCCGCAGTCAGCGTTTGCCTCGGAATGGCCTTTCAAACCAATAATTGCATTTTACAGTCGACCACAGGCATTAATGGGATATTATCCTTAGATAATCCAAAGTGAACGCTGACGCGCACAGTCAGTGTTTAAAAACTTCACCCTCCAGAGATTAGCGGCACAGATCTGGGGCAGAGTTGAGGTGAACACCTTGCCAATGGATTACACATTTCACGGCGGGGAACCGACATGATACGGTGGAAAGTGTGGCAATGCAAGCGTCCTAAATGAGCTCCAATTCCGTGGTCAACAAGACAATTACGCAGTGAGAACATTAATTGTGCTATGTGTGCGTGTTGTAACGCCCGTGTGGTAGTTAATGTGGCTAAAACGTAACGGTAGTCGTTCAGCAAACAAAAGAAGACCTCTTACCATATTTGGCTCCAGAAGTGCTTAACAAAAATTCCCTTCGGATGGGAAAAAGGAGCCACAAATACCGGCTGGCGGGGCAGCTACAGCCTCCTCACGCGGGCACATTAGCGCTCTGCTGCCCCAGTGTCTTTAGCCCGACACAGCAAGAGACAGCAGCACTTCACCGCGGGCTGTGTCCTGGGTCTGAAGCAAGCAAACTGCGCTGAGCATCCCTGCTCAGGTCTCTCTCTCTCTCTCCCTCCCTGTCTATGGCCATGACGCGTGAAGCAGGTAATCTTATTACACCGGTCAGTAAAGGTGAGCCCGGCTAAAGCTCCGTTGCCCCTCCTCCCACCATAGATACGCACCTAACCGACTCCGGTATATACCACCTGTGACAGCTAGATTATATTTAACAGGATATCTTCCTTGTGTGATGAACAAGAAGGGAGGGGAAAAAAGTCACCAAACCCGCTCATTAAGGTTAAATTAATCCATAACTTATTACAGAACCCCAGTGAGCCTGTAGTTTCTAACTGAAGGTCAACAAAAGCTATTCACAGTCAGTTGTCAATTATTAGAGTTAAATCCATTACTCTGGTCTGTCTGCACCGATTGGAGTGGAACCGAGAAATAATACTACTGGAAGCAGTTAGCTATGATTCACCTGTCACTTTGCAACAATCACTGGCCTTTTCTTCCCTCCAGCTTAACCAGCAACAAAAAGCCTCCCATCAATATACTCTAATTAGATGCCATGCTGAATAAGTCCTGACTAAAGGTTGCAGGAAATATTCAATAAAACAATTTCTACAAAAGAGACAGCTGGGGGTCTAAAATTTCAGACAATTCTTCTGACAGTATAAAACTACCTTTCTGAAACAGCAGATGTAATTTGGTCAGATAGGAGCTTGCCAGTATCTATTAAGTCTTTACTTTAGACAGCACCAGAGGGAGTCATAATAAACTCAAATTACATGCAAAAAGGGAATATCAAAACCATCCAAACCAAAAGGAAATTAAAATATTAAACTGACACTCTTAAATCAATGTATCATCAAAATCAGCATACAGATGTTATCAAAACAGCCGAACAGATTGATGGTTTGAATGTGACGCTGCATAACTGTGATCCCTACAGAGCATGGCTAAAGAAGAAAAATAATTGACCAAACCTAAATCTTGACAATACCATGATCACTTCTTGTAGAAATAAACTATTGTAACAATATCCACTTTCATATAATTAACAGTGGTAAATAAGCCAGTGTAAAACATGACGAGTAGTATCGATGAAAGGGTCTGAGGGCCATATACCTCGGACAAAAACGGTTTGGAACTGCTCTAAATAATACTACTGACATGTATAGCTCAGAGTGGAATGGATGGACCATTTGGAGTTTTAAACTGCATCTCACAGTCTTCATTGAATGGGGGCTCCAATTATCATCACTATGTATAATTCAGGACCATAGGCTCATTAGAGAGAGCATCATGTCAATTTGTGTTTGAAACTGTATTTTTTTTTTAAATTAAATTTCATTATTGTTGTGTGATTTTTAATGTCAAAGACATGCAGCACATTTTTAAATGATACATCAGACCCATTATTAGGATGCAAGACGAGACAAGATAACTACATATTTAGTCTTTAATCACGTCATTCACAGAAATGCCAAACTAAAATTTGTGTAAAAATAGCCCTCTAACTGGCATGTATGGGCCCTTGATGAGCATGAAGAGCTAATCCGGGTTAAGTCATCACTACCTCCACTTGGCCTAGCTTGTTTCTGGTATGAGGAAGGCTTTGAGAAGAAGCTCTCTAATAATCAGCCCCTGCCACAGTACTAATTCCTCCTCTCATCTTGTCTCTGTTGCTGCACAGAAAACGAGGGGCCAGGGTTCAGGCAGGAGTGAAGACACTCCACAGAGAAGGTTGATTAAGGGATATGCTGCTCTTGGGAAAAAGTCTTGTCTCAGCGCCCCAATGAAGTCTTCTTAGTGAGAAATCACCGACATCATACATATCCAGGCTCTTGTATCTGTGTTATTAAAGCGCGATATATGAATGTACATGTCTGTGCTAGCATGTCAGTTAATCATTAAAAATGAGAAAGGAATAAGGGAGAAAAAAAGCATAACAATAACTCCAGACACTTGTCCATAAAAAAAATTAAGAAATAAAGAAGAAAATAAATTAACGGGCCTTTTCCTCTTCATTATTCATAAAAATCATTCAAATATCTGCAGTGTTTGCCCATCCTAATAATATTTATATAAAAAGCAGTATGGAAACTATCTTTTTATATTAGAAAGAATCCATTTCATAGGCTTGAGTTGGATGAGTGCTACATAATTCAACAAAAAATGTCCAAGCTTCTCTCTTTAAAACTAATTATGCAGGCACAAAATACTTTTAACCAGGAGAAGTTAGGTATCATGTATTCTTCTGAGATTGCTCAAGTTTGTATCAATGTTTGGGACTTTTTTCCTGTAACCAGGGAAGCTTGAGGGTCCCTTTATGAATGATGCACACTGCTTATTTGTATTCAGTTGAGGGTTCAATCACTAAGCAGGAGAGTCTTCTTCAAGGAAAATCATTCCTATTAGTGATCTTGCATTAATACCGCACCTTCAGTCATTTCTTTAAAGCTCAAGAAACTGATTTTGCCTAGCAGATGTAAACTCCCTGCAGTGTCAGACAGCAATGGTTTAATTATTCTCAATGAATGCCTTCTTGTCTCACATTTGGGGGCTGCGGCAAGTGTTTATTCATTCTCTTTTGGATGGAAGGTGCATTGTTTACCTATTGAATTTTGCCGACCCATTAAATTGGTTGTGAGGTCATTAAAATGTTTGAATATGACTTGTTTTCAAAGAGCGATGTTTTGAGACTTTGATAGAAACTGTTTGGGTAATTGGTTGCATAGCATCTGCAGCAGTCAGTCAGTCATTTTCTACCGCTTGTACCCGTTGGGGGTCGCGGGTAACTGGGGCCTATCCCAGTGGCTTTGGGCCTTAGGCGGGGTACACCCTGGACAGTGGCCAACTCGTCTCAGGGCTGACACAGAGACAAACAAACAACCATTCACACTTAGAGTCACAAATTAACCTAAAAATGCATGTCTTTGGACGGTGGGAGGAAGCCAGGGAACCCGGAGAAAACGCACGGTAACATGGGACATGCAGACTCCACCCAGGGACATTATGGTCCGGTACGGGATTCGAACCCATGATCTCCTTGTTGGGAGGCAGGGGCGCTAGCCGCTTTGCCACCGTGCACCCCCCCTCTACAGCATTATCAGTTAATTCTACCAATGTAAGATTCAAACAACCACACAGTCAACATGGATCTGGAAGGGAAGTGCAAGTGAAATGATGCTTCCCTCTTATTTGAGAATGAGTCAACGGCTCCTGTGTGCTTCTTTTTGAGCTCTTAGAATCATTGGCACAATAAATCATTCAGAGGCTCGTTTCTAGGAGAGCGTGGTCATACTTGAAGAAAAGGAACTCAGTTCTTTGGATGTCTTCTCACTAAAATCTTTTTGATATTGCTTTGCCTCTTTAAGGTGAGCTTTTAAAGTATATTGTCAACAAACCCATCAAAGCAGCAGCAGAGGTGCTACAAGCCTTGTGACAAAGAAAAATCAAGAGCAAGGAGATACTGGCATTACAAAAACGCATGCTTCATCTTGAATATTGTTTTTCACTCTGGACAAATTGAACAATTCTTCTTGTTGAAGCATCATTTCCCTGGACTGTGTGCATGCACTCAGCTCTTCAGTCCCAAAAATCCTCTGCCTGTGAGCTCCCTGTAGGCGATCCCATGGGAGTGTGTACATGCATATGGAAGTGCATGCGCACCTACATACTCAGACACACGCAGATATAAAGTTGCAATCTTAGCCCTGCAATTGAACAGCAATTTGAAACAAGCAGTTTTATTCCGTGATTTTAGATGTTAACATTGGCAATATAATAAAATTAACAAAATAAATAAAATAAAAAAATGCCAACATTTTCTCCTCTCTTCTCTCTCTTTGTACTGTGTGTACTGTGCCAAGTATCACAGGTTAAAAGATGAGAGGACAGCTTCCAGACGTGCTGCTGTGTGAAGAAAATCTAGAGTATGATGGGAATGCTTTGCTTTTTAAGCACAGCACGGTGCAATGGCACATTCTCTCTCTTCCTCTCCCAGTAAATTTTCTGGAGGCATGTGAACTGGACTTAATAATGTAGACTCTGAAAAGAGCACCACCCCTGCATTCACAGAAAATAAACAGAAAATACAACCATATTTTTCTACAATTTTAGAGCTGTAACTTTAGAACTCTGCTCTGCACAAGGTCCACACCCGAGAGCAAAGAAATATCAGAGCTTGAACTGACATTTCCACAAAAATTAAATACTTATTAAAGCTGCAAGCAGCCTTGAACAGGCCCTCGCCTCCATGCGCAACCTCGGTATCAGCAACAGCTACGGTCTTGTGACAGGGGGTCGGCTGACACCGCTCTGATTCTTCAAGACCATTAGGCACTGCACAAATGAGTTACATAGCACTACTCTGCACTAATCATATACAATGTTACCGTGTATCAAGTGTAGATCACACAACAACACTCCAAAATAGCCTTTAATTGTCCGGGACTCTTATCAAGCATGTGAAATTTGGAAAAGATCTTAGGATGTGAACCTGGGGTAGCACAGTTACAAATGTTGAAACATTTAAGCTTTGTTACTATTTCTGGAACAAGGTAGCACTGTTTTTTGTGGAACCCAGAATTTGCTGCACCACCATGGCAATACATAAAAAGCTTCACAATTTAGCATCACAGTGGTACTTAACTTACACTGCCCAAAACTGCACTTAATCAGCTTAATTCGTAGGAACAGTGAAACATAAAAACATTGCTAAACTTTGCCCTTATTTGAGGAAAACTAAAAAATTTAGCATTGCAAAGGCCTTTAGATTGCAAGTTGATCCAATTTATTCTCTAAGAGGAGTTCGTTAAAGCACGGAGCCTGTAAATGACAAAAAATGGAACATTAAATTCAAAATGGCTGACTTCCTGTTGGGTTTAAGGTATTTTTTTTTAAGTTTAGAGAGGATACATCTGCCACCCAAATTTCGTTCATCTAGGTGAAACGTACCGTGGGGGCTGCTTTGTTGATATTTTGTAGGAGGCGCTATTGAGCCATTTTGCGAAACCCAAGCCGCATATAAAATAAAACAAAACACGCGCTTTGTGGCGCATGTGCCAAGTTTCGTCAGTTTTCAACAATCCCTATCCGTTTTGAAGGCTAAAAGTCATTAGGGGCGCTATAGAATGAACATGGCACCCCCAGGCCCAAAAGTGGACTCAAATTAAACTATGTACCAGTTCAAGTCTTGGTGCATAGTTTTGTGACTTTTTTAGCATCCTAAAGGCCTCAAACATGTATTTAAAGATTTGAATTTGACGCAGGAAATCAAAAATGTCTGTCTTCCTGTTGGGAAAACTCTCTCAAATCAAATTGAAATCTGTTCTTTATGATGAGAACAATGCACCTCTAAAATCTCATGAAGATCAAAGCAACTTTTCCATAACAACGGGATATATTTGGGGGCGCTATAGAGTCCCCTGGCCACACCCGAGCCCGGTCACTGCAGAACTTTTTGCCATTTATGATGTGTGTGCAAAATTTCAACAGCAGTGAAGCCCCTCAAAAATGTGTTCAAAGGGGCAGAATAAAAATAATAATAATCTTAGCAAAAACAATAAGTTCCTTGCATTGTCAGTGCTAGGGCCCTAATTAAATACTACCCAGAGTGAAGTATTTGGTGCTGTCCATGGTGCTGAAAGAGAGCCAGCTCTGTAGCACAAAAGCAGTTAGTTCAGATGGTTGAATTGCCAAAAGGTGGGTTCAAATAGCATCCACAGTTGAGTGAGCCACCCTTTCAAGGAAACAAACAAAGACACACACAGCTACACACACGCAAGAACATGCATAGTTCTGCTTAGGGCACTTGTTTCTGTCTTCAACTTTGGCTTATTCTGACTGCAGGCCTTACGCTGCCCCACCACCCCCACCCCCGACCCACTATAAAAATTGAAATTGGCTCTGTGCAAATAGAAATGCCGAAGGGAGTCTGAGTCGAATAAGTGTCAAGGGACATTCATAGTTTGGCACTGACAGCCTGTGTGATATTGAGAGGTCAGAGCAACTGAGACAGCGGGCAAGCAAGAGGGAGGGGGGTGGGGTCAGAGAAAGCCAACGAGAAAGGATGTGTGTGTGTGCATGTGTGAGAGAGTGAGAGAGAGGTCACAGAAAATAAGTGAACAAATGATAGAGTAAGAAATAAAGACACATGGAGAGCAGATGAGCCTTACAAATACACTTATCATTCCCAGAGATAATAGGAGCACTTAACATCAATACAGACAATTCTGTCCTATTGTAACCTGCCAAATCTAATAAACACTCAGGTGTGAGTTGAATATGAAGCTGATACTGCTATTTGAAGAAAAGTTTAAATTTTAAACAGTTAAGAGGTTTCAGAGATACTCTAACAGACTTGAGTTTAGAATTAAGTTATTCAACTGTCATTCTAACTAAAATAAAAGAGGGGGTTGAGGACATAGCTGACTCACCAGTTTAGCACAGAATATCCATGGGCTTAAGTTTGCACAGGGGGTGGATTTAAAAATAACTGCTAGTTTGTTCAAAAGACCATGTTGTGGTATTTCCCTGTTTCTTTTTGAGGTAGGAAACATGCTATGTGAGAACGTGAATTTGAATCGAAGAGCTAATCTGACGATGTCCTATTTAATTAAGTTGAAAGTGCATAGCTTTGCAAAATATTTCTAACTGCTCCCAGATTTGAGCCACCTTGCAAGTATTTATAGTACAGACCTGGAGTCAATTTATACTATACTATTGCTGTCTGAGTTTTCTGCATGAAAAATCCTCCTTGATGTGAAAAGCCTTTTTGTGTGTTAAATCCTTGAGCAGTGCAACTATACAGTACGGATAGTCATACAAAGGTACATCAGGTCAATAATCACAATCCAATACATACTACATAAGCAAAAGTACTCGTCACATATAACTGTTTGCTTCGCAGTAGTATGTCTTGAGATCTTAAACCTGCAATAACAGATTTTATTTGGCCCCTTGGGGGCAGCGGAAACAAGCTGTGAACACAACATTGACATACATATCACCCTTTAAGTTAATATGTCAAAATGTTTAGCAAATATTTACACATCCGGCAGTTATGGAGCAGCAGGAGAATATAAACCTGGAGAATATAAGTCCAGTCAATTTCCTTTTAGCTTTATTTTGGTCCCCACTCCACCCTGAGGGAAATATCTAGCTCTTTAGCTGCTAAATGCTCTTCTTTGTTACCCAGCTAGTCAGTAACTGGACAGGTAGCATATAGTGGGTTTATCAGAGGTGTTTCATTGAAAACAGCTGCCTGTTGCGACTAAAAATGTGACGCTATGAGCGGTGAGAGTGAACCAAAACAATGAGCTGCAAGATGCTGAAATGCTCCAAAGAACTTATTTGAGCTCCAGAGTTGGGGGATAATTCTCTAGGAGTGTCACCTTTCACATACAAATAATCATGTGATCTGTTGTTGATCTTAAAATATTGATGATAGCAGCTTTAAGGAATAATGTCTACCAGTAATAGGTTAACTGCTGCAACTGAAATGAAAATTAACTTTGTTGTCATTCTTTTTTTCAGTTGCCCTTAAGCTGTGTGACAGCAGATACTCATGAGACATGATCTCTCTGGGATGCTCACATGGGCATAGAATCTAAAGGGGTTTGATAATTGGAACACATGGGGACCAGAGCACTACCACCAGATCTGTTACTAGGAATCCCAGAGGCTATAGAAACCAACACTGAGGGCTATAATGAAAATGTTCCCTCTTGCTGTTTTTTTTTTTTTTTTACCCCCTTCCTGCCTTTTCTTCTCATCCTCAGAGTACACCTTGGCAACCTTGGAAAGAGAGCTCTTTTGACAGCTACCACAGGTTATTACTTTCATGACCAGGGGCAACCTCTAGAGAGTCCATTAGCACCTAGAAGAGCAGTTGACTTCTTCAACTGGCTAGCAGAGACTTTCAACTTTAAAACTGGTTGGAATCGAACCAAGTGCTTATAATCCATCAAAACTCGAGTTTGTGCAAACTAGGATCAATTAAGTACCAAAGTGAGTGCTTTGTGAGGACACTGACTGGTGTCAGAGTTTGAGTACAGAGCTGAGATGGTATCTTTTATCACTCAGTGCAAATCAATAAACACCCAAAACAAGACAGTGAAGATGCATTGTATTTTGTCCACAGGAAAGACAAAGGCCAGGCAGCCTTTTTTGCAAAAGGCTTTTCTGGCTTTCTATGAAAAAACTATATCTTAAATTCATGATTGTAAAAATACTTTTTCCATTGTTAAATAAAATATTTGAATTATTAAAATGACAATTTTAGTTATGATGATAGTTTCACGCGGTTCTGCAGTGGAAAAACCTTTGAATCTCCTTTTTCTCACTCTGTTATCCATATATTCTCCATCTCTCCCCCTCTCCCTCATTCTGAGAGTCCTGTTCTCCCTTTATCACTCTCTTTTGGATTGCATTTCCTTGTGTCTGGCACTACAGATAAGATGCAGGAGATAAAGGACTTGGATGCTATCAGGAGATAAGAGTGAGATGGGGTTAAGATAAAGAAGTAACAGCAGATACAGAGAGGAAAGGGGAGAGAACAAAAACTAGAAAACTCCCCTTCACTGAAAAATGCCCTTGACCTGTGTGTCCAGTATGCAGACAGCTAAATCTGTCTCACTGTTAGTTTTCATAGTGAGACAAAAAGACTGCACCTGACAAATCAAAAGAAAACTCCAGATGAACCGATTTCAGCCAGATGTGGTTGGCTTACATTGTTCTCTATCTAGACTTCATTCAGGCCATTTAATTTCCACCAGCATAATAGCTGTGCATCTCAGAAGCACACACCTCATAAAATCATTCTTTCCTTTCCCCCTGTAAACACAGAGTGGCAGCAGCAAGTTTGTTTCCATGCTCACTTCTTTCCTGTATCCTGAGCGTAAGCGTGTGTATGTACATGCATGTGTTTGATGAATAATAAACACCTTTCACCAAGGCAGAGATTGGATTTGAAGGTGGTGTGGTGGACTGATTTTCAAGAATTCCATAGCCACAACATCTAGAATACACTGGAGGCAGAACAGGAACGGGAAAAAGACAGAGTGGTCAGATGAACAGCAAATGAAGTGCATTAGAATTTGGCCCTAATCATAGCTTTGGGCTTCACAGCAAGGACTCCTTTTTTTTTTTACTTGTCAGATACTATGTCTCCTGAATGCCCTTTCACCATACACACCAGCTTATTGATGAGTAGACGTGCAAAAGCGAACTATATTTTTTCAGCCTGGATGGAAAATATATTTAAAACACCTGCGAATGCAACTTGAGTTATTTTGTGCATGGGTATAATGGTTAACTATTGTAACAAACAAACTTAAACTGAAAACCAAAAGTACTTGACTGCACATTCAAACTACAGCACATATGACAAAACAACCTTGCACACTCCAACTCCATATGCATTTCTCTTTTATTAAGAGGACATTTCTGCCCTCAGGCCTTCTAGAAGATCAACAATCACTGACTAAAGACAATTTAAAGTTCAACAAAATCCTTTATTGTATTTTTTATATTTTACTGACCGTGA
Organism: Coreoperca whiteheadi; assembly: GCA_011952105.1. Classification (NCBI taxonomy): domain Eukaryota; kingdom Metazoa; phylum Chordata; class Actinopteri; order Centrarchiformes; family Sinipercidae; genus Coreoperca; species Coreoperca whiteheadi. The sequence continues at coordinate 12,239,958 of CM022471.1, forward strand.
CTGTAAAATACACCTGTACATTTTTAACAGTAATCCTGACATAAAATTGAGATACTTTAAATAATGTCTGCTAAAATCACATCAAACTAATTATATTAAACTTGAATTGAGAAAAAAAATATATTGCTGCAGTTTACCATTTTGCTATTTCTTTTTGCATATCTGCAAACATACATGCAGATACTGATAAATCTGAGATTAGAGATGATAACATCAACCTGCGAATTAATTTGACATACATTTATAATTCCAATGCTTAATGTGAACATTTTGTGTGCAAACATTTTGCCCATGAACAATGACACCAAGGCCAAATAAAATTGTAAACTTCTTTGTGTTGTATTTCATTGTCTTTGCGTGCATCGGGTCAGCAATGGTCAAGGCTTTAGTAGCGATGATGATGCGCTTGTTAGGCTTCTTAGCAAAAGAAAAAGTATTAAGTTCTCCTATACTGGCAAGGTCACGAGAGAATGGTGAATATAGTGGACTCAGTTGGTTGACCAACTAACTCATGCAATGTCCTTACCATCAATCTTGTGTTGTCATTTAATAAACATGGATTTCACTGGTCAAACACTCATTCAATAAAAAATAACACAATTCTGATTGTTTTTTCTATAGCACAAAATTACGTCTTTGCTGTGCAAGAAGCGTGATTAGAAAGATCTTTTTTCAGACTCGGTGTCTTCAGACAGCAATTTCAACTGGACATATATGACCTGACAAACGGGCTCAACAAAGGTATAGAGTTTGGAGATCATCTCCCACCTGCTTTACACACTCCCCACACAGACGGATACAACAATTTCTTAATAAAGAAAAAACTCACTTTAGTTTTAAAACTAAAACAATTTATGAGAAAATTCAAAAGAAAGATTGCATGACAACTGAAAACTGATACTTGCCTTCCACATGCCACCACAACTTCAGAACGATTTAAACCTAAGATACAGTGCTGCTTCACAGTGTACAAGAAATACAGAATAAAACTGAATTTAAATACTCTAAGTACAGACAGTTTCTGAATACACAAGAATGACTAGGTGATCTTCACTGGAAAATAGCAAACAAAGACATTATTCCGGCAATTTCATCCTGCTTTGTGCTCTGCACCGACACACCACTTGTCTTGTATGTTTCTTGAACCTATTATAACCGATTTCCATGTGAACTGTGGGTCAATATAATACAGATTACATGATGCCAAGACACATACACACAAAACACACAAGAAAAAGCCAAGTTGTCAGACAGCACAGCCTCCCTGAATTGCTGTTTGTGTTCTTCCTACTGGAAACATCCAAAAGAAATTGGAGATGAGTGAAACAACAGTCATAAACATGCCGCAGTTTTTACATCCCATTAAGGGATGCGAGGCAGAGGAAACGGTGCACTGATTACTGTTTTGTCAGGGAGATGCATTTGGGGGTTGAGTGAGGAGGGAGATTATATTAGTGTTACAGTAAAGCTGTAGAAGAACACTGAATTGGATTGTCTCAAAGGCACACTGTTCTCTCTCTCTCCTTTATTCTGATAGAAATCCCATGAAGAGGCAGGGAGTGTTTTGAAAGACAGCAATGACAAATGTGATTAATCATGAGATTAAGAAGCCTGTGTCTATGGTTCGACTATGGCCCTGAAACAAATACCTTCAGTGACTCCTCTATAATATAGTGCAGGCATACAATAGTTCTTCAAATAACACCATTGTGCTGAAGCCACTAATGCAACCTCAGCTGGGATTTCACTTATATTTACATATAATGTTGACTTGTATGTCCATTCTATGATCCTGATCCCCATCTAAGCATCCTTTTAAAGCCAAATGTTTGTGCATTTGCTTGATAGAACATGCTATCTACAGTATGAGTAGAACCATCTAAACGCCATCAGCTCTGTCTCTACTCCCCTTTACGATTCTACCACTTGCTCAGCATATATCCCCTATGCTGTGGTACATGCCCCACTTCTTGCAGCACTGCCTCTTTATTTCTCCAAACTCTCTTCTCCCTCCTTGTTCTTCAGTTCACACACAAACTCTGAACCTGTCACTCAGTATGTGGATTGCAAATATGTGCACATAGTCTTTCTGTGTGTGTATAAGTATACTTGGCCCGTTACCTTCAGAAGTGGTGGACCAAAAGCTAAATTCAACACCAGACTTTTCCTATTTACACAACAAAGAAATGGCAGAAACAGAGAGCAAATGTATGAAACAGTTAAAAACAAAAAGTGTACACACACACACAGAAATTCAAATTATCAACATAGGATTTGTATAATTTGCATTTGTAAAAGTTCTGAGTACTTGCATCTGGCATCTATGAAAATATTTTTTTTCCCAGAAGAAAATAAGAAAACCTGCATATTGTTATGTAACCTGCCTTTACATAACACAAATATCAGTTACAACGCTTTATAAGCCATTTTTTATAAAAATTCTATCAATAATTATATAAATCTCAGTTTGAGTGTAGCACCCTCCAGAACAGACATGCAGTAGACTTGAGCTTTATTAAGCTGCTGTTACTAAGCAAAAGACCCCCAAATCAATTGATTTCTGGTGTGTCACTTCTGTTTCTGTCTAGCATGGGTAAGTCAGTTACATCATTCTGGCTCCTAATGAATGTAAAAGTTTTTAAAGGGACAGTCCTCTTACCTTTAGTGCTATTTAACCATCTAGATTAGTGTGAGTTGTCGAAGTTTGGAGATATTGGCCGTAGAGATGTCTGCATTTTTTAAATATATGAAGCTTCATGTGAAAGAAAGTAGAAAGAAAATAGTTCCCATATGAAACCCCTCACAACTAATCTGTGGATTATCTTGAGTAACTGAATCAAAAATTCTGGAAAGAGACATTGCTGTTGAGTTTTTCAAATGTATTTTTTGGCACTTTGACCATCACAAGGTGAGTGCCATGTAGTCCCATTATATTACAAAAATGCAGGCATCTTTACGGCAGATATCTACAAAACTCGGAAACTCACAACAAAAAAATCTAAATGAATAAATAGAACTATAGGCAAGAGGAAAATTATGTATTTCTGATTTTTGGGTGAACTGTCCCTTTAAAAAACAGTCTAACATCTCTGTTTAATTAATTTATCAACAAAACACAATGTTTCCACATGAGTTCCGCACAGGAAGCAGTTCCTGCTTTGTCTTCTAAATGCCTCCCTCGCTTAATCTGGAAAACAGATATTGACTATTAGGATGTGATGCTGGTTTTGCCATTTGAGCAACAAAAAAAGCAAACTGCAAAGACAGAATCATCATGGTGAACAGAAATTCTACTGAGACAATAATGATCAATCATAGATCTGGGGATTGCCAATACATAGTGTCTTAGAAACCCCTAAACAGCCAAATCCGTTTTCTTAATTGTTTCCTTAAGAGTCCTCAATGTCGAGGCCAAACACATAGGTACAGCTTCATTTACCCATATTTTTGGCAATAAATGAAATAATTCTCTGTTATATGAAATGGTTGCTAGCACTCTGAATCACACTGGAAATTAACTCCACAGACTATATCTCTGTGCAGATCTAAACCGCTTTCAGCTCATTTGTGCCAGGCTGTGTGGTGGAGTCACAATGGCTCAAATGTTTGTTCCTGCAAGTTAGTTTTAGAGTCTATTTTCTGTCCTAGCTTTAAAGGTAGTAGTACAAGTTGTGTTGTCTTATTCTAAAGACAACCCAACCTGGACCACGGACGCTCACCTAGGGAATGGTCAGCCCTGATGGTGGGACCCCTTAAATATTTAGGGACAAGCAGTTTTATGATGGCAAGAGATTTGCTTGAGACAGAGAGCATCAGCAAATGTCAGGGTGAATTATCTTAGGGACATCAATAAAACATAGGAAAGCAATGCTTTAAAAACCTCCATGGTCCATCCTGTCCGATTCAGTATGTCTCTGGGATGTCCCACTCTAGTCCACCAAAGCAAAACCATAGTGAAATTGACTGGCTGAGTAGAACATAGAAAGAACACTAATGCACGCAACAGAAACACACAGACTGAATCTTTTACAGGTTACAAAAACTACCAAAAGATTATAATCAGAGAGAGACATACCTTATTTGAGTTCCTGCGATAACACCACATCTCGCCCTTTATTCAAATTCACACACACCTATAAAGCAAATAGAAGAAAATTCACAGTATACCATGTCCTACTACTGTATAGCACAATTATCCACTCATTTATTTGTGAATGAGTGAAATTCATAATCTCATTCTCAGATAATATCCCTTCATTCTCTCACATTGTCAGTCTCCATTATACTGCTCAGTGCTCAGCATTCATTAACTGCCCTACAAACACCAGAGTTTGTCTTGTGCAAAGATGCAGAGCAGCCTTTCACTGTATGAGTTAATGTATTGTGATGGATCCAGGGGGATATTTTTCTTACACCTTTATAATAATTATCAGCTTGGCTGGAAAATTAGCATAATCAGTCAGGTTGATTTTTTTTTCTGGACCAACGGCGGAACCCTTTTAGACACAGTCCACTGGGCACTGTTGTGTAAATGTATGCCTCATAATATTCAAATTTGTAAAAGGTCTGGACCATTCACCTTCATAACTGTTGCAACACACTGGTAAACACTTGTCTATCAGGTGTCTATCAGTATAGTAGAATGCATAAGGTCTAAAATTCCATCACCACCTTTTCCAAATAGAAAACAATAGTTTTCTCTGTTAATGCTGCTTAGTTTGGAGCTTTAATTAATTGTCTGCAAGACTGTTTTGTCTTTGGGTACAATAAACAAAATTAAAATTTTAATTTCTCCAAGACTATGGTTTATGACCAAATAAAACGAATGACTTTTCCAGCCTTAGCTGCACTTTGCTAATTAGCCAATGTTAGCATGCTAAGCAAAAAATGTTGAACAATGTACACACGTTGGCATTTAACTCAAAACACAGCTGTGCATAAGAACAGACTCACAGACCTGCTAGCGTGGCTATACCTCTTATTTGTTATTCTTCACACTTGCCTCAGTACGTTTCCTGAATGACTCACTAAGAAGATTGCCTTCCATCTAGAGTTTTTATTTTCACAATTTTTGCCATAACAAATCAAATTTTATGAATGTTTACGTGTCGGAGTCTGAAATGTCAGGCAGGACTGATATACGATCCTGGATCAGTTCTAGGCTAAACATTTTCAGGACAATATTTGAACCTTCTCATCTGACTGACAGTAAATTGGCAAACAATCATACTGTATGTTCTATTATTAGCAGGTGAAACTTATTTAGTCAAATCTAAATGTTTCTCATACTTTATTAGGCTCAGATTAATATCACTTATGTAATGTAAAAACAAATATGTTGACATAAAAATATTATCTAATCAGTTCTCAAATTAATGTATTTATGCAATGATCAATGACCTGTACTGTGACATCAGTCTCTCAAATCCTCTACACATCATTTTCAGTATAGGCTTGGCAATTATCAAATTGTGTTTCTAATGGAGTGAAATGACCTGCAGAGAGCTTAAAAACTCAGGCAATTTTAGCAGCATGGAGAGACCTTAAGACTTGTTCATCTCATCAGAGTAATCAAACAAATTAAACAGCCATTAGATGAAACTGCAGAGCACCACCGAGAATGAAGCAATCTTCTACCCACATGCTTCGAAAAGTACTTAAAACACCATTGCAGGTATTTATAAGCAGAGAAAAAGCAAATGTGATACACGTGCCATTTCTACAAAGATATTAAATAATTAAAATTCTTGATTCATGAAAATAAATATGAAATTGTCATACCAAATCCCAGTGTGGAATCAGTCATGTCAATATGAAGAGCAGAAAGGCATTTGCTTGTATTAAGGGTGGTTGATAGAGGGTGAATGATACATACTGTAGTTGCTTTATGAGACAGACTGACTCAACAACTGCATCAAGGGCCACATAAAAGAAGAACATCATTCAGTGTTGGCATTAGCTTGTATGAATATGAGAGAAAGAGACAGACATAGACAGAAAAGAGGAAATTGGAGAGGAGAGAGGCCGTATTAGATTTCAAAGGGAGGTGCATACAGCATAATGCGAGTAACTGTGAGATATAGCTCCAAGGAAACATGTGGGAGTGGATAAACACATGTCTCAGATGCTTCAGCAGACGATAGTGTATGCCCTAGTCACAGATTGCTTCCCAAAACACTCATTTTGCTTCATTTCCTGTTCCATCCTTTAGTAATGAATAGCATTCATCACTGCATAGATGTGTGTGGCTGCATGCAAGGAAAAAAAAGACAGGAGAGGGAAGACATGGACAATGGTAAGGACAAATGATGGTCTTTCTCCTCTATGCAGACATGCTGGATTAATAAAATGCTTTAACTCGATCATTATAGACAAGAGGGTCTTGACATGCCAATCTTGTGGTCTCCATAATTACAAGCAGATAGTCCATCAAGAAATGGACAGTTGTCAAGGCTCAACAATCAGAGAGACAGACACAGATAGGCATGTTCTCTGGAAATGAGTCATAGCGTTCATCAGCCATGCTGTGCTGCTGTAGTCTGGTGACGGCTTGGAGGATCAAGGCTCCGTGCAGACATTGTCGTTGTCACCGCATGCTGACCATACTTCTGATACTGCCTCCTCCCCTCCAATCCCCCTGTGGTTCTGAGGACAAGATTCTGCCGTGCACCACTGTGTCATGCAGTTTCGGCCTGGATTTCCCTATGAGCTTAACAAGGAGCGTAGCCCTCTCATTGTTTAGCACTTCAAAGGAAACAAGAGGAAAGAGAGGGGAGGAAGAGAGAGAGGGTGAGAAAAGGAACATGAAAAAGGAAAAAAGCAGAGAGGAAGCAGCAATGGAACAGAGCAGGGGAGTGGGTGGGAAAATCTGAGCGATGTACGAAGTAAAGAGATGGACAGAGTTAGAATGCAAGTAGTTGCTTTGACAGCAGCTAAACTGACAAGTGCTACATCCAGTATATGTATGAACTACAGGCCAAATGTCAAATTAAAACAACTGCTCGGATCCTTTAGTTCAATAATATTTTTAACGCTTTGCCAAATAACAACATAGAAATCCCATTTGGTGTTTTGTTTTTTGGCAATCTTGCACATAAACTGGCAATATCTGGAGTGCACAGCATGTCTATTGAGGCCATATGGTGCTTCAAAATGGCTTCTCCCTGTGGCAGTGGTATATCCACCACCACAACCGCCTTTGACATTTAGCAATCTTGTCCAAGGGCCAAAAAGTCCTCATACCTAAATGACAAAATTGGTGGATATTCAGTGCATTCCAATAGAATAATAGTGGTTTGTAAAACTAACAAAACCCTAATATGGCTAAGGTAAGGTTAGTTTTAGGCAACTAAAATGACACGATTATGGTTAGGGGATGACAGTATGGCCAATAAATTGATAAAGGAATCGTTTGACATTTTGGGAAATACACCAATTCACTTGCTGAAAGTTAGACAATTAGATCGAAATCACTCTCATATCTGTCCATTCAATATGAAACTGTTGCCTTGAGACGGCTATCTTTGCTTAGCATGAGTACGGAAAGTAGGGGAAAATCTCACAGTCTCAAAGTGTCGACAAGACTATAGGAGGTAACTGCACCAAGAGATATCCCTGCACATAATTCCCTACAAAACCACATCTTGTCATTTTGACACTTTTTGTACGGATACAAAAAACAAGATACAACTTAATTCATTTGTGAGAATAAATTAAGTCTCAGAAGTCCTGTCATACCACTAAACTTATGTGTTGATGTGTAAGTTGAACTTCATTTTTCAGGGTAAAAAAACGACCATGCTTAAGGACATTATTTCTGGGAAAATATCTTCTTTGTAGAGGTAATAAAGAATTATGAGGTGCATGAACTTCACCCCCCCACCGCTCCACCACACTCTTAATTACCTGTCACAGAGTCTGGCTGTTATAACAATGTTAGGGGATTAGTTAGTCCATATCATGTTAAGAAAGAACAGCACATCTGCAAATAGTCTCAATTCAATAAGAACCTTCATATTCAAAATCCAACCTGAAGTTGTTGGCTTTCTAGTGACTATTTGGTCATTTAAGTGATGCATGAATTCTGTTTAAGGAAAATGCTTAGGTTTTTTTTTTACATTAAGACAATCAATTACTGCCAGTCATTTAATCTCAGCTGATATTTATAAGGACATGTACATGTTGCATTTAAGAGCTTTTCTGGAAGCTAATCAATGTCTTTTAAAATTATTTTCGAAAGCTAAGCTTAAATGACTTTGTCTGTTTACAATAATTTGTTGTTTTTGAGGACTGAGAGTTAAACCCTTAAGATTCTCAGCCACACAGAGAGAGCTATTGACTTAGAATATGGTAGAATATTCAGAAAACGGACATATGAGGAATGATTGTGTGTCTCATCTTTGCTGAGCCTTGTGTGTGTGTCTTGCAGCTTTGGCCATGTTTACACAGAAACGCCACCTCAAACAACTTTATGGAAAATCTCTATACAATGGCAGAATGCCCACATGTTGAAGTTTAGTTTAGTTTATTCAGATCCCCATTAGTTGCCACAGCTACTCTTCCTGAGGTCCACATTCAACACACAAAATAAAATACAACAAGCATAATATACAAAATATACCAACATGCAATTATACATCAATCCAAAACAAAGCTACAGTACTTATAAAGTATCACTATTTGTGCACATCTTCCCACAACAACTCTATTATAGCATCACTAACACATCTACACAATTATACAGCAAGCCTTCACTTAGATTAATCAATATTTTAAGTGTATTTTTAGTCTTTTAAAACTGCCTTTTCTAGGTGTTTCAACTATAAACATTGGTAAAATATTCCACATTGTGATGGCTCTATATATTACAGATTTACACACTGCATCCTGGGTTTTTGCTTAACTTGATAGCCTTTAGTAGCCGGCCGAGTACTGTAAGTATGTTGGTTTCTCATATACTTCATTCGTGAGTACAGACAGTTTGGTTGTTCCCAATGACAAATATTCCTAAAGAATTTCATAAGGTTGCATGCCAACCGCTCTTCTACTCTCACCCATGAGAGAAACCATGCACACTGTCTGTGCTTAGCCTCATACCCGATGGACAGGCCAGTGAGAGTCTTGCGGCTTCATTTTGAGCTATTTGTAGCTTAAACAGATCATTTTTTGACGCACCTGACCAGATAGGTGAACAGAAATCACGGTAGGATAAAACTAAAGCCTGTGTCACCAATGGTCTAGAGGCAGGGTTAAGATAAGGGGAACATCTTCTAATACTTGATATTCCTTTCCACATTTTATTAACAGTAGTATGAATGTGGGGAGGTGTTCTGGGCATTTCCAACCGGGAGGAGGTGGTAGAAGATGGATGGATGGATGGATAGTATTAACGTTTCTGCCATGTTCATCTAGTGTGACATTAGAAAATATATCTCTTTAACCTGCTCAATATTCCAGGCTTTGAGTGATAGGAAGAGCTGATGATTGACGTTAGTAGAATAGTTGGCCCTTAGCAGGATAATTTTGGTTTTAGCTACATTTAACACAAGCCTATTTTCACAAATCCAGTCCACTACTAATTTCAGTTCAAATTGAAGTGTGTTTGTTAATTAGTTTATACTAGTTGATGCAAAATTAATAGTTGTATCAATCGCAAATAGAGTAGCACTACAATTATTCAAAACATACGGCAAGTCATTAGTAAATATAGAGAAAAGTAACTGTCCAAGGCAACTCCCCTGGGGCACGCCACACTGTAAATATTTAGGTAATAACTACTGATCCAATGAATTGCTGACTGACTAAAACCACGTGTAACTAGCTTATTTAACAATAACCAATTTTCTATGATAACAATATAGATATATCGAGATCTATATGCATGCTTACGATGAATGAGAATTATTATAGAATCTGTTCAAGAACAGCTCTTTCCATTAGCTTGCTCAAGACTGGAATAATACTGATGGGTCTGCTGTTAGCAGCTGAAAAACGTAAAAAATATGACATATTGGCAGTGATATATCATATTCGAGACTACCTTAATTAATCGACCATCCAAATTATCCATACCAGTTGATTTGTCATTATTTAAGTTGTCCACCATTTCAGTTTCTACACCTTTAAACTCAAAAACACAAGTTGTTAATCATAATGGAATAAGTTAATGTTCTAGATGACAATGCAACCCTCACACGGGGGAGCAGGTTTCATTCCTTAACTTGTTAACCTTGTCTGCAAAATGATTACTACAGTAATTTGCGACGTCCTCTGCTTTTGTTAAAAAAAAGTTCCATTCACTTTCGATAGAGGAAAGAGTATTGTTTCTTGACACTGCCCATTATTTCATTTAATGTTTTCCAAAGTTTATTACCATAAGATTTCCTCTCCTAAAGTTTAGTTTGATGTATTTTTCTTTTTAACTCTGTAACCTTATTCCTCATTTTGCAGTGCTTTTGCCACTTCTTAGTTCCCTTAGAGTCAATTGCAGCTTTTTTCAGCTCATCTATTTTACACATACACTCCCTCAGTTCTACATCAATCCATGATGCTTTGCTCTTACTGTAATTTTCATAATGGGGCATGTTGATCAGCCACAGAGAGAAATAATTCAGTAAATAACTTGAGAGCTTTCTCAGCCCCATTTAAAGCTAGCACTTGGTTCCACTCAACATCTCTAACAAAGTCCCTTTCACAAAACATTCTATATGACCACATATACAGTATTTTAGATCCAGCTTTGGGAGTTTGAGTTTTTGTGTCTTTGTGGGTTAGATGCTGAACTTCGAAAGTTTTGTGAATTATTAGTTTCTTTATTCTGATAGGCAGATGGCACCTGCCATGTGTGTGAATGACATGTAGTGTAAAGTGCTTTGAGTGATCAGAAGACTAGAAAGGCACTATACAAGAACAGTCCATTTACCATATGATTTGTTATATTACTCTTTCCACACCTGTCCTCGGTTAAAAAGCTTGAGTATATGCACACTCGGGAGGGAGAGATAAAGAAGGAGCACGCAACAATGAAACAGTCAATGTCTACAGAAGGAAGAAATGCTGCTGAAAAAAAATTATCTACTGTAAGAACAAGGTGTGTTTGTGTGCATTACATTGGTGATCAGCAAGAGCATCTCTGCAGGTCAGGCTGTGAATTTTTGCTTATGTCTTCACGGATAACACTTTTTTATACTGTTTATTGTAATTACAGTATGTACTGTGCTGCTCTGGCTCTTAAGAACCCTGCATTAGGTAAACACTGTACATTCAAAGTCACAAGCATAAATCATAAGCATCAACAAGCTGGAAGTTGCGGTGCTGCATTTCCACGTACCAAGAAATAGCCATTACATTTAAAAAAATAACTAACCTAAGTCGATGCATGAATAAAATATTTAGTTTTTATCGTACATCATTGTTTTTAGTGTTACAAAAACATTGTTCTACTAGCAGTCTGGGGTTAGATTCAAGTTTTAATGGCAACAATTATGTTCAATCCAACAATGCATATCCCTCTACTTGAGCACTTAAAACCCTGCTAAAGCCAATACCAACATAGATTGAAACTTGATGACTTTGGCATTCACATTGGGGACTCTCTTTTGATGAGTTGAATCTCTCAAGCAGTGTCTTGTCTCAGGCTCTTAGACTAGGATCAGAAAACTTATATTGTGGCCCAAACCAAAGCATCGAACATTTACAACCCAAACCTAACCAACATTTGGTTGGTGGACAATGTTGGGGTATAGCTGGACAGCCTGTGAGTTCCTGTGAAAGAGGACCTTTTACCTTAGCAGTACCTTTAAGCTTTAAACACATTTACATTGGCAGAGACTGTGCTAGTAGGGTACATTGCTTTGCATAGCAATTAAGGATTTATTAAGTCTGAGTTATGCTAAAGCTAGCTGTGCATAGCAATTCAGCAGCATACATTGGTTCTTCTTAGCAATACCCTGAATGGACTTTTCTAGGACTATAGCAACCTCAATTACAAAACCAGGCGATGCTGCATGCCTAGCTAGACACTGGGACTCACATCTGGACTGTGTGTGTACTTGTTCACCTATAATAATTCTATGTTACAAAGAAGCAAATAAACATAAAAAGGAAATTCAATGCAATCATCGATAGCAGTGACATCAGCCTGGTTCTGTGTTTAAGCAAACATTATTATTAGTGTTCCAGAGTGAGAAGTCAGTGAGGGATTGTGTCCTTGACACTGCACTAACAACTAGTAATGGTTGGGTGGAGCACCAGGGGGAGGTCTGGGCGGAGATTGCGAGAAACTCTGCACGTGAAATCAGCAATAAAAAGGACTGCAGAACAAGGGAATAACCCATATCAAACTAGGAAGGAAAAGCGCCCCCATTGGTTTTCAAAGTGTTTTTAACTCATCATGCATACTGAAATTGGTACAGCTTGTTTTTATGTATTTGTTGTGAAACATAAAAAAAAACTAAATGTAAAGGTGTATTCAATTCAATAATGCACAAACACATTTTCACGAGTCAGGTTTAGTAAGAAAGCGTTATCTGACAGTTCCCTTTCTTTTGTACAATATTTCAAATGTGACCTGCTTTTCTTGGCAACTGTAAATGAAATTAAGAGTCGTTACAAAATGTTAGTTCATACAGCAAATTACTGGCTACTTACTGTATGATAGCAGTTATCACATTTAAATTGAAAACAAAAAACTCCTCTCACACCTGTACACAAATGCAGTCACCCAGCATGTAGTGTGACTTCATGGGATCATTCATCAGCAAAGTCAGTACAGGGTGCTAAAAGCAGCTCCTCTTTATGAAGTCATTCAGCATGTGACACTCACAGTCTAACAGCCCTGGACCTGTGGTGGTAGCCATTAAGCTGAGATTTCCGTTATTATTAACACGTGTCATGGCTTTAATGGCTAGTAAAAGCCATTGAGACACTCTCTACTGAGAAAACAGCGACACTCAAACTACCACTTTGGAAAAGAAGTGTGGACAGACTTTGTAAATGAAAGACAGCAAAACAGAGAGATCTTTCCATTTTAGTACAGGAAATTACAGCAGCATTACAATTAAAACCCCTAGTCAAAGTAAAAAGACTAATGCAATTTATTGAGTTATATTATCTTTTTCAGCACAGCGATGATCAATGATGGCTGTTTTCCAGAGTCCAGAGAACACACTTTGAGGGCTCTGGTTTGAGCTGAAGGTCTCAAAGACTCGCTGCCTTCAATATTACATTAAGCCATTCACTAAGTGTCCACAAAGGGTAAAGGATACAACTGCAGTTCCCTCTGTGAACTTTGTCACTATAGACTTTGAATTGCCTTCAATACCTGTTCAGTTAAGGCGTTTAAATGGGTCACTACCAGGTTCATCACTGACAAATGTTTACATCAGTTGCTTGATAATCCACATACTGTAAATCTAGAGTGATGTGCAGTAAACCAAAAGCTAGTAGGCAAAAGAGGAGTAGGAAACTAGAGGAACTTCATTGGTATTCATTGTTTTTCACGAGGAAGCTTAGCTCTTCTACTTGAACTCTTGCTCTTTTGCTTTCCTGCATCCAGTACACGGATGACCTTTGTGGCACATGAGCAGAAACAAAACACAAAGAGAAATGAGGCTTAGTTGTGATTTGAAAGATTAATGAGTGTTATGTCGTCCCTCTGTTGGTCCATTGTGGTGTTTATTTTAACTTTATTGTCCTTTCCCCTCAGGTGTACCTCGTCTGTTCTGATTATTAAAGAGGCAGGGCACACTAGGGGCTCCCTGCTGTCTCCCTCCCTGCCCCAGCGACACCCTAGGTTTACTCTGATACTTTGTTTGGGGAAGATGGTACAGGTAGTCTTGTTTTTGTAGCTTTGTTTCTGTTCTGTTAAGTTTTCCTTTATCTTTTAGTACTCCATAGCTCCATGAATAATTAGCCTGGGGCCTGCTCTTCTTTATAGCCACACTAGCGGTATAGCTCTAGGGATGGCAATGCCGGTCTGTCCACTGCCTTGGTCCAAATTTAAATATTTCAACAACTATTGGTTGGATTACCATAAAATATTTAACAGACATTCATGGTCCCCGGAGGCTGAAGTATACCGATTTTGGTGATCTCGTGAGGCCATTATGAGGTTGACATTTGTGTTTCAGTGTGAGATATCTCAACAGCTACTGTTGGATTGCTATGCCAATACCTAACTAATGACATTACATGCATTTGGTTTATGCATTTATTCTTAATGTTAGCATGCTAAAATGGTGAGCATAATACCTGCATTTTAGAATTGTCATGGTGAGGATAATTGCATGCTAACATTTACATTTAGCTAAAAGCACCTGTGCATCATGTTAGCCTCACAGAGCTACTAGTGTGGCTGCAGACTCAGTCTTTACCACCTTGAATACCACATACACAAAAATAAATGAAAATGTTGAATTACTTTCCAACTACATTTAAATTGAATATTTTTTGAATACTTCTGGGTTAAAAAAAAATAATAATAATAAAAAATCTGAAAAATTGCGTCATCCACCTCTGTTAATCAGGTTATGCTTTACTCCCTTCATGTCCTCAATTCAAATGTGATCCCCTAGTGAAGATATTAACATGACATCTGCAATAATCAATATAAGCATTGCCTTACATTGGATATAATTTAATTGTTAGAGTGTATTGAACATCCCTTTCATGGACAGTTGAATGGTCATTTGAATTGCATGTGGGCCCATTTCAAATGCATAATGAGTAGTTTTCAATAACCAGAGGACCAAGATTATCACTTACTGGACAGTGATTATGTTAGTAGTAATTATCTTTGACCTTACTTTGCAGGAAATGAAAGATGACGACAAAGCTTAATACACCATTACAACAGCACTGTGAGGAGTCCGTTTGCTGGTGTCTCCATTTTCTGACTACACCCTGTGGGTTCATGCCAAAACAAGACCTCACTCTGACCTGCTAATAAATAAAACAGACACAGCCATTGTGCTCATGTGGTGCTGTGCCCATTCTGGTAAACTCTAGAATAAAACCTGTGCCTGATGTGCTCGAGCAGTGCATTGTGTAACATTTAACATACAATAGTTTCATGTACAAAATGTCTGGGGTAGAGCTTTTTCCACTAAAACACTTCCAGTAAAAAAGAATGCTGGCCATTGATTGTTCTTTGAGGCATTGGTGGCCTCTCCAAAGGTGGCCCATTTTTGCTCTGGGTTCTGCAAATGAAAATCGATTACAGGAAAACTATAACCATAAATAGACCACAACAATTTCTCTTGCACTGGACTTCGTTCTACTGAATTTAAGGTCACAAAGGAAAACATTTATAAACTTGGGTGATGTGTCCAATTTTGCTGGATAACCTATTTTACTGAGCAATAAGGAAAGAAACAAATGCTGCTAAATGGGAACACATTTAGAAGCACAGGAGCACAGAGAACAGATGTGCGTCGGCTAAAAATTATATATTGTGTATTTGTAATGGGGTGGACTGGCAATATATTCTGAGAAGGACTCCAGCCTACAGCAACCCTGAAAAAGGCTGACACGAGCAGAGAAAGTGAATGAATGTGTTGTCATTTTAACAAAAAAATTGACTAGCATGATATATGATTTACCTTTTAATTTGAGTGGTTTGTCATGCTCTATTTAGTTATGTAAAGCCGCATACATTTATGTACCCTACCTTGAAAGTGAGAGAGCTTCAGTTAAAACCTGACATCAGCACAATTCCACTTTTCATAGCTAATTTGCTTAGATCACAAGGTGTACATAGCTACTGCACAATCCTGCTGAGTGCCAATAAAATCTCTGGCCCTTTTTACACATTCAAAAAACCATTAATGAAGCCTCTAGCAGAGAGGAAGTCTCTATATCGTCAGCCTTACAAGTGCAACATGGCTCTTAAATGTCACTCATTTGTTGCTTTGATAAAGATTATGCTCACTGTATATGTTTTTGGGGGTAAATGTCATCCCTTGGAGGAGTGGGAACATAACAGAGGTTTATCTCCTCTGGGACCCCTTGATCTGGTAAAACAGTTTGAAGACAAAGAAGCAAGTTGATTGCTCTGGTATCCAAAGAAAAATCATCTTTCTGAAGCTTACTGGAATAAATGTGTGTTAGTTTGCCTGCTTAACTAAACAAATTGTGGGATTAGTTAATAACAACTTCAAACTAATAGACATTCAAAAACCACACTGGCTTGAAATTGTACACAGCCTTCTGCAGTCTAAGCAGTTTCTACCAGCATGTGACTATTAATGTTTCCATCTGCAGTATGCTGTATGTACACTATCATGAGGCCTGTGTGGTCCTCGTGTGACTGTGTTAAAGCCTGTATGCAATCGCTTCAACTGAGTGCTGGCAGGTTGACAGCCTGTGAGCATGAGGATTGCACTAGCTCTAGAATCCCTTTTTTCTCCCAGAGTTGCTTATCCATTACCACGAATATATAGAAGCCTATATATTCAGAAGCATTCAGTGATAAAATTGTTAAACGACAGTTAATTAAACGGTGGGTACAGCTCTATTTGTCTAAATGTAAATAAAGTAAGAAAGATGAGGGCAGCAAAGATCAGCTCTAACAGGAGTAAAATCCTCAACTTCATCTAGGGCGACATTGTCAAATGGTGATGAGTGAGGAGGAGCGTAATTGGTCGTGAAATTGTCATCGCATCTGCAAGACATTCCAACACTGCTCGGAAAGTGATAACCTTCACGATGGGAATGCAAGGTTACTCAGCCATTTGCTCTCCGAGCCTGCCAGCTGAATAAATGCACTGTCAAACATGAGGAAATATTTGTAAGAGGCCCCTGTTGTGGGTGTTATGAGAATGGTGATTGTGCTAGCCAACTGGCTTTCGGCTGCAAACAGCAGTTTTTGTGTATAAATAGCCCTCCAGCTTCTGGTGTTATCAGAGTTGTCAGTAGAATTCATAAGGGAGGTACACGGGAGAAAGGATTAGACAAGGGGTGTGCACATTCTGGCAAACGGTTTCATTTGGTGCCCTCTCTAATGGATGTCCTCCTCAGAGCAGAAAGTGGGAAAAGACTATGCTAAGATGGACAATAAGTACAAATAAAATACACAGAGCATTATACATGGAGCCAAGAATGATAATATGAGAAGATGCATCTACTAATGCAGTTGTGTATTTATAGTTTGGTAGTAATGTCGTCACAATAGAGTAAATTATATATATATATATATATACCAGCCCAGTAATTTATAATATAACAACATCATGAACTAAATCCATCCCACAACAGTCCCTCTGTGATTCTACGTGTTGCCTCATTCATTTAAAACATTAATGGCCAATGGAAAATGTAGAGGTTACTTTTAGAAGTTTCCACATGAACTACACTGATACAGCATCCACTGACTACTTTAATCAAGAAGAAACACATATCCCTGTTCATTGTAGTCCACCCACGGGGGGGTTTTAATGTTCAAAATGTCTCATTCACTAAAATCTAAACAATTTAAAGCCATGAAAAAACATGACAGATGTCTTACTGCCTTCTGTTATAATGAACATTTTGTTGTTTGCGCTACTGTTGGTGACATTAATGAAAGACACTGACCAAAGAATCGTGAATTTTACAAAGTAGAACACTGTGACCCAAATACTGAAATTTTAGCCAAACAAATCCCTCTGAAAATAATTGTTCATCTGCTATAACTTATTGTAGATACGCATTTATTAATCCTCTCCCGAGAGAACGTAGCGATGAGGTCTAATGTGAAACCACCTTGGCACACCTCGGTTTATAATACATTTTACTGCACAATTTGTCTCTAATTCTATTTAATAAAACAAGTCTGAAATATTTGGATTATGACCCTGTTTAGTTTTTTCGTTGCCGTTCTTTTTTGGCTTTTTTTTCCTCTTCAGGTCACCCCAAACATTTTTCAGTGTCTAGTGTGGCCTTGAGTCTACATAGACTTACAAAATCTAACACTAGTAATTCAGAGTGAGTCTGTTTCATACTCAGCATGAGCTCTCAGTCCACTGCCTGAGGTAGGATCACATCTGAAATACACAAGCTGCATTCTGAGGGTAGTTCTGATAGAAAAAGAGCTGATATTTAACTTAATCCATTCTTATTATAATGTATATTTAATTCAGTGCTAAGGCTTGAGAGATATCTGCAAATCTGTCCAGTTTTGTTCTGTGGAATCTGTCACATCGCTGAGTGGGAGCACATAGTTAAAGTTTAAATACATATTGCAAAGCAACAGTGTGATTACTGCGAGGTACCTGTCCATGAAAGTAGTCCATGTTTTTGCCTTCTTTGAAATGACTGAAACAGACTGCTCTGGCAAGCTGGATTTCCAATCCCTGTAGCAAGAAAAGTATTTATCCTCAGAAAAAAAGAAAGAAAAAAAAGTACTTATTTCACTCAACCAAAAAGTCATTTTCTCTATTGAATGTACTACCACTCACTGGTGAGGCAATGGGCCTTGATCACATGGCTGTCAACCAAGAGTGTCATATCCCACATGCAGCAAAAACACCAAATTCCTCATCTTTCACAGTGTGAAACAAGGTACAGAAGCACTGATGTCCAGGGCACGCAGGATGGCCCTGTATGCAAAAGGTTAAGGATGTCTGCTAAGCAGACTAAAGTGCAGAAAAAAATAAAAACTTTTTTTCAATTTAATTGAGCCTCTCACATTAACTTCAAAGCGACTGGTGTTCATTTTCCCAGGCTAAAACCTTGTCCTCTTCATTAAAAGCCCATTCCTCCTCATCCCCTTGAGCCTGTCATGTTCAAACAGTGTTCTCAGATCCTTGCTAGGCTGGATTAATGAAATATTTGATATAAAATGTCAAAATAAGGGAATAGCAGCGTGGACTAGGGACCGAAGTATTTATCGCTAGGAGAGAGAAAAATACTATATAACGACGTACAGTATTTTTTCCCTTAACTACAACTTATGCTGTACTATGGTGTTAAAAAGTTGAAATACATTTTTTTTTACCAAGAGGAAACCTTGCAGCTTGCTTCGCAATGACAATTATAGGAAACAACTCTTCACCTCACGTTTAAATTCCCTTTTGATTGATTTGAAAGAGATTTTTTGCTTCATCATTTTCATTGTATATTCAAAGATACCAGATAGACCAGTCGTGTCGTCAGAAAATTGAATGATGGTGCTTGAGCTGTGGGTGGCAACACAGTCCTAGCCCTAGGTCTCTAAGCTTTATGACAAGCTAGGAAAGCACATTGGTATTGAACGCTGAGTTATTGACAATGAACAGCATTCTCACATATGTGTTCCTCTGGTTCAGGTGGGAGAGGGCCATGTGGAGGGCTTGGCGATGGCGTCGTCCATTCATCTATTTGGTCTGTATGCAAACTGTAGTGGGTCCAGTGAGTCAGGGAGGGAGGAAGTGAAGAATGGTTTGACTAACCCCTCAAAGCACCATGGTGGAGGCATGGTGACTGTGGTATTTTTGGGGAGAGGGACCATGGTGAACTTCTTGAAACATGTGGAGACTACAGACTGGAGCAGGGACATGTTGAAAATGTCTGAAGAAATCTGCCAGATGATCTGCACACACCTTCAGTGCTCGGCCAGGGATGTTATCAGGTCCAGGTGCCTTGCGTGGATTAATTCTTTTGAAGGACAAAGTGACCCATGCATATTGATGAATGCACACACTTTCATCAGAAAGAATGAATTAAAGGCAGAATATGTAGGATTTTCCTAAAACAATGTATAGACTCATACAAAATAATCATCACTTTTGACCCACTAGAAGTGTGTGGCAGTGTCTGTATCTGAGACACTGCCCTCTGTCTTTATATTTTCTTAAGTTTCTGAATAGTTTACTGTGTTTGGGACTTTTCTGTAATTCAACCTTTGGGCAGTGGTATATAGTCCCCATCACGCAGTCTGTAAGGGCGGGGACTCCTAACGTAGGGAGCAGCTTATTCTGTCTGTGCCATGGATGCATCTCCAGTGCTGGCACAGCGCTAAAATGAAGTGTGGACATTCTATGTTCAAAATACTACTTATAATTCCTTTAAATAGATTTGTACACATCTGCCCTGGATAACGCATGTGGGCGTTGTTCCTAGGCCTTTGGTACCTCCTCAGCTGGGAAGTTGTTCTTCTCAAAGAGTGCATAGAAGAGGATCAGTTCATCTGGGAGAGATGCAGACATTATCTTATCTTTTCCTTTTGTAGTCTGTAACAGTTCATAGTCCAGACCACGTGTGTTTCTGGTGTTGGAACCCTGATAGATTCCACTTTGTACCTGTATTGTCTCTTAGCACTGCTAATAGCTCTCTGGTCATTTGGATGAATACAGGAAGGTCATGTATGCATTCCAGAGTTGTAACCGTCGGTCGGTGCTTTAAGTTTTGCACGGACTTTACCGTTAAACCAGGGCTTCTGATTTGGGAATGTTTATACAGTAATCCTCGGTTATCAATGCATTTGCCGATGTAGCTATTGATCAAGTCTGTGTTTATGTATACAAAACCACTACAGTTGACCACCACCTGTCAGAAAACTGCAACCCATTGACCAAGTTTATCATATCAATGCAGGGTTAAAGTCAGACACACACAATTCCTAAAGACGTCAGTCTCCCTCTCCTGGGAATAAGTATCTAATTGTTCCCCTTTCAGAAGGCACCTGTATGTATGATAGCCTTTTCAACCTGAAAAGCCTGTTGTGGACATTCATTATTCAGTGACATGACAAGTACTATGGTATTTCAGTCTACAAGCTCTTCAGAAAGTATCTAACATTATAGTGAGAGAGGTTAATTAGGTGAAGGCGCCCCTAATTGACTGGCCTGACAACTCTCTCACTTCCCAATCAACACTCCACAAGCAGTTGGACAGATACAACAACAGGAGTTCGAGAATCTTTGTGAGGTAATGAAAAAACTAGGAGTATTTCTTTCCATGCGGGTATTTCAACATATATCTGGATAGAAATGCTTAAATGCTTTTAAAATTAAGCTGAAAGCAATAGACTGCCTCAATAATGTCCAATTGTTTTTCATAACCTGTGGTTATTTTAATGTTTCTTTGTATATTTACAATTGTGTAAATGTTGCTGCCTCTTGGCCAGGACTCCCTTGAAAAAGCGGTTTTTAATCTCAGTGGGACTCTCCTCGTTAAATAAAGGTTAAATAAATAAAAAAAAGAAAAACAAACATCAAGCACAGTGGAAAACTAAAACAAGCGTAGTTGTATGGTTGAAGTCAATGAGTGGCAGTGACTCACAACCGGTGTGTATAACAAGGTGAAGTAAGTGCCAGTTCTTTGATGTTTAAAAGCAACATAATTGGATCCTTGCCATCCATCTCTTTCTTAACAGTTAGTGGGACAATTTAGATAAGTAATGGTACTTATGTACATTTTTGCACAAACTGACATGCATATTGATGAGTGCACACACTTTCATTAGGAAGAATGAATTAAAGGCAGACTATGTAGGCTTTCCCTAAAACAATGTATAGACTCATACAAAAATAATCATCACTTTTGACACACTAGTAGTGTGTGGCAGTATCTGTATCTGAGACACTGCCCTCTGTCTTTATATTTTCTTAAGTTTCTGAATAGTTTACTGTGTTTGGGACTTTTCTGTAATTCAACCTTTGGGCAGTGGTATATAGTCCCCATCACGCAGTCTGTAAGGGCGGGGACTCCTAACGTAGGGAGCAGCTTATTCTGTCTGTGCCATGGATGCATCTCCAGTGCTGGCACAGCGCTAAAATGAAGTGTGGACATTCTACGTTCAAAATACTACTTATAATTCCTTTAAATAGATCAAGCGGTTTTCTCAGCAAATTGCTTGAAACCTGACAGTTTTCATTCCTGCGCCCAAACAAAAACCCCACCCAAAACAATAATGGAGGCACAGGTTTCCTCGAGTGGAAAATGAACAGCATCAAACATGCATTTACAAGCCTGAACTGTTTCTCAAAATGACAGCAGTAAGCTTGTGCTGTAAGATCTGCTCGTTGTAGGGCGACTAATGGAGTTTGTGTGTTACAAATGAGGTTCTACATTGGTTTTGATCAAGTCAAGCTCTACTTCATCTGACCTGATTATCAGCAGACATCAAAACAATGATGTCCCCTTCTTATGATGAATGGGTTTATTTTTTTAGGCCACGTCAGTCACAAGTATACTTGATAAATATTAAGAATAAGACTGACACATAGCTGTGAGAAGCCCTTGTTGGAAAAAAGCCACAGAACAAACAGTTTGGAAAGGACATATTCTTCAAAGTTAGAGCATTCCAGAGAAATATGACAGACAAATCATGCAAGAGCCAAAATGAACCTCACAAAGCTGCTCTTGAAACAATAGTCTATAGCCCAAGGACCCTGGGGGGTGACAGTGAATGGGCCTCCAAATGGACTCTGTCACCTGGAATGAGGAGGCTTTATTTATTCTCACCTGAAAGTAAATTTAAGTCAGTTACAGCTTAGAGCAATAACAGACTTCAGGCTCATGTGTCATCCATTCCATGCATTAAATCACCAGATTAAGAATTTTTTTTACTGTTGTTAGAGAGCAGAACACAATAGAAACTGTGATGAATCAGTTTCTTCTACCTGTCTCACTTCTACACCGCCATGTAATACTCAGGTGGACAAAGGTGTGATGCTCAGTGTCTTGGAAATCAAGGTATAACTCACGTGGCTAAAAGGATGAGAACATTTTTACAGAATAATCTACAAGGAGTTGAGTCTTGTCTATTGTTGTGTACCTACAATCAAAGTGGTAAAAATCGTGTGATGTTTCACTCCAAATGCTTAACGAAGATAAACCTAAAAAAAAATTTAAGAAATCCTTCTCTGCATGCAGCTAACAGTTGGATATTGTTTTCATGCAGAGAAATAGACTGAGCCCCTCCAGCTATATGATCTTTTGAGACTTATCTCTTTCTCTCCAGAACAAACAGCACTGGTCGTTTGTTCAAACCGCTTAAAACAATATTTATATTCAGTGTCAAGAAAGGTCTGACAGCCAGTACTTACATCTAATAAGTTTACTTTTACTTGTTTTACATATTTCCAGAAAATCAGCCAGAAAAATGCAAACTATTGCACATTTCCATTCACTATTGTTATGCAAAAATTAATCTAGAGATAAAGTTTGTTGCTGCTAGTTCTCCAGTCGGGTGCCATTAAACCATTGCAGAAGATGATATAATTGGCAACAGTCAAACCTCAAATGATGGAAAACAATGCAAAAATCATGAAATGGCATTTATGTTTGTTTCATGTATTAAAGTGAGGAACATTACAGTCTACTCTTCGTTCCACAAAGATCTGGGGTCAAATGTACAAAACAGTGTATAAATCTTGTTACACATTAAATAGAAAACATGCATGAGCAGTCTTTTTTCTTGGATTTATAAAATCACGTAAGTCTGTTCCCACGTGTAGTTTCCTCATACATCTGAATCATTCTGAAATTGTTCCACACCTGCAGGAGTCTTCTGACCATTCCCACAATTTACTATAAATAGCTTCAAACACACCCCCAATTGCATGGTTTGCATTTAAAAGGGCATTTAGTTAAATCTTGAGGAGAAATAGTGGAACCATCTAAGAAGCACTTTACTATTAAAAAGCGCAATTTTACGGATTGTGAATTCTAAGCAATGGTTGATCAAATTGACAGAAGAAAATGTGTATTATTTGGAAGCTTAAGCTCTGGCATTAGTAACAAAATTAAATAAGTTGGATGGCAAAAAGGCCCTGCGACGAGTTGGCCACTGTCCAGGGTGTACCCCGCCTAAGGCCCGAAGCCACTGGGATAGGCTCCAGTCACCCGCGACCCCGAACGGGAACAAGCGGTAGAAAATGACTGACTGACTGACTGGATGGCAAAAAGCAACCATTGTATCATCTGACAAAGCCATTATGCACGGCTACAACCTTGATATTGTGACATTTTAATGACCTGTTAATTGGTGACCTGAAGGTTTAAGTTATTTTTTAACACCCAGGATAATAATCTTTATTTATATAAAGATTGTTTTAATTTGTATATTTACATAAAGATCATAAATATAGAATGAAATTAAGGCATAAAAAAAAGGTTGTTAACTACTCATGCATAACTATGTAACCATAGTGAATGTTTTTAACAACTGTAGATTACATCCCAACAATGTAGTAAAAGAAAAAAGCTTTATAAAAGACCGGGTATATTGTATGTATGGTTTGAAAGATGTGTAGCAGTATGCAGTCTGGATTTTTATACATTCGGAAACCTACGTGGGAAATGGCGGAAGTACCTTTTTCATGTGTACGCATGGTTTATACATTTAGCCCCTGATGTTTTAGTCTGCCGTTATTTTTAATCTCTTCAGTGGACGTTTAAGTCACATGCTTCATGTATGTCATGGTTAATTTGCTAAGTCTGTTTGCATTGCACTTCCAAAACATGAAAACACATGCATTCATGTGTTGATTTTGGTATAACATGAGTAAAATCCAGCATAGAGACTTGTGCACATAACTAACGTACGGGGATCAATAGCAGTATGCAGCACAGTTTTTAAATGGCAATGCAGGATTCACCCGATATGGGATCTTGGAGGAAGGATGAAAAACTGGGGAGTTTGACATTTATTTTATGCATTTCACCATCAGATTTAGTAACTTTCACTTCAACAAATGCGACCTACTATGTGGGGTCCCATAGAGGTCTATCCTTGGAGCCCGCCTTCTCAACACTTGGCAACATTATAATAAAAATGTTTACCATATTGTAGCTATGCGGATGATACGCAACTTATCTCACCATCCTGTGATCACTTGAATCCCATAAACTCCCTAATTGGCTCTAAACGTCTTACAGTTGAATATGGAGTCTGTGTCATGAGTAGCCTAGACTCTTGCGATGCCTTTTTAATGGGCCATCAAACTAAAACCACCCATAGATTGCAGCTCATTTTTAATATATAACCATCACCAAAAAAAAAAAAAAAATAAATAAAAAAGAGCTCTTGACATTGCAGTACATTTCAGACATGCTCTTTCATAGTTTATAAATCCAGCAGATCTCTCAGGTCACAAGGCATCAATCTCCTTAATGTTCCTCAAGTATTTTCAAAGTCCAGTGAGAATACATTCAGTATTTGTACACCTTGTATATCTTCACTTAAACGCAAGCTAAAGAACCTCCTAGCATTGTTATAAATTCTCAATCTATAGCCCATCAAATGCATAATTTAAAAAGCTCCTGGTGAAGGAGTAAGTATCTACTGTACTGTTTAATGCAATTCAAGAACTTTATAAGTTGTATACATACAGTTTCTTGATGCTCTGCTATGGCCTTAAACATTCTGGCTAAGACAAATTGGCTGTCAATCACTACACGTTTAGAGAAATGATGATCTTCAAAGTTTGTACACATTTAACATTCTGGAATCACAAATCATGCTCCCACAACCTGTGATTGCCTCATAGCTCCATGGCATTGTGTGCAGCTTACTATTTTTAGGCTTGAAATAGATATTCAAGGAGAGCTGCGTATGTGTGTGTCTGTGTTCAAGAGAGCGAGAGAGCATGAGAATTTGGAGAGGTTTTATTGGTATGGGATCTTATGTGCTTCAAGATTCATCCCTCTGAAACTAAAATCCTTCAAAAGGCCTTCGCAAGATGCCTTGGGTCTTGAGGTTTTGTTTTTTGTGATATTGCCAACATGTTTGGAATTGTAGGAAATTCTGAAAGTAAAAAAAATTGATAGATTTCAGTTTGAGCATCATTATACTGATGGTGCTTCTCCTGGCAAGGCTGTGTGAGTGCACAGCTCCAACATCAGTGCTGGGCTTGTCACCTTGTGCAATCACTGAGTGCATTCTTTGAGTTTACAAAAATCCAAACTGAATGACCAGTACGAAATAACAGCACCAGATGAAGCAGGGTGCGGTGTTGTCTGGCACAGTGTCTTTATTTCTGTAACTGTATTTTTATATATAAACAGAATATATATCAAATGCCATGTGTAATGCGAAAAGGGTTGCTTGTAGTGACGGACCCGGAGATAGTCACTCGATTCTAAGTGACTCTTCCACATTGCTTTCAGCAGCAAGTAGCCGTTTTCAGCAAAAAAGCTCTAAGAATCCATTGTAAACTACCTTCCCAGCACTAAACGCCACAAAGACAAAGTTAGCAACTAGCTGGTGAACATAGTGGAACATTCAGCAGTTAAACAGACAAATATTTGCCTCAGTAGTTGGTGGAGACCAAAACAGAGCAACAATGGGGTTTCCCTTTACTTTTAGCCAAAAATATGACTCCAAATGAATTATTTTGCTGCTGGGTGTGTAAATAAGCCTCTGTTTGCTAACACATTTGCCATAGGCACTTTATAAAAAAGGTGATAATACAGTATGTCAAAATACAAGACAATCACTTAAAAGCAGGTTTAATAGAATATTTAACATGTCAATTAAAATGATGTGCCTTTTACAATTCCAACATGACAATGTGTCGCTGTAGTTTTGAACCATCATTGCAATAGGCCTAGACATTTTTAAACTTCAAAACCCATCTGTAACAAGCACTACCCAGAAACATTAATGAAATCTTCTGATTTATTTTCTTATAGCACTAAACCGTGCTTCCAAAAACCAACATTTTCAGTGATGATGTTTTGAATCTAATCAATTTTTAAGTAATTCACAATATTCTAATAACCCAATAAGAAAAACAAGGTCATGAGGGTCTGTCCAATTGTCTTGCATGGGCAAGTTACAGAACATACCCTAAACTGCCACACCAGCCACAGTGAAATGAAAACATGTCCACTGTGTTCTCTGTGCACACTTACAAATGGTGCAGACAATGTTTAATCAAGCTATGATATTTCACATCCTTCCTTTCCATTTGCACGGCAGTATTTATTTGGAGCTGGGGCAAATATTAATTTATGCCAATACAATTTCAACCAGCAAGCATATGGACACTTGCAAACTTCCTCACAAATTATAGATGAAAATAATCTGCATATCTGCTTCTCTCAAACAGTTTTCCCAAAAAATTTAAGCTGATAGATTTCTTATTCGGGTTGCTGCTAAAGAGAGATGATGCTTAATTTGAAGCTACTGATGCACAGGTTGGATCCTGCTCATTAGATGGACTTTAACTAAAAGGCAATTAAGCAACAAACAGCTTTCAGCCTCTAACTAATTATTGATGCAAAAGGCAAATGCCCAAATAACAGTGTGATAACTGCTCAATTTTAGCTTTTGTAACTGGTGTAATCGGCAAGATGACATTGTGGTTGCCACCATTATTAAACTAAAGCAATTCAATACAGGGGAAACACTATTATGCAGCCTCTTTGTTACAGAAACATTTGATGAGAGTTTCATATGGAGGAAACGTTACCCATGCCTTACGCACACATAGCTTACAGACATGCACACCAGGGAACTACTCAGCACAACTCTTGTACCACTGTCCTTCTAAAAGAACCTTAGGTAATAATTTTTGGAGGAAGGATCATATTTCAAAAACGCTCATATTTCCCAGAAAGACCAGTGATTCCATTCAAAAGCCCAGATTTCCCAAACATACTTGTTTAACACTTAAAGCTTCCTCTCTCTACAAAGTACTGCTGCCCAGTCAGCAGTAGTTTTAGTCTACATTCAGAAACTTAAGAGGGTGAAAGCACAGGAGCTGAGGAAAAAAATTGCCCTTCAGCATTCTGTCCTTCACGTTCTACTCTAGATTTTCTGACTGTGCTCCCCGCTACGATAAGGTCTGTCTATTAACCAAATCTATAAAAAAAAAAGGATCCATCATATTTGCAATAAAAAGGATTTCAGAAACCGGTTACCAAGTACAAACAGTTCTTATCCGAGAAGATTAAGAGGACAGCATGAGAAACGACAGAACTAGTCATTGTGTTTGAGAGTGACAACAAAAGGAGATAAAGCAGAGGGAAAGAACAAGAGAAGGAAAGCATGGAATAGATCTGCAGTGCATCCATATGCATGGCTTTTCATAGTCCTATCAAGTTCCCTTTCCATTAATTTTGAGACTATTGGTGTTGCCGCACTGGGATAACTTTTATGACATCATCTTCTTTCATGCTTCAGTAGGGGCCTGGCTACAGATTTCTGCTACAGCCACAATGGCTTGTTGAGCTCTGCTAAGACCTAACACAGCGGCAAGCTTCAGGCTATACATTTATAACACCTCAAGACTTGAGCTGATGAAATGTTGTATTCTTGATGTGTAGGTCACAGTAGCCCATGGGTCATTCCAAAATAAAAAAAAGGTCCTCTAAAGCTAAATTTATTGTCATTTGAATATCTATAAAGTAATGATCATCAATTACCTCACATTGTCCATATACTATAATAATTTGTTTGTATAGCACCTTTCACACGAGACATGCAGCGCACAGTGCTTTACAGCAAATAAAATACATGTAGACATAAATAACATAATGAACATTAAAACAGATAGAATGCTGTAGTTAATATAAAAATAGAGTAAAAATAAGATGAGAATAGAATACATGCAACTTCACATATAAATAGAATGCCATATTTATTGTAAAATAAAACCTACTAAATAATAAAAAGTAAATAAAATAAAGTAGAATACGTAAAGAGGCATAAAATACAGCATTTTAAAAGAAGTTGCAGCAGTGCATAAAAGTGAAGCAAAGAGCAGAAGTGTTTTGTGCCTGTATCAGGAAAGTCATATCTATTTAAAAGCTAAAGTAAAGAGATAAGAGTTTTTAAGTTTAAAATATATATATATATATATATATATATATATATATATTTAGAGAGCTGGCTTCCCTGATATCTATAGGTAGTGTGTTTCATAGCTTTGGGGCATAACTGACAATGTTACAAACAAACCTTTTCCTGGCCACGAAGTGTCAAAACATGAACCAAACATGTGTACTGTATAAATGTCAATACATCATACTAAGAGCTATACCTTAAAACCTATTGATTGAGTCTTTGCAAGATCAAAAAAAAATAATAATACACAGTAGTCCTGATTGATTCTAATCCTTTAAAATGAGGGGCGCCCAAACTTTTTTCCTTGGAGGGCCAAAACTGAAGCTTAATGGTGGGCCATGGGCCAAAATCAAGCAGTTAATGTATTGTATTGTTAAGATGCAAAATGGGATCCCAAGTTCCCTTCCTGCACAGAGTCACTCTGCCATGTTCAGATTAAAACAATTGGACCCCGCATATTTAAAGAGCATTTTTAGCTCGCAAAAGACAAAACAGTGATTGATATTATAATTATTTTGTATTAATTATTTTTGCTGCTAGAAAGATTTGGCGGGCCAAATCAAAATTTATGGCAGGCCAACTTTGGCCCGCGGGCCCCAATTTGGGCAGTCTTGCTTGAAATAAAAGTAAATGTCTAAGCATGAACTGATTTATTGTATGCAAGCTATAAATTAACAGTGACTGTCATAGCAAGTGGCAGGCAATATGAAAGGTGCAATACCTAAAAGGTGTGAAAAAAAATAAAAATCAGTGCTGAACTGAGTGCAATCCTACTACTGCAGTCACTTGTAAACTTTGTACTTCACTGTCAACTTCCATGGCACTCTTCAAATGTTAGTCTTATTTGTTCGACTCCTCGGTTGAATTTCTTTGTTACTCCCTAGTTGTTGCTCTTTTCTGCTTATTACCTCGTTTCAAAAAATAAAAAAAAGAAAGACTACAGTCTTGCTCACTTCTACCTGACAGAGCACAGGCAGCCATTAATGCTTGCTGCTTTTTTGTGCATGACTCTTCTCTATTACTTCTTTATTTCCCAGAGCAATGGTGGATCTGTCTCTCTCTCACCAGCCCTGGACAGAATACTGCAGAGCATTGCAATTTCACGCTCTCACGACAAATAAATCTTTCTGCTTGGCTGGCCATGAATCTTCTAGGGCTGAGTGGCCACACAGTGTGGCACTTTTGCACCTGACGTTGGAGAGGCTGTGCCCCTTTGAAACTTGAGATGCAGCTACCTTCCTTGGAAATCCCTTTTTATTTTGATGCGATCTAGGGAACAATTGGAGAAAATGGACGAGCCTCTAATTGCAATTCTACTCTTAAGTAAAAAAGGGTGAATTCAATTAGCAAGCAAAGATTAACTGACCACATAAGTTTGGTGTATGTCATAAAACACAAACTAAATTTCCATTAAAATCATCATACTAGATGTTATATTTGTGCACCCTCTGGATTTCCTTCATCTACATGCAACTCACAATATCCACACACGCTATCAGCCTTTACTGTGGGGACATACATATCTTTAACCTTCAATAAATGAACCAGTAGTTTCTTTCCAAGCTGGCTTTAAACCCTCTTCCATACCACTCAATCATCAGATGCTATCCCACTGAGCGGGCCATGACAATGGGCTGCCTATGGAGCAGGACACAAGCAGAATATCAATGGAGTCTGGCTGGCCTGAGCCACGCTACTCTTCATCTCTCATTTCCCAAATGTGCGTCTCTGGAAAGAACTGGCCCAACTCTAGACTGATGAAGACATCCTGTAGCAAGTATTCCCTGCACACTTCTAGGGCACTATCCAAACCTGTAGCTGTTGGGAACTGTAGTACACAGAATAAAATAACTTCATAGAGAAAGAAAAGCATTTAAGCACATCTGTCAAGAACAGAATAATAAGATCATGTGGTTTTTCTTGATGCTCACTCTAAACAGTAATATGCACATACTATAATATCAATACAACCCCACAAATGCAGTCAAATTATGTGTGATATCTGTCAGGTTTGGGCAATAAGTTCTCTGGGAGATCTAAAAACTTTTGACAAAATGTGGTTGTCAAACTCACTGACCTGAGCCATATCCCTCACAATGCAGAGCCAGATTTTTGCAGAGGGGATTTCTTTATTCATGCCACTCAATAATAGACTAAACAAATTACTATGTCTTTTGTGCTTATACATTTGGACTCCAGTTGCTTGCTATTGTATAGATGGATAGACTGTAGTTCAAGTCATGAGACCGTGCATTGCTATGCTAAGCAATAAAGTGATCTTCAGTGACCTCAGTTGTTTGATCAGGATAAAGTGCACTTTAGTACATCCACTCAAGTCTATTTTTAAAAAGTATTTTCTAAGGATTTACTGCATTTCTTAAAGCGAATGCAGAGACAGTCTGCTCTATAAGTAAGCATTACGAAATGCTTATATTCTTTCAGGAATATATGTCATGTTCTTCAGTGGCTCATTAATTTCTTTGATTCACAAAAATAAGTGTGTTTTATCTTAACCAACAATCAATGTTTTTATATATTTTGACAAGAAAGATGTCCTCTTTGACTTGTGGCTAATAATTATGGCACTGTCTTTAACATGCAAATCACATGATTCCTTAATAAATAGTGGCACTCCGAGGGAATAACGTCTCACACAGAAATCATTTTCGATGTCCCTGATCAGAGTAGGTCGAAGAATGTTATAGCAAGCTTTTACGCTGTCAAACATGCAGTAAGGAAGACTAAAACACTAATCCCTTTAATATTGATCGTCTCGGGATTGGTGTAAATTCTGAAAATTGCATTACACTTCATGCGTATGGAGCGTTATTTCTTCAGAGCACTTGAGTAGGCTGACGTGTTAAGCGAGTGAAATACCGTGCATGGTCCCTGGATAAAGGCGTAGAACGTGCAACATGAGGGATAACCCTCCACTGACACTATGCCTGTCAAATATGTGGTTTTCGATGATATTAGTCACAAGGATTGCGAGAACACTTGCGCGTAACAGGCGCCAATAAAGGAGTCATTTTCCAAATACAATTGCCCTGTGTTCGGGGTGGATTTAGCGGTCTGACAACTTCACAATATGTCATTTACCCCAACAGACCAAAAAAAAAAAACAGAGCGAAAATTCTTCTTACCTCACGGGCGTACCCGCTATATTCCAAGTGCACCAAAGGTCATTGCGCAAATATTCAGAGGACAAGATGTAGGAGTGATGAGAAGTAGGTTAGACTGCACAATACCTAATCCCGATCTTAGTGTCCTTCAGACTTCGTCAACCCTCTAATCTTCAAAGCGAGAGTGGTCGGAGCCTCCCGGGCGCTCAGAGATTCCGTTTATAATCTCACCACTGCCAGTTTAGGAGTGTGGCTCACTTTCTCTTGCGCAGCCGGTCAGACAAAGTTGTCCGTGTTTATTTCACTAATGCAGGCGACCCTGCACAAAAATGTGAACGTATCCCCCTGAAACATTGAGAGAGCTCGGCACGGTCTTCAGCGATGACGCCTGTATACCATTCCTCACAGGTGGCAAGCCCAACCACCCGCTGAAGAGATTCACACATCATCTAGCGGGATGTGGAGACGGCCGAAGCCATACAACGATTCTCCGGGCAGATTAACCCATTAGTTGTGTTGATCCCCCCACACACACTTCCTCTTACCTTGAGCTCTGGCGCCACCCAAAGTTGTCCTGGAGAGTGTTATCCACACGCAAGGATTCCCTAATGTTTTCATGTCCAACCCCCTAAAAAAAAGATATAGGCCAATTGATAAGATTTAGAGACACACTTTCAGAGATTCATTTTGTTATGTAATTTGGTCCAGCATCTGATTTCTCACTCATATTGTTAGTCTACTTGGAGACTCAATTATAATTAAATATAACTAATCCAAATCCTTCTAGATCTCCACTGAATGCCCTCAATATAGGCTACAGCTACTTAGTGTTGTGAATTATCCACAACATTATCCTACATGGTTACAACCAGTTCTTAATATTGCTTAAATTCAGTTTTCCTGTTGTCAGATTGCCAGTTACCAACTATTCCCTCATTTCAGAGCCTGCCCCTCAGTTGTCCTCAGTATTTCCTGCCTTTAGTCATCACCTGACTGTCACACCCACCTGAACACCTGTTCCCAATTCCCTGATTGCCTCCCCAGCCGATGCACTTTCCATTATCTCCCAGTTTATTCCTTGTGAACTACTGCTTCTCTCTGCCTTGTATGACTTTTTGCCTGCTTTTTTCCATTTACAAATTGTTTTGAATAACATAAACGTTGTAGACCTAAACTTTGTTTTAACTTAATGTGCCTGCCTCCAAATCGTGCATTTAATTCCACTGTTCTGTCTACGGTCCTGGAGACCTCCTGGAACTCTTAAACAGCTCAAAAACACATTTAACATTGTTTTATCACCTTGATACTTAATGACTTTTCTTAATTGTATGAGAAATGCTTATAAACAGGATTTTGAACTGATCATGACAAGTCAGCGACTCTCTAGTCTTATTGACCACACACATACAGTAAGTAACATCATTCTAAGTAACATATTGTACATTTCTTTATTTGTCAATGACATTTTGGCAAACAAAATAAATGTATATACATTTTTCCATGCATATAACAAAGAAAACATGAAATATGTCCTTCTGTATTTGATCACCTTCATCAAATGTGCAAGCCCAGTTTGTGGCAAAGGAGAGGTTGACACCTCAAAACCATATTTAGTTCTAATAACTATAAACTAGGTCTGAAGAAAATGATTCAAATAAAGGTTGACTTTGCAATTATTATTATTATTACCCATACATTTAGTGGCGCAAAAAGTGGGTATGTGCTATAAGCGGCGCATAGGGGTGCCAAAATTGTTGCTGCGTACCCCTCTGGCACTGGGTAGTTGCTTCCCTGCATACATTATTGGGGTCTGTAGGGCTGCAAACAATAAGGGTTAAATCCAATACTTCCAACATTGTAAGGTGCTAAAGTACAGTCCAGCATTGAGCCTTGACAATGTGGTTGTCAATTGGATAAGGCAAATTAGATATTTCCTGTTAGTCTGTTGCTTTCTTGCATACAAATAAGCATCTGCCCGCTGTTGTTTCTTAATGAGAGGTTGTAGAGAATGAGGTAGAGGGCTTAAATCGGACTCTTTAAACACTCCTACAAAGCACAAACAATTTATAGCTGCCTAGAAATATTATGACATTACAGCTGAGTTCATGTTTGAGTAAGAATGAACTGTTTTTACTGTGCTGTGTGTGCAAGTGTTGACAGTCTGCATAATATATATCCATCAGGCAGGATTGGAAATATCAGTTGTGATTTGTCTATTTGTTTCTGTCATTACTGTAAATCTCGCTAAGCAGAGTGAAAACACCCTCAGTGTCAAGCGCATTAGTGCTGAATCTGCACGAGATTCCATTGTATAAAGTGCATACATGTAAAGTCTTTCCTGATCTTATCCCACACTGATCCTACGTAAGCTCTCATTTGCAAATTCCAAACTTCCAACCTGGTGTATGCAAATACATCAGCATTTTTAACTTCTGTTTCTTACTGCCAAAGAGAGGATTAGACCTAAACCTAAACCTAAATCCAGTTTGAAATAAGACTTATCACAGCTTGGGTCAAAACTCACCCGCAAAAGGAAAAAGGCTTAAGTATCAGAGGAAGGAAAAACACTGGTAATTTCATAATAAAAGCAAATAATGTATGTTTAATGTAATTTTAAGGTTATATTCTTCCCATTTAAAACTTTAGATTTATTCTTTTCATGATTTTATGATACACTCATGATGTAATGCGAGACTGATCTAATTATTCTACAGCCATAAGCACTGACCCTATTAATAATTTTGTCATCTACATCAATAACATCAAAAGGGTGGAGAGGGCAATGGTCATTTGGTCAGACCAATCTGACCTATCTTGTTATAAATATGTGATGAATAGTGTTAGGAATATTGACATTACATGAGGATGGCTAGGCCTTGAAGAATGTTTTTTTCCATTTCATTTTGTCAGTGTTACTAGGCAAAAAGTTGATTCATATAACTTTTTAAAAAAAGAATGCAAGGTAAAAACAGAAAAACCGGTATAAAATACCTGTTTCGGTTTGGTCATGTAATGTATTAGTAGAAGCACAGAGAGCCACTTCCTTGCATGACACTGGTGTGCTCTTCCAGCTTGTTTTACAGTGCAATCAACAGCCTAGATGTTGCCGATTGGTCTGTCTGTTTGCGCTGTCGAATGAAAGACGAAGCTACGATTTAACCTAGTTGGTTACCATGATTGCCATGTACATGAATAAACAATACTAAATAAAAAACAATTACACCAGTTCAATGAGTAAATGAACTGTGAAATTTCTTGAAAAACTGTCTCTTAAATTGAGAATGCTGTAATATAAATCCTAATTTAGAATAAAATAAACCACAAAATACAAATAAACTAATCACTTTTCTGCACACCAAATTTGAATCATCTTTCACTAATAATGCTTGTAAAACATAATTGTCAATTAAAACGTCAAGGTTCATTTTATTCAAATGCAAAACTCAAATGCAGGCAGTCAAAGAACACAACACATGCAACATCTGAAATTGACAAGAAGTATAAAGAACATCAAACAATTCATAAAGGTGCATGGAGACACCATGGAAGTGTGGATTGGAGTATCTGTCTAATAGAATGGCAGAATACAGAAATCTATCTAAATTAACCCATGTTATCAGTTTTATGGGACCAAATATGAAATACAATTTTATTTGTTGTTTTTAAACTGCAGCATCCACCATAAACTACAGCCTTTCATGGTCACACACTCTTAAACAGGCTACAAGATGGTCAACCATGGTTTGTTTGTTTATTTTGACAAATCATATAATGGATCATATAATAACGTGTCAAACTACTCTGCTTTGCCATAAGACAAGATGAGTCATGAGGAAATCAAGGAACAAAAACGCCTCATACACTATCTGGTAGCCTTGACTTTTACTTTCAGATATTTAACAACCTACAACAAACATGAATTTTGACTGGAATTATTGTGAAAATACAAGAAGCAGACCAGCACTGTCATAGGAAAAGGCGAATACTGAACTTTTATCTGAACAAATGTGGTATGTGAGGTATTTCCCATCTGTGAACCCTTGGGTGCCAAGAGATTCTCGCTCAATTTAGCACAAGAGGGAAGCTGAGGAACCCCTTCAGTGATGGACACTATATACTGTGTGACAGTATGAAAATGTCCAAACAAAGATGTGCTTGATGTTATGCTACGTCTAAAAGATTAGTGAATTTCAGGTGGGAATGTTATTAGGGATTAAAAGCCACATTTGAATCTGAGACAGGCATTAAAACAGCTTATGCGTCTCTACACAAACTAAATGACTAAACTCAACACCAGTATTGAATGTAATTAATCACCACCTAGAAGCTGGAGAAACCTTATTATGCAATGCAGGCTACTTCTCATGAAAATGGTCCTTGAGGTGTCCTTTATTGATTTTCAGGTAGGTTGGAATCATTCGTCCATAAACACTAAGCTTAATCATAATAACTCAATCCGTCTGGTCCAATCAGGAGTTTGGCCAACGACTGCGGAGAGATGTTTAATCTAATTCAAATCCATTTGAGGTTGTCTGACAGATGCATTATCCAGCAGATTTAAAGGATATAGTATTGTTGTTAAAGCAAAAACAATCGCAGATATTTCAGGGGGAATTAGCGCTAAATGGCTCAACACGCAGCACTTGGGCAAACCACAAATCTCACAGAAAGCTCTCGATGAATAAAACATGTGGGTTACATCAAAGAAATGTTGAGGTTTTTGTCTGTAAGAAGTCACTGTCCTTCCTTGTTATGCAGATAAAGATGTCAGATCTGGGTCTCCTTCACTATGCAGTAACATTTCTTGACAGCTTGAATGATTCATAACACTCCACCAGAGCTGCACATCTATCTGAATTTGAATCCAGAGCTAACACTGCTCTGATTTACATAAAATATATTACTTTCACTCTCATTTTTCTAGCAATTTGAAAGGTATTCACAGTTTTTGCCACAACATGTGCCCTTCTATCCTTTGTTAAAGTAGTGTATACATCTACTGTTTCATTCTTATTTTTAACTCAACTTTGATATCCGGTTATCTGCAGTCAAAAAGTATTGGCTCCAAGTTTTATTAGAGTCCAAAAGTGAATGCCACCACAATTAAGTAGTTAATTAATCTTCATGACAGCACATCATTTTTCATGTGTGTAGCCATCTAGTTATTGAGGTCAGAGAATACAATATTTATCAAATACATACATGTCTTTGACCTACTGCTACATTAATTTAATCCAAAGAAGGAAGACAAATGTGTTTTTGCTTAATGTTTCATTTCAAGAACAACCATCCCTTAATTAGTTTTTCAGAAATTCAGGGGTCCGTTGTCATGGACTGCTTGTAATTTTTCATAATTAATTAACATCTTGGACACTGTGACTATGACACAAATATTGCAGCACAGAACAAAATGTGACACATTTAGTTAACATGCCCAAAGTGAGTGCTCACTGTGTTACGCCTGTGATAAAAATATTCAGTGTGCTTTGCCAAATCTGATTCTCTGCCATTAAAAATCATATTCTTTCCTTAACTTTCCTATATCATTATTGTTGGTGATTTCGCAAATTATCTTCTCTAATCAGATAATGAACTATTTAACCTCCCAGGCAACCATCTGCTTGGTATGCATGACGCACACATGTTAGAATGGATTTTGGAATGTGGATAAAATCAAACAAGAGTCTGGCCAATGACAGGTGGTTGCCAATCACTATGTGTCGATGGCAGGTGGTAGTCAGTCATGAATGTACCAACTGATTTGGCTCCTCATTCCACATTGTTTACAAGGCAACTGTCAGGACCAGAAACCGAGAGATGACAGCGAATGGAATGGCATGGAAGAAGTCATGCAGACAGCCATTATTTTCATCCATCATTGGCATTATTTAAGTCAAATAACCAGCACAAATTACATCATATTAAAACAAACAAGTTAGTCATGAGCAAATAGATGTAATAGAAGCAATGTGGATGCAACAGTCAGTGAATTAGAGGAAAATGACCAAATTGAATGGATCTATATACTGACACTGGAGGCAAGAAATGTCTTCTTAATTAAAGAGTAAATGACAGCGCCCCTAAGAGAGACACACTTGGGTTTATGAACTTAGTTAAATTGCTTATATAATGGGGCATTCTCATAATTCCATGGCTATCCAGGAAACAGTCAATACATTAAAACATGGCAAATTTTCCTTGGAAAGTGTACTGAGTAAAATCTCTGAAGTAACATCTGAAACTCCCTTCTTTCTTACTGTCACTTTCAGCAGGTATTTCAGCCTCCGGAGATGTATTTGGCTCTGTGACTATGGTGATCTGCTGGGCCAGTGCTGCTGTGTCTATGGTGTAGGGGAGGCTCGGGTCCTGCTCCTTGGCGCTACACCTGGAGCTGCTCCGTTGTCCTTTTGGAACTACCGTCTTCCCTTATGTTTTGCTCCCACACTTTTCATCATAATTATATATACACTACAATTTTGCCATTGTCATCAAAATTGTATGTACTATGATTTTCTGCTATGAATCTATTCTGTACATACGACATCTATTGCATGTCTGTCCGTCCTGGGAGAGGGATCCCTCCTTTGTTGCTCTTCCTGAGGTTTTTATCATTTTTTTCCCTGTTAAAAGGGGTTTTTTTGGGTAGTTTTTGCTTAGTCGAATCGAGGCTCTAAGGACAGAGGGTGTCATATGTTGTACAGATTGTAAAGCCCTTTGAGGCAAAATATGATTTGTGATATTGGGCTATATAAATAAAATTGAATTGAAACTACATTTTGTCAAGATGGTGCAAAAATAAATAAAAGTCCTAGGCACACAAAATTGGGTAATATCTTTCTTTTTTTAAATTAATAACCTGTACACAGTGCTTGCACAGAAAAAGTCACATATTAAGGACCAGTTGATTTTCTTCTCCATTGTTTCATGGGTTGAAAATCTTATTTTAAACCTGATTTTTTGTTTTTTTATAGCTTCTATACTTTCTATACTATAATTAACTGATATCAAATTGCTTTAAACACGTGGTATGGATAAAGTATCTCAGTATCGATACTTTTGACAACCTTACTGTGTATACTGCAGTTATATGGGTGGCACCCAAATCAGAACCAACCAAGCCATAATTTCAAAGGAACCTACTCCCAACAATGCAACAACATTTGTGGAGGAGAGCAGAAACACTTGAGGGTGAGAGTGAAGGTTGAGGTGCCTTTTAACAGTATAATAACTGTTTTTATACTGTTAATCATTTGTAGCTGATTAAGATGTATTCATGTTTTCATTGAATGAAGCTGCACAGGATGAGAGAATACCGTTCTTTTAACTGAAGCCAGTCAGCCATTAAATACATTTACATTTAAATTTAGTCATTTAGCAGACGCTTTTATCCAAAGCAACTTACACACTGAAGGCACAGCATCGGGAGCAATCTTTGTTTTTTGGGGGGCTTCAGTATCTCGCTCACGGATACTTCGACACATGGCTGGGGGAAGCCGGGATCGAACCGCAGACGTTCCGATTGGTAGACGATCGCACTTCCACCAAGCCACAGCCGCATTTGCTATATAATACTAATTTGTTAAAAAGGATAGTACATTGTAGGTTACAAATTCTCACATTACATTGTACAACACTCTGATTATTAAGCATTTAAAGCTGAATTTGGCAATGGAAAGTGATATTACATGAAACTTGGAGTTTTCCAAGGCAAGGGATACTCTCATTTATAAAGTTAGAGGACCTAAATCCTGCTGGTGTCTTTCTGTTTATTTGAGTATGGGTGAGAATAGATCCCTGTATGTCAGCATTGCTAATTCCAATCATAGGGAAGAGATTAGACATTTAAAGCTAGGGAAGGTAATATCTTTCAGAAGCATTTTTTGTTGAAATTCTCTTTACATCCCTACAGCAATCAATAACGCAAATGCTCTGATTAAAGAAATTAAACAAATCCCGTATCTGAGGCTGTCTTAGGCTTGTAATAAGCCCATCCAATCATTTCATTTGGGCCTAATGAAATGATTGGCTAGCCTCCTAATAGTGTGGCACATTAAAACCTTAAAGGACACTAACTCTGTGTGCTCGGCCAGAAAAAAGCTTTGGCTGAAGAAGGCCATGTGCATGGGCTGGAATACACAAGAATGAGGGCACATATACCATTTGGCAATCGACTCCAGGTAATTAGATCAAATAATAGCAACACTTGCATGTACGCATGGACAAAAGTGCAGGTTTTTGCTGAGTTTAGTACACACACTGTCAGTCAGTCAGTCAGTAATTTTCTACCGCTTGTTCCCCTTAGGGGTTGCGGGTGACTGGAGCCTATCCCAGTGACTTTGGGCCTTAGGTGGGGTACACCCTGGACAGTGGCCTACACACACTGAACATTTAGTTATTTAATCCATATATATAGTTATTCAGATGTTATCTGGAGGGAAAGATGGTCTCCAGACAAGGCCAGTTGATTTACTTTTGAATATAAAGTAGTAGTAGTACTATAAAGCAATAGTTGGCATTTTGGGAAATACGCTTATTCGCTTGCTTTTTGAAAGTCAGATGAGAAGATTAATAATCTCATGTCTGCATAGTAAATATGAAGCCACTACCTGCAGCTGGTTAGTTTAGCTTAGCATAAAGCCTGGAACAGGGGGAAACAGCTAGCCTTGCTCAAGTCACAGGTAACAAAATTCGCCTACCAGCTCACTAATCAACACGTTATGTCCTGATTGTTAAATCTGTACAGAAACCAAAGTGTAAAAACAACACGTCATGGTATTATGAGGGGTTATGTGCTGAAATATTTCACAGCCGGATGGAGTCTCTCACTGGAGTGAATAAGGGTATTTCCAAAAACTATTCCTTTAACTACTGCTATTAGAAGAGCAGTCACAGTTTTTATCCAGAAAAAGTCATATCCTTTCAGGTGACTGTTGTTGGTTGTTTGATTGAAGCAACTGAAGTCTGTCCTTGAGCTAACCAGTGCTAAGCTCATTCTGGGTTGATGACCACTTCTGTGTGTCCAGCTTACACCGACTCTGAAAGGAAGGAAAAGCTGCTCTAGGCCTGGGTAAAAATACCCATCTTTATAACTTATGCTCGAAGAATTCCAAGCCAATCAATACTTGTTTTATAAAGAACCGCAATATGCAACACTTGAAACATTGCTTCAGGCAGGATGTCAACCTCAGAGCTCAGTGTGCATGTACTCCTGTAAGAATTTTGGATGCTATCTTTTAGATGTTGCTACGGTAACCATTCATAAATTTCTGGTTAATGACCTGTTTCTTTTTTTCTACGACAGACTGAAGGAGATTCATTGCTTTTCCTTTTTTTAACTTTTGCCTGTAGTCTTTTGTTCAGACTGTGTTTCAGAACTGAATGACAGCTAAACAGCTTCACTATTTCACTTGATAAGAAAGGAGGATTTCTGATCAAGTTTGACCGGTAGGACACCCTGGAGCAGACCCGGAACACTGGAGGGATTACATATCCCATCTGGCCTGGGAACCTCTCAGGATCTGCCAGGATAGAGGGCAAGGCTGGGGAAAGGGAGGCTGACCTTGATAATCTGCGGAAAATGGATGAATGGGTGGATATCAAAATATTTCTGCTGTGAATACATCATTACAAGCCAACAAGGTATGTTTCATTTCAAGGGCTTCTACAGCTGCAGACCAGACCATGCTACTGTCTTTTGCCAAAACAGGTGTATCCATTGAAGCTTTCAGGATCCAACAATCCTGTCTGCACTGGTCAACTCTCTGATGGCATTCAGGTAATCCTTATTTACTTGTAAAGTTAGGAAATACCACATACTGTACCCTTGTCATATGTACACCGATCACAGGTAAATAAGATGTAAATTTAGCAATTTAATGTAAATTTAATGTAAATTAAGGTACATTTTGTTGCTAAAATAATCTTTATAATACTTTTTACAATAGGGTATTGCTACTTGTACTTAAGAAGGTGATGTGTAATTCTTATTCTTCAAATCTCAAATGATTTCCATCTTAATTATTATTCAACTGTAATCACTTTTGCATGCTTCTGTTCTCACTGAGATTTGAAGTCACTAACCTGGTGGCTGAGTTACTGAAGCTCTGGCAGACCCCTGAAAACACTGTGTGTATGCATGTGCACCGTGAGTCCTATTGTCTCCAGAGAGATTTGATTTATGTCCTGCCTCAGTCTGTTGTTTGGCATCTTGTCAATCCCTATACCCCCTGTCCCCCAGAGCAGGAGTGAGCCAGCCCTTCCCAACAAAAATAATAATTTCCATGCCAGTGCTTTCACACAGCCACATATACCCATTTTTAATTCCACTAGATCAACATCAACAGTAGATATGTTATAAAGCATTGTGATACATGTTCCAGATTTTTTTAACATAACATGTCAGAGTAGTTCTTATCTGTACAGATCAAGAAAATGGTCACCACAATCTATTGTTGGGGTGGCATTAGTATTATAGAATGCAAAGGGGAAAAAAATACTAGTATGTTTTTAAAGTCATGTCTCAGTGGGTGCAGAGGCTGACTGTGATCTGTTTTATATCACAAACAAAGTGAGATCAAAACCTGAGGCAAATGGATGCACAGCTGGAACATTCATTCATCCCAGCTTTAAGGAAAAGAAAGACAATTTAACATTTGTACGCTAACGATATGGGCACAATGGCCCTGCCTGGAGCTACAAGCATGAATGTCAGCATCCATTTTAAGGAGCTAAAGGGGCATACCACGACAACTTCATCCGCAGGTGTTACCAAAGCACTACAGATCAAATAGAATTTATGTAAAAGCCAGAGAAATAAAAACAATCTTCAGGGCACTGGGAGTGAACAGACATACATACTGTATAGGCCTAATCAGTGCTTTGCTCCAATGATGAGAAGAAATCACATCTGTGGCTCCAGGCTGCTACTCAAATCAATATCTATTAAAAGGTTTAGACAAGGCAGATGAAAGTACATGAATCTTTCAGCTTCTGCATTTGGTGTTGCTACCATGTGGCTGTTTCACTAGTTTCACATACAATGTAATCACATGAAAATTCATATGAAGTTTTTGAAGCCATAACTTGGTGTGTGCAGCCAATCGTCCAATCCTAAATAATGGGCCAGAAATAGCCAGCACCAAAGCAGGTGTGAGGCGACGGATAATAAGGCTTATCTGCATAAGAACAAATATGCTGCAAAAAAGATCACATTAGCAAAAAAAACTCTTGAAGGCAATGGCACGGAAAGATTAGAAAACTAAACTTTGAGAATAAATAAGATTGCTTGTTTCTCGAGGCTGTTAACAACACAAGGGTGGTGGTGGTTATGGCTGCGATGCTGTAGGGTTCACAGCTCCATTACTCTTCTCTGATCCCCAATGAAACTGTTTATCTATTAATTTCCTCTTGATTTAATTGGCAGATGGAGGAGCCTCCCCCTCCTTGTGAACTAGCCTGCAGGTTTATTAGTCCCACCACAGTGGGCTATCGTCTCCAGCAGGTCATTCATTTCACTTTGTTTGTCAATTCAGGCTGTGAACTTGATGTCATTGCCCTTTATCTCTTGTTTTCTTTTCCACCCTAACTGATGATTGAATCAAGAGGTAATTAGAGAAAAATTTACCATAGAAAGAATTGATGTTATGTTATAGATCAGGGAGATGTCTAAACATGTCTACTTTAGCAAGAAACAATGACACTTTTGTAAGAAGATAAAACACTTTTGTACAGTATGGTAGAAATATTGTACTATGGCTCTATGCTATGACTCTTATACTATTGACACCAAATTAGGGATGTATTGATTTGTGTTATGTTATTTGGTTCTATTGTTTTGTTGGAAGTAAATGTCCATTTTATAGTTTGCTAATTGTTAATGTAATTACTTACAGAATGAAATAAATTTCAAGATGTCAGCAAACCCTTTAGAGATTCTCCACTGGGACTAAAATGAAGAAGATAACTTTAGTGGACACAATCGGGAATGCATGCATCTAGAATGAAAATGAGCTGTACATGCGCACAGCAAGGCTTTTAGCTAACTTCTCACTTTGGCATGATGATAGGACATGATGAAAAGTTAAGTGATCACCAACGGTTTTACAATTCATCCATTAAGTTTCCATCACCAGAGCCCTGCAGCTAGCATGGCTAAACTGTTTACATTTTTCTGAATTGGCTTTTCATCATAAAACTGTCTACATGTTTTCTCCATACACTCAAAGTCACTGAATTGCATTAGATGCTTGCAGACAGCTCATAAAATGAGTTTCATGTTATCACACATAAAATATGTCAAAATGACAGACTTCCAATATACAAATAATTAGCTTTTTAAAAACAAATATGATCATTTGGCAGGATGAAAAAGAAATACATACAGACGACCAGTCAGGAAGGGCTTATTCGAGAGTAAAATTTATCTC
This sequence comes from Coreoperca whiteheadi, assembly GCA_011952105.1. Classification (NCBI taxonomy): domain Eukaryota; kingdom Metazoa; phylum Chordata; class Actinopteri; order Centrarchiformes; family Sinipercidae; genus Coreoperca; species Coreoperca whiteheadi. Next base: position 12,284,258 of record CM022471.1, read on the forward strand.
TAATTCTACAAAAAAATATGTCTGATTCAACTGGTATCGTGAGATCTGAGTTTCAAACAGGCCTAAGTGATTGGCTCAGTGGGATGTGTGGAAAAAGACAAACATTTTAACGCCCCGATGGAAGGCCTGTGCCATCTATTAGCACCACTCTCAGCCTAAAATTAGATTTCTCTGTGATTCATGAAAGTATGTATGAGGCTGACTCTTTTGAGAAATCAAGAAAAACTTCATATTGCATCTTATCAACACACTTCTGAACTTCCCAGATCTGTGAACAAACACACAGTGAAGTGTGAGAGCTGTTCTCTCCTTTTCATAATGTTTGTTGTGCATAGTCCCTGGCAAAATCTAATACATCTTCAGAAATTGTCTTTTGCAGCCTAACTCATTTACAGTAACTTGTGATATACTATATTGGGAGAATATAGTTGGGTTCTGTTGTCATTATGTAAGGTACTCAAAATTTTATCTATCTTAAAAGATTGACAGATTTTCAATAAACTATTTGTTTTTCAAGCACTGATTAAATTCCATTATGCATTTTTCTAAAAAATCTATATTTTGCTTATGGTAACTATGGTAACCTTTTTCATTAATAAATGTCCCTGCCCATGTCTCTTAGGCAATATAAAATTGGCAAATAAAAGCCTTCTTGAGAACCTATTTGGGAAGTGCCTGCTTATTGTCAGGGCTAAAGGCTGTGTATCTGCTGTGTGTGCCTATTTCCATACTGCACAAAATGATAAACAACATTGCAGAAGGTCATGTTTGGAAGTGTGGGAGCACATCGCCAGTGGAAGGGCAGTGGAGAGATTGAGTGTGTTATGGAAAAGCCATCAACTGCCCCCCCACCCCCAAAACCTCCCCTACCATTTTCAACTCAGTGCACTCTTTAGCAGAATTATTGATGGTGCTTGTGAGGTACAGAGGACTGGGATGAAGATGTCTCAATCCCTGGGCAGCAAAACAAGAGCTATGGCAAAGGGTGGGGCTAGAGGAACATCAACACATGCAGTATTTATTGCTGTGTTCAATATAGACAAAGAGAAAAGTGATCTACAAAGAGGAGCAATGCAGAACTCATCTTATACTGCTGTTACTGTATTAGGAGTGATGGAAGACGCAGTCAGCTTCAATGCAATTCAATTCAATTCAATTCAATATAGACTAATATCACAAATAACAATTAGCCTCAGAGGACTTTAAAATATGCACAACATTCTTAACCTTTAATAAAATGTAGTCCTGCATTCAACATTTAGCTTAAGTAAAAGAGTACAAGCACTTCAATTTACAGTAGTATTTGAACCTGCACTAATTGATACATTTGGCCACTTGGGGGCAGCAGAAAAAAGCTGTAAACACAACACTGATACATCATCACACTTTAATGGTAAACTTGTTAGCATATAGTTGCTAATTTACATGCTTATTTATTTATGTTAAAAAACTGCAATAATTGATACAATAGATAATTGAGGGTTGCACTAAGGGTGCTGTTTCGGTCTCCACCAACTCCTGAGGGAAATATCTGACTCTGTATCAGCTAAATAAGAGTCAGATGATAATTCTCTGGGGGTTTGTCACTAAGAGCAACCCCTTTTAACATGCAAGAAGTCGTGTTTTCCATTGTTGATATAGAAATACAGTACCAGTCAAAAGTTTGGGCACACTTTCAAGTAAATGGAAATGTGTGTCCAAACCTTTGACTGGTACTGTATTGATAATAGCAGCTTTTAGTACATTTGAGAAAATGCCCTCACCATCCACCTCTGTGTATTAGTATTATCACTATTTAAGAATTGAGAAAACAGAAGCAAATCAACCAGTTACAAGGAATACAATATCAAATTGTTTGCTAAAGTGGCAGTCAAAGTAATGTGTGACCATTTTTTGTAAATTCTAAATTAACTCCTACTTTGTGGTTTCAGGCGTGAAAAGGGTCTGTGAAATTGGAAGAGAGCATGTGGGGTTTGTTGTTTGAAGGTGTCCCATTTCTTTAGTTTCATCATGCTTACAGTACCTTACTCGTCTCCTCTTCAAGCTTAGTGCTAACAGATCTTTTTCTTCTCTCTATTCCCATGATGTACAGTAAATCATCATAATACTGCTTTATGCACTACTAGTAGATAAAAAGACAGCACAGGGATGATAAGGAGAGACAAAGATACATGATTTCAGTAAAATAAATCAAGAGGATGTTTTGATTGTGAGCTTTTGTCATTGCACCTTTATGTGTCTCATACAAAGAAGACCAGGGTTAACTTTATTGTTTTTTTTCTGTGGACGTCCTTGACACAACTGGTCTTAATTACAACAAGAGATTACAAATGTTCTGTAGTGTCCTCTTTGCTTGCATCTTTGTTTTCTCAGCTAAATTAACATTCCATACCTCGAGCCCCTTTTCAATCACCACCACAGAGAGATGACTCTTATGTTGACAGTTAATGAAACTCACTGCCCCAAGATTCATGAGCACCAGTCCCCTTGATGTTTATTCATAATATGGGCAAGAGGAAAGCATGATTCAAGGCAGACAGATAAACAGTATGGCCAGTGTCCCTTTTGATAAATACCATGATCATAGAGAACGTCCCTATGACCTGAGTTTATAGGAATGAGATCATCAGAAGGTGACTTTTAATAGCATGGTCTTATCATAAAAGTCTGGTTGATTAAAATGAGGCAGCTAGTTTAAACCTTCTTTCCATTTGGAGGATTATTGAACACATATGATAGAACACATATAATTCTACTGGGTTCTGCTCTCTGGTGCAGGTTTTTCCATACATTTTGTTTAATACATTTACAAGACTGTACTGCTATTTTTCAAGTTGTTTCCCTCTGTGGTTATTCAGCCTGTCCACTTCACTACAGCACACTTCAGCTACATTGAGGAATCAGGAAAAGAGGAACCTTTGTTTTGCCAGAAATAGGCCAACTGAAGTCTGACTCAGGTCAGCTATTGTGATGTACCCACCCATAGCTAAACCATGTACTCATAGTTAATCGTATTCTTGCTAAATATAGAGTTATGATGAATACATTAGGTCAGTGGGTTTTTGTGAATGCAAAACAGCAATACTAATGATGACAGCAGTACAGTGTATTGCTGGTGCCTTTCAAAACATTTAGTTTTGTCATCTTACAGAACAATAAAAAGTATGAAAACATATGAAAGACTTCCACAGAAAATAAAGGTCATCTTAACCACACATGAGCATCACAAAAGAGAAAAAACACACAGAGATCATATGGGCTTGAGAGTATAGGCAGGAAAGTTTGTTAACACAAAAGCAATTGAAAAAGGTTACTTAAGGCATAAAATGCATCAAAGTGACATGAAAAAGAAACATAATAAAGTTAAAGAACAAGAAAGGTCGTAAGTGGCACAGCAGAAAAAAAAAGTTTATTTTTGAATTTGAATGTGGTTAAAGTTGGGGAATATTTACTGTAAAAACAGCTGGTATGGTTTGTTCCATCTGTACTTCACTGTGTTTCTTTTCCAGCTCAACCTTCTCTGTTTAAATTGGCGGACAAAAAGAGATGAGTTTTACTGTAACTGCAGTGAAATGTCCAAGACTTGTTCGAGTATTTTCATCAGAAATGTCAAACTATCTGTTTATATTAAACACTTTAAAGTTTAGAGACAACAGCCGAGCAGCAGCTGTATCTAATAATACCACATAGAAGAGGAAGCTGGTTGACCACTCATCATTGTAACAGCACAACTTCCTGCTTGTGTGTCTGTGTGTTTGTGGTTTCGACAGAGAGGCAGAGAGAGAGAGAAAGAAAGAGAGAGAGTAGGTGGATTGGGTGGGAAATGTTTTTGACATTCACTTAAAAAGCGTCAAAGGTTGCAGCTGACAGCAGCAGAGACCAGGGTAATGGAGCCACAACAGATCAGAGAGGGATACTTGGTGAAAAAGGTAAGAATATCTACAATAAAACACTATTCTCTTCAGTACATTGCATTTGTAAAGTTTGAATGCTTTTAATTTTAAGGCTAACAATGACAGTATTATAAGAACTGACATCCCTATGATTGGTTATAAACCAATAAGTACATACACTCTGAATTACAAGAGGTTTGACTTTCTAGCAACACTATACCAACTGGTAAGCAATATTACAGTAAAACAAGAATGCAAATTGACATCTACATAAAAGTGTGAGTCAAAGGATTCAGAATTGCATAATGTATCAGATTTATAAGAGGTTTGATAAGTACCACTTTTGAGTTTTTGACCCAATAGGACATGCAAGTTCATCAGTCACCCAAACTGTGAAAAACTAAATAAAAATCTTGAAAAAGTCTGGACTGGACAAACAGCAGTGGTTAAAAGTAATATAGTCAAACCAGCACCTAGAGGAACAGACGTGCATGTCACTTGAAAGTTGATGCATAATACGCAACTACACACTTCTGTTCTACAGTTGCAACAAAAACTCAAGTTCCTGCTTCTGTCCTGAACCAAAAGTAAAACGTGAAATGTGTTTCGTAGGTTGTGTTTCACCTTTTATTTTACATAAAACAGAATGCCTAAGAATGCTGTGCCCTGAAACAAATGCTGTCTCTTTGCAATATGCAGTGACTATACCGTGAAATCCCCAAACACACAACAAAACAAATTCCAGCTGCTTTAACGAACAACAGGGGACAGACATATTGATGATGTGTATGCCCAAAATGTATGCATAAGCCATTTCCTTCACGTAAACTGGAATAAAAAAAAAAGAAAGTGCAGTGAGAAGTGTGTTTGTTTCACACCCTAAACCCACACACACAGATGTTTCTAGATCGACCCAAGTGTGACCTTTGCACACACCTAACATGCCAATAGTATTTTAATCAGTTGCTTTTGTGTGCTCAGTTTTATTATTATTTTTATTTAGTTTACATTTGGTGCCATCCATCAGACATAATTTTATAACCTTATACTTTTCATTTAGTCATTTATTGTGAAGCACTTTGTAAATTTTGTTTCAATGTGCATCACAGTAACAGCATTATTATTGATGACCTTTCTCTTGTTTGATGATGGTGGTTGATGCTTGGTCTTGTGAATAATCTGATGACAGTATGGTTGCCATAAATAGCCACAGATGTGCGTAATAATCATGCCTAAAAAGGCGTAGTCAGTGAACTTTTCTTCTTCATGGACAGAGTGGTGGAACAGACACAGGTATTAGCAAATAATGCATCTATGTCCATTCATCTCGTATAGTGGGAGTGTCAATAAAAATACAATCACCTACTGTGCTTAAGGCAAAAAGTGTGTCAAACATAAAACCTGTATTAATGTCCAGCAGTAAACGCTCTCCTACAATTAATGGTCAAGTGCCAAAGTCTCTTCAGTGCTTTATTTCATGTCCAGATTAAAAAAACTGACTTTTCAACATAAAAAAAGGCTTGTAATATTCTACATCATCATTCTTACTGTCAACAATGAATATATCTGACTAATAACTATATTCTGTGTAGCCAAACCCTGGTATAGCTTAATTAGAGTGAACATGGGCAAGAAGTTTATTTTGAGTAAATCTCACATATACCGTCCTGCTGCCGTAAGGATTAAACCAAATGTGTATTTGGTGTGTAATTGCCTCTAACATATGTACTATTTACTCCTGTTTAAGTATTGTTTGCTAGAAACTATAGAGCCCAGCTGATTTAGGAAGTTTTTTTTTTTCAAAATGAAAATATATATTTGTGACCACTTTTAAAGTTGTACATAATCGGCTTGGGGTTGTGTGCCACAGACAGGGTAGGGAGGTAAGTATTGAAAGACAAACTAAATCATTAAACAATAAAAAAAGTCCAGGTTAGTGTTGATACATTTGGGACTGAAAATCAGATTTACGCATGATGTACAATTTAATGACACGTGGCTTTACAAATCTGTATGGTATAAAAAAAATTTCAGTATTGAAACTTTACACAATGTATGAAAGAAAGTATGAATGGTAGTATTCTGCTACACACAGTGCAGGACATCAATGAGGACTAGAGCTGTTCAGAAGGCAAAGGCTGATATTCCAACACTATATTGTAACATATTTCTGTTATGTTATTAATCCCCTGCATGGTTGAATTTGAGGGCCACAGCCACAATTATGCACACAGCTTTCTTGCTGCTTGAAGGCATATGTTTTACAGCAGATATATTTTGGGAAGACTTCTAATGCAAGTTATGTAACTTTAAACGTCATACTTTCTCAAAAGCATGCCTTGCTAGAAAAACTCACTGGTTAAACAACCTGCTTTTGTTCCCTGAGGGAATGAAGGGAGCAGAAGACACTACAAGCTCAACAGGGCACGATAGTTTGTTCAAAACTGAACCAAGTGAATTGGAACATATACAGCATACACACAAACCAAAGAGTTGCAGAGAAGGGTCATTCATCTTCCCCATACTTATTACCGACACGCCATTAGATTCATTTCTGCATTTTCATGTAGCTGGGAAATGGTGCCTGATCAGATAAGTCTGCATTTTAATCTTTCACATCATGTCACCAAAAGGAATATTTATGGAGGGAAATTCATGTCAAACAAATACAAAAATTACTTTTGTATTTTTCATGTTACATCATCTGAACATTGAGTTAACTGTCTTGTTTTATGTGAAACTTTCTTACTTTTGAGTGACTAGTGACCTTCAAAGCCATGCGCTCTGCCTCGGATTTGAAGGCCACTGCTGAAAGTAAGAATTGCGATGTAAAGTGCTATTCCTGGTGGTTATATTTGGACATGGGAGAACTGTATTTGGACAAGAGAGAAGATGAGGAGGATATCAAACTAACAGACATGAGTACCTTTAGTGATGACAAAGACATTTTAAAATAGGTATAAATCAAAATATTCAATTAACCACATCCTTGACAATACTTCCCCACTTTTGCTCAAGGCTGCCTGCTGTGACCTGTCAAATTGATCCTCAGGGTACAGTGCTAAACTCCTGGAAGGCAGTGTGGGTGGTGCTGTCAGAAGATGGGGTGGAATTCTATAAAAAGAAAACAGATCATTCTCCGAAAGGAATGATTCCACTAAAGGGAGCCGTGCTCATCAATCCTTGCCAGGATTTTGGCAAGAGGACGGTAAGAAAATGTCAAGTATACCTGCTGAAATATCTGAACTGGCATTGAAGGATTAGAGATGTGAAAATGACAGTTGTGGCAGAGAATATAGGATTAGCCACAGTGTTCAAGCCTGCAATTAACATTTAAGAATGAAAACAGTGAATTTAAAGATTTGATTAATTTAACACAGCTAATATAGTGAAATTTTCCAAATTAGTAGCTGGGTTTGTAGTTTATTTTATTTCTAAGGGGAAATATCAAGAGAATACAGAAAAGATAACAGTGTAACTGACTAATAATGCTCCATTTAGCTGGTTTTCAAGATTACCACAGAGAAGAAGCAGGATCACTTCTTCCAAGCGTCACATGTGGAGGAGAGAGAGTTTTGGGTCAAGGACATCAAGAGAGCCATTACCTGCCTACAGGGGGGAAGAAAGTTTGCCAGGAAGTCCACAAGACGCTCCATTCGCCTGCCCGACACAATCAACCTGACGTATGTTCGCTAAAATCTGCTTGGTGATGGAAAGAATAATTTGAAAAGACTATTACATGGATTAGTTTCATTCTGAGAACTATCCCTTAACTGCGCACACAGTGGATGTGTCTGTCCTGAACGGGGCTTATTGTAACTTAACCTGTGACTGCACAAAATAATGTAAAGCTGAAGATATGCTTCTTGGCCATGGACTAACATAGCACTATTCCTTTAGGTAGTAAGCTAATGAGCTAGAGTTTCTAACTTTTGCATCTTACGGTAGAGCAGATAAACACACTGTTTGATACATTTCTTATGATTTTTCTCGTGTCCTTTTGGTTATGGAAACACAAAAAACAAACAAACTTCCAAAGTATTTTTTTTTACCAACAACAAGTAGAGCCCGATGCACACCAGTTCAGTATGTGGAGAAAATGTGAATTTTGACATGACTGCCGTGTCTAGTTATGGTTACTAAGCTAATATTAGACAATCATTGGGGTTTAGTGAACAGTCGATAACTTGTGCTTATAGTGATAGAATGATAGATGGCATGACATGTTGACAGTTTCTACATGTGTTTTCTCAGTGAGCTGTACTCACTGATGAAAGACCAGGATGATGGAGTGAAAGAGTTAAAACTGGAGCAGGAGAATCGAGTCTTCAACCACTGCTTCACTGGTACCGTTTGCTTGGTTTATTGATGTTACAGGTGTAAAAGAAGCATTCCGTTTTTTAATTTTCATACGGTTTCACCATTTTTTGCTTCTTCCCTATTTTTGCACAGGTGCAACAGTGGTAGAGTGGCTTATTTCAAAGGAGAAAGCGAGAAATAGGCCCGAGGCCCTCATGTTAGCAACAGGGCTCCTGAATGAGGGTTTTCTCCAGCCTGCGGGTGACCTGTCAAAAGAGGGAGCAGAGGGTGGAGAGCAAACAACCTTCTTAGATCAGACAACTGCTCTTTATTATTTTGTAAGTTCAACTGAGTGTTGAAAAGTTACTATTTAACAAATAATTGTGGAAACTATGTATTCTCAGTCGTTTTCCAGCAAGACAAATGTTGGCACAATAATGTTATTTCAATAAGATTAACTAAGAATATTCATGTGTATCTATGTATGATGTGTGTATGCATGGCTGTGCTTTGTGGCAGGCAGACAGTGGCTTCTTCTGTGAAGGCTACTCCAGTGATGAAGATGTGCTTCTGAAGGAAGAATTCAGAGGAAACATCATAAAACAGGGCTGTTTACTTAAACAGGTGAATCAGAAAGCAAGCAAAAGTATCCCTGTGTTTTTGGTGCACCGCATACCTTTACAACGCTAATTTGTTATTTTATCACAGGGACATAGGAGAAAAAACTGGAAGGTGCGAAAGTTCATACTGAGGGATGACCCTGCTTATATGCATTATTATGACCCCACAAAGGTAAATAAAATGACTTGTACAAGATGACATAAGAACAAGAGTTTCTATTATCTTTCATGCTCAAGCTTTTTGCCTTTTTCTCTCCTTCCTTTCTTTGTGTCAGGGTGATGACGCTCTGGGCTCCATCCAACTCCGTGGGTCTGTGGTGACAGCTGTGGAGTTTGTGCCTGATGGTGAGTGAGACCATTGTCACAGGATACACACACCCTGTTGCTTCCCAACTGTGACACACTGTGACCAGGAAATATAATTGCTGTTTACTGTCAATAGTTTCTCTTCAACTCATCCCTTTTAACTCCTTTTCCTCATCTTTTGCCGGTTTCAGCGAAAAAGTATGACATTGACGGCAACCTTTTTGAGATCATCACCTCAGATGAGACTCACTACTTCCTCCAAGCTGCTACTGGTGAAGAAAGAAAGGAGTGGATCAAAGCAGTACAGGCAGTGTCAAAAAGTGGAAAATAACAGGAGCAGTGGAGCAGCTGTGTAATATATGCCAGCCACAGTTGAACCTTTTGATTGTAAAATCTCACGTTTGAAACGTCTATAATTACAATTACCAGTGTGAATTATAATTAAAATGTAGTGCTGAGTCATTATAGAGTAACTGGCAAGTTTCACTCCTCTATACACTATGAAACTAATCTTATGATGTTTTTGTGCAGTAACTAATCAAAGAGACATACAAGTTTAAAGCCTCAATTTAATAGTATAATGTTTTATCACCAATGAGTCATTACATTTTGGTATGCAAATTATGTCACAACCTTGTGATGTGTGGAAATATATTGTTAAAATGGTAGCACTCAATGATAATAAGGTAATACAAATTTAATATCAATAACAGATAATGGCATAACAAGAAAGTTATTACACAGTTAATAACCTGGTAATATTTTGATAATAACGAGAATATTTTAGCTGTAGTTATAATTATAATTTTCTATAATAATGCATTATTACAGCAAAAGCACGGCAGTAATACTGGGAATCTTAATAAAAATAGGAACATAAATAGAAAATATCAGTAATAACAGATTAACAATAAATTAATCTGATGATAAACTGGTTATTTCACGCTAAAGGTCTAGCAATCAAAATGTGGTAATATCACTATTTAAAATCATATGATGGTAAATCATATAATTTGGCAAATAATAATGATAATAAAACTTCTACTACTAATAATAATCTTCACAGAAAATAGTTATAATTGTAAGAATGGTATAATGGTGTTTTGCCCCATTATTACCTTAAAATATGATTAAACTATTGCAGAAATGAAACGTCATTATCATTGCCACAAGCTACTACCAGTCTCTTACCTGTGTAATTACCATGTTATTATTCCACTACTGCCCTGTTCTACTCAAGACATTACTCTTTATTACCTTATGAGTGCTGTTATATCTTTTCATGGCCCCAAGACAGCTCATTCTGGTATCAAAAACACATTGCTGTGTGTCTGTGTGTTCACTTATGTAGCTGTTGCATCTTTTAACTTCCAAAAAGGCAGAAACTTAAAAACTGTCTGTTTGAATATAAAAAGCAGTAAGACAGTAAAGAGTTGCTACAAGGAAAGAGGCGCTCTATGTTTTTGTTCCAATGTGGTTTGTCTGATTTCCTCCTTGTTCACTTGTCTTTCAAAAGTTTTAGATAGTTTGAGCTATCATACAAGCACACTCAGTTCCTGAGTGTGAAATAAGTCATATCTTGCCTTCACAGTTCAGTGTCACTTTGTGGCTTACAGGCTAGCAGAATCTGTGAGAGAATGTTTCAGTGACAAATGACTGGCTTGAGCTGCAGTATAATTACAACACTTTAAAGCTGTTTAAAGTGATAATAACTGAAGTGAAGATTTAATTTAAGGGTGACTTCCTGTTTAGATTTGCTGAGATCTGGGACCATGAAAAATTAGTCAGATAGGCCAAGAAAAACATGCACTCAGTCAATCATGCAAGTTTTTAATAAACCCCCAGGTTAGCCAAACATATGTGGAAGAGAAAACAATGCCGATAAAATAATTTCCTAAATTATCCCAGTTTACAGAATGACTTTGACCTAATGAATTTGCGGTAGCTGTGTGCAGTTTTCCTGTGGATATAGTTACCTTGAGGGGCAGCATGATGTCCCTTGGGCACTTGACACGCTTTCTTTGCCAAGTTGTCGACATGAGAGGACCATGATAAGTGATGATGATATGATGCAGACACACAGAGGTATCTGAATTTGTCCACCCTCTCCACCAGGGCCTCGTTGATTCCAAGGGGATAGTAGTTCCTCTCCTGCTTCTTCCCAAAGTCCACTATGAGCTCCTTAGTCTTGCTGGCATTCACAGTAAGGTTGTTCCTGGCAACAGTTCTCCAGGTGAGTCACTTCCTCTAGGTAGGCCTTGTTATTAGAGATCAGGCCTACCACAACTGTGTCATCAGCAAATTTGAGGAGTCAGACGTGGCCACACAGTCATGTGTGTGTACAGGGAGCACAGCATGGGGTTCAGCACACATCCTTGGGGTGCTTCCGTGTTGATGGTTAGGAGGAATGAGGTGGGGCTGCCCACCTGCATTGCCTGGGGTCTGCCTGGGAAAGATGAACTTCAGCGGGTCCGGCCTCCTTCACTGCTCTAGGGATGTTATATGATGCAGCTTTGAATTCGTCCATGTTCCTGCTGCAAGCTCTGTGGTGTATGTGGCTGTGCAGGCCTTCAAGGCATCACGGATGGTGTGATCGACTCCATGGCTTCTAATTTGGAAAGGTCCTAATGGTCCATTTTGTCACCTTTTACCCATAAGCTGTTTTTCTCCAAAAAGGCATATTGAATCACTTTGGCAACATTGCTCTTTTTCTGTGGTGATACCCATAGGCACAAATCACTCGCTTGCTCACACAGCTGTTTTATTTTCTTTCTGCCAGCTCTACCGTACAGCCCAGGTGTAACATAATCCATGTATTGTGAGGTGGAGGGCAGAGACTCTTTAAATAGTTATATAAAATCACATAACATTGCTTTTGTTTAAAGATGAGAACTATGATGGTTGCATTGGTATTGATATATGTATATGTGTGCATATGCATAACTAACTAACTTGACAGGTATGTGTAGATCTTTATAAAGTAAAAATAAATTTAAATGTTTTGTTAGAAGGGTAGGAATAAGCTACTACTTCAACTGCTGCCTTTTCGGTTATTGTTATCTCATGTTGACACTGATTCATTCTATTGTGGCTGTATAAGCACTTGGGTACATTTCTTATTTTTTTCTAAGACGACTGAAATATAGATCAATCAATGTAACACTTCTATTTTAATGATGAAATATTGTTTCTGAAATTATTGCCATTGGCATTCAAAAAACAAATCATTGTGGCAGCCTGCATGTGTGTGCTTTATTTTAACACAGGAGGGCACTATAGATCAACCTCAGACTATTCCTGTGAGTCATAGCAATGTGGGATATTGCTTTCTATGGTTAACAGCCAATTTACTCGCAAACAATGGTCAAAAGTAGGTGAAATGTCATCACCCTGTAGACAGTCACTCATATATAGCCTCATTGCTTGGTGTACATAATGTCCTCCTTAATGACAATATTTATAGTAGCATGAATGTTATACACATTGGCGTTCCACCAGAATGAAAGTTAGAATGTCTTGTGGATGGTACTGTGAGATGATGATGATCAGGGTCATATACAATCCATTCAGTCTTTTAATAAACAAAGTCAGTGCTGTGTTTGCATTGGATTCACCAAGGTACATTGTAACCAATTCTGTTTGTGATTTCTATGGATAGAGCTTCAGCAGCAGCACCTCATGGTTGCATTTCTGCTTTTTGCCCATGAGCCACTTCTGTTGGATTCATCAGACAGTGACAGTCAACTTATTTGCATGGTTTGTAGCAAAGTGTGAAAGGGCTAAAATCAGCACTAAAGAGCTGATGTATCTTGGGCTCATTTTCATGAGTTAGGGTAAGATAGAGCTTGAGCATGTACAGCGTTGGCCATGATGCTTTTCTTCTACTGGACTGTCCTAGTGAAGAGAGTCAACCCTGACTACAATTTACCAATAAATCCTCACCTAGAGTCATGAGCTTTATGTAGTAACAGTAAAAATGGGATCACACCTTTAGGTGGTCGAAATAAGTTTCCCCTGCAGGGTATCTGTGCTTACCTATTGACGAGTGATTGCCAAGGAGGACATGGCTGGGAAGGGTATTTGGAATACCTTGCCTGCTGCCACCATGACCTGGACATGGATAAGCTATAATGAACGGATGGATTTTAGCACATTTGTTTGGAGAACTAAACAGTATATTGTTACAACAAACCAAACATGGGGACTGGAGCAGCATTGGAAATAGGTAAAGACTGAAAATGGACTCACCGAAGCTTATACTCTTTACTTAGATTTACATTTCTGAGAATAAATCTCTCCTCTATGTGTATGACAACATCTGTCCTAGTCCACAGCCACCAAAACTGATTCATTCAAGTCTTCCCACAGATCTTTGACAGCACTGAAGGGAATAATTGTCTTTTTGAAACAAAGTGCAGCCATGTTACCAATTCATGAAACAACTCATTGTTGTGGGTTGACGAGGTAAGGAGGACCCATATGCAGACAGTACTTGAGGAGCGGAGTCTTTATTGTCGCTTACCACAAGGTAGACAGGCGAACTCGGAAGACAGGCAGGGAAACAGAAAACCAGGAGCATGTCAAAATCATCGACGCAAAGATCAAACACAGACGGGAATAAAACCCAGGGAAGACACGACAGGAAGGTACAAACAACGATCCAGCAACAGGACAGGGAATCACACACACTAAATACACTCAGGGGAGGTGAAGCCAACGAGGCACAGGTGCAGGACAAACACAGGTGAACACAATCAGGGAATCAGGGACAGGAAGTAACTCAGACAGAGACAGAGGGGAACAGACACCTACCAAAATAAAACAGAAAGACCCAGACTAAATTCCCAAAACATAGACTAAACAGACAATTTCAAAATAAGACAAGAATCCAACCAAAGCGAATACTGAACATAGACCAACCAAAACACTCCACAAGAACCCAAAAAACACCCCATACAACCCCAAACCACAACACTCATGGTGAAGAAAAGCCTTTTCCCTCCTTGAAAGTTTCAACCTGATATTCACCATTCCAAGTCCTAAATCTAAAATACAAAGTAGCTTGTTTATCAGTGCCTTCCAAAATGACTGAAGAAACTATGACTCACAAGTGTTTTATGATCTGCCAGCCCTATAGTTTAGCTAACTAAAACTACTTGGTTGAGGTTCGGGAAAGATTGCTTCATGGTAACAGTACTTTCACATTCAACTGAGAGAGGATGGTCATTATTGCAGGAGGTTGCTTATCAGAAAAATGTAAACATACTTAAGGTTGTTTAAAGAGTTTGAACAAAAGACCAAAGCAGTCATTTTTATGAGTAGTCCAGTCTCCCAAAGTAATGCACTTAGAGCTGTCATGTTTCATTGTACAACAAACAAGAAAGAGGATAGGAGGCTAGAAGCTGGTTCAGATAATTCACACAATTTGTCATTTCAAAGGTCATGCTGGGAGGTATTTCAGTCTGAAATATTTACTTGCCACAAAGGAAAAAAATATCCAGGATGTTTTGACAGGATGAAATCACCTTTGTCCTCACTTTTAATCAACAAAACATTCTACCTTGCAGGAAATGGAAACGATTGTCTCTCATCAGTGCTGTATGCAATCTTTGATTCTGAATATAAACTAATAGTTCCAATTTAAAGCAGAGATTACAGTATTGACTATGGCCCCTAAAGAAGAAGATTTCATTATTCACACAGAAATGACAAGGAGGGTTAATTATAGTATTTTTGACAATCAACTGGATTAAGGCTGACATCTACCCTATATGAATTTTTATGAAAAAAGGCAATAGTCCCTATACACCTTATATGAATGTATATTTATAAAGATATATTTATTGACTGTAACATTCATTGATTTTATATATTAAAAATATGGCCTCTGTACCAATGTCTAGATTCAAGTCGGTCAAACTTGAAGCTTTTGTTTGTTTTTTGTATTTTTAAGTTTTTGGAGAATTCTCAACACAGTAAAAAATGTTGTGCTTGGTTGGCAAAGTGGAAAACTCAGTCTATTTAATCATGCCATACAAAATGCTGTGCAACATATATGGATTTTGGCCAGGAAGCAAGCAAGCTCTAGTTACTAGATATATTAAATAATATATATCTACAACTAAATCACACATCTTGTTGTAATAAATGGTCTATATGTGTCACTGTACAGTGGCAGTAATTGCAGCTACCTTAGCTGTAGCTGGCTGGATTGAACTCTGTGGGTCTGACTAACCTTGATTCACTGGGACACTCTAAACTTCCTAAAACACCTCAGTGTGTTCACATGTGATCATAAAAGTGATCATAACGCAGTATAC
Organism: Coreoperca whiteheadi; assembly: GCA_011952105.1. Classification (NCBI taxonomy): domain Eukaryota; kingdom Metazoa; phylum Chordata; class Actinopteri; order Centrarchiformes; family Sinipercidae; genus Coreoperca; species Coreoperca whiteheadi. Next base: position 12,299,696 of record CM022471.1, read on the forward strand.
ACTGATACTAATGTTTAAACTGTTTTACATAGCCTATGGTATTTTGTTGACTAGTCATTGTATAAGCAAAGCACGAAAATAAAGTTCATAATAATAACTAAGAAAAGTAAAGTTCATGCACAAGTCGTTCATTAATTTTGCTTGTTTTTGTATATTTGCACACAAATGTTACTTACACAAAGATACAAATCATATATAAATATAATGCCTGTGTTGTAAGATTACATATAGTATGTTGCTTATGAAACATGATGTAAAAAGTAAATTTGTATCTTCATTACACATAGAGGGTCAGAAGGGCTTTGAAGCATGCAGCAAGCATATCCTGACATAACCAGAAAAGGTTTGGTTAGTGTGTGCATATTGCACACTAAGCATTATTATTTTCATTATTGTTGTTATTTTAATTGGCTATTATAATTATTTCCATGTGAAAGCAATTCATTTTCAATTATTTGATTAAGGATTTTTTTTAAGTCATGATTTAAGAAGAAATTTCATCAGCTACAGTAGCTACAACAACAAAAAATCTCAAAATGAGGACCCTGGATGTGTTACAACAGACACAGATATGCCTCCAAACACCACTATCCCTGTTAACAAAAGGCGTTTTATAGTGCGTGATTGTAAAATTGTTGCTCATTTAATTTTATATTTCCAAGATTATGTGGCTGAGGATATTTAATATGAAATCATCTTTCTTAAAACATAGAATGATAAAATCATGAAACAAAATAAATATTGAGCCACGTCATCCAACAGAGCAGTCCAATGTTGTGCGTGTGTGTGTGTGTTTTGTAACAGATAATGCAGAGCTGACAGGCTTCCGCTCCATTGCAATGGTGGCTGAGGATCATGGGTAATTTAGCCTAGCCTTTCACTATCCAAAACTTACCAAAAGGAAACTTTCTCAGAATTGAAGGAGAATGAAAACTGATGGTCATAACATTAACCTTTTGCATTGTTGAATTATCAAGGACACTTTTGTGTTTTAGTTTTAAGAAATTTTGAGCATATCAAAAGCCCGGTGCATCTCATACAGAGGCTAAAGGGCCTTGTGTATCTGTATGAAATGCCGAGGGACGTGACAAGAGTCGGTATTTGACAACCTGAGAATGAGATCGGGTTGCAAAGGCATGACAGCAAATGGTCATCAACTTCAAGGTATCCACAGCCATGCTAAGCAGCTCTCTGTTGCTGTACCCTTATAGCTCAGCTTCGTGAGTCATATTAGTTTCATGATTGAAATCAAAAATGGAGCCAATTAGAAAACATCCAAGTACTCAATTAGCTTTTTTTAAAGCATGTACATGTAATATTTAAACAGAAGATCGAAGTTTGTATGTTTTGAAGTTAAACTGAGGCTACAAACAAGTTTATGAACAAAGAATAAGAGGATTGTTCTTTCAAATAAAAACACATAATAACCTTTCAGTTCACACACTGCTGTTTGGAGACACATGTTAAACTGTATAACGATGGCAAGTGGAAAAATTGGCAGTTCTTCATTTAAGCTGTTAAAGGAACCGTATTGATCAATCTCTTTTCTAGTCAGCACAAAGTAAGCCTGAATTCAGAATCATTATTCATGACCAGCCAACGATTTGCTGTCACAGGATGTCTCTTACCTGCAAAGCTGTGGGCCATGTGTGGGTAGGGAAGGGGACAAACATTGCATTAAATTGCTATCTAAGAGAGGTTGGGCTTAACAGCACTAGATTGACGTCTAATAGCGATTATTCAGATGAACATGCTAGCTCCTGGCAAGACCTACCGACCTGTTGATCTAAAGAAAATCTACCTACACTGAACATTTTCTGTCCACACTTTTTAAAGCCAATAGTTCAGGAGTGATGCACAAATATATGCATGCATTTGTAAAGGTTTTTTTATCTATTTAATCCCAAAGTTAGCTGTATATTTGGCAATTTTTTTGTCATTCACTGAGCTTTGATATTGTACACTTTTTAAAGTCTGATTTGTATATGAAGTGACATTAACACATATAAAAACTAGAACTAGAATACAGCATGTGAATAGATGAGATATTAGAGGAGTTACAATGTTTCAACCCCTTTTTAACCGATAGTAATCAAGACTCCAGACTTAATGTTAAAGGAATAGTTTAACATTTTGAAAACATAGCTTATTTGCTTTCCTGCTGAGGGAAGGATGAAAAGATAAATAGCACTCTCATATCTGTTGGCAAGGTAGAGCCAAGGTATGGTTAGTTTAGCTTAGAATAATCACCCAAGCAATCTTAATTTTGCCTTTAAATTGCTAAATACGCTACTTAAAAGCTATGAGAAGGCAATGGCTCAACACCGGAATACTGTATCTAACCATGCTGTGGAGAAACTGTGAGTGTTTGGAAAACACTGAACGTACAGATCAAAGGCAGAGAAGTGGATTATGCTGCAGGAGTGGTTTGAGAAGTCCATATGGATATTTTGACTGCTGACTACAGCTGTCGTATACCATGAATGAGCAAGCTACAAGCCTTTAGAGCCACCTTTCAAGCCTTCAGGTATTATGGCTGCCACATCACAGTAATTGGGCAATAATCTGCTTCAATATACGTTGAATCACTTTGAAAGGTGGGTTTTCTTTCAAATGGATACAACAAGTTGGGTACTAATAAATGCTGAAGTGAATTTTGAAATTTTTATTCCCATTTAAGGTACAGAAGGATCTCTATGTTGCTAGGAATGCATCAACATGAAGTCCTATGCAGTACAAACCAGGCACATTTAGCAAGGAGGAGATGAAAAGAAAGAAGCAAAATATTGTTAATGTCAAATATGGCTTCCTGGACAGAGTCATCCTGCTGGGTCTGCTTCTGATGACAGTCAAACCGGTCATCCATTTAAGGAAAGCTTTTTATCCACCGAAAAGACTGATCTCTGTGTGAGAAATGGATTAACATGAAGTATAGTGTAGATCAAGCCAAGAACATTCGGGAAGGGGGAGAGGGAATGTTTGAAAGAACTTTTCATTAATGTCAGATTTGATTCTCTGGATAGAGTCACTCTGCTGGATCTGCTCCTGATGGTAGGTCAAACTAAGAGTCAGCTGGCAAAAGGGAGACACATATTGGTTGTAGCTTCTAAAATGACTCAACATTTATTATAAAAGATTCATTAAAGAATTGTAAGAGTTAACATACATACAATGTTTATGGTTGGGACTTGGACACTTCTCTCAAAAAAGACAAGACACATTTACATTGGGAAGAGGAAACAAAAACACTCTGGACAGACGAGAAACCCATTTTATGGTCTGAGGAATTCTGACGAGGTTCCTGCTGTTTACACTGATGAGAGGAATAAATAATGGAGAAAATCCCATGATTTCATAGATCATGCAGTGAATCAAAAGTATATGTTTTCGCTGATGGTATGGGGTGGGTTTTCATGACAAATTGAACCCATTGATAAAAGTAAAGCAATGCCTGAATGCCACAGGATATCCTAACATTATTGCCAGTCAGGTGCAGTTCTTCATGTCAGGAGTGCACAGGGAAAACAATGTCCAACATTCATTCCAGAAACATGAAAACGAATTAAGATTCAGGAGGAGTGTTGTCCGAAGTTCATTGTGGATCTTCAACCAATCTTGAGGTTTGGCTAAAAACAAGGTCAACCAGTGTTGATTTATATCAATATTGTTCCTACAATATTCAATAGTCATTCCTAACTCTTCATTTGGAGAGTCAACCCCCATGATGCCATTAAGTCAACCATACAGGACCTCAGCAATGGATAATCAGTTACTGTGAGTAAGGATCTTTTCTCTTTTCCCCTTGGGAGGTGAGGCTTTCAAATGCAAAACTTTAAAGAAACTAAATTATTTCAATTTCCTCTTCTAGCCTTTCAAACTCAGTTTGCAATTTTTTTAAATACACTGCTGACAGTAGTAGGCTCGGCAAGGCTACACAAACAGGAAATGACATTGAACTGTCGCCAGGGACTTGGGTTCTGTCCAGTCACAAACAAGAAGTGTTTTCTGTAATCTAAAATGTTGTTGTGTTTTGTGAAATGTCAGTGTTTTGGAAATGTTGTTGTGTTTTGACCCTCAGGGCCTCCGTAGTATATTATTAAGGTGTAATGATCGCTACTTATTACACTTCACAGAAGAAATTATGATAGAGTAAGTGAAAATGTTCAGTTATTCCAAATATCTGTGGAATATATGACAAATTCTGGCTTCTGAGGAAGTGGGAAATACAATTTGAGCAATAACTGTGGTCCTCCCTGAGAAAGAGCCAATTGGAGCCAAACAATGAGAAGCTGAACTGCCTGTTGGCAGCAAAGTATATGATTGAAAATGTTTATTTTGTACGTACTAACAGTAGATTCTCCAGGATAGTGAGGTGCAGGAAAAAAAATCTACCCCTGCGCTAATTGACACTTCACCCACAGGGCCAGAGCACAGAGACTGATGGGGACAATAAGCAAGGACCCTGATAATGGAAAAATAAATGTTTCCCAGCATCAAACAACAGCCTGTGAGAAAATTAGCATAAGAGGCGACAATCTCCACAAGCTGTCACCATGCTACACAAAACCCTAATGACCAAATAAGGAGAAGCATGACTAAGCTCACTTTAAAACAATAAGAGTGACACATACTGTGGAATGTGGTTGATAAGAAAAAAGGTCAGTGTATGTAAATGTGTTCCAGAGACAACATTTTATTACTACTGTTCCTACTTTACAGATTAATGGTTTGGAGCTTGTTAAACTGTGCATGTAAATGTGAATGGCCTTACTAACCCACTGCTGTGGGTTCGTCTAAAGCTGTTATAAGCAGTTAGCAGGTCACCATGCCTTCCACAATAGAAATGTAATGATGCTCGAAGATTTTGTCACCACACCAGAACTGAGTGGGAGGTCTCATGCTGGTGGCCCTGCTTAGAGTCATTTTGTTACTTTAACTTCAGTGCTTTACAGAAGAAAATAGTGTACCTTCACAGCACTCCACTATTTGTGAGGGTAGTTGAAGGCTAGCGGTAACACTTTACATTCAAGCAGAAAAAAACCCAAAACAATAATAATGTTTTGGTTTTATTTTTTTAGTCTTTCGTATAGTAAAACAAATGAAACATTGGTCAATGACATATCTCTTTTTGGTCCACAACAATACAACCTCCCCACTACATAATGTTACAGCTTGTATAGGGGAGAACCAAGAACACAAATCAATACTTGCAGACACATGGTGTACATAATAGTATGTTTCAATACAATGAAAAAATAAAAATACAGAAAAAGTAATTGTGAAACAAAACAGTTACTCAACAAAACTAACTTGTATTTGACTCAGACCCCCACCACCCGCACCAACCCTTCACCCTCACTATACTTTAAAGCTGTTGATGCATACTTTTTATTCAAATGTGGATACAGTAGTATTTACTGTAGCTTCTTCTTCTCCTTGTAAATTATTTCAACCCACCCCCAGAATTTACAATGACAGACTCTTCTGTGTCAGAGGGTAGTAAAGTATGGGGTCCACTCAGTCATCACAGCTATACCCACTGGGACAAACAACCAACAGGATCGTTACATGCAGAATTCTGCAGATACATTTTACACGTACACAGAAAAACACCAACAAATGGATGTGGAGCAGAATTAGGCAGATACCCACTGATAATTAACATTAAAAAAAGAGCACCTCTATTTTTTAATCACCTTAAATCCAGCCCCTTAGACACCGTCCATTCCAAAGCCCTCCAAACCCAAGAGCTGAGCACAGAAAAGAGTCCCATATGTCGGGTGGTGCTGTGACTAACTGCCCCCTGTCAGACACACTCTGAACTGCCTCACAACAACGCTGGTTTCCAAACACCAATCAGAGTAAACCAAATTATAACACAATGCAAAGAAACCTACTTGGAACACTAGAAACAAGAAACCAAAAGCCAACGTAGATTAGAATGATATTTTACCCTAAACTAAGATTGTGATTATCTCTCTACTGTGAGAGATAGGAAGCAAAGACAGATCCCAACCAAGTACAGGCTGAGTGCCTACCAACTGGCAATCGAAAAAGGAAGACACCAAAAATAATGGAAACCAAATGAAAACAGAATATGTTGTCATTCTTTGACAGGTGAGACAGAGATGCACTTCCTTCTACAGTGTACAACATTCACTAACATAAGGAATGTTTACTTTAATAAATTCAACTCTGTAATCTCAGTTTCTAAGAGCTAAATGAGCTTGGTGAGGTTATTTAACTGATACAACCTATAGTTTAGGCTTTTTTGAGGGGAAGTTTCGCAGATTTCACTCTGTCTCTGAGCTCCACACAGACCATGTTGCTTCTCCGCTCTGATTGGTGGATCACATTGAGCTATTTTTGGCTGGTTAGACCTGTCTGTTCGTGTGATGTTGATTTGTTTGTTCCTCTGTTCTGATTGGTAAACTGATAAATTCAAAGTTTGAGCTATTTCAGCTTTAATTCTGAATCACTGTCTGTCTGTATCTGTCAGTCTCTCAGTCTCTGCCTTACCGCCTGTCTCTGCCTTACTGCCTGTTTCTCTGGCTGTGTCTCTGTATGTCTATCAGTCTGACTCTCTCTGTGATTGTCTGTCTCTCTTTACTATTAATACTAATTTACCTCTCACAGTCTCAGGCAAAAACACTAATGTCCCTACTTTTGAAACTGTGATTTTTAACTTTATCTACACAAGTTATACATGAAACTGTTCATCAATACCTTCTGGTGCTGATGGTGAGGCCATTTTGCTGACATGACCTACTGTTTAAGCTTTTTTGTGTTTTCTTTGATGGGAACTTTTAGAGGGTTCTTTCTGTCTGAGAATTTTCAGACTACAGAGTTCCACACAGGTGATGCTGATTAGCTAACTGAACCTCCATCCCTGGGTTCCTCTGTTCTGATTAGTGGATTGTTGATCTGTGTTTGGGACTTAAGATCTCTGTCCTATTTAACTGTTAATACATTCAAACCTTGAGCTGATTCAGGTTTACTTAACAATTAAAATCTAACTCTTATTTCTCTGACTGTCTGTCTGTCTCTCTGACTGCCTGCCTGCCTGTCTCTGCATGTCTATCAGTCTGACTCTCTCTGTTTGTCTGTCTTTCCCCTTCAACAAACTCACTTTGTACTTCTTCAAATATAAAAATATTCAGCTATTTTCTGCCTTATACTCAGAATTCTCTATTTCTGAGAATTCTGATGTTGATTAATCACACACACACTCACTGTATTTTCTATTTTTGTGGAGACTTCTACACACACACTAACTAGTATCTTGCTATCTTTGTGGGGATTTGTACTGCTTTTTTCAACAACTTATTACAATAGGCGTGAAAACCATTGGTAATATTACACAAACTTCCACACAAAGTATTTCAGCTCTTAGCTTCCTCAGGCAACGCAGTTCAGCTGCCATTTCTGGCAATTCATTTCACATTTTTGCATTTTCAGCAATGCTTTGCAATTTATTATTCTTCTGTATGTTTTTCTGCATACTTTAGCTACCGAAACAATTCAAATGTAAAAACGTTAAGCCCTTTAAGGCATTTATGGTTCTATTCAACCTTTCAACTTAACATTTTAAACTCCCAATTCTGCCACTTATATGTTTTTGCTTCCAGGTGTTTGAGCAGTCTAGTGTAATACATTCTAAGCTTTCACAATTTTTCAGGCATTTCTGATTTCAGACATTTCAGCAATGCTTTCAATGATTTATTTCAGCTTTCAGCATTCACATGCATTTTCTGCAGGAAATGCAATGTTTCTAGTTATTATTATGATCCTACCCTATTAATCTGTATATATTTTAACAAAACAATTCTTCTGTCTATGTATGTTTTTATTTTGCAAATGCTTTGGCAATATTCACATATGTTTCCCATGCCAAAAAAGCCCAATTGAATTGAATTGAACTGAAGTGAATTGAGAGAGAGAGCGAGAGACAGGACAGAGAAATTACAGGAAAGACTTGGGAATGCAGACAAACTGTCACAGCTGTAAAGGTTCTGACATTTTCTCTTTATTAGTTTTCCAAATTGAGCCTTGATGCTAGAGGTAGTGAGAAGGAGCAACAGTGCCAGGAGCTGGAAGAAAGCAAGATACAGGGGCATCTTAAGTACACATGATGATATTAAAGGGTAAAAAGGTATTGTACAACGCAGCACTGATTTTGCTTTTTTCCTATTTAGATAAAACCCAATACAATGTTAGAAAAAGAAAGAACTCAGGGAAAGAACTGCCAAGGTGGTACATATTGGTAGAAGTAAATATTTCGCAATTTTTAATCTGCTATGCAAGCATAGGGGTAGATAACCAGGTTTTTTTAATTCTTCCCTTTATTATTCAGGTTGGGGGATCCCAGTAGCTCATCTGATGATGTGTCAAGGCTGAGTCCTTACTTCAGCGGCCTCAGTTCTAATCTTGCCCAGGCCCTTTGCTGCACGTCATACCCTCTCGCTCACCTGGCTTTCCTGTCTCTCTATCACTACCACTAACAAATAAAGCAGAAATCCCAAAAACCTAATAATATTAATAAAACCCCAAATGATTCATCATTCAGGTGAGTGTGAGAGTTCATGAGAAAAATCAAAACTCTTCTAAATGTTTTTTGAATTGTCTTTGTGTATGACATGCTATGATAAAAATCTTTCCTTGCTTTACAGGTGAGTCCCAGGTGATTTGACCTCTGTCATTTACACCATGTTTTCACAAATGACAGTTGTTAAGGTCACACAAGTCAGTAAAGTCACATGGCCATCCTGTGAGGACAAATTAAGGGGTATCAGGAGGGTAATTAAAGTTGCTGATAAGCAGTGGTTGAATGTAATTACATTAACTCAAGTACTGTACTTAAGTTCCATTTTGAGGTACTTTACTTGAGTATTTCCATTGTATGCTGCTTTATGCTTCTACTCCACTATATGTTGGAAGCAAATTTTGTACTTTTTGCTCTACTATATTTACTTGACAAAATTAGTTACTAGTTACTTTGAAGATTCAGATTATTAATACATATATCCTGTAAGCTCCACCTTTATCAGCTGCAACATTAACATCACTAATTAGAATCCAGTAATCAAGATATAATATGTATTATTCTGAAAGGGCCATCTGCATAGGCTAATGAGTACTTTTACTTTTGGTACTTAAAGTATGTTTTAATGTCAATACCTATGTGCTTTTACTTTAGTAAGATGTTGAAAGCAGGACCTTTACGTGTAACAGGGTATTTCTATGCTGTGGTATTGCTACTTTTATTTAAAGGTAGATTGATTAGAATTTGTCAACATTCAAAGTTGGCCCCTCCTCCCTGGCTCATCGACACAAGAAGCACACGCCCAATGCTGTATGTGACAAAAAATTGTTGACACTGCCAACACTAATGTTAGCTATCCTCAGCTATATAGCAGCTCATTACAGACACTAACATTCAGTTTCCAACGATCAATTTACTGTTTGGGACTGCCGCGGTAACCGGTGTGGCTTGTGTGTTAAGCTCAAACTCAGCACTACTGATTTCAAGGGTTATTTTCTCCAAATGTAAAGTTATTTGCATTGGTTGATAGTAGGACTTAGTGTGTATGTGCACTGCTTGTATGTAACTTACACTGCTAGCTACTATTTTTGGAATGTTATATTTGTTGTAATGAAAAGCCGAATACTTTAGCAAGCTAACTAAGATAACTGCCAGTACCTACCTGTTCAACAGAAAACAAGCCTCTCGGCATTGATCTTCATCCCCATCCTCTCTTTCAGTGCTCGCCAGCTGTTGAAAGCCAACCACAGATTAATTGGTTTTGGAACGAGCTTTGACCACTTGGCTTTTCTCCTCGCTATATTTGTGTGTGCCATTTTCGTAGCTGTGTCACACCCTTTGTGCTGTTATTTCTGTGCCCAGAAACATCCCGAACACAGCAAAATAAGAAAATGCAGGCAGAGGGCAGGGTCTCTGCAGCTACAGACACCACCAGACACTTCTAGTAGGTCATAAGTGATGATTGAGAGGAATTATTTTTGGAAGAATCTATTCATTATGTCTTCATCAAATCCTACTCATTCTGCCTTTAAGTAAAAGATCTGAGTACTTCTTCGACCACTGCTGATACGTAGTGTTGCCATCTCCCCCTTGATTCAGGGAAGGTTGTTCTAGCTTCCAACAGCATCATCTCATGGACTTGTTTCACGCAGTACCATTCAACAAAAGAGCCTTAACTGAATCATCTACTCTTCAGGGCCTCCATTGTGCAGCTGCACATGAACATATTTTAGGCCAGAGTTAAGTGGTGGTAATGTTGTCAGGTGATGTAATGTAAGATGGCCTATCGTTGCCACTTTCCCTCTGTGATGACAGTGCTGAATATCCTAGACCTGGATGACTCAAGATCTTTACATAGTATGTATTCTTAGACATGGTCATGTCATGTTATACTTTAACACATTTAAATATCAACCATTTGGAATATTTAATGCATTTTGGCTCATAAGATATTCCCAAAGTATCTTATGACAAAAAGAAGTGTGGCATACATGCAACTTTAATTCAGTGGCAGACGCATACGGATATTTAAAATTCATGAGCTGGCCAGGTTGTTAACAAATGTTCAGCAATGGGTTTCACGATTTTAAATAAAAAATGACACAAATACTTTTCCGTTAATGTTTAAAAAGGGGAAACCTTTCATCCTATTCTATGGCTATGCTGGAAGCTTTTCAACACTTCTTATCATCCACTGTGCATTTCTAATTTATCCACAGGAAAGATAAAAATATTAATCTACATTATTTATAAGGACCCAGAAATTCAAGTGCAGGAATAGCACTTGTCCTTTAAAGAATCTTGCTGCGGGTTCATTTTTGTTCCAGTACATAGCATTTGCCAACATGACAAACACTCCTGATTGTCTTGATTATTTAAAACAATTAGAGGGCACAAACAAATCTGCAATAAACCTGGCCAATGAAGAGGCTGTTAGCCCATCACTATTGCATGATGAGGTTTACAATGATGGTAAATGAAGTATTACACATTTTACAGTTGATAATAAATTAGTCCATGGGTGTTATAGGCAAATAATATACAGGAAAAAAGCTAATAAAAGTACTTAAAAGTAGCTTAATAAATAAATAAAAATGTATTTTTTTTGTTTATTACCATAAGCACACATAAAATGCATTCATCTACAAAGAAAGCATGCAATGCATTGATTCTTTTCAAGGACAAATAATCAAGATTCCTTTTTTTATTCAAAAGACCATCTCAGTACTGTACATTCCACAAAATGACATCTCTACTGACAACTCCTGAATCATTACTTAGAGGCAAAAAAGGAAAATAGAAAACAAAAAATAAAATGAAAGGATTTCATTAGTATCAAGAGTGATTTGACCTTACTGAAAATTAATATGAACAAAACAGATACAGGCAACACAAAGATAAACCTTATATACTATAGGTAGTCAACACCATGGATCAGTAAGGGCAGCAGCTGTCACATTATTTATAATTCTTCCATTTAATATATCTTATACATATGCTACAACATTTCACAACAACACAGTGTATAGTCACAGTATGCACAACAATTATATTCTCATAATACCTCAAATAGAAATACTGTGTGTATTGCTGACCAACAAAGCTTGAGCTACACTATGTTGTTCCATTAATCAGTGTACTGTTAGGGTTTAACCATTTCTTGTGCTTCATGATGCTTGAAATCTTACCAAAATGTGATTCAAAACATGAGAGAAATGTTCCATATCAAAATCATGTCTGCCAACTGTATATCAACAATCCAAATTTAAACGACTGTTATATTACACATTTTCTTCTATTCACCTCAGGTGAATGCATTCAATCTCCTCTGTTACAGGCATGGAGGCGGTCCTCATATCCATCTCATCCACAGTCTTATTGGGCGCATATGTTGACCTCCAGTGCAGCAGTACAATCTTCTTCAGGTACTTAACTGTGTTGTTCTTGACACTGACAAAACACAAGGTATTGATCATGCTGTTGCTCATGGCAATGCACTCAATGATGTAGAAGGCCACCAGTGAGTTCTTCTGGCGGGAGATGAGGGTTGGATGGAAATCTCGCAAGATGGTGAAGCCATAGTATGGTGCCCAGCACAAGATGTATGCTGTCAAGATCCCAATTAGGACCATCACTGTCTTACGGCGACAACGCAACCTCTTCCTAATCTGTTCCGTCTGGAAACCTGGGACATTCTTGAACCAGAGCTCGCGGGAAATTCGGGCATAACACATTGCCATGATGATCACAGGCCCAACAAACTCCACAGCAAAAACAAACAGGAAATAGGATCTGTAGTACGCCTGCTGGTCCACAGGCCAGATCTGGGCACAGAAGACTTTGTGAGTGGTTGGAGTGGAGCCGCCATGAGGGTATATGGTCTCAGAGGCAAAGTAGGCAGAGGGAATTGATATCAGAATGGGAACAATCCAGACTCCTGTTATCAGGCAGTAGGCGGTTTGATACTTCATACGAGGCCTCAGAGGATAGACAATAGCCATGTACCTATAAAAACACAGACATGTTGTTGCATTGAGGAGGTAGGGAATAAATCTGTAATACAACAACCCTTTTTAGCAGTCTGACTACTGTGTGAACTCAATAGATTGGGCAAATGGCTCTCAGTCACTCATGGAAGATTAAAGTTCAATACATAGTGCTACATTATTCAGTGAACTGAATTTTTCATATTTTTAGAAGATAATTTTTTATGTAGTTAAAAAGTATAGAGGCTTTTTGCCACTTAAGGCACAATCTCTAATCCATCTGTAAATGTAAAATAATGTTATCAGTTGCTTTTAATGAACTAACATAAAAATACAAGTTATTCACATCTGATAGAATTGTAAGAGTTTACATCTATATTTTTCATGAACAGTCCTTTATAAATTATATACTATATATTATATATAAAGACAAGAAATACCTATCAACCTCTTCATATGGTGGATACACTTCATACGTAATTCATAGGGTCAAACAAATCAATTAGATCAGGCTGGATTAAAGGGAAATATGTATAGAATCATGTGCAAGACACTTAGAATATTGCCATGCAGCCATTTAAAAACATTAGATACTGTAATACAGTGTAGAAAAGGTTTCTCTTTGGATGTTAAAGCAACTTAAAAAATGGGTTCCTTTTAGGAAACATGCATATTCACTGTCTTTTTGGGGGTGATGTACACCAAAAATACACCTACCAATGACGTAGTGAAGCTGTCTTATATACTTGATATCTGGTTTGTTTAACTCTTACTTAAATAGAAATGTAAAAGCAGCAATTTGGAATTCTCAGTGGATCAAACATCATACACAGCAACCTCTTAATTTAATTCCCATTGATATACTGTACTGATAGCAAACGATCTTGAGCTAAATATTTACAAATAAGTAATGGTTAATTTGTTGACAAAGCAATAGATTCCCTTTAATTGTGTCAGTTATTAGTTCAATTTAATTGATCTATCTAGATTAACAATTAAATCAAATTACTGTTTTTTTTAATATCACATATTTATTTTCTAACATTGTTATCCTATTCAGTTCCATGTCACATTTCAGTTTTATACTGCAGCATTACAATTTACACTGCCTCAGAATATACTTAAGATCTAAATATGCAGCCTGTGTGCTACATTCAAATACAGAGCACCACCCACAAAAAAGTAAATGATCATCCGTTAGCTTGGCAGCAGGCGTCTGGATCCCCCTTACATGCTCTCTGTAGGCTGTTGCTTTTAACACTAGTAAGCTTACACAATGATAGAAGAATTATAGACTGAATAATCATTTATAATAATTACTTTGGTACACTAAAAATTGACTATCCATCCTCATCAACACGCCTCACAGGGCATCTTCAACCTTAAATATTCTTATTTGTGACTCAGTGGGTGTTGTGTGTACTTATGCACATACTGTATATAGGTATCTCCTGAAAATATATCAATTTTATTAAATAAAGATAGGAGGTGTTTATCAAGAAGAGTTAATCCTTCCTCTAACTGTGGATTTTTGAAACATATTTGGATTAGTTACTTGTTGAGTCAGAACAGTACTCAAGGTACTGCTCAAACTGACAAAAAAGGAAGCAGAAAAAATAACCCCTCCACAAACACAAGATAAAGTGATTATCCAACCCTGTCTCCTCTGAATTATGTTCATGAAATTAATATGCAATGTGAGTTTATGTTCAGTGGCAATGCCAGAGGTTGTCTGATATGTATGTAGCACAAGGAACAGTAAGGGAGTAGAGGTGGTGGAGGTTTCATTCTGGAGATCTCAGTTCACTAGAAGTCAGTGTTTCCATTTGGAAAACTTAATTTTTTACCAACAAAATGGGGGGATTAGAGCCTCACTTAAACAGTCATAGCTTTATTGCATTGTATAAAAGTGCTCAATCATGCCAAAAGGCAGGCAAAAATCAATAGGAACCATTTGAGTCACTCAGACTTTCGTCAATGCTTACAGAACCTTGGTTTTAGGGCCTTTAAAATCCAAGACACATGTGCAGGCAATTAATCAATCAGTTAGAGAGAGGAAGTGCTACTATAGACTATGCTGTGAAAATATATGTTATGGGTAATATAGTCCATATAGTGCCGATCTGTGCCTCTCCCAAAGCAATCATGGTCTTTAGCGTGATTTATCAAGCTTTGCGACTCCCAGGGTCATTTTCATTCTATGTGAATATTGGGTTCACAGTTTCACTTGTCAGAGTAGGAAAAGCAAAAGTGTTACTAATAACATTAGTAATGGCTCTGTTGTATTAAAGTGTCCCAGTAAGCCATGACAGTGTGACAGTGAGCCAGCATGCAGAATACCAGAACCCTGAAACAGAAGCAGCTAGATGAAATCCAGCCATCATTAATTTTATTATTTACAATTCTGATTTTCCTACTGTGACATGTCAAAATACCTTCTATGAAAAAGGCCAATTAAACGTGTGTATCTGTGCTGTTACTTCTGCACATGCTCAATGAATACAAAATAAATAACTTTCTCTCGCTACATGACTGTTTTTTGAGGATTTTTTGCCCATTGTTTTGACTTGTTTTTCCCTACCTACACACTGAACATATAGTAATATTTTAGCACAGTATCCCATCCCCTTAAAGTATTCTTCTAACCATGATGTTAATATTTAGCACACACATTTGCTGAAATGCTTACTAATGCATCTGGGTTTCCATCCCTTCTCCTACTAACATTTACTGTTAGTTTTATTCAACACTTCAGATAACCTTGATCTTTCCCTAACCTACTACTTTAAACTACTTTAAGATGAATGTAAATAAAAGTACTGCTTTTGAGTCTTTTTCATACCAATGGAGGTGCCAAAAAGCTCATATGGGTCGGCCCAACCTCAGTTTTATTAAATACTACTGAATAATGGAATTTTTTTTGTATGTAAAAGGTATGATTTCTTACTCAACCCATCAATTTTTGACGCACTTTTGAAGTATATTTCAGCGTGTGCCAGAGGAGGACTAAATAGATAATGTAGCTGGCACAGATGGATGAGGATATACAGACGGACTCATCATTAGAGGATCTACCTGTTGCATGCTAAACAGAGTAGCAAGAGAAGTGTTTTCTGATGAGCTTTTCAGGCTAATTAACAATCAAAAATTAATCAAATCGGTGGCTAATTCAATTGAACACATGTGCAAGCTCACAGACCCACAGAATATGAAAGAAATAACAGATTCACCTGTCAACTGCAATGGCAAGCAAGGCGTTTGTGGACACGTAGAGTGATACAGTCCGGAGATAGTTGACAGAGGCACACAGCACCAATCCGTGAGCCCAGGAAAGCTGTTTCACCACATAGTAGTCCACCAGGAATGGGCAGCACACCACTGCCACAATGAAGTCTGAGATGGCCAGGTTGGCAATGAGCAGGTTGGTGAGGTTCCGGAGCTTTTTGTAGCGTGTCAACGTGGCAATGAAAATGAAGTTTCCCAACCCACAGACAAGCATGATGCAGACAAGCACCACGCAAATAACAATGGTGGCCACAAAGAAGGCCTGGCCCTGCGTGGTGTCTGGGATCTCATCAGGAGAGATGCCATAGTCCATATCATAGTTGTCCATGTAATGATCCAACTTGCCTGCTGGGAGACTCTCCTGCATCTCTGTATAAGCTACTATCTTGTGGCTGATATTGGAGTCCCCCATGGTTTAGCACACACTCTTATTTTGGTTTATTTGAGAACAATTTGATTCAGGAAATTAGGTGAAAAATTATGATGCATTTTGGTGCATGGTGCCAATAATTTCTTGAAACTAGTTTAATTATTTAGTTGTTTGTGTGAAGATAAAAATTTGAACAGGCTGAATCTTCTTTGGAAACAGCAGCAAATCTTCACCTGGAACAGAAAGTTCCCATCTTAGCATTACTCATGCAGGGTCAGGATTCATGGTAACAAGATATGATCGAAACAAATTACATGATCTTAGCGCTTCAGGCGTAATCATGCTGGCATGTGTGACATTTTATGATTTTTTATGAAAAATGTTTGTGGGTGTGGTAGTTATATCTAACAAAGGCCTTTATGTAATTTACTTGGACCATGTCACCTTACAGCAAGTCAATGTCACAGACTAGGCTCAGCGTGATGACAGGGCATTTAGTTTGCTGCAGAAGTGTTCACTTAAATCCCCCTGCATGCATATGAGGTAAGGCAAAACTATAACATAAAACCAACTGCAATAAAAAAAAAAAAACATTTAACCAGATTATACTAGATTTGTATTAATACAGTAGCACTGGGTAATAAACATGGCTGCACAGTGCACTCCTATTATGTAAGAGAGATAAAAAGAGAGATGATGATTTGACCCGTGATCTCAAATAGCCAGGTTTTACAATCATGACTTATGTGATCTCCACTGAGGTAATTATAGGTTTAAAAAAATAAATGAGAAGTTATTGCTTGAGGAGATCACTAATGGTCTATTTTTAGTGCAATGCCATGCAAAACATTTTTGCATATAAATGCATTTTGAATTAGGACTCCGATGTAGTTAATAAAACCAAACTTGTAGATTAACCTGCAGGGGGTCTCAGTTGGAGTATTAAGCTCTTATAGATCATCTGGAGGGGGATTACAGACCATGATTTTAAATCAATAGAGTAAAAAAACACACTAAAAGGTCATATTTAAGGTGAGAGAGAGGCGCTATTTCTAATGAGTCTCCAGTGATAAAACCCAGTAAGGGAAAACAAATGTTAAACATTTAAGGCACTTACCAGCACACGTTGCAGAAGCTTCCACGACTTTTCTTAGCTAAATAATGAAACTATTAATTGCCCGCTCTGTGTCAGGTGTGAAATCGATCCGCAGTCCCGTATTACTGCACAATCACAGAAGACAGAAGGTCGCTCCATCAGCCTCTCCGAAGATTGATTGTATCCTCTGCCAGTACGCCCGTTCTCCAGCGGAGGCTTATTTGAAAGGGGGAAACAAAGTTGCGTCTGTTTCTCTTGTGCCTCAAGTGAGATATCCGACGATGACGCGCGGATGAGACTCCACATCGCAGGTCTTTCAAGAGGCGTGAGAGGCAGGAGCGCGTGTATGCGCGAGCACGTCTTGGGGTTGTAAGCGATTCATGTTCCCTAGCTTAATGGATGTCATAAATACATAGTGTACACAAGCTTATTGCATTAAACATTAAATAGTATGTTAACCACCATTTCTCACAAGACTGGATGAGAGAAGATGAGATTTTCAAAATATCACCATTCACAATGTGCCTCTCCTTTCAACTTAAAGCCCCATGTTTATCACTTGGCACTTGCTTTACATCACAGGTGATACATTCTTGACTGAATCCCACTGATAATGTGGGACAACATCTTAAACCATCAGTAGGGCATTGCACTTAAGCCTACACCATTTATAAGGGTCACCTGGCAAACCCGCCTTAGCCTACTATCTGCTCTCTGGTTTCATACAGTAATGTCAAGTCACAGGACATCTTAATTTAAATTAATAACGCATGTTTAAACTGAGATTGAAAATACTGGTTTTAAATAATCCCTACAAATGGGATAGTTACTTTGGCCACCTGGGGCTAGCGAAAAAAAATACTGACATACTCCTGGAGGCCAGGAACATAGAAAAGAGAGATCTCCGGAAATTACAATAATGATCTTCCCCTTCACACCTATCCACAGCAGCTAATGACTTACTCGCCACCCACTGCATTGCTTTTGTTGTCATTTTTCAAAATACCCATAGCTGCAAGGCAAATTTTGCCATCATTTGCATAAAGTTGACCCTTCCTTTTTTCTTCTGGTCAGTCCCTCATTGCCTGGAATCCCACAATGCCTGCAAAGCGATTTGCTCATGTCCCAGAGAAAATCAATGGGGGCGAACTCTGCGTGATTCCATGCTCATTGGGTCTTCATTGTGCGAGCACACATTTTACTGAAGATAATGTATTTTGTGTCTCTGAATTCCTAGAGTTATACAACTCTATTTTGGTTATAAAATTAATTTTATAATTGTTGTATATTCCACATTCATTTGATGTAGCATCATAGGTAGCTGCTTTTTGGTATAGGGTTTGGTTTGGTATGTCCATTGTGGGCTACTGTAGAAACATTGTGGTGCAACATTGTGACCTCTGTCAAGAGGGACCTGCTCCCTCTGTATAATAAAAATGGCTTATTGTAAGGTAATGAAAACACAATTCTTATTTTCAGGTGAATACACACTAATTAAAACATGTGTGTAAATATTATATTCCATTTCTGCCAATAGCTCCTCCTAAATGTTGCACACTGTCATGGTTTTGTGTTTGTGTTCTGTTATTTCTTGATTCTGATTGTTAATAGTGATTCTGAATCTGATTATTTCCTGTTTTATTTTGGTAAGTGTTCTGCCTCATGTGTCTTGTGTGGTTTTAATTATTTACATCTTTGGTTGCTTTTCCTGCTTGTTTTGATTGTTTGCCATGCCCTAATTAGTTTCAGTTAGTCTTGATTAGGTGCCTTACGTTCTTGCCGTTTCACCCCTTGTTTATCATGTTTGGACTTTATACCTCAGTTTGTTGGACTATCTGTCTGTTATCTGTTATCCCTATTGAATTGTTGCCTCATTTTTACTGCTATCTGGTTTCTCCTTTCGAGTGCCTCACCATTCTGTAAGTCTTTGTACTTACTTATTAAATAGTTGTACTGAACCAGTTCTGCCTCTGCCTTCTGTGTCTGCAATTGGGTCCACTCCCTTGATTTCCCTGCTTGACACCTGAAACATGCTGGACCTTAACTCATAGGCTCTCAGATGATCTGTGTGAGACACCGTATTTAAAGGAATAGCTAACAAACTACAAATTGTAATTGAACAAAATATAATTCTTTAAAACACCTCAGCATATTCTATACACCATATAGGCAAAGGTGTAGAAAGCTGTCAGCACCATATCTTCATGGTCAACCATCCTGAACAGCAGATAAACTGGCAGTGACAGCAACACTGATGACTTTTTTGAATCAATTCCTTATTGTGATGGAAAGCTAGCGCTGCTGTTTTTATATCCCCTCTAACAATCATCTGTCAGTAGCAGTGAGATGGTTTTTTTGTGTTTTGAGTGCAGTGGACTGGCAGATGTGGTTAGTGCAGTTTAAATCAAAATCAATTTTATTGTCAATTTGGTTTACACATACAAGAATATGCTTTGGTAAATATAATAATAGATAACGAGAGACACAAGTACATCAACAGTCATGTCCTTCTGGCATCTGGCAGAGTGAACTTGCTTTTTTGCTAGAACTTGAATTTATCACCCCCTCACCCCCTTGCTCATAAGAGATGAGAGAACTGCTTTTGCATGTTCCTATTAGCTTTTATCACCCTCTAAATATAAGGGGCTACTTTCTCAGACTTGCTAGTGTCTGTCACTGTAGCCCAGGAGGCCTGACCAGCAGGATAAACACTAGGCTATCATTTCCAAATCTGGACGGCTCTCGAATCTCACCCAAGCTTCGGATTTACTGCCACTCGTAACCAATGAATATAGATCGAAAAAGAGGGCAGTGTGATCCTGGAGTTCTCTCCTCAACCATGGAGGATATGCACAAGACCTACAATCTATGGCCTCTGCGTGAGTGTGGACAGATTGTGAGGTAGTTTTTTGGTGACAATGTTATGGGGGAATAAGCAGCAGTCAAACAGAATCCATACATATATACAGTATATATGGGGTTTAAATCTGAACAGCGCCATGGTTTTGGTAAAATTATGGTTTTGCTGGGGATGCAGACTTTATGAGCGAGCATTTGTCCAAACGCTATCCGACCACACAGTCATTACGTACCATTCTAACTGGTGTTCACTTACTGTTAATTCATTCGGTCTTTACTGTATAACGTGAATGCAGTTGTGTGGCAGCAAGTTACTGAATATCCGGATGAGCTTATTTGCTTCTGTAGGACAAAAGATTGTACAAGGTACTTGTGGGAGCCCTTCTTGAATTCTCAATCACAGAAAAAAAAAACACATTACTAGTGAACTTCACTTAAATGCCACTACATATTCCTTCCTGGCTGTAGCGCCACAGTTCACAATGTGGAAAAGGATTTCAAACTAATTTCAAATTAATCTCAGAGACATTTGTTTGATAGAAAACAATGCAGTGATGTACACAATACAACAATTTGCAACATGTAAGTTCTATAGGTGAACAGTGTCCCAGTGCATGTTGTGAAAATGTCATATGGACAGTCTGAAGGATTTAGAAGTCATTCCACCACAAATCCAAGAGGACAGACAGATTTTTAAAGTACGAGTAGTGGCTCATACAGAGAACCCTGCATACACCTGGAGATTCTTTTCAAGCAGGATATGTGTGGTGTATGAGTGACATACTGTGCTGATATATTCACAGAAATCATAACATTGGGGAGAAATGGGTAAGAGTGTATGATTTGTCTGCTTTTTCTAAAATTTCCAACTTTTTATGTATGAATGTGTTTGTCGATTGCACTTTCAAAGATTTTTTTATTTTTATTTTTTACACTTGACAAACAATTTTCACATTTATCAGTTTTTTTCCCCCACACCTACTAGTTTAAAAGTAGGTACGAGTAGGTAAAGGTCCTCACATTTTAGGTGTTTTGTTTTCGGAAACTGTTCTGGGGACTCGCCGAGCGGAACTGGCGCTTGGGGAGCTCCCCCAAGGATTACATACCTTCATGGGCTTTTTTCTGTTTGCATTCCCACCACCAATAGGAACGCCGAAGTGATGCAAGCCGGCCAGTGGTTGGTTACAGACACACTTTATTGGTTAATAAAGTTACAGACACTTGATAAAGCCTGGACTTCACTGTCGGTCCATTTGTCCATGTTTTCTTCCATTCTTAAGACTACTGTTACGAGCTGTTGTTTACATGGCTAACATTTTACACAGACTTTGAAAAATTGCGGTTGGCATTGGCTCGTGTTCGATCAATCACCATACACCATACTCTTGGGCTGGGAGAGCACCTACTCTGAGGTAGGAGCTAAAAAAAGTCCCTCAAAACAGCATTCTAAGAACTATGATCATTCCCAATTCTTGCAGTGCAGACATAATAAAAGGGGGCCCTTCAACTGATGTAAAAACTATGAAAGAGTTCCTCATAAAACATTTATTTATCTATGGTTATATAGGAACCATAACTGATTGAATTAATGTGAATGAAAAGGATACATCTATTTCTTGGATGAAAAATGAGCAATATAACATTATTTTAACACCATTATGTTCATGAAGTTTTTGTAATTTCCATACTGCAGCTAATTATCACAGTCTGCCCTTGAGCCATGGGATTTGCTGGGGACAAAATATGCTCAAATTCTGATGTAAAGCCATTTGACATGTGTTTCATTCAGCCATTTTACAGACAGCTTGCTAGATCTGTCTAGTGGGACATTTTGACTGACCTTGTTCCACAGCCTGCAGAGAGCAAGTTGAAGAAAAAGCTCATCTGTTGTCCTCATTCTTCTATCACTCTATTCCCTAGAAGTACAGTTGTGTCGTAAGCTGGCAGCTAACGGCTGCTTGTACTAAGTTTCCAATTATCTTTTGCTATCTGGTTGAATCACCTGGTAAGAGGCATAATTACATTTACTACAGATACAATTAATTAAACTTACTATAATATCAACAGTCCTTTATAGCCAATAAGGCAATGATGTAACATGAATAGACTAGCATGTTATGGTGAATTCCTGTTATGATTTAGTTTAACTTCCCTCTGAGCCCTCATGTTTCCAGTTGTTTTTCTCCTGTCCTTGTGTCTCTTGTCTGTCCCCAGTTTGTCTTCCCTGTTTGTCATGTGCACACTCACATATGGGCGAGCACCGCTAGCGCCCTCATCCACACCTGCAACTCATTCAACAAGCTCCTGCTGCCTGCACACCTGAGACTCAGCCAATTAACAACCCACCTACCTTCCAGACAGACGGGTTGTCTGGAAACCTGTCTGGAGACCTCCCTATAAACCAATTCAAAACAAAAACCAGCCTTGTGAATAAACTTCTCCGAATATCACCCATCTCTAGCCTGAGCCTTGTTTTTAGGTCCAAAACCTTGATAGCCATTACAATTCTATGCATTTTCTTGACAGTAGGAGTGCTAACATGAGCTGTTGTAAAACGTGTTGCAAGGAAAGCTACTCAGTGTGCAAAGTTTATGCTAAACATCGTATGTAGTTTACTTAACTACTAATATGTAATGTAATGAAGTGCCGACTACACAAACATGATTTGATGTCAGATTCCACGGGCGACCAAACTTATCCTGCCACCAGATGGCTTGCAGCCACCGTATTCTCATTACTTGGTTCTTTGTCTTCAATAAATCAAATATAAAACTTCAACTCTGGATTTGTAGTTTATTTGCCGTGCAGAAAGCCACACAGCAACTCTTCGGCATGGTAGGGAATGCTTCGTTTTCTCTCTAGGCGGATGTGATGTTTTGTGGGCTTGCCCATAAATACAAGTGAAGCAACATTAGAGAAAAAAAAAAATAGCCTACAAAAAGCAATAATCACGACATAAATAATGTGTAGGGAAACTATTTAAAAATAGTCATAATAATGTTAATTACATTTAAGGATAGTAATAATAATGTTAATTACTATTAAGATGATTAGAAATGTTTTGGTATGTGTTCAGTGACTTTTTCTGTACCAGTACTGTGTGCAGTTTGTTAAAAAATACAATTTTGTGTGCCTAGGACTTTTTTTTTTGCAGTGGTATCGAAAGGGGTATCGAGTATTGTTGTTTTTTTTAAGCTAGTATTGTATCAAAGTTTAAATTAATTAAAAAATCTGTTGCAATACAAAAAAATTATATTCTGGTATTATGACAACAAGTACAAGCACAGACACACATGCTCGTCTTGTAAAATACACCAAACAATGAGCATATAATTCCGCTGCAAACCCCACTTACCGGCAGTTCCCCCTTTTTTAAGAGCGAAATCCCAATTATTATGTTATTTCTCCCAGCACGTTCTCCACTGTTGTATTAAATAATACAGCCATCCTCCCTCCCACCTCACAGCTGTCCTTTTAAAATTGGCAGGTTGAGCTCGAGCTGAACACAAACAAAGATCCTCGTGGATAGGAAACATGTCACTTGGACAGCTCATACTCAACCCCAAAAAAAAAAAATTGCTCTGCATGATCCACATGGGTTTTTTGAAAATGTATCTGGAAAAATCACATCCCTGGTGAATACATTACTGTAATATTGGGTGTAATGCTTTTAGGCTGAGGAAGTGCTACACAATTAGTACCCTTGTAAACATTAAACAACAGTTTTTTTCAGTGTAGTGTACATGTCAACATTTAATACTTCTGGCAGGAATAGTTCTCCACAGTCCACACAAATTGCACTGCACGAAATTTCCCTTCTGTCCAGTGGTGGGCCACTGTCCAATTTTCCATATCAAACAGGGATCTAGAAAGCAGCTGACTAAGAACCAAAATAATGGTGTGTGACAACCCAGTGCTTTCGCGGGCCAGCCAATTGTTTGTTTTTGTGGTTCTGCTTTGTCATCAACAGTGCGTCTTTTCTAATCTCTGCCACAAAGGCAACAATGAACCCTGGAAAACCCCAGGCTCACAGTATGCGCCACCACTGCCAGGGGGAGGTTTTGGGGGCTATTTCGCCACCAGTCAGTACTGTGCAGCGTTTAGTCTAGCATGAGACAGCCAAGGGTGAGCACCCGAGTTTTCACACAATAAAGGTGCGGAAGGGGACCAAGCACTCCGGGGATACCATCGACCCAGGGGAGAGAAGCCTAACATCATGTTCAAGACCAGCTACCGGCATGAGGTGCGCAAGGAAAAGTATGAGCGCTCAGATGTCTATGATGAGGAACCTGAAGACTCTGAAACCTCTGCGGGCATCTCAGCCATCCAGGGCTGGGAGAGCCTTCAGGAGCTCAACAGCCGCTTTGCCCGGTACATCAACAGGGCACGAGTCCTGGAGCAGCGCAATGCGGTGTTCCGCAAGCAGCTGGAGACGCTGCAGCGGATGGAAGAGGCCAGTGGCCTAGAGGAGGCCTTCACTGAGCAGATTGAAGTCAACAGGCAACGCATCCGAGAGCTGTCCTCTGACCGTGCCAAGCTGGAACGAGAGCTGCGAGATGCTTGCCGTATGCTGGATGAATTCACCAGCAAGTAAGAGAGTGGGCAGTGTTTGTTCTTATCTGTGTGTCAAAGGTCCAAATCCATTTTCAGAGTTGGAGTGATTAGAAATGAATGGAAATGTTCTCAGAATTAAGAACTGATTAAGAATCTTAACCATAAAAGGTGAAGATGATGGTTGAAAAAAATCAAAAAGCAGACAACTGATACTTCTCAGTAAAAATGGAACGCTATAAATGAATAGATAACATGTCAGAATAGATGCAATTTTCAAATAAATTTTCAAATTTACTTACCATAAGGTGATCATGCATTCTGAAAAATGAATGTATTCTGAATACTGTAACATGTTTGAACTCCATTACTAGACATCATAAAATAAGATAGTGTCTAAAAATTTAAGTGAAATAATGATACATTAAAGGTCAGTTCCCCCAAATCACAGAAACAAACACCAAAAAACGCAAAAACAACAAACAGATTTTCTCACTTACCGCTAGTAAAATCCATGCCTCCAGTATATATAATGGAGGTAAATGGAATTTAATTTATAATGCTCACATTAATTAACGTAAAGCAGCATTTGAAGATATTAAAAAAAATCAATCTGCAACATTTCTTTCCAGAAAGATTTTCCATGTTACTGTGGATAATCCACAGAACTCTGTCAACAGTTTTATTGTTTGTTTGGTAGAAAGTGGTTCCAGTGAAAACTGTTCACAATGACCTCTGTGAATTATCCAGAATAACCATTTTGTAACCAAAACGACAAATAAAATGGAAACTACCTGCAGAGAGTGGGCTTTTTTCTTTTTGGAATTTAGGTGAATCAACTCTTTAATTTCAACTATCAACTTTCTACTATCTGGTGTGAAGCTTCACTACATTATTGACGAGTTGAGAAGAATATTGACTGGTTGCATTGGCTCGTGAAGAGAGTTGGAGTTCACCATGTGTAGTTTCAAATTCCATCTCTAACATGTTAAAAACACAGAGGTGTTTCTTTCAAAAAAAAAAAAAAGAGTTTCTTAATCTGTCCTGTCTCACTGTCAACTCACAACACAAACATGCAATCAGACTCAAATAACACACAGATTATCCAAGGTTGCACTATGGATTACTGCAGTTTAATATCATAATGTCACATAGTACCTCCTACTGCTTTATATTAACACATAATTGAGATGTTTTATGTTACAGATATAGAAATGAATGTGATTATCAAGAACAGCTACGGGGCACACTGGAACAGTTAAACAAGGTACGGTATGGATGAAATTAAGCTTGTTTACACAATCACACATATGGAAATTGAACAGCTTTTTAATAAACCTGGATCAGAATTCTCCAACATTTAAACGTTGAAAAAACTGTGCAACAAGATACAGCATTAAAAAAAGATTTTAACTATTTTGGTTTTACTATATTTTAGACATATTGCTTGAAGAAATACAGTAGCTTTGCCCATTGAAAAGAGATTTAATTTGCAAGTGTGAAAAAGGGATTATATTGCTAAATATAAAAAGCCTATCAAATACAATTAATTTAGACTGAACATACCACAGAGAGGCTAACTGATTTTAGATTGCTAGTATGACAATGGGTTGAACACTGAAGAGCTTTCCGTGTTATTGTATCACTGAGGTATGTCACTTCAGTGTTCTTTGGCTTTTGTTGAACTCAATACACTTGACACTGTAACTTTCTCAGTTTTTTCCCTGAGTCCCCTATTGTTTTTTTGTCCTTCTCTTCTCTTCTCTCCTCTTGCAGGAAGCTGACAGTGCTTTGCTGAGAAACCTGGAGTACCAGATCCAGTCACAGTTCCTGCAGGACGACATCAGCTCCACAAGAGATAGACACAAGAAGGTCAGTAGCGTTAATGGTGAATGATCAAAATGAACTAAACTAAAAAGGAAACTAACTTATTGTGCAACTACAAGGTCTCAAACAACTCTCTCCAAGTCTCTTAATAATCACACAATAATTGGATAGGCACCCATTAAGATCTCAATGAGATCTCACCATTGACATGTTCCAAATTGTTTAGCATCGACAAAACTTACCATCTGTAAATGTAAATGTATCTACTTACACTTATATTGTATTTTCTGTTTATTATTTGTGGGTTTTTGTGGGGTTTTTTTTAACTATGTATTTTCATTGCATAGTAAGTGTTTTTAAATGTCCACAGAGAAACCCTGTATCCTAGAAATTATGTTTGTATACCGCTGATTTGTTTTGGCAAATACATTTTGAGTGAAACATGATTCCTGCCAGGGCTTTGTTCAGTTGCTAACGTACAAAGCGCCAGACTTTGACACTGGAGTTGGCAACCTGAGTCCTGCATGTCGCTAGGCAACAAAAAGCTTTGGTTATGGTTTTGGTTCAGTTTTAGTAAAGCAAACTAGTCCTGTCTTCATATTAACTTGGACTGCAATATTTCCCTAACCTTAATTTAATGCTTTGAGTGCCTAAATTAATTATGCTTCTGTTGATGTGAGGGGATATTGTTTTGCAAGAGGGAATATTGGCGGAAAATGAATGCAATTTGTGGTCAGTCAAGGCTTTTGCAAATACATTCACTAAGAACATTTTGCAACTTTCCAGATACGTTCATCAATAATGTTTCCTGCATTAATAATTCCTTGTCATCTTTCAGAGCAGTTTATATCTCTGACATATTGCTTGTTAAAGGGCTACCACATTTTGAAATTGTGCCCATATTGTTTTGACAGTATCTCTGATCTCAGGGAAGTATATTTTGCTTTGATTTATTGGATCATACAAGAAACCTAATCCACATCAAAGAATATTAGTTTAAAGTATGTTAGACCACGGTGTGTCCTTTTCTTACTGTTGCTTTTGAACACTGCTGACCTCAGGCCCCCACTCCTCGAATGACAAGGCACAAAAACTTGACATAGGTGCCAAAGGATGTGTTATGATGTATGTGGGGCTTTAGCAACAATTTGCCTTCTGTGATGTGAGCGAGGAAAGGATTGCAGAGAAACTGTAACGGACACTGACATATGACAGAAAAGCACAGAGGAAAGACAAAAACTGAAATATTACCCTCTGCGCAGTAGAAATGGTTTGAAGGTGCAACACAATGGCCACAAAAATGCTGAGACAAAAGAAAAATAGGCTGTTTCATAATGCATCAGGCATACTTTCCATAGACTCTCTTGCCTGAGCAATTTCTCTCTCTTTTTCATTTTCACTCAATGCTGCTTTTCATGATGAATTAATCTGTGACTGCAATATTGAGATAGCATATCAAAGAGCACTGTTGTTATTATATTATGTGGGAAAGAATAGGAAGCCGTCTCACATGAATATTGGGCTTGTGGTCCTGAGCTTTGAAGTAGCCCTCTAGAGAGAGGAAATATATCTCCCCTTTATTATTCAGTCTGAAAGCTTGTACAAATGAATTTGAAAAGAAACTTTACTGTAAAGAAATGCTAGCACCATTTATAAATATTTTTCAGCTAAATGTAAGCCTTTTAATGGATACTTTCATTCCATCCTCAATAAGAAGAAGAAAACAAGCAAGAGTTTTGTGAGCAGACTAGGTAAAATGGTATAAGTTTGCAAAATGGAGGGATGATCTTCCTTTTGTTGAGTTGTTGAGTTATTGTTAGGTATATTATTAGTTATTTTATGTTTTCCTTTTATGTTATGTTCCTCTACACAGAACCTTGCAGAGATCCAGACCTATGTAAACATTTTGCAGCAAATCAACCAGACACTTCCCCTTGTTCCCAATGTGTCAGTGGGCATCTCTGAGGTGAGGTCACTAATGTTGTCACTGTGTGTGTGTGTGTGTGTGTGTGTGTGTGTGTGTGTGTGCACTGCAGTTCCTGGGGGAGAAGATGGTGTTTGCATGTGTGTCAGCCCTGGCTACGTGTCTGGGGTTGATGAGGTTACTGGATTCTCGCTCCAATTGGTTGCCTTTCCCTGCATTTGTCACTGTTTTACTGTGTGTACGTGTGTGTGTGCACATGTGAAAAGCAGACAGACAGTCCACTGGACACATGGACAGGCCTGCAGTTTGTCAGTGTCAGGACACATAATGAAGCAAGGAAGAAAAACTGTGCATGCTAATCTTGTGTAACAGATTGGAGCTTTATTTATACAAACATTCCTCAGAGGCAGAGCTGCTCTGGATACAGAAATTGTTTAATTGGTTGCATTAAATCTCAGTGGGGGATAAAGACAAAGAGCCACAGCTCTTTACTGCTGTGTTGAGCTGAAATCCAGTGAAAATAAGAACAAAAGTAATCAAGGAGGGAGTTCATGTTATGGAGCTTGGTGATCTTGCAAGTCTCCTGAGACCAGCTGTATATAAAGGGGTATTTACAAATGTATGATAAATTAAAGGAAAAACCTAAATTAATAAATGGAGAAACATAATGAATGCAGATGCCATATGCTATGGCTTTTTATTCACCAGATACAACACATACAGCAACAACAAAACTTGTTTGTTTTTATTTTTTTATATATTTTATTCCATCCCTCCAGAAAAGCTGGTAGCTCATAGTGCCAGACACCTTACTAAACCACCCTTTTTTTTGTTTGTTTTTTAACCTTGGGGGAAGTTTCACTAAGAAGAAGCCTCTCTTTTGCAGGAAGACCCTGATCAAATTTGCACAGTTACACATATTCAAACCTGGAAGCTGCCCAGTACAACTACAGTCTGATCTGCTGGGCACTGCACAGCTCCACTGGAGAGGTTTGGGGTTACGTGCCTTGCTAATGAAGGAGGGGCAAACGCTACCTTTTCATTTTCCCCACCCAGATGTATCCTGGTGGTGTAGGGGATTGATCCGACAACCTTGCAGCAACCTCACTTGTTGTTTTTTTTCTTTAATTTGTCACTTATCTATGCATCTGGGTATTTTGGCATCTTGGCGGCTTTTGGCTGAAATGTTACGAAAAACTCATTTCTACTGTAACATTGAGAAGTTATGAGAACGCGGTCACAAAAAGGTGTAAACCAATGAGTTTACTGGTGAATGCAAGTCCATCCAAAATTAATACACGTTGCACAACTCTTCTTCTACCCATATGCCTAGCTTAGCTTGTTACCCTAGCTGACCGTCCAAGTTCATGCTCACATAACACGTCTGTAGCTACTGTATTTGGGTTAACGTTACTGACCTTCCAACATCCTGAATGCCATGGTAATGATTGAATCAAAATATATCATTTAGATATTTTTCATATTGGCAAAAACTATTTACATGCAATTCAGTTTTTCCAGTTACTGTAACGTATCATTGATGGCTCACTACTAGTTAGCTAACGTTATGATTAGCTAAGTTTGCTGCAGGCTAAAGACAGGCTGTATGTCACTTTTATGATTATTAATTCAGTTTCTGGGTAGTGGACACTGCACTCCAAACACTCAATTGGTTCATTTTAAAAAGTAGATGAACAGAAAACATCACTGCTTTTGTGCTGCTGTAATATAACACAATTATTATAGAGCCCTTAAATTACAAAAACAATCACTTAAGCTTTTAATACAGTGAGACTTCAGAAAGAGACTTGACTGCCAGGCGTGTAAGTGTGTGTTTGGTGTAACCTTCATGTTGTAAAGACACACTGTGCTTCTCTCTGCATGTTCTCATTGATTTGCGCTCAATGCGTAAAGGAGCAGGAGAAGCTGCTGGCCCAGAGGAAAGTGCCAGGGCTGCAGAGTCAGCTGGAGGAATATAAGAGCGCCCTCTGTCAGCTGCAAGCCCAGAAACAACGCCTACAGTCTGAGGTGGGTCACAAGCTCACCATGACAACAGGGGGTCTCACATCGATTAAATGTAGTGTTTCTTTTTTCTTTTTTTCTTTTTTTTACCAAGGAGCCAATATTTATTGAAACACAATAATGAGGATTTCCAAAGAGGAACCAAATGTATTTTAATAGAAGACAGACACCACTAAGACTATTCCAACCTCCTATTCCCTGTTGTGAAGAACAGTTGTACATTTTGTACGGATACAACTAACAGTTATTTTCATTATTGATTAGTCTGCAGGTTAGTTTCAAGATTAAGTGATTAATCATCTACAAAATGTCAGAAAATAGGAAATAGGGACAGTCACGTTTTCCCACAGCCCAACGTGACATCTTCAAAGTCAGAGCAGCAGTCCAAAACCCAATATATTAAATTTACTATCAAGCAAATGAGAATATATTCACATTTAAGTATCTAGAGCCAGTGAATTTTTGGCATTTTTGCTTGTTAAATTACTATTAAAATTGTCAATTAATGTTCTGGATGAACTTTAGATTAATCAACTAATTGTTTCAGCTCTAAAATTTTGAGGAAAACTCATTGGTTGTGGTTTTGTCTTATTAGCCAAAACCTTCAGAAGATAACTAT
Source organism: Coreoperca whiteheadi (assembly GCA_011952105.1). NCBI lineage: Eukaryota > Metazoa > Chordata > Actinopteri > Centrarchiformes > Sinipercidae > Coreoperca > Coreoperca whiteheadi. Next base: position 12,330,777 of record CM022471.1, read on the forward strand.
TAGGGAATTTAGAACCTGCATTGATTTCCTAAATGAGTCTTTCTTCACTGTTTTGTTCCTAGAGGTTTTGACAAAAGACATACCTCTGTTATCTGCACAAATGATGCTCTTCACTCTGCTTATGTTATGCACCATATATCTCTCATCTATTTAGACTCTATAGAGGCTTACAATGTAATACATTTTAACCGTATTTAGTTGTTAATCGCATTGTAAAACAATAAAACAATAATTGTTTTATTTGTCTGAAAACACTGTTTTATTTTGAACAATTCTTGTAAGAAATACTGAGGAGCTAACCCCTGTTTTGGGCACAAATTCAATTCTGTTTTATTTCTATCCTCATTTATCATTTCTCTTGATTTCTCACTTTAATTATCAACAAATATCAAACTAATGTTTTTATTAATGACATGCAAATTACACTGTTAAATCTACTCAAGGAGATTTGTAATTTTTTTTAACATAGCTTCTTGATTAATCCCTCTCTGATCTGTCTCTTGTCTCTGTCAGACGACAGTGTTGGAGCAAGCCATCAGAAACACACAGGAGAGTTATGACAATGAGATCCAGATGAATAATGAGCAAATCGAATCTCTGAGGAAGGAGATTGAGGATGCTGAGAGGTCCCTGGAGAGGTTCACCAGTGAATGTCGCCACCTGGCCATGTACCAGACATCACTTGAGAATGAGTTGGAGAGGTACAAGAGGATCATCGAGAATGAAGATAACAGGTAGACTGCCCCCATGTGGTTGCTGACATACACAGAGACACACTTACACAAACATGCAAGGCTTGACGGAAGAGGTTAACTGTTCACTTCAGTCAGGTTAGCTATAAAAAATATGGAATGTAGAGGAACAGAGCTATTCACTGAAGGCTGAAATAATTGCTGAGAAACATTCATTTCAGACCCCCCAGTAAATCCAATATAAAGGTTTAAGAAATACATAATGCTTTAACACAATCAACTGACTAGCTACTCACAAAGGTTTTTAAATGTTCTGATTATATTACTTTTTTACTTTTTAATTTATTTTATTATAGTTTCTGTAGTCTCCCTTCATGAAGGTCTAAATGCTGTTTCATGGCCTTCTCCACAAATTCAAGAGGTACAAGAGGATCACCTTGAGCCAATTGACAGGCAGTTGTTTAGTTAAAAACTGTGAAGTTTAAAGCTATTGACTGAAGAATATCAGAATCAGAAATGGCCATGGGTAATTGGAGTATAATTCTAGAAGATAAACTCCTCGGGTCGTTAAAACCCCCACATTCAAACCCCCCCACAACTAGGTTAATGTAGCGTGTAGAATGAGCCAGCAGATGGCACTGTGTGACAAAAAATATTTTCCTATAATGCACTAGCGCAAGAAAACGAGTGTTTTTTTTTCCATATTTGTGTTACTTAAAGTTACTTGTTGTTTCCTTTTTTTGGAAAATGTGAATTACCAATTGCCTTACCAGATTTCCCTGCATAGCAAAGCTGTTCAGTGCATAGCTGTTGCATAGCTGTTGCATTGATGAATGACATTTCACTGCTCTTTTTCCTGCAGGTTGAATTCAGCGATAATTGGCACTCCCATTACCCTGTTCACCACTAATTACTGCTACACTCACACACCCACTGCATCAAGCAGGGGGAGAGGTAAGGGCACAGTGAGCACATCACAGCTGGTTTACATTGAAATTCACTATTGAGTATACATACAATCAGCTGCCATTGTTAGAGACAGCGATACTCTCTCATTGTGATTCAGTCTAAAAAAGCTAATAAAGCTCCTGATCTTTCAAAGCGATGTCTTTATTGTCTTTAGCACCCCAGAATATTTTGGCTTGTTGGTGCATACTTAATTTTGGTCTTTTCTTAGTTCACCAGTTCCAGCTAGTTGACTTATGATCTCATTTGTGTCCAGATATCACTCAGGCTATCCACGATATCACCAGTATCAAGCCTCGCCAGAAGATCCTGGCCAAGAAGGTCCTGAAGAAGAAAGAAATGACCCCGAAAGATGTGATAGACAGTGGCCAGGAGGAAAGAAATGGGGGAGCCGCTGGAGAGGCTCTAGAAGAAATGAAGGAGATCCCATCAGAGGAAGTGCAGGAGGAGAGGGTGAAGAGAAAAGAGCAGAGACCTGTTCTCACTGGAGTGTCTCCACAGGATGTCCCTGATGGAGCTCAGATCAGCAAGGCCTTTGACACTCTTTGTAACATTGTCAGAGACAGGATGAGGAAGTACAAGAAGCCTGAACCAATCGCTGACTTCTACACCAAGGGTCGTTATGTCCTTGTCACCGGCGATGGCAGCTACCCGGATCCCTGCTTCTACACATCCACACCATCAGCCGGCCACATCTTCGTCACTATCAGTGATGGAATGATGCCTCCCTATGAGCCCTCTCCTCCACCACCTTCACTTCCACAGCCCATAGACCCCAGGCCTCTCAGTCCCACCCTGCCTTCCAATGGAGGAGGAAAGGAGGATAATGAGGGTGGAAGAGGTAAGGACGGTAATGGAGGTAAGGATAAGCATAAGAATGGAGAGCCTCACCCTCACTCTAAAGATCCAAGCCCAGTCCCACCACCCTCTGGCCCAAGCTCCGGTCCCAAAGATCCCACCCCAGCCGCCAGTCATCCTAAGAAAAAAAAGGATGACGTTGGGCCGAGTGGGCCCACCCCAAAGCCTGCGCCTCGTGGTGCCAGCACCAGCTCCAGCTCCAGCTCCAGCACCAGCACCAGCACCAGCACCAGCTCTGGCAGCTTTACCCCAGACGCCATGAGTTACGAGAAGGTGGAGGTGGTGGAGTCTGTGGAGAAGTTCTCCAATGGCCGCAAAGTTAAAGGTTATGAGGAGACTTCCATGGTGGTGGAGACCATGATCGAGAAATCCAGCAAGAAGAAACACTGAAACCACGTCACCTGACCAGGGTCATACATGGTTGAAATCCTCTGACAAGTAGACAACACTGATGTTGGTATCAGACTACATACATACCACTGTTCCTCAAACTCCTGTAATAACACCAATGTTTTTGTCTTGAGGGAGACCAACCATGCATAAAGACCAACTACACATTCCTGCTCTGATATTCAATGCTCTTCCATTTGCTTGCAGTCTCTGGTCTTGCGTCCAGAATACGTTTTGCTGGTTCCATAAGTACTGCTGTTGTTGTTCGACTTAACACCCATGCTCATGCTATGAGTCCTTTACTGTCTGAAAACTTGGGACAATGAAAAGCGAAGCTCCAAGCCACCAATAAAAATTCATAAGAAATTAAATAAAAAACTGAGAAGTTGTGCCACCCTCTGAACTCTGTCTTAGAACTCCAATTTCCCCCTTTGAGCTCATTTGTTCAATTGGATGCCACTGCCTGCCCTCAGCACAATTTTGCTGTGTAATAATTTGCTTTGATATATTGAATAATAAAAAAGATTAAAACATCAATAGATACCTTGTTCTGTTTGCTTTTAGATGACATTGTGTACCAAGTACCTCACACACACATATATGATAGGCCATAAAACCGATTATGCGTGTGTACGTGTGGACACAAAAATGTTACAGTATAATAATTACTCCATGGCTTTTAAACATGCACCTATATGTTCTGCGCGTGTAACAGTTTACAGATGGTTGTCACAGGATCCGTCACACCCTCACTCTGGGTTAAGAAGTCTTATTTTAGGTGCTGCAGCATCTACAGGAAACTCAATCATTTTTGATGTGCCCTAGAGTGGTTCACAATGTCCTCTTCATTTAGTATGATCCAATCTGTCTCCAGAAAGAAAAGGAGAATAGTAAGAGGAAAAGAAATGATGACCTCAGATATGAAAGACCGAATGAGCAACGGAGAGGATTTGAGAAAAATAAGAAATGTTTGACTAAAGAGAAAAGAAAACAGTGAATGAAAAGAAGAAAATAGAGTGTGAGTGGAACTCTATGCCAAAAAATAAATGCAATTAAACTTATTTGTGATAGCTTGGTATATTTAGACAAATGAGATAATGGTTGAGATAATTAGTAGATATTGCTCGAGTTTCTTTGCTCTCACTGTTATACCCATGATAAAATTATATTTTCCTTCTCTTAAACCTACATTAACCATTCAATTCACTGACATATTATGATGAATGTAAGTCCAATATTTAACTCTATTTTTAGCTCTACTTCCAGCTAGCTAGAGATATCTGTCTAATTGCTCCACTTTGTTTAGCAGCTAACTGCTAATATTGTCATTTGGTGCTGCTCTGGGAACGAATATATTTGATTTTTGGAACTTTTTCACTGAAAACAACTGCCTGCTGCCTAGTGAAACGATGCTGAGCGGTGAGAGTGAATGAAAAAAGTTGCAGGCTGTAAAACCAAAACAATGAGCTGGAAGACAATATAAGACCCCAAAAAGGTGAAAGGAACTGCAGAATCAGGTGATAATTATCTGTGTTCATCACTACGAGCAACACGTTTCACATTACATGTGATCATGTGATCCATTGTAAATAAAAGAAAAATATTGATTAAAGCCACTTTAAACAAATGAGTTCATGGCAGAGCTCATTAGTAGTTTTCCATGGCTAAGGAATTGCAAGACAGGTTCTAAAAATTCTTACCACATTTCTCATTGCCTTCTCTTTCAAAGAGAATACACTTTGCCATTTTGTCAAGTGATCTCTGATATTATGAGATCCAGTGTATTTCCTGCAAAATCCATCCACGCAGTGGAAGACGTTCTTTAAATGCAGTGAGACTGAGTTTTCACTACATGTTTTATAGTCAATAAATTTTTGAAAATTGTTATGACAAGGTGCTACATGTAGCACCTTTAACAAAAACACGACTATAAAGTGAATAGTACCTTGGCAAAAGTAGCTCAGTCTCCACTTTTAAGGGGGCATTTTTCCATTTATTGGGCAGCACAGTACAGAAGTAAAGGCACTGAAAAATTGCTGGGCCACCAGGATGTTGCTTGTGCTCCACTTTTCGAATATATATATTTTTAGACAGGGACATTTATACTCCACATTCTCTGTCTTACGTCTTTATCAGATTCTTTGGTTTTTCCCTATAAAAGTTTTGGGCATTCAAATAACAGAGAATGGCATGTTACTATTACTCATAATGTCCAGTAGTGTGATGCAAATCACTCAAGTGCTTTAATAAACAGCTGAATAGATTTATTATAGTATACGTCAAAGATTATGAAATATGAACTGAGGACCACAGGCTGCAAAATGAATAACATATTCCTTTCCTTGTTTATATAAACAGTGCATGTCACATAAAAATATAAACAGAAAGAAGTATCACTGCTGTTTGCAAGATATTAAACTTTAAGTAGAATGACACAGAAAATCATTTACAGTCACAAACTGTACAACAGTTGGCAGAATAGAGGTGCAGGGCAGCTAAAGCAAGAGCATGAAAGTGTGGATTATATTTGGTTTATGTACAATTCTGTAGAGTGTAAAAATTCTGGTCGGATAGTTTGCTTTCTCTATGTAGAACATTATTAAAGGTTACACTTTTATTATGATTTGATTACAATAAACATTAATTGGAGGTTTTGGGCTAATTGAAACACTTGATAACAAAAAGCAGAGTGAAGAGGGGAAGAGAGGTAGACAAAGGAAGGATAATGAGAGTGAGAAGAACTGAGAAGATGCATTGAGATTTAGAGAAAGATAGAACGAGAGAAAGACAAGAGAAAGTGAAAGATCTGGCAACATGCAGATGTGATTTTAGTTGTTTTTACTCAGCAAGCTCTTTAAACTTCTCTCTACAGCCTCATCCAGCTCCTCCTCCAGCTCCTCCTTTTTGGACATAGCAAGTTTGGACTGATAATCACGCACTATCTGGTCTATATAAGGGGCACTTTGTGTTCCGTGCAGCATGAGAGTCCACTCCTTCAGGACTCCGCGCTGTGGCTCCTCGCCCTGAAAGCCCACCTCCAGGACCCAGGTCCCGCGGGGGTCCTCGCCCCAGGTGTGTGTGGTCATGAAGGGCCACTTGTCGAAACCCACCTTAGAGTCATCGTCACGGGGCCTTCGGCTCAGCAGGATGGACTTTGTGCCCATAGGTGAGGTCATGTTGATGTTGAGGTCGCCCCGACGGCTGGCATTGACAGTGACCACCGCCTGAACGTGCTCCAGGTAGCGGACAAAGTTGTCCTTCCCCTGGCAGGCGTCAGTAGCAATGGCCAGCACCAGCTTGTTGCCAGACTGGATTTTACTGGAGAAGGAGAAACAGGTTGAACAAGTTAAAACTGTGTGGCAGAGAAACAGAGAAAAGGCCAATATCAGTTAAAAATGAACAAAAGTCAAGTAAAAATATTATAAGACAGAGAGTGGACAGACTATCCCAACATTTAGATGGCTTTGGCCTTCCCTGAGGATATATTTATCCTTTTTATATATTTCTGGTGGAGGGAATAACATACTCTGCTGTCTGGTCTACAACACATGGCCACCCTTTATATTTGGTACCACACACGTTTGTCACATAATGTTCTAGCTGCCACCAGATTAAAGTTATTTTTAACGCTTCCTGTTCAAAAGTCTTAAACTCTATTATGGTTTCATTTGGAATGTGTCATTTTTCATGTACTTAAATATGTGTCACACAAATCTGAAACATATACATTTCACTTCAAGTTAGATTATTTTGTCAACATTGTTGAAGTTATGACAGCACCAGTGATCACACAATACCTTCTTTACTGGTCCTTTGTTCTTGTGGGAGCTATACAATATACAGGGGCTGCAACTGATAATAACTTCCATCATTCATCATAAAACAATTATTTTTTCAATAATTGATCAATGAAAAACATTTTGAAAAATTCCCATCACAAGTTCTCAGAGCCAGAGTTGACATCATAAAAAAGCATCCAACAGTCCAAAACAGATTTAAAAAAGAGGAAAACAGCAAATTGTCAAATGTGCATAGCTGGAAACAGCAAATGTTTGTAGAAGAGTGTTTATTATAAAGCCCACTGTGAATCTGAGGCCTGTTGTCAATAAACCATGTGTAACATGTCATATACTAGACCACCTCTGAATTCGAGATCCTTTTCAATGTGTGAATAGATGCGTTTTCTTTTTTTGTCACGATGGATTTGTTCAGAACAGAGTGTAAAAGCAGGCTGGTCATGGTATAGTTGCTGCTTTGTGGTTGGGAAGACATACTGCTGTTCCCGTCTCTTTGGGTGATGGAAAGAAAGAGTGAGAACACAGCAGGGCAGGGGTGGTGGCTAAAGGCTATGAGGAGGCTTAATAACATTATCAGAGGCAGAGACCACACAGCAGTCAGTGGGTTATGGGGGGTGGGGGTTTGGATTGGAGAGAAGGCAACAGAGACAAGACAGAAACTGAGTGAGAAAGACGTGTGGAACAGCATTCAGTTTAAAAAATGATTAATAGAGCACTATGCTAAGCACAGAGAGGTGAGTGCAGCAGTGAGCTGATAAGGGCTGATGAAGCAAATTACTATTCCCAGAAAAACAGAACAATTCACAGTGGGTTGTTTCCCAGTAAGTTACAGCCTACAATGCAGGTTGTGATATTTTACGTAACCAAATATTAAACTGTTTTTTCCATTAACAACATGACACTTCATACGTGGGTTTTTATGTGTAACAAGAAAGCGTAATGAGACAACTTTAAAGCCATTTTACAAACTTGCAATTTAGTGGCTGCTTTATTTTTTTCTCATCTTCATTATCATTAAAAGTGTCATTACTGTTTATGTTTGATTATTATTATTAGAATGTATGATTGGGAGTGTAACTAAATCCAGGAGTAATTATGTTCAGATCTCACTTTTGAACACCAAAACAATTTTGAGCGCAGCAGGTGCACTGTTCCTATCAGATAACGTGAGAGTAATTACAGCAGTCGGTCATAGAGCAGAGAAAGGAATGCCTCTGAAGGGCAGTACCAGTGGAGATTAAAAACAACCCCACCGCACAGTGGGGCACTGCGTGCCAGCCCCAGTGATAATGAGACGTTCTCCTCCAGCTAAGTAAGCCACAGCCAGCCAGAGCAGCTATCAGATCAATGCTGAGCAGGGTGTTTTGCGAGCATGGCTATGTTGGTGTTTATTGCTTTTCTCTGGTGATACACTATCATCAGAGGTGGGCTTGTTGTAATTATATCGCTACCACAATAGAGGCAAAAGAAGCCCTGCGGTACTGCTGTGGAAACAGTGAACTGATGGAAAATATGACACAGCCAGCGACACAGCTTTGAACACACAGCTCAAAAATAGCCTGAAAAAGGGTGATGGTATTTCTCCCTCATGAATACTATCTTTATGAGCAGTTATTCTTTCAGATATTTAAGGTTTGTCCATGTGTGAGCATAGAGGTGATGCCACTTTCTGTAATGTCTTATCCAAACGGCATAAGGCAGGTTCTCTCCACCATTTGCATATGATGTCCTCAGAGATGCAATAAAAGCCATATGACTCTTTAGGGATGCTACTTTTTTTATCTGAGACTGCACACAAGGGAGGCACATACACGCACAGCCACACTTTCACACCATGTTGTCGTGACTGCATCGTCTGTGGAGGGCTGATTAGAGACTAAATAAGGAAATGGAGGTGTTCATGGTGGCAAAAAATACACAGCTATACCGTATTCAGTCTGCTTTTTTATCTTCACCCACACATTGACACTTTCACAATGCATGTGAAAGCTCAGGGTTAGGTCACACACATCTACACACATGAACACCTCCACCTGGAATCCCTTGTTGGCTGTGAGTAAGTCTAATTGACAGTGTTTCTAGGGCACACCATGCTGGGCCATTTGTGGTGCTCTAATTAGAGCGAATAAGAGGGCTTACCACAGGAAACCACCAGGCATCACACACGGAAGCTCAAAGCCTCAGGATATGATAGATGAATGGATTGCACAGCCCTTGTGAGGTGTGCAGAGGGGGACAGGGGGAAGAGAGAAAGAGGAGGGTTGAAATGAAAGGAAAGGATGACAGGGAGGGAGGGAGGCTGGAAGCATAGTGGAGAAAGTGAAAGCAAGGCTATAGATGGAGGAGAAGAAGAAGATACGAGTGGGGAGATACTACTTAATGTGGGTGGACACAGGGAAAATAAGATAATTAGAGGCTAGCTTTAAGGTGAGCACAGAAAAGCTTTGCACATACATCATTCTGCACAGAGAAGAGCAAGCATCCAAATGAGACCTGTCTTCAGTATTCACTTTCAGTCAGAACAAGACGACACTAGATGTCTTTTCAACATTGTCAGGGATGATTACCATATTGTGTCATACAGAAATCCAATTCAGATGTCAAAAGCGCGCCAGTCAGGATAACATCTTGGTAGGGAAAGTTTGAAATTGTATAATGTGTAGCGATCACATATAATATGCAGAATGTTTAGTATAAAAAAACAAAAAATGGTAGAAATGTGACTCACTGTGTCTCCTGAATAGATCCGGCTACACAGTGGAAACGCTCAGGCACGGTTTTCCATTCCTTGGCCATTTTCACCATGCCCCCTGCATCCAGCACACCATAGCCAAACAGGTGATTGAACTCAAGGCCCACACCATTCCTCCTCCACTGGTGGACCTCGTCATGGAGCTGGTTCCTTTTGGAGGTCAGGACTGACAGGTGCTGCATGTCTCTCCATGTCAGGTTAGGGCTGGAGCAGACACACAGTCACCAGCATCCATAGGACAGAGGCAGGGGGATAAAGGAAGGATAGAGGTGATGGGGGAGAGACAATATTATAAGTTAGAAATAGTAGGCTAGCAGGACAAAAATAGACATTTAAAGTTCAGCAACAAATAGTAAAACATTTCTGATTCATGGTTTTGCTTTAATTGCAGGCTTTCTATTATCTACATACACCATACTGTCTGTACTTTGAGGCAGATGGTTGCCTTTGTTTGTGTCTCCATCCATTATCTCGGCTGTGTGTAGTGACAGCTTTGTTCTGGCTGACTCAGTGACTCCTGCTGATGCATGGTTCAAGTGTGTTTGGGCAGTAAAAAGACAGTGCACTCGTCCTAACAGCCTCGTAGGTTATTTGCCGCCGGATAGGGTGAGCATCCGCTCCTCCCAACAGCAACATCATTATTGTGTGTGCAAAGCAAACAGTGTTTCTTTACTCAACTCCACTAGCTGGTGTCAGTTAATGGCAGCACAATCTTGTCATCCTTTAATGTGAGAAATGAAGCATCTGAGAGAAAGGAAAGGCTCTCCTCTGGGATTTGAGATGCAGTAATTCTCCAGGTTTTATTCATTTAATTATGTGTGGGTGGGTTTACTTAAGTAGAATATGTTTTCAATTATTTTCTGATCCACAAGGAACAATCTGTTCTGAATTCACAAGGATTAAAAAATAAACTCCAAGTTGTACCACAGTGTTAATATGACATGATTAACAGATTTTGTTGTAAACATCAATAATAGAACTTTGGTATGACCATTAGCCTACATAATATTTTCAGCAGGTAAGAGATAATCATGTACTGCAGTGTGTTTCATCACCCAGCACAGTGTCTCTGCTACATGCATAGAGGAAATGCAGTAATAGATAAACCATAAGCACTGAGCCCATCTTAACAGTATATAAACTATTATTTTAGCCTTGAACTGAGACATAAAGAGCACTAATAAAAATATGATTTGTGTCCTTGGCACAAGCACATACAGTCTGTACTTTGGGGGCGACAGAATAAGTGCCGTTTTTCTTTTCATTTGGCTTATGGTTGTGATAATAAGCAATACTGTGAAAAGTGGAGAAATTATTTGTACTTTTAAGGAGTTCAGACACAGAGAGAGGAAATTAGGGTAAACGATATAAGAATGGAGATTGACAGAGGAAGTCAAAAACACCAATGCAATATAAAGCTCAAGGTTGTACTTGAAAAGAAATAGCAGCTCATGAACGAATGGAATAAAAACAGTGTTCTTTCGACTTAAAGAAAATTATTGTGAAATTATACCTTCTGACCAGCACTTTGTTCAGCAGAGAAGGGTCAGATAACATAATATTTGTATGTAATAATATAATAATGTTTTATGTGTGGAAGGGGCAGTTACATACTTAGCCTCAAGAGCCAAAGCAAAGACACCAGCTGCCTCTGGAGCTGCTGCTGATGTTCCAGAGTGACGCAGCGTGCAGTTCCCATACAGGTCTGTTGTGGCCTGAAATAACCAAATCACAGGAAGGATAGAACCAGAATGCATTTTTAATAAGATGCTCTATGAATATTGTTGGGTTTTGTCGTTATGTTTCACTTTTTAAAAAAAGCAAGGCCCTCCCTGGTGTTAATATTTTCTTGGGGCCCTACCCTTGACAAAGAGAAAAATGTTACTTTACTGTAGTTTTGCTTTCTGTTAACATGCAGAATAAAATGAAGGCGGGAGTTAGTGACTCTCACTAGTCACTCTGAAGAGATTAAAGACCCTCCCCCTCTTGCCCAAAAAATGTAGACCACCCTATCTTCAGCACAAAAAGAATCAGACCAATACATACCACGGCCCCTTTTATAACCCTCGTCTGCCCTAATATTTTTTGTACAGTCCCTAAGCTACTTACTCAGACATTCAATATATAATTTTCTGGGAAATTTCTGTTTAAGGACATGTCCAAAACCAATATGATCCTTTTGCTTTATATACAAGTTATATACAAGATTGAGTGCAGAGTGTACTTTGGCTGAACTGTTATATAAACACATCATCAGACAAGTTTATGTTAATATTCATTGAATTAGCATTTAATTTTTTAATTTGGTGCTTAATTAGAAATTATAACAGATTGACTGATATTAGAGGGGAAACCCTAGAGAAGATCAGTGGCTCTGTCAACAGCCAAAGGTGATTTGCATAATCACAAACACAAACACTGTTGCCTTATTACACTGGAAAATTCATTTTACACACAAGCATGGTATAGAATGTCGGCCTATATTCTCCATGGGTGCATGCTAAGATATAAGTGCATTAATTTTCTTGACTATAGCCATCAAGGTCAGGCATTTGTCCTCAATAAAAGGAAGCAAGCATCATATGTCTTGCTTCAAATGTCTCTCTTTTCTAATCAGAATCAGAATCAGAAATACTTTATTAATCCCTGAGGGGAAACTCTTTGTAACAGCAGCTCACTATCACGTCAGTGCACACAAGAATGGAAGTACTAAGCAAAACGCAAAAATATAATACACTATAATACAAGTGGGTATAAGTATAAATTTAAATAAGTAAGTGTAATGTACAAAGTGGGTTAACCGGTTGAGGTTAATATTACAGTATAAAGTAATAGTGCATGAGCTGTCAAGTTACGTGTAGCTTATTAACAATATATAACGGGACGGAGGATATTGCACAGCCGTACTAGAAGTATAAATAAGTATCACAAATTAAGTTTAAAACAGGGTGCATTGCACAGTAGTTTAAGCACTGAATATTCCAAATTATGTCCAGTATTGAAGAGATGTTCATGATCAGTGTCCAGTTTAGTGACTTAGGGTCATATCGACTAACATTTAGAGGGAGGAGTTTAAGAGTTTGATGCCCACAGGCAGGAATGACTTCCTGTGGCGCTCTGTGGTGCATTTTGGGAGGATGAGTCTTCCACTGAAGGTACTCCTTTGCTTGACCAGCACGTCATGGAGTAGGTGGGAGACACTGTCCAGGATGGCATGTAGTTTGGCCAGTATCCTCCTCTCTGACACCACTGACAGAAATCACCCACTGGTGACAATTTCTAAGTAAATGTTTAAATAGCCACATACAGTTATAACCCATTTGCGTATGCCAAGGTCAGTCATCAGATTAACTTTGTTTTCTCTCTTGTCCAGTTGGTTACTTTTCTTTCACTCATACAGAAAAAAATACTTACAGTAAAGCACTTTGGTGAAAATGAACTCTTTACTAATGATTTTCCCTTGTCATGGAAGAAAAACATTTTCTAACAATAAGAACTAATAATAACGCATCCACTTTGCCTTGATCTAACACTGTATTCCGGCTGCTCTAAGTATCTACAACAAAATTATGCATCTGGATGTCCAGGAAGGTAATCAGAGAAGAGCTATTCCTCCACCCGAACCTCCACTTTACACAACCAGCCAGCAATTACAGCGCAACAGCTTCTCAGGGTTTATCCCTGATCTCATCCAATCTCCTGAAACTGCCAGCTGGGCAGTTCAATCTATGAATCTATGGACTCTTAGACATAAAACTTTATGAATGTTGAGTCATTTTTGAATGCTAAAACTGCACATACCTGGTGAAATAGACAACTTCAGGGACCATGGCATGTCAAAACATTTGATAAACTTTACAACAAACATTTCTTTTTCAGTCATGTGAAACATGTACTTAAACACAAACACACTCACAACGCCAGCCTCTGGGTTTCTCTTGCGTCCGTTGCTGAACGTGGAAGCCAGGGTGGAGGAGCAGCTCTCATCATACAGGGCGGTGCGTCCATCATTGATGGCTGAGTTGATGGAGATTGTCCACATGCTCGAGGCATAACCATCACAGTTGCAGTCGTCGTAGCTACCACCATCTCCTGATGCCCACACGTAGATGCTGCCTTTTCCTCCGCGCCCCTAAAACAACATCATCAACATCCAAGTGAAGTGAAAATGTGTCACAGTTCTGCTTATTACTAGCGGGACACACATGGGAGAAATGAGAATTGGGACTTTAACCTGCTTGAGTGTTCCAGTTTGCTAAGTAATCTAACTCCAAATGATCAAAGAACGAGCAAGAATTATATAATTAAGACAGATGAAGCAACTGAAAATATGTCAAAATGTTAGGAGGGAGATTTTCAGTGAGGTCTCAAAGACTAAGGACTAAATAATTTTGGAAACAATCAATCCTTACCTTACCCATACATGCAAAACTGAACATATTATCACAACACTTCAATCGCTTCATTGCCTCCCAATGCAAAAATGTTAGTTATAGTCTCTAAAGCACTTGAGCTCCCAAGTACATTTCGGATGTGCTCACTGACTACAATCTAATCAGACCTCTCAGGTCATCAGGAGATGCTTTTAGTCACTTTGGTTCAGCTCTGGGGAACAAACTGCCTAATCAGACGCTGCCTATGGAGATCTGTTACAACTGTGTTCATATTCAATAAGCTGAAAATTTGCTCAGGCATTGTGTTTATGTGTGTTTGTGTGTGTCGGGTTTGTTGTCTTTTGGAGGGTGGGTGTTTAATCACTGTGGAAGAAAGAAAGAGCAGGGGGGAATTGGGAGACAGGAAGAGAAGAACAATGGCAAACTGCTCCATACAATACAATCATACAGCATTGACACAAAACATAACATCCAAGCAAAAGACAGCACACATTTGAGTTCTAAACTGGTTCACAGTCTCCTGCCTGCTAGTATTAAAGTGAATCTCTTTCCAGAGCTAAACAGATAAGACTAAGAAAATCTCTGCATTTAATTAGTTCTGTTCTATGCATGTATTTTTTGATGCCAACACGCCTGTTATTTTGTTATAAATAACAATACATTGCCTTCTCAAACAAACTGCATTTCCACAGAGTGAGTACAGCAACCATAAAATTAGAAGTAAATCATCATAATAATGATAGTGGTAATGCTAATGATTGGAATAACAACAAATTAGCAATTAGCAATGCAAAAACAAAAGAGGTCATGGGTCATTATAAAGCTGTAATATCAAAGTAAACCTAAAAAAGATGTAATGATACTGATTATATTAGCTTGAGTTTCTCAGATCATCCCATAGCTGATGGCAAAAAACTGACTCTTCCCACTTTAACCGGGATACAGGAACACAGCAATGCCAAAAAATTCCCGAGTTGAGAAAGATAACATATATGGTCGTGGTCATGCAAACCCATACATTATTGAGTGAAATCTGGAAATCTATTTCAAAAGAACAGGCAACAAACAGAGACACACACATACTGTATATAGTCAAATCTCTTATTTTTACTAAAAGCCTTGCTTGCTGCAGCATTCTGAATATATCAGAGCTATATTATCTAATGAAACCATTTGATGTTCTTTTTGCATAATACCTTGTGTGAATTCAAACACATTTTAAAATGTCACCTTTGTTAGTGATAGAGTGCCTTGAAAAATGAAACAACTGACTGTGGCCCCCACGCAGGGTGCATCCTCTTCACCAAATACTGCACCTGTTTCTACAAAAGGCCAACCGTTTCCCCACAGAACAAAGAATCAAGTGGAGGAGGAGTGGCATATCCTTCCCTTAACAATACTTATTTATGTCGCTCTCTATTTGAATTGCAAAGACAGGTTCGAGCATCATTGAGCTCACCTATGAGCTTCAGGCCTTCTGCCTTCTGTCTCCTGCACAATCCAAACAAAATGCTTTAATTTTGCGCAGCACACTGTGCTATTTATTTCCATTATCTGTGGTAATTTGCAAAACCACACAGTTATGTTTAAAAGGCAGACTTGAAGCCACTTTGTCTGACTCAGTTGTTAATATAACATAATGTGCTCCGTAATTTGAAATGTTTCCATTCATTGCACAGTGCACATTATGTTCAACCTACACAGTAGCTTATATAAGTGATCATTAGAATCAATGAGGCAGATCACAGAGTGGCTGCTTGATTAGTTGTGTTTACATGATCAGAGATTACAGTCAGCTTTGCTCCTACTCAGCTCCCCTGCTTGAGACAGGGTCATTTCAGAGTAACCCACACCAACCTGCACACGGTGCATGATGATTAATCAAGCAAGTAATTGGCAATGTTAGCATGGCAACTCTGTATCTGTGTGTCTAAGAAGACTGCCCTTCAACCACAGGGCCTATGTTTAAGCCCCTGCTGGCAGGCCTAGGGAGAGTTTTCATTCTTGCTGAAGTGTCCTTGAGCAAGACCAGAATGTCTAATCAGCTACAGAGGCCCTGAAACGTTTTGGCGTACTATGGTTAATTAATAAGAAAATACTCTTGTGGAGTTAGAAGTAGTGTCACACGTTAGCAATGCTATGATGCACTGACTGCCCAATTCCATCCTTTGCATCTAAACTGGCTGTTTGTAAGATCAGTATCAACACAGAGTACAGAGCATCCTCAGTGTTTAGACCTTTTCATCTTTGTATTAGTAGAGTACAATAAAGTAGAGCTTTGGTGTCTCCAAGGGTTTGGTTTACAGACATCAGGCAAATGAAAATAATAAACACCCAAAGAGTCTACAGCCATGCTAGGAGCTCTGTGAGGCTGTACGACACAGCAGTGCTTTGAGCCAAAAGTTAACATCAGCATGCTAACATTGTTTACCATGTTAACCATCTTATTGTCCACGTGGCATAACCACATGTTAGCAAGCATATTAGTTTGCTAACACTGGCTAATTAGCACAAAACACAAAGTACAAAGGCTGATTTGATGAATTGGAAATTTAAATTTAAAACCTGATGGTGGCTAGTCAGGGGATCACCAAAGTTAATACAATTTATCCTGAAGGAGACATGAATGTGTGCAAAAGATGTAATGGCAAACCATCCAATTGACATTTCACTCAAACCCAAACATGTGAACTTCGTGGTGGTGCTAGAGAAAAATCAGGGATCACTAAAGTAAGCAGGATTTATCCTCTGGGGGCCATGAGTGTACATGTTTTACAGGATAAATGAAAAATTTGAATTGCTGGTGGCACTAGAGGAAAACTGAGGGGATCCCCAAAGTCATTAGGATTCACATAGGACCTTGAATTTATATTAAAAACAAAACAAATTCAGTCTCGACCAATGTAGTGCACCGACAAACCAACAGACTAATATTGCCTTCTCTAGAGCCATGCTGCTAGCATGCAACAGACAGCAGTGAGAAGAAGCCAGAAACCAGGGCACAGCCCCATTGCATTCACAGCTTTCAAAAGGCCTGATTACATTTTTTTTAAAAGAAAGTAGTGAATGGAATGAACAACCTCATATACCTGCTTGTTCCACCTCAACTGAGGTAAAACCGCCACCCTTATGGAAGCAAATCAAACTCAAGTGGCAAAGATCATTTGAATTTGCACCAGTTACCCTTTTGTCACACTTTCACATTATTATAACACCCTCAGCACAGCTGTGATGTTGACTTACCTTGTTGACGCCGTCAGCCATAGCCTGCAGGGTGAGCTCTCTGGGTCCATCCACCGTCTTGCCATCATCAGTTGGTCCCCAGCTGGCGCTGTAGATGTCAATAACCTGGGGCATGTGGCTGATGGATGATGCCTCAATGATGTCAGTCATAAAGGGCTGGTCCAACATCCTGATACCTGAAAGAGCAACATCTCCATATGACTCTTACATTAAAATTCTGGTTACTATTGATGTACCGTATTGTTAACGCTGCTGGCACACAGTGTAGTTTACGATTGATTTTTTAAACCCTTTCCAGCTGGTTAGGTTAACAATATCTGCGAGTGTGAAGACAGTACAATACGACACATTTATAGCATCTAAACCCTTAACAAAAGCAAGAACTTGATGTCAGATTTATAGCAGCATACAAATCAAGCAGTCAATACTCATTTTCTTATTTATACTGTATTACTCTCAGAGCAAATCTAAAGAAAAATCAATGTGAACCAAAATCATGGAGCTGTTTGGATTAATGGTGTTGTCCTATTGCTATGTGGACTCTGATGTGCTTCAATGCCAAACAATGCAACACAATTATCTATATTTTCTATATGATGATGATATATATATTTCCCTCAGAATGAATCACTCTCATCATAACTTTGATCTTTTCATCATGCCATTATCAGAACTGTTATTTGCTAACGTCGCTGTCTGCTCATTTTTATTCCTCTCACTGTTCAATCTGCAGCTTTAATATGACACACACCTGCCACCTTGGAGTTGTAGGCGACTCCCACACCACAGATGTTGTTATTGGCTGCCGCAGACACCTCTCCAGCACATCGTGTGCCATGACTGGTGACAGCAAAAAGCAGAGAATATACTTAAGAGGATTTGCATGAATTTACATGAATTTCCAAAGGATCTATTGTAGGTTAAGTGTGAGCTAAGATTTCGCTGATTAGATGCAACGCCTGTTTAATTGACTTTGTGTCTGACTAGAATGAGGAAATGTAACTTTTTTTTTGTAGCCATTAATCGATCAAAATTAGCATTAACAATCTGTAATTCTGTGAGCTGAGGAACATTAGATCATGGAGAGGCAACAAGATTTATCCATCCATTTATCATTTATGTTAGTCGGACTGAATATGTTTGCACATATGAGTGTTTTGTGTGCACTATGTGATGTGTGTCTATCTCTCTATCCCACCGCTCCCCACAGGGATACTGCAAAGAGTCAACCCCTCTCTCCCAGCATGCTTTGCTACAGACAGGCAGCTATTTATAACAACCAGCTGATTAGCCAGCGAGTTGTGCCCGACAGTCAGCAACTGCTACACTGGAAAACCCAAATACTCCCTTCTCACTCCCACACAAAGATGCACACACGCACACACTGATACATCTGAGCAGATGGAGGCACGGTGGAGGAGGAGAGGTGGAGAAAGAATATATTTCTTTGTTCCTCTCCTCGACATGTGTTACAGTGGCAGTGGATCACCCA
The DNA here is from genome assembly GCA_011952105.1 of Coreoperca whiteheadi. Lineage (NCBI taxonomy): Eukaryota > Metazoa > Chordata > Actinopteri > Centrarchiformes > Sinipercidae > Coreoperca > Coreoperca whiteheadi. The sequence goes on from CM022471.1 coordinate 12,349,361, forward strand.
GTGTGATTGGGAGATGGGAGGCAGATAAGACGTTATCAGACAGAAGGTCGCCACTGTGAATGCTGCGACCGTGAGAGGAGAACAGACTTGTGCTAGTCCTCCTTTATCTACCTTGTATCCTCCAAGTTAGCAGGTAAAAATAGGCATTATGTTTTCGATTGAATTGTGTTGGACAACAGCTCTGTTTATACTGCACCATTATGTCTTAATGGAACTATGTGGAGAGGGAATCAATAGAGAGCTGCCAGACTCCAAGGAGAGCACACACATGCGCATAAAAACACAGTGAGTATGTGTATATATAACCCACACCATATATATATATATATATAAACAAGGGTGTCTGGATGAGCTTTACCTGTTGAACCAGTCGTCTGTGTAGCGTGGAAATGGGAACGGGTCATTGCTGCTGAAGTCATAGCTGGCATCGGCATTCTGAAAGGACCAAATGGATGCATTTACAAAAACAACAACATCGAGATAGGAACACAAAAGGAGAGACAGCAGAGAGGAGCATTTCACGGTGAAGTGCTGCTGACCTTATCACTGCATGCTCTGCCATCTGTGATTTTGAGTTTATCCAAAACACAGATTGCTAGTGTGAAATACTGAACGTTATATGTATAGTTGATTAAGTACACCTCAGAATAACACTGTTTAATGGAATAGTTCAAAAATTTGGGAAATACGTTTATTCACTTTCTCGCCAAAAGTGAGATGGGAAGATGAGTACCACTCTCAGTTCTGTATGGTAAATATGAAGCTAGCCAGCCCCAGTGCCCGTATTTAGCTTATCTTAGCATTAACATGGTAAACAGGGGGAAACAGCTACCCTGGCTCTGTCAAAGGCAACAAAGTCCTCCTTCCAGCACTTCTAAACTTACTAATTAACATGTTACTGTTTAGCGTGTTTGTTAATCCTTACAAAAAACACATTGTAAAAATCAAAAGTTGCAGTTACTGTTTCTTCCAAGAAAGTCATATTACCCCCAGTAAAATCACAACTTGTTGTTTTCAGTTTTTGTACAAATTAAACAAATAAGATGTAACAATTAATTATTGAGATGTACAGGTGGTGGTAGGCAGGCAGGCGACCTGTTTCCCCTAGTTTCCAGTCTTTATGCTACGTTAGGCTAACCAGCTGCTAGCTGTAGCTTCATATTTATCGTACAGACCTGAGAGTGGTATTGATCTCCAACAACTCAGAGGTAGAAAGTGAACAAGGGTATTTCCCAAAATGTCAAACTATTCCTTTAATACAAAAGACCTGCAATAAATGGAGGTGGCAATGATCCGTTTTTGTTAAATTCTTTTTAGAGAAGTTGCCAGACACAAACTCCAACCCAAATCTAACTACAAATCTTTACTCTCCGGCGATACTGCGATAATGTGTGGTCACAGCGGGGATTTCAAGCTGAGAAAATAATGGCCCAATCACTGCCAGCATTTAATTCCACATTGCCAAAAGTAATAGGATCAGAGCGAGCAGCAGCGGAAAAGGAGAAGAAAAAAGATGCAGGAGACACACATCTGCCAGAGGGACATTAGTGCAGTCAACATAATTATCAGAATAGCCATGTCTGAAGGACATACACACACAAACATTTAACAGACACATACACGCACACATAGTGAGAGTTGACAGATACACTTGGGAAAGTCTCATGCTTATTGCTCTTTGTGTAACACACTGCCAAAATTAATTCAGGCTATTGCAGTCTGCTGCAATCTCTCCTTTACCTGTCACTCATGTCACTTGGAGTGGTGTCTATTTTGCTCTGTGTGGCCAGTAAAAGGTGCTTTACATGGGTATGGAGAATACCCAGCCGTGTTCATTAGAAATAGAACCAAACACATCAGATCAATATTCGTGTTTTATGTTTCCAAGCTTGGGACTGACAGCTCTGTTGGCTGGCATTTAGAGGAGATGACTCAGTCAGTGACAAAGAGAAAGCATAACGGCAAAAGCTTACCGACCCAATGGAGAAATACTGTAATTATCACGAGGTGGAGCAGGTAACTAGAGGAAAGTAGAAATGCTTACAGCGACTGGGGTTGCACGATGAAGTGGCCATAGAGAGAGGTTCCTACCTCTGTAATTGTTTAAGGAGATGTGATAATAAATAGAAGGTTATATGCCAACTGAACTCTTTCTCTCATTTGTGATTTTTCAGTTTCTTTCTTCTTCTCTCTGTGTTTTTCTTTGTAAAATACGTAAAAGTCAAAGACACAATAAAAAACTAGAACATTTTTAACAGGTGGCACAACACCAGCAGTGATGCTGGTTTAAAATGTGAAAATTAAAAGAATTAACTAGAAAATCTTTTCATTACTCACAGCAGAGCATTTGAGAGGAGAGAGCATGCCGCTCCCAAGCAGATTTTGCATTTACGTCATGAGCAGGAACGTGTTGTTTGATTGTTTTTTCATTAAATGGAGAATGGAAAAGTGCTGAGCCCTGGTAATAAATGACACAGGGGCATGTCCATGCATCACTTGCTGTGCTTCTCAAGCTCATTTCGTCTGTTATCAATCAGACTCTCACTAATAATAGATTGTGCCAAGTCTCAGCCACCTCACCTTTCCCAGGCAACCCTTGTCTGTTCACAGTCCTCAGAGCGAATGGTTCTTGAGAGAGCAATGACTCAAAGCTGCTATAGTGGAGGCCAGTATGCCCTGTTTTTCTAGATTCAGGTAAAAGTAAAATAAAAATGTTTTTTGGATTGGTGGAAAGTAACAGTACATTTCCTACATTTCTTATGTCAGGGCTTTAATGTCATGACTGCATACAAGACAATGTTGCCAAAGCATGTTAACACAAACTATACAATCATAATAAACTAAATAAATAATAAACCATGCTCAATAATTAACATTCTCTCTAATGGACTTTTTTGTTTTTACGGCAATGGCGGAGCTCTCTACATGGCTCTGGGTTGCACCCCTCTTCTGCTCTGGCAAACCAATCATTGCTGGAAGGCGTAAAACACATCATTACCAGTGCTCCAGTGTGGGAATGTCACCACAGACACCAGATTTAAAAATTCCATATACTGCGAAATACCAAAAGATCTACCTGGCGTTGATAGGCTTAATCAGCATTGTGTGAACTCGTTTGGCAAGGGCTTAAATATAACGGACATTCATTTATATGTAAAGGTCCCATACTCCAGCTTTAAGCAAAAGATCTGACTACTTTTGTTTTATGACTACGTATTACTATTGATAATGAAGGGGACTAAGCACAGAGAAAACATCCTCATATATCTCCCTTAGTGGCATTTATCATGGCTGATTTTAATAGTCCATTTGGTGCTGCTGATAAACTAATCTATAATCTAGGAGAGTTGATGCAGAATTGCTGTATAATGTGACCTTGCTTCAAAGTCCTTTTCAAAATGCTTTAAAGTAAAAGTAACAGAAACTACAACATAAGGCCTAAGCCAACTTTAAAAAGATTACAGTGAAGGTGAATACTCTCCATTTAAAGATCTACTCTTCACAAAAAGGTTGTGAACGACATCTTAAGCCATTTCTATCACAGTGCATGATGAGCCGCCAACAATATTAATCGCTTAGAATCTCTTCAAGGTAGTTTTATAGACGCAGGCACCTTTTCGCTCTTTTACTCCCTCTCTCCGTCTCTCATACAAATTCAAACAAAAGCAACATATGAGATGAACTTCATGATAATGTGACATCATAACATGTTGTCATGGTAACGTCCAAGGGTGTACAGAGGGAGAGTCACACTTGAAACAACATATCCCTCACAAGGGATCAAAATCCAATAACACTCCTCTGCTCTTTTTGCACAGTTCTCTTTGAAACAGAAACAAAAAGGGTCATCCTCTGATCGATGCTTCAAATATTGTAGTAGCTAAACACAATACCAATAGTGATCCAGTGCTGGCATGCATGGAGATAAAATGAGTAACTGAACACTCATAGCTCCGGAGCAGGAATTAGGTGAAACTAAACATCATCAACTGTCTTATAAAGAAATCCAACCAATTGTTTTGTTGTTGTCTCCCTTTTATACTTGCATCAGTGACGTTCACCACTCCTGTCATTTGATACAAAACACTGTTAAAGGTAGAAATAAACAATGCAGCATATTTGCTATTATATCACTAAGTAGTATAATACTAGAATCTGTATAAATGTATTTATTTAAGCAAAAATCATATAAAAGGTACTATGACATTGCATTTGCAGATAAATGCGCCATGAAATTGAACTACCAAGTTAGAAATTCCTTATCTTAGGACACACACAATCTCACAATTAGTTTACGATATCAATTCAATTCAAATCAATTTTATTTATATAGAGCCAATTCATAAGAGAAGTTATCTCATCACACTTTTCCTATAGAGAAGGTCTAGACTATACTCCTTCTAATATTATTTACACAGACCCAACAAATCCCACCATGAGCAAGCACTTGGCAACAGTGGTGAGTAAAAAACTTCCTTTTAAGAGGTAGAATCCTCAGGCCATCCGCCGCAGCCGTGTTGGGTTTTATCTTATGAGCTGTTACAGTATGATTATCACACCAAATGGGAAATCTTGAAAGACAAGAAGCACACAATCCAACGCCCTCTCATAAACTGAAATTTGGTGCAAAGCAGATGCACATATGCACAATCAATTAGAATCTAAAATTTGTTGAACCCAAAGTGATTTTTTTTTTTATTTCTTATGTTTGTATTCAGCTGATAGTAGGGGGACACCATGACAACAGTAACAAAACAGGATTACATACACAGTGTTTTTCTCTCTAGCATGCGCACTCACTCACACAAACATGCACTTTAGATCTATGCACAGCATGTTCCATCAGTCCAGTGGAGTGTGCTCCTGCCTCACCCCAGCTGAGGCTGAATGTTATTTTTGGCTCATTTCTGTTCACAGGCAAGAAACATGCAAAGGCAGGCAAACGGCGGTAAGTGTACAGACTAATAGAAAAAAAAACACACTTATGCAAGCCACATTTAAAAGGATCACACAGTGTGTACATGAGCTACGGTGGAAAAGCAAAACAGAGAGCATTCTGTACCGGTGTAATCTCTAATATCTCTTTGCAACAATATATTAACAAATATATACAAATAGGTAAGATATGTACGCAAACTGCTGGCATTTATTAATATATTTCTTGTTAAAAAAGCAAGGACGTAATTGTCAAAAGGGGGTGTTTTGAGGCCAACAGAGCAGCACGACTCTTTCACAATACCTCAGTTTCTCTGGAAGGTTTGCAATTGTGCATCCTTGGATTCAAGACGACAGCACAATGGAGTCACACAGACAAAACTGCAAACTTAATAGTCAAATCAAACTAAGCCGTGTGCATTTCCTTGTTCCATTTAGCAATCCCACTTGTCCTTTAAAGGATTAATCAGTATTCTGGAGATAGAGCATCACATTATGCAGCGCCAACTACCCTGGCATTATCTCTGCTTGTGACAGATCGGCCTGCCATTGTGCCTGCCACAGTGCAGTGTGCATTAACATTAAACAGCCTGGCTGGCCGTCTGCCTGTCTCTGCGTCCTCCAGGAATACAAGGAGACTCGGCAGCCATGAAGGCAACTTGGAAAGCACCTGTCACTGCCAATGGCACACCGCACAAAGCCCATGAAATCAACCACCTGAACCCCTGCTTCAGTTAATAACAGCACTTCAAGGAAATGAAGGAAAGTATGAAATTCAATAACACTGAGGTACTTACATAATTTGATGCCAGGTCTGGATGTAGATAGTCGATGCCTGAAATGTGATTTTGACATTAATCAGTGACAATTAAGCATGAGAGGGAGTGCTTTACAGAGCATATCATGACCTCAAGTTCGTATTACTATTACACCACAGTTTCCTATTTATTTACTTTTGTTCTTCATGACATTATGATATCAATGACTAATTCAATTCTGACAAAAACAAACAAAGAACAACAGATAATGGAGAAGTGCTGAAACATTTTCTGGTTCTAGCCTCTAAAATGTGATGATTTGCTACTTTACTCTGGTTATGATGTAATGAACATCTTTGGGTTTTGAACTGAACATTTGAACATGCCATGTTGTGCCTGTTTATTTTTAGGTTAATTTTACTTATTTACTTTACTATACATATTTCTATATTGTAATATTGTACTGGCCAGTCAAAAAAATATCAACAAAAACGAACAAATCCGAGTATAATATTTTTTGCTGTTCTGAAATCAACGAACAACTGCTTTTATCTCAGTCAACCATAGAAAGAAACACAGCTCGGGTGCACCGTTTACTTCAAATCAAAAGAAATCAAAGAGTTTTTATTTTTACATTTCTAATGTCTTATTTTAATGATCCGCGACAGCTGTCTGCATGTCTGTCAGACTGGGCCAAATTAATACTTTCAATATTGAGGGTGGAAACAAACGGCCCCTCCCAACTTGGTCTAATCCTCATTTTTGCTGGAATCTGACTGGCTCAATGGCGCAGATAAAATAAGTTTACTTTCCATCAGGTTTGTGTGACAGTGCAAGAGAGATGTTAACTTGGCGAAAAGAAAGAGGAAAAAGAAATGGGTGGTGCCGAAAAAATAAGAATTAAGAAGACAACAATGTTGGCACAAGAGGCAGCTAAATGCGCCAAATTAACGGACCTTTTCTGTGATGGAAAGGTTGCTGTGGCAGGCGCAACAGAGGCAGTACCTTTTATATACAGTCCATGGGCAGGACCCAGCAGTAGCAGGTTCACGATTAGTAATGCCTTTAATCTAAACTTAAATGATTTATGTATTCATTTATATATAGGCATATATATTATATATTTATATGTATGTAAAAGTTTGCAATGTGTTATCACACAAAGACATCAATCTTCTATAAGCGAGGAATCTCTGTTTGTCTGTATGTATACTAGCTGTTAAGGTCAGTGGAGGTGATGGAGAGGGACAGGGTGATGATGGCCCCAGTCATGTTGATGAGGAGGGAGAGGAGAAGGAGTAGTAGGAGGAGAAGGAGAATGAAACCAGAAAAAAAAAAAACACAGGTACACAGGTACAGGGGGAGTGTACAGGGCTGGGTAGACAATCATAATATGCAGAGATAGAATTAGAAAATGGATTATTGTTAGTCATATTTAGTACTGATATTGTTCTCATGCATATGTAGCTGTACAATCAGTACAAGCAGAGGCATCGTCCAGCACATGGGAAGCTGAGCCAGGGAGAGTTGAAGGTGAGGGCTTTGATTTTTATGCACACACAAAGACACACAGAGACATACACACACATTGCTCTATTTCATTATTCAGAGAATGACAAATCAATTTGAACCAATACATACTCTTTATAACAAATTATAGCCAAATGTATCAGTGGTCCCCATACATATTCTGGAAAGCAACCTTGTGCTACTATTCATTGTATTGTTAATTAAACAGATGTGAACTAAGTAATTAAATCAGTATGATGAATATATGCAGGTATAATTGAGTGCTTTCAGATAGCGCTCAAGGGTAGGAAACAACAGCACTTTATACTCACCATCGTCCATGATTGCGATGGTAACTCCTTTGCCCGTGTAGCCCAGTTGCCAAGCTTCAGCCACATTAAGATCCAGCCCAGGGGTCCCATCTGCCTGGCCTGTGTTTATCTAATCACTCAGACAATATGGAGAACATGCATGAGTCACGACACCCAGGTGAGCCACCATTAGAAAATTAATCAACATGGAAAGTGTGTGTGTGAGTGTGTGTGTGTGTGCGGGGGGGTGGGGTG
>CM022471.1:12357153-12537153 GCA_011952105.1 Coreoperca whiteheadi
GGGTGAGGGGGGGAGGGGAGGGTACGGAGAAGGACTGCTTTGGGGTGGGAGAGTGGAGGTGAGAAGAAGGGGAAGTAAATGTCATAAATGTCATGTGATAAGGCACATTCATCTGACATGCTGTGGCATAAAAGTCACGCCAGTTATGGTAAACAAGAGGGGTGGAAACTAGGCGGCCTGAATTCAGCGATGAGATGGCATGGACGGTATTGGCCAAGCTAATTAAAGAATGAATAACAATGTTGATTCAGAAAGTAGTGGGGAATATGCCTGGCCTCTGACTAATTAAGGTGGAAGAATGTGGGTTGGTCCTAAAGGTCAGGCGGCATGCAGACAGCTGCTTGGCTGATTACTCACCAGATACCACTGTTTGGTGAATAGAGGGTCACTCATGTTGGCTTCAAAATCATTGATATTTCTGTAGCCTCGCTTCTGACGACTAAAACCTTCTTGCTCAAAGACATTCTTCACCTGAGAAAGAAAGCAAATGAAATACCAGGTCATGATCATTTTAAAGTCAGGAATGATCTCACAAAACATTGTATAAAAGGATCATACAGTGAGCAACATTAAATCCAGGTGCACAACTGTGTCTGTGCTGGAACACATAAGTAAAACTAGAAAGAGGATTTCATATGATCGGTGAAATGTAGGTGTGTGCTGCTCTGTGCACACGAAATCAGCAAACCCAGCTGTGCTCTACTGTAAGGCAGCCATTATGTTACATGATGTTCTGCCTTCATGCCAGAACATCATATAAATCAGAAGGGTTATTATATTTCTCCTAATCAGAGGGGCTGCAGCTGGAGCCAATGCTTCCAAACTCACCTTTCCTCTCAGTACATTTTTAACAAAAAGCCACAGCAATTACATTCACAGAAAAGCTTGTGTTTCTTTGAATCATCAAAAGCACTTAGATGAACAGCTGTGTTTTGGATTACAAATGCTTACTGAAGCTGTCACAATACCATTTATTCAGTACTAGAAGATAACATAGGACAGAGCACATACGTTGGGGATAAATGTCCTGAATGAAATTCAGATGTTTGATAAATAATATTAATAATAATAACTTTATTTATATAGCACCTTTCAAAACAACGTTACAAAGTGCTTTACAATAAAAGCAAATAAGACTCATGATAACATGATAAGATAATTTAAATAATTGCAACAAATACCATGAGATTAAGAAAAGGCCATAGGATAAAAGTGAGTCTTAAGAAGAGATTTAAAGGAGGATACTGTGTTTGCCTTCCTGAGATCTTCAGGCAGGCAGTTCCACAGCTGAGGGGCCCAGACAGCAAAAGCCCGGTCACCTTTGGTGACAAGTCGAGATTTTGGGACCATAAGTGGGGCCCTGCCAGAGGATCTCAAACAGCGATCAGGCTCATAGGGAGTTAGTAAATCACATATATAGGCTAGAGCCTGACCAATCAAGGCTTTAGAAACAAGCAGTAAAATCTTAAAATCAATTCTGAAACTCACAGGGAACCTGTTAAGGGCAGCAAGGATTGGTGTAATGTGGTCGCTTCTCTTAGTATGTGTTAAAAGCCTGGCAGCAGCGTTTTGTATCAGCTGCTTTGGATGTTTCACCTGATACGAGAATAAAGTGCATTGCAATAGTCAAGTTTGGAAGAGATAAAAGCATGAATGACCTGATCTTGGTTAGCTGTCTCAGTTGTGCAAAGCAAGACTGCACCACCTTAGTCACCTGATTATCAAAGGACGATTCTTATTCAAAAATAACACCTAGGTGGCAGGCCTATTTTCAAAATTTATTAGATAAGGCACCCAGACTAGAGGAGAGATCTTTGATAAAATTAGAAGCTTGACATGGGTCTAAAACCACTTAAAACAGAGGGATCTAGAGAGGGTTTCTTTAAAAGGGGCTAAACACTGGCATGTTTAAAATTGGAGGGAAAGATACCAGAAGACAGAGAGCAGATGTTAAAATAGCTGCGAAAACCATTTGAAATAAACCTTTTAAAAACCAAGAGGGAATGCATTCTGAAGGGCAGATGGATGATTTCAAAAGTGCAACAGTGCATTCCAGAGATGACAGAGAGATTTCATTTAAGTGGGTTAATGTTGAAGGTGGGCAGGAGTCAACGTCTCTCTGAGATCAGTGTTAAAATGCTGCAGAATCCCCATTAGAATTAGAATACTTTAGGGGACACAAACACATAACTAATGTTTAAGTAATTGGTAATGAATGAGTTGTTACTAGTTTTGTGCTGTTCACTGGCTGGTTCAGAGTTAATCAGAAACGACTCATGAAGAAAGACTCAGTATGATTGATTCACAAATATTCATGAAATTTGTCGCGACTGATTGAGATGTGCTTACCCAGTAACAACTCTAAATCTTGTGCACCTTATTGTAAAGTGGTACCTAAAAGTAATTAAGAAGTTCTTCACAACTCTCTGGAAGTGGATTCACCTGGCTGGCTAGGTGGGGGACCAATGATAGAATTTATAGTATAAAAAGGATTCTGGGATTGTGACACTGTCTAGCAATCAGGTCTGAAAAATAGGTGTTTTCTTGTTTTGTTGATATTATATTGATAAGTGGACATTAGTTTTTTTAGAGAAGCAAGGTAGGCACTTTGTTAATCTTTTCTCCACTTTCGATCTGCCATCCTGGATTGTCTCTTTATGTTCCTTAATTCTTGATTTAACCATAGCAGAGAAGAAGGTTTCAGATTTTTAAATCAAAACGGAGCCACAGAATCTAGAATGTTTGTGTAAGAACTGTTAAAAACACTGACAAGAACCTCTACAGAGAGGCCATGTTGTTCACTGGTTTAAAAAAATGTATTTGAGGCAATAAAAGCTTGACAGAAGTGAGGAACAGAGAGAGAGTTCAGGGGGTGGAAGCGAGTCAATGTGGTGGGTTTGGGGTCAGGAGAAAGGAGTGGAACCTAGAATAGCACTGCGTTGTGATCAGAGATGGCAAAATTAATCAAATTCACATCATCCATGCAGAAACCATGGGAAAGGTCAAGGTCAAGCGTGTGCCCTTTGTCATGGCTGGACTGCTTCATATATTGAGTCAAATTAAAATAATCTAAAAGTTTAATAAAAGAAGTAAACGAGGATGAAGAAGGGCAACAAATATGGATATTAAATCACCAAGAAAAAGAACTCTGTCATATTATAGAATAATGACTTATAAAAAGTCTGAAAATTCCTGAATAAAACCGAAGGTAAGTTTGGGGGGGTCAGTAGATTAAAACTCAGAAAATGGGCAGTTTGTTCTTTAAAAAAAAAAAAGACTCTCAAAGGTGGAGAAGCAGGGTAGCGAGACTGGGGAACAGCTAAAATCATTTCTGTGTATTACTGCATGGCCGCCTCCTCGGCCTGTCAGTCTTGGCTGGTGGCTGTCATCAAAATGATTGGGTGTCTTTGACAATTATGTTGTATTTTCATTTCTGCTAGATTTAGAAATCTAGCCACAAAGCAAACAATACACTCCCAATATTTTACTGCCTTCATCTCTGTCAGTAATTGTGAGGACAACAGCAATCAGCGGTAGCCTAGTAACTCTGCTGTTCTAATTTGGGATCTGCGAAGTTTATATCAAATAGCCACCTTCACATATTTGGAAAAACTGAAGAGGTTAAGGAGAGTGTAATGGAAAGTCTGGAAACTGGATTTTCTTATAAATCTATACCATAAATGTCTGACTGACTTTAATTCTATGTGCATACCTGAATTAGTCATGCTAATAACAAAAGAAACATGTCTTTACCACAGTTTCAAAGCTACATTCTGAAAATGGGTCCCTGTGGCTAAATGTTCCTCTTGTGCTTACTCTTAGCAAATTCACTCTAGTGTGACTGAGAGAAACAAGCATTGTCCTGCGTGTTTACCCGCCACAGATAAGAGAGCAGAGCAGCACTTAAGATGGCCTTTTAAAATGGCCAAAGCCTATTCATCCAGATCTTTCTTTTATGGCATACTCTAAGCAATCAGGGGCACATAAACTGTAAATCAATCAGTAAGTCAGTCTTTTAAATGACAAGACAGCCCTGAAAAAATTAAATCACTACATTTGCATATTTAGCTTGGAGGATTATAAAATGGTGAAAATAATCTTACCAAAGTTGTTTTTTTCTTTTTAAATTGGCCACATCTGTCGTTACGTAACTTCACTCCCATTCAGGGGGAAACTACCAGCACTTTCTATGTTATCCCTGCATTTCCCCCTTTCTCTCCATCCATCATCAATTTATTCCATTACTTGGCAGGAGAGCTGGTATTTCCCTTGAGACAGCATGTCATACTGCCCACTCACAACATCAAACAGTACCCATGCACCGCCATCACTCTCCGCCTTTGCCCACTGCCTGCTCACAACTCACAACGCTTCAGTTCACATTCAAATCAAAGGGCTGTGCTGCCCCTCTCCTCGTCCTCATTTCCCTCCTGGCTTTCCCAGGCATGTGTGTTTCAGGGTCAAGGGATGCTGCTCATTCACACAGATTTATGCAATTTTCTATTTTCCCCCTTTGTTTATTTCACACCAACGTCCTAGTGTGCATTAAATAGATTTTTGAATGTATTTGTCTCATGCAAAAAACACATTGGAAGAAGGATTCATGGATGGCTGGATTGATGGATAGGGTGAAGGGCACTGATGTGTAAATGAATAGACGTCTCAATTGAAATCACTTTTTACATGACATGTAAAAGGACAAGAGAGGACAAGGACAAGCAAGAAAGATGCAGAGGAATCCTAGGAAAAGATAGTGGGTGAGTCAGAAATAGGTCAACATGCTCCACTAATAGAGACAGGGCTCCTGGGACACTACGAAATCCATCCAACACACTCTACAGTGCATTCAGTGCTACTACTCAATTAGACATGTTTGTAAGAGTGTAACTCCTTTACGTTTAAAAAATCATTTAACTGACTACTACATAACGTGGCACTCTTTTTAACCTTTAAAATACTATTTTACTATATTCTATATACTATACTATTTTTATTTTGGCTTTTTTTGCACAGATTTTTTAACTAATTTCTGACTTTTGACAGAACTGCAGGTGTATAACTGAGATATCGCCACGGTACTAACTTGAAAGATGGGAGGAAGACACTTCAGAATGATAAACAGGCAACATCAAATCAGAGTAGCTGACCTCATCCATTCCAGAGATGCACAGAAATCAATAACTGCAGTGTTGCATATGAGCATGTCGAGCATCTGATTAAAACCCAGTGTTTGGAACATAGACCTGCCCATGTCCTTGCTGTCTCACTTCCATTAGCTGTATTAGCTCAGTGGAGTGGCTCGCATTTATTTTCATTAGCACCTCTCACAACCGCAATTAGAGAGGTTAGTTGATTGTCACTGCCTCCAACAGTGGACAGAGCTAAACACAAGGAGTTCAGCACGCAGCCAAACTGAGCTTGAAGACACAGAAAATCTATTTGTTTTATATTATGAAGTAGAGCTGAAACTATTTGTCAATTCATCAATGAGTTGTGAGGGACATAAAATGAATCATTGAAGTCATTTCTCAAGCAAAAATGCCAAACATTAGCAGGTTCCAGCTACTAAAATATGGGAATTTGCTGCTTTTCCTTATCTTACATTACCATAAACTGAATATCTCTAGGTTTTGAACTGATGGTCAGAAAGAAAAAAGCAATTGAAAGACATTTGTTTGTTTTTTACCATTTTCTGACCTTGTGCAGACCAAACTTTTTATAATTAATTGAGAAAATAATCAGCTGATTAATTGTTAATGAAAATAACCCATAGTTGCAGCCCAATTATGAGGAGATAAAGTAACAAAAAGGTAGATACTCATTAAAAATGCTTACCACTCCATCCACATCAAATATATTATTACAGATTATAACTTAAATTTCACTGGACTTATATTGAATATAAATGTGATTATATAATATATGTAATTATATAATATTGTTACAACAACTAGGCCTACTTCATTTATGTGTCTTCACAGGTAGGCATATAAACACAAATCGTGAAATACAAAAATGGAACATAACAAGGAAGCACATTCAAAGAAATATTAATTTTAAATATGTCTAAACTATCACCAAAAGGCAAGTCTATACAAGAGAGTTTTAGTAAGTGATTTAGAGCTGGATATTGAATTAGTGGCATTCCACAGGGTTTTGAGTTGCCCTGATGTCAAAAACACAGTTGCTGGGTTTATTTTGAAACTAGACCGAAAGAAAGTAAGAAAGCACCAAGGATCTTTGGCTGTGATGCAGTTTATGATGATTAAAATATGTCTACAGTATAGTTATACAGATAACAGAGCATGCCATGGTTTAAGTATCTATTTATATAATCTATCTCAACAACTATGGCCAACAACCAATGACAAACAGTGTCCATCTGTACTTCTATTCCACATATAAATCACAACTCATTAACCTTCACTTATGATTAATCAGGTTTTACAGATTTTTTTTCAGAATGAAGTTTAAAATATTGCATTTTATTTGTTCAGTTGGTGGATGAAAACAGTCTTCTGTCATCATGATTTCCTGTTGATAACAGCTGGTATGATATCAGTCACTGTTCGACTGAACAGTTGCTATAATGAATGCTAAAATCATAAGTCACTGACTGGGGACCAGTGCTCCTGACATCATCAAGTACACCAGAACATTTTTAAAATACAGAAAATGTTCACGCAGTTCACACTCTATACTCAGAATGTCATCAATGTGCATCAACATCAGCATGTTAAAGCAATCATTATTTTTCCTTTAATGTATATATTTATAGATACTAGCCTCCAACCCTTGGAGTATAAGCACTCAATCACCGCACTATATCTGTATAGTGCGGTGATTGAGTCAAGCCACCCATGATGTGGAGACCACACAATGAATTTCTGATCTTGCCATTGTAACAACAGTTTGGGTGAATGAAGAACATGTTGCACCCGGTTTCTGTTTCGTTTCTTATTTTTGGCACTTTGTGAATCCCGTTTTTGTTTCTTTCAGTTTTTTTTGTGTTTGCCCTCTTCATTACAGCCTCTCCCTTCTTTATTATTTTAATTATATCACCCTCATATTTTGCTCTTATTTTCTCTCTCTGGCTACTAAAAGATGTCTATTCTCATGATGTTGTCTTCTCGTTACAGTAAGTTCTGTGGCTCTTGATGTCATGCGGTCTGCAGGTGACCTCTGTTTGCTCCGTGCACCTTTGGTGATTTCTGCTGTACTCTTATGTTAAAGCCCTGATTTTGGATACTAGCCTCAAAAAAACATTTTCATGTTAAATTCAGTAGGGAGGCATGCTACTCTAGGCACATGCGTACAGGAAATACACAATGTGCGTTTCTCAGTGTGCATCTCTGTGTGTACGCTTACCCTGCGGTCTTTTTGGAGTCGTTGTCTGCTGCGGGCATTGCGTTTGCTCCGCCTCTTTGAAGTGTCCTGAGGGTAGAAGTGAAAGAGCCCCTCTGCAAAGGGAAGCTGGGTAAAAAAAAAAAAGGCAAGGGAAGAAGATGATCAGGAGCAGAAGCAGAGATGAGAGCAAACACACAGGCAAATGATTGGCAAATACAAAAAATACAATAGATCATAAATGGAGGAGAAGGACAGCAGGTCATCCTCCCAGTGAGAACAAGGGCGCTGATTCCCTGGATTTCACCGAGGATCTATTTTAAGGCACTGGGGAACAGTGCTGGAATCAACCATAATAAAACACAAGGGCAGTGAAATGAGATGCATCATCCAGCGCTATCCCTCCGGCACTGTGCACAGATTAAAGACCCCCTTATGCTTTAGTAACAGCCAGGGTACAGGTCAAGCCTCAAAATAAATGCTTTCAGATGCGCCTGTCAGATCTAATGTGAAAATTTAATTCTTATGGAAAGAGGAGGATTATTCTTATCTTCCACTGCTCTTTAATTCTACCGTTGTTGCCCAAAAAACTATGCGTATATATGTATGTGACAGAAATAACAAAAAAGAAAATGCAAATACTGCTCTTCCACTGAATGCTTTTTTAGTAATTGTTTAGTAATTATTTGAATATTGGCTGATCGCAGATCTCTTTCTCTGTCTTTTATCTCTCTTTGTGCTCACATTTGTATGTGTGTCCCGGTTCTGTGTCCCGGTCTAGTTAATTAAGCAACAATAGAAGATAATTCAAATGACACAGACATTGTTTAATGGTGCATATCCCATTAAGACAAATATAGCTGCCGATTACATAACATGGGAGGCAGAAGATGGGGGGTGATCTAGTGCCTACAAGAAAAGGAGCTAGCAATCACAGAACTGGTGCACAACCACCACACAGATATCACATTATGATGAGTTACAGATTTCACCAGGGTTTTTTTTATTGTGGCGATAAAAAAAAGAAAATGCTCATTCAGAGCAGTGCAGACACCCCTCTGTTCACTGCTACGCCTCACTGGCTAAGGCTCCAGCCAATTTCACCCACACATTTATTTTGACATGTGGCACACACACACACTGTCAGGGAATTATTTCCATTGATCTGCCATAAAGGGCTCATTACATCTCTTGACATGTTGTGATGCGTGCTGCATTTGTCAAGCAATTTAATAAGACATATGATCTCAGGTGAATAAAATGCCTTGTCTGCAGGGAAGGCCACCTATGTCAAAACATGGAATCTGAATACACTAGGTATGAGTTAGAGAAATGTTTGCTTTTTTGTAATTGCCATAACATTTCATGTAACAAGGGTTAGCCCCTTTTAACAAACCAGACACTCAAAGTAATTCAACAAAAATAAACTAGATTCTCCAAATTTAGTGACTAAACTTACAAAAATGGTATCTATCAAATTTGTATGAGATCACACCACAACTTCATGTTGTGAGAGAAACCCTGTTGATGTAATGGGTTGTGCTTTTGTTTAAGAAAAAAAGAAGAAGCATCTTTCACAAAAAAACTCCAAGTGTCTGTTGCTTTATAGGACACTGAAATAGGATGTGTCTGGAGATATAACGTTACAGTAGTCCCCAGGGGCCATAGGCCGATGGGCAACCTACTCACCAGGTCTGGCATTTTAGCAGGAATGACGTCATTAAATTAAGCAAAAGTGTAATGAAGTCAAACCAAAAGAAAACCTTGAGAAGCCTCTCAGTATCTTCTCTAATGGACTGCTTCTGTTGCTAAATACAGTGTGTTAGACTATTTGCGATAGTGATAAAGGATCGAAACGTTGGCAAAATTTGTATGTTTCTGTAGTTCATCTGAATAATTGGATTTGTAATAATAAATCAGTCAATCAAAGTTTCGTTTCCTCAAGAGAAAAACAAAAAAAAATAGCTTATAGTGCCAGCAATGCGTGACAATTTTTTCGAGCATCCCTACCTTTCTGGCACTCTGGAACCCATGTTGTGTTGCAAGTTGGTGCGCCTCATCCTGTGCGTCCTCATGCAACTGAACCAGGAGATGGTCCGTTAAGACTCCTTCTGCAGCCTGCGTCGCAAGCAGCAGGGCGTTTAGCAGCACTATAAATCCCACAGCTGTCCCATATCGGGGACACATCGTGTCTGGCTTGTGTCAATGTGCCTGCCCGTCGGAGTGAAATCAGAGTGCGGGATGCTCCTCGCTAGAGATGGCACGAGGAGGAGGAGGAGGAGGAGGATGTAAAGGGGTCGAATCAATGCTTTTGCGAGCGCATCGCCTCGTCGTCAGCTGCTGAGACCACTGGAAGTTGTCGTTCCCCGAGGTGTAGCAGCTCCTGCTGTCTGATTCGAGTGGGTTGGTTGTGTGGTGTGGACCAAACCTGCATCCCCAGCTTTCTATCTCTCCTCCTCCTCCTCCTCTCATCTGTAATTCATATAGGCCTACCTTACACGCTCGGGTAGTTACTGCGCGTGACGTTGTACCAATGGGCTCCGGCGGGTGTGTCCTGTTGTTTCCTCCCCGGATGAGCTCGGATACACTTTTCAGTTTCTTGGAGAATTCCTTCCATCATCCTTAGAGTTGATAGGAATTGTATTGATTAGTAGGTTAGCTGAGCTTAAAATACATTCACATATATAACATCCCATTAAGGACTAGTGTGCCATGGTGACCTTTTTTAAGGAATACCTCTTTAATATTTATATTTATATAAAGTTCTTGTAGGTGTAATTGTATAGCACAACTCTGCAATATACTACTCAGCCTACAGTTCTGTTTTTAAAAAATTGACATACTGTATCTCTATTATGACCAGCCTGACTCGCTGTGTAGTAGAATGTAAGAACAGCCCTATTGGACTATAATTGGTCATTTGGATGTGAACACCAGGTTGTTAGAAAGATCCCTGCAAAAAGACTGCTCTTACAAAGGCTGCTCATTAAAGGACTCCAGCTCCCCTGCTTTCCTCCTGCCTCCCTGCTGCTATATGGTACATTAATGGGATACAGGACTGCTGTGGACTGATGTAACAGTGATGTGTGTACGTGAGAAAGGGTGCACCCGATTTGTTTGTTATCAAGCTATTGAATAAGCATTATCAGCACACATCTGTCCCAATCAAATCGGGTGGAGAAAGTAGAGAGTAAGAGGGAGAACTGAGTTCCTGTGAGCATGATACTACTAATTTCCCTTATACAGACATGGTTCACTGAAAAGGTCCCTATGCTTTCTGCTGCACAGCTGCAGTTGTTACCTCTGTCTTTAGAGCCCATTGCTCTGGCTTAAATAAAGATACCCCCTGAGCCCCATTCATTCAGTGGCCCAATTAAGGAATCAGCAGGTTTTCCAATTAACAGGACTCTATTTGTTTATGGTCATGAGCCTGTGGACTGAGTGCAGCAGGATCTTTGTGTTTTTTCTGATTTTGAGAAACACCGCTGTTGTCTTTCTGTCAGCCCCTAAAACCCACATTGTCTATGAAGTAGTTGGTTGCATGCTTTGAGTATCAGCTATCTCAACAAAATGGAGCTAAAACGAGCTAAAACAAGATTTACACAAATAATAATGAAGGTGGATTTTCTACAAGTGGATCCGCTTTGCTAATCACTGTTTCCATGCTCCCTGCAGACCTCCTCCCACACGCCTGCAACTCTGCAACCCAGAGATTATTTATTTAGCTTGGGCAAGCCAGCATCCTTCCCTCAGTACACCATTCTTCATGACTGATCCACACTGCAGATTCACATGTACTGTATTTTCTTCATCATACATGTCTGGGAAACTTGTAAAAAAAAAAACACAACATCTTCTGCTTTTAGACAATTTGAGGCTTTTCTGACAAATCACTAACTATTTATGTTATGAGAGGAGAGGGTGTTTGTATGCCTTTAAAGCTGCTCCATATCCCACCATCTGAAGTAATACTCAAAGACTGACACCTCTGTTTCGGGCAGGTATGCCTGTAATTTTTACAGGAGAAAATCGCCTCTTATGACATGGTGGAAATCATGTCACTCAGCTGTGCAGTATACAGTTAAATTGTTTATAATAATATTAATTAATTCACTTGGAGATATCTCCTAGGAGAGACTGAAAATGTGTAGAACAAGAAGTAATGCTGCCTAAAGAAAATAGCACAATTTAGCGTTGTAATACTGATGGGTTTATTAGTTGAACCTGCGACTTGATAACAGCTCTCCAGTGTTATTTATATGTTAATTCAGCACAGTATATGGGTTTATGATACATAATGATTACAGCTTTTAATCAGCTGACTGTCCTGATGCACAAGAGGCAGACACAGTGTAAGGTGCATAGTCAAACAAACACTACTACTAAGTTTATATTTCTGTCAGAAAAAAAACAGCAAGCTCCTCCCCTGTGGAATAAGATCCGAGTTTGGGTTCGAGAGGCAGACACCATCTCCACATTTAAGAGTAGGCTTAAGACTTTCCTCTTTGATAAAGCTTATACTTACTTAGGGCTGGCTCAGGTGAGTCCTGAACCGTCCCTTAGTTACGCTGCTATAGGCCTAGACTGCCGGGGGAATTCCCAGGATGCACCTCTCTCCTCTGAATGCATTCTCATCCCACAAATGCATGTCATTAACTTGACATCTTCTCTCTCCCGTAGTTTAATGCTTTCTCATTGCTCTCATCTCTCTTACTGTCACTTTCAGAAGGTATTTCCGCCTCCGAAGATACGGAGTCTGGATCTGTATTGCGGCCACCTGCTGGAGCAGTGCTGCTGTGTCTGTGGTGGAGGCGGCGAGTGGCTCAGATCCTGTTCAGTGGTCTTCACCTGGAGCTGCTCAGTTGTCCTTCTGGATCCCTCCTCTTATAATTATATATAGTTCAATTTCATCATTTTCACCATAATTGTATGTCATATGATTTCTAGATCCGTCCTCTACACTTTTGTCATTATAATTGTATATACTTTGATCTTCTGTTGTGAATCAATTCTCTACACACAAGTTCTATTACATGTCTATCTGTACTAGGAGAGGGATCCCTCCTCTGTTGCGCTTCCTGAGGTTTCTATCATTTCTTTTCCCTGTTAAAAGGGTTTCTTTTTTGGGGTAGTTTTTCCTTATTCGAATCGAGGGTCTAAGGACAGGGGGTGTCGTATCTTATACAAATTATACAGATTGCCTTTGAGGCAAAATTGTGATTTGTGATATTGGGCTGTGATCTTGAAATTGAAATGATTAATTTAATTGATCATTCAAACGTGAATAAAGAGTTGAGTTTGAAGGTTCATTCTTGACCTTGAAAACAGCAGTTTGACAAAATAATTCAAACACAAGGTCCAACTTACATGTTGTTTCTGGAGCTTTCAGGCTTGTGGCCTGCAGTGGATGGATGAATAAAGACTGATTTTTAGATATTTCAATCAAGTACAAGGCATCCAGGGAAATTCTATATAAATAATAAATTAATGAAGCTTCTGAAGAAACATAATTTGATTTAGCACATGCTTGGAAAGACACTCAGTTAGCTCATGATTTTTCAGTGATTTCTGCAGAAGCTTGTTATCCATTTGCTTTAATTTAATGATCAAATGTCACTTGATTGCTAAACTGCATTATGAGTTTGTGCAATGTCTGCAGACATATTTGAGAGTGCATCTTCATTGAAACAGATTGTGATATTAGGATTTTCAAGTTGAAATATTTTTTATTAAATATTTGAAGGATTCCCACACAATAAGGGTTGAGACAAAGAGTTGAAACAGCTTGTGCCCTTTTAACCCTCTCCTCACCAGAAAATAAAACCCCACAAAGAGTGCCCAATGCCTCTCTGGTATTTTTTTCCCAAATGCCTTAGCGATCTTTTTTTTATATACTTGGAAAAATCTTTGTGAGGCTTCACAGCACAACTCCATTAAAGATTGAACTCTTTGTAATCTTTTGTTGTGTAATTCACTAACTTCACTGGAAACTGAACAGTCCATAATAATAGTTCACATGGCTGCACTTACTGTTGTGGGACAGTTTTGTTCCAACTAAACATAAGAAACATATCATGGGTTGATTTCAAGCTCTGGAGAATTTCATATCTTACAATGTTGTGTTGATGGAGCTGTTAAAATGAATGGCTGTGTATCTGCAGCAGTGTTGGAGGAGGAGCTAAACAACATGGATCTTTAATTTTTCAAACTCGCCCGAGGCTGGAGTGCCTGTCAGTGTTTGTGCTATGAGTTTCAGTGAGAACAGGAGAGCTACAAGCTGATACTCAGTAGATAATCAAGCATGCACACACACACACACACACACACACACACACACACAAAGCCTCTGCAACCTCTGCCACCAACCTTTTAACCAGACTGGAATTGTTCACTATAGCTCTCAGAGACAAGAGTATTGATCTTTCACCTCTGCACCGTAATGTTTTCAATGCTAAATCAAATCAATCCAGAATCTACAGTTGCAACAAAGCACACTGTTTTTATGCATTTTATATGCAGCATTTATGAATAGTTTATGATTCAAGAGCGACCCCATTCCTCTGCTCTCATTTAGATGCTGAGTTAAGCAACACTCTCTAAAATGAAAACAATCACTGACAGAGCAAGTGAGTGTAAACTTACTTTGGAAACCTCAAGGTAAGACTAGCAAATTGGAACCGTGAGCCAACATATTACAGTTTCCCTCTCTATTAGCATCACACAAAGTAAGAACAGCACAGAGAAAGGCAGAGATAAAAAAGACAACAGCAAAAGGCCTTTCTTAGCCCTCCCTGAATGAGCTGTCATTTCAGAGGCATCTCTATACTGCTCCGTCAGTGCCAGCCAGTGTTGTGGGACGGGATGTCTCTGAGTGAGAGGGGGATTGTGGGTACTATATCTACATTGACTGCAGTACGGATAGTGTCAGGAGCTGCACTCTTTCACTGTGTCTCTCTGCTCCTCTCTCTCTAGGAGGCCACTGCCTGCCTCTGGCTCTGTGAGATAAGATGCCGGCCTTCACAGGTAGCCGGATATCAAAACCCACAGACAACACTGGTCTTCATAATGGCAGAGGGATGACAGGTGATGACATACCATTACCCCAGTGTCTCTTGCTTTAGATCATTCAACTTGGTTTCAACTGTGGTCTTGACATGAGTCATGAGAGAGGACAGTTAAATGATTCTCGTTTCAATTATATCCTTCAGTTGTTGAAATCAGGATGTAATCAATATAAACCCCTGTGCATTACCTGACACATATCAAATGTAGGTTTTGGCCTGTGTGACAGGAGATGTGAAGTTGCTGGTTCTGATATTTAAGAGTAATCTATCTATCAAGTTGCCAGAGTAAGTAACTGTAGAAGCAGGATTTAATTGCAGCTACTCTGCAAGCAGATTGGGTTGTAACACTGCGTTGTACAGATCTATTACTTCCATCAGGCCATCTGGAGAAGCAGATAGTAGGGGGCAGAGGGACAGAACGAGGTTATGTTGGGTTTGATGTGCTGTGAGGCGTGGCAGGCAGCAAGGCCAACTCAGGTGGAAACACCGGCTCGTTTTGTCATGGACCACACAAGTCAGCACAGAAGAAGAAGACTCATCCCCAACTCTTATATCACGCTGCCCTCTTTGTCTCACTCTCTCTCCTGAAAATCAGTATATCATTTAACATTTCCTCTCCCTTCCATCTCTTTAAATTGTCATTGCCATGCTGTTTACATCCCCCCTGCAGGACTAAGGCAGTCTCAGGGAAGACCGTCATGTGGTAAACAGGTAATTCAGGTTACCACAACCCACAGCTTTCATTTGTGAGGTCCCATACACTGTTGTGATGTTTTGATGTTTTTCTCTGTGGGGTTCTAGCTAATATAGACACTACTGATATAGCTGCCTGTGCTTCTGTTTCGCCTTCGCCTCGAGCATAATATAAACAGTAAAGTACTGTAATACTTCGAGTCTATCACATTGTCTATTGTGACAGTGAACAACTTTCACCTCATATTGGACATGCAGCTGCAATTCAACATTTGAATATGATTGGGGTGTTACCAAATGCACTGTATCTATTCATTGTAAAATATAATCTGTGATTCATCCATCACTAACATACTTTCACTTACACTATGCCAAACTGCAGCAGTATGGCATAGTGAAAATGTCCGAACTATGTATTACTTTTTAATTGATTATAATCAACTTGCTCTCCATGGCTAGTTTATTTTCATATCTCATATTTTAAACCTACAATAATACATTTATTGGCCACTTGGGAGCAGTTGAAACAAGCTGTGAATGCAACACTGACACGTTGAAGTTGACATGGCGAATTTGGCTGCCGCTCAGATTGCCAAAAGCGCACAGCTCTTGCATTCAGTGTTTATGATGGTCTGACCCTTTCCAACTTGCCGCCCTGGCTTGCCTTGTGGCCATGGCAACCACAGAAACTACAGTTTGGGAAATTATACAGAAGCTTATTTTACTCTGAGTTCCCTGAATACACACTATATAGTGTTGGAGCAATATCAGCTTCAAATTTTGATTGTCCGGTAAAGGACAATAAAAAAGTGAAAGTAGGTTGCTAACCATTTCCTCTATTTTAAGCTACAACCCGCTATATTTAGCTGAGATCATAGTAATGTTAGTTGGATAGCAGCAGCCTGTGGCGCATAGCCTGGTAGGATCCACGGCGGCAAGCACTCGCTGTCTCTAGAAGGTTACTGCCACTATGTGAAATCAGTCTTGACTTGTCTTGGCTACCAATAACTTTTTTTAGACAAATAATATACATTTCCTGGATTAAAATTGATATGCAGTGAATAAACGCACAACCCATCATAACGTTATGTCACCAGCTGCGTTATGTTTTATTCACCAAATGAAAGGATATGCTATGCAATTGTTTTCCTTTCCAGTATTGAAAAATCATTTCTGGAAAGTAATTTCTTCTCTCTACCCTGCTTCTATAAATCGCTGTACAAATGAAGCATAAACTGCCATGTCTTCGCACCAATATGGGGGGAAATGTCCTGTATTATAAACAATCTGCCACTGCAGCCTGTAGCAGTGCAGTTGTCAGCTTTCACAGCTTTCCTTGCAAACAGCAATGGAGGTGCAGCGAGAGCAATGGGTCCACCTGCTTAGTTATTCGAAGCATATTCCCAATATACATTTTGTTTAATTGGAAAAGAAAAACAACTCTGCGAGCAAAGATTATGCATAATCACAATAATTATTTCCCTCTGTGTATTACTTCTTTCGAGGTGAGTATTCTACGCTGCCTAATGAATGCACCACCTAGGAGGGAATAAAAGGACGTGCAAATTAACGTCAGAGATGAATCACGTTCATCGAGAGAGAGAGGATGAAAAAACATTCTGTCTGATTTGATTAATTAGCAAACCCACTTGGGAATAGCATCTTTCACACTCTGCCAGAAAAATATTAATATCTGTATTATAACATGTGGATCTACAGAGACCTTTTTTCTTACCTTGCTTCACATATTTTATAAAGAGTCTGTGCTCATTTCAGAAAATGTTGGTAAATCTGTGACATCTGAACCTGATCCTATAATTTTATGTCTTTCTCTATCTACACATACTGTACAGTATCTTCTTTCAAAATTTCTTTGGCTTACTCCTTGGCTGCTAATGAAACATGTCCAAACACTGCACCAAGCTGCAATAATTTCATTGTTGTCACTGTAGTATTGTCAAATTGGCGGTTTGGAAAATGTGTTTTGCTCTTGAGCTTTAGGTAATGTTTGGGTTGTATTTTGAGCATTTACCAGCAGCTACCTCTGTGTGAAATAATGGGATGATTTGTCAAAAGCACAACAGTAAGCAGGTACATCAAATCAACAGGTGCTTTAGAGTGTACAGTAAGTTTGTGGATGAGCAATTCTCTTCTGACAGGAAAGCATTCATGCCCAGCATGTATTCAGAAATGATGTTGATGTCATGACTGCAGTGGTTTAATTGCTATTACTAGTGTATCATGCTGAGTGTCCCCCTACATGCCAGAATCAAACACCTCAAACAAATTTGCTGGTGATGACACTGTGGAAAACATTACCTCAAAGGTAATTTTTATAATCAAGCCTCCTGAGCTGGACCTAGTCCTCAGTTATTCACAGCACTGCCAACTTTCCCATTTCCTTTCATGTGCTCATTAAGTCGTCAGCGAAGTCAGTCACCTCCAGTCTGATGTTTGAGCAATTATCAGCTTTACTCGGGCTGTGACGTTTGACGATGTAGTGTTTAACATTGCATGCTTTTTTAGAGTCTGATCAGACCGCCTGATCTTTGAGGCACATCAGGAAATAATCACAATGTAACTAAGGTCACTTTCACAAACCCTGTTGAGCTCCACGTACTCAGTCTGGACATACATGTGCAAAAAAACCTCACTCACTGGGAAAATGAGGTATTGGCGAGAGAGGTCATCCTTCCCATCTGTTTGTTTTAGGTCACAATCATTAGAAACTCTGTGTGTGAGCGTGTGTGTGCATCCTCAAGGCAAACACTTGATTCTTTTCTTGTCAAAATTCTAAATATTAACATAGGAGATTGTCATGACTGCACTTATAAATATTGGAAATGGTGAATAAAATGCTCAACGTCAGCTCAACGGCTTCAGAAATGTGCCTGTTTTGCTAAGAGACTAATATCTAATGTGTCTGTACAAGAAGGGGACAGGCCAAGTGACCTTGGCAGGATATGATGGCAATGGGGCTGTATCACGCAAACAGCATACACAGCATTCTCTGTGTGTGGGTTCTGATGCTCTTTCCATTTTAAAACGACATTAGGGCTAATGGTAATGGTATCTCAGCGGTTTCCAAGCCTCTTTCCAGTGCTGCCCTATATACTAGCAGCCAGAGAGCATAGTCCATTAAGAAAACAAACAATGAATACTCATTGTTTTGCCCACACAGGGCACAGGGTAAACATGGCTATGCCACAAACAATTAGCAATATACCATGTTCTTTAGCTATTTAGCAAAGTTCCAACATTATCCTTCAATAACACAAAGAAATAGCTAGGAAGGAATGAATGAAACGAGGACAGTTTCTGAGGAAAAGGGTGATAAGGAGTAAACATTTCCAGGAATCTGGGCACAAAGTCATTAACACCACCACTTGACATTTAAGCATCAGTTACTGTGAACAAAAGCTTATAATGGATGCAGAGAAATGCTGTGTAAAAAAACAATCTATTGTAAATCCATGCTTATCCATGTGGATGAGCATGTTTTTCCATGTCGCTCAGCTGAGAAAGCTTTCGGTTTATGTCCTTTGTGTGTGAACAGTGCACACATATGCTGCAGCAGTGACTCTCATGGAAACAGAGTTTGACACCTTTCATCAGACTCTTAACACAAATGTGAGAACCTGGTTTGATCCAGCCTGGGATTAGTGATGGCCACAGTCTCTTTACGGCTCAGTAGCTGCACTGAGTTGACAGCAGCTAAGCAATAAGCCTGCCATTCTGAACTACTGACTGTTAAGTCAGTGAAGCTAATTAGCAGTTCTGTCCTGTGCTGATTAATTTATTCAGTGTAGCCTCATTTATTTAATTGAGTAAAAGGTAATTCATTTGCATATAGTTTAATTGTTTTCACTTCACAACTTTATTAACCATAGCTACTTTATATTAGATATTATTTAAGCTGTTCACTTCATTATAACCAGTCAACTGTACAGTGGATGATGTGCAATATTTCCTTCAACACCTTCCTCACAGATCATGCCATTGTAAAAATAGGCTGGGAGTAAAGTGTGTAAATAAACCCTGCACTGGCCGCTCCAGGAGAGTCAATAAAACTACAAGCTGAAATGCATTTCGAGATCCTCAATGAGAATCTGATTGTTCATTCTACCCCTGTGATTTGTGAGGATACCCCAGCCAATCAATACAAGGACCATTAGGCTTAACAAACCTGGTTTGTCTATACACTGCCCACAGCCTCTTTAAAGCAACAACATGTACTCTAGGAAAGCCTGCATACCTGTAATGGCTCAGACACAGGTGGCTTGTGCAAAGCACCATGTCATTTTATTCTGACACTCATTTATCATTCTCCTGTTGATGTGCATGTGGTGACGCTGGTGATGCTGATACCCCCCACACCCCCACACCCCCCAATACATGCTGTAATACCTTGAATGTGTGTGCACGTGCGAGGTTTAAACCACACTGTTTGCTATGACATTTAGCAATGGAAGTATTACATGAAAAAAAAATTTTTCCATAAAGAGAAGTTCTATTACAGCTGTTTTTTCACTGTCAATCATGTCACTCTCTGGCAACAAGCTTTGGGTGGCTGCAAGACTGAGATATGGAACTTGAAAGAATCAGAACGAAACCTAATAGAGGAACAGCCTTGTGCAGTGTGATGACACAGTACACCAAGATTCGACATTCAAATGGGAGAGCTATGCTTAAAAAACCCTAAATTGATGATTAGTGATCAAAAGTCATTACTCTTAATGACAGCAGAATTATTCAACTTGGAAGAACAAATTAGTTGTTTATTGTTAATCAGTCACTATTCATTGAAAAATGTGATTTGAGTTATTCTCTTACAATAGTGTGTTAACCATTATCTGAATGTAATGACCCATTTAGGGCCATTCTTCCCACTTCTTGTGCATAACAATGCCAAGTCACTATAAAATAGTATTGCTTGATTAAAAGTATATTGCTTACTATGTAAAGATTGCATGTATGACTTCTACTAGAAGAACACATCCTACAGAAAAGTATTAGAATTATGTCAGTAATAGACAGTTTGCTCTTAAAGTATCAGGAAAGCATAGCAATGACGCACAACACAACAAATGCTTGTATATGAAACTCTCACACAGAGCAGAAACACTGAGAAATCCTGCAACACACAATTCTATTTCAACACTTAATTGCCTTACTTAGCCTCAATATTTTTGTAATGGGTAATTGGTTGTCATGACAAACACTCAGTCTATTCATAGCTTAGAAGCTTGTGCAAAAACATGACCAGACGTGGAAGATTTCTGATGGAAGCTTTCCGCTGCTCCAAAAGCTAGGACTAAAGGGTATGATAGCCTCTTATTTCTCTTCTCCCCAAATAATCTGTCAGTCTGATGCAGGGAGACTCCTCAGGACAAAATGGACCCCACCTTTTGTCAGACATCAGTCTCAAGTAGAAGGTAAAAAAAGGGAAGAGGACCCAAAAGCAGACCATGCAGGCAGAGCAGGTACAGTTCAACAATTTAATAACAAAAGGCTTACTCAGGTTACAGGTGGGCAGAGATGAGAAAACCAGGTAAGTAGTCCAAACTAAGGAAAAAACACTCTAGGCGGCTGTTCAAAACAGCAAGGTCCACAAGATACACAGAATAAATTCAAGAACAGAAAACCAACGATGATTCGAAAACGATCAGGGACACAGACTTAAATACACTAGGTGAGGGAGACAACACACAAGTGAAACTAATTGGCAAAGATGAAAATAATCAGGGCAATCAAGGATAGGAAGCAAACTGAGCGACTGCCCAGAAAGTTCAGGAAGTTGCCGTAGCTGATGAACAGGAGGGTCAGGAAGCTGCTGCAACTCAGCGGATTCGATAGGCTGCTGTGATCCAGCAGCGGAAGAACAGGGCGGCTGCAATCCAGCAGTGGTAGGAGCGTGCTGCAGTACAGAGAGCTCGGGAGGCTGCTACAGCTCAGGAGCAGGTGCAGTTGTACCAAAGACTGAGTTCTGACTGATGGTTCTGAGGCACTGAACAGCTGAGTCTCTCTGGTGCTGGGCACTGCGCAGCAGTGAGGATGAGCAGCTGGGTAATGGAGAGGCAATAACGAGCTGAGGTGCAGGCAGGGAAACATTCCAAAGAGTAGCAGAAGGGAGGCTAGCTGGCTGGATGTGGGTGGAGCAGGCAGACCATGCAGGCAGAGCAGATTCAGTTAAACAATTTAATAACAAAAGGGTTACTCAGGCAAAATCCCCCCCAAAAAACATATCCAAAACAGCAAGGTCCACAAGATATACAGAATAAATCGAATAAACAAAAAAAACCAAGGCAGGGAGCTTAACACAAGCAATGATGAGCCGACAGTAAATAAAAGAAGGACACAGACTTAAATACATTAGGTGAGGGAGACAACGAGACACAGGTGAAACTCATTTTATAGTGAAGATAAATAATGAACCATTTTCATTATTGTGTTGCCAGTACAATGCAAACACATTGGAAAGCATGCCTCTACTGGGATTTCAAGTGTTTTCTTGACAGCATTCTGAGCGTTCTGCGACACCTCCAGCTATGTGTTACCTAAACACATGCATTATTTATGTTACAAGGAAGTGAAAAAACAAGACTGTGAGGTATATAACGAAAGGTTGGTTCAATGATAAAGATAGGGTGATTTATACAGTTTCTTGGTTCTCTGTAAATCTGGCAGTTACTTGATGGCATCAAGATATTTTGAGGAAACATTTTTCATTTTAATAATTTTCAGTTTTTGGTACTCACTCTGTTTGCTAGCATGCCCCACCTAACCTAGCAGGTAAATATAAAAACTAGCTAGGTATCCAGCTAAGTGTTGGAAGTGCTCTAAGTGCAATATTTGCAGTTTGATTAAATATTCAGTTTTTTTATTGGGTTTTTTGGCCACTTGGAGACAGCAGAACAGGCTTTTAACACAACATTGACATTTTATAAGCTTATGTATATAGGCTATAGTTCTTGTGGTGAACATGTTGGCAAACAGTTGCCTTTTTACACATACAACAGACAAGCAGCCATCCATTAGCTATACCTGCTTAACCTTGAGGATCACAAGCGGGCTGGAGTCAATCCCAGCTAACATTGGGCCAGAGGCAGGGTACACTCTGGTTGCCAGTCAATCACAGAGCTGATCCATAGAAACATACAAGCATTCACACTCATTTACTCCTACGGCAATTTAGAGTCACAAATTAACCTAACCTCCATGTCTCTGGGGTGTGGAAGGAAACACCCAGAGAAGCACCCGGAGGAAACATGTTCTCCCCATGCAAAATCCACACAGACCTTAACCCTAACCCAGCTGGGAGGTTAAACACTGCTTTCTTTTGGAGTCATGTCTCTGACCACCTGACAAAAGTCCAGTATTCACTCAGGCCTATGCCAAAAACACCCTGACACTTTTGTGCGTGCTTGAAACAATTTGGATTTCGTACTGAGACGTATACATTATGGTTCACTGCATTGTCAAATGACATGTAACAGATTCCTTTAGATTTCATTCTCATGGGGGATTATTTATCTTTTATGCACTCACCACATGCGCTTACATTTAAATCCAGACATCATACATGATCAGAACTTTCTAAGGGTACCATTTTGCTAACAGCATGGTGGCCAGTGACATTTGTTTCATGCAAACACATTGCAAAAACGCAAATTAATAGTGGAAGGAGTCTGACTGACAAAATAAACCTTAATCCACTGATGACTGGATGATTTCTTTCCACCTATGACACACACTGCAATTTTGTTATTAGAGCTAGCCACTTTCTGGACCTTTAATTATGCATTTATCATCTAATACATCTGTAACTAATGTGTCAAAACTAGTCTCAGAATTAGGTCTCTTGATATGCTTTTGTTAAAAATTACAGGCTAATGGATGCACCTAATTTTCTCATGGGATCATTCATTTCCTGTCTTTTTCTTTCAGCTTTATGACCTTTTCACCTACAAGAACTTCTTTTGCCAAATAGAGATGGTTAGCTGCGTTATATAAAACATCTCTTGGATGATAATTGAAGGTCCTCTTACACACTGCTAACCCCCCAAACACCCACACCCATTGTCCCACAGGCACACACAGTAGTGTTTCCCTGAATCTTTTTGGTAACCAGGGTGACGGGCAAAACAGAGGGGGGAAAAAAGGATGGAAGGACGTTGGTTTCCTTGGATGATGAATTTGAGGAGAGGGGTGTTTTGCAGTAAGGTGTTTGTTCAGGTGGGACAGAAATGTAGGTCACTGTTGAGATGAGGAAGAAATGTTTGAACAACATGAAAATGGTCCTTACCTCACTCACTTACACTCCAGAAAGATGCACTGTAACTCTTTCAGATAGTTCTCCTCTTCTTCACCCACCAGTGAGCTGATCCTTTTCCACACACACTTTTTAGGATACAGTAACACAGTTCATTGGAGCAGTATATGTGTCAATTAACTGAAATGGTGATTGTGAACAAACGGACTCACTGGGAAGAGTAACGTATTTCAGTATTAATCAATTGTTCTTTATTCCCCCAAAATACAGGTTAAAATGCCTTCTCAGATGCCCTTTTTCCTGTTACAGAATAGATCAGTAACCCTCAAGAAGTGGAGTCCTGAGTTTGTTTGGAGGGTTGAAAACAAATGAAATCAATGCTTTCTTTGTGTGGTAGTGTGACAGAGAACATGGGTGGAATTACACTAGCTTGTGCAATTATATGAGTCAGCGATATAACACAGACACAGAGAGAGAGGAGGAGAACAAGAGAGTAAGATAGATAAATACTGAAAGTAAAATAATATTATTAAAGCTGCACTTTCTTCTCAAACACTTCTATTGTCACTTTATCCTTGAACTATGGCAGCAATGCACATAGCATGGCCAGTTCTTGACACAAAACTAGACTGACAAATACATTTTCAAACGAGAGGATATTAATCAAGTGAGAAGGACACTGCTTATCCTCAGGCTTTAGCAGTGATTGATTCGTGCTGACTGATTGATTGATTTAGTTCAAACAAGCAGTGAGGTGGCATTTTCTGACACTCTCGAAGAAAATCTGCTCAGACAAAACCCTGTCATTCAAGCACCTTGAAGACACTACTGATTAAGTTAGTCACTACAGACACACACGGGCATGGTTTTTCCCCTAGTCATGCATACATAAAGCACAGTATTCCATCACTCTAGATAACAAATTAAGTTTTCTGTCTGTCGTTGCCCTGAATAAATACCTCCTCTCTGGGGGACCCCTTGTTGTTTGCCCATGGAAAGAAATGAGCTGTTTCAACAAACACATTCACCCTGAGTCATCCCATGTCTGGGGGGGCAACATGTTTGCTTCAGATAATCTTCTAACCTCAATCTTTTTTTCATTCTCACCTCAATTGTGCTCAGTCTAAGGTTGTGTATTTGTTCAGAGCCAGACAAAACTCACTTATTTTTCCAGTACAGTGCTCTGGAGTGTTTGTCTATTATTTATCTTTTGCTGATTATATTTTCTTCTCAGTTGTTGGAATCTAGAAGTCATTTGACTGTTCAGAGTAAAAACTATTAGACTGCATTTGTTTGACCCAACTCATTGCATCACACAGATTTTTGTTTTTGGGATGTTAAAAAAAAGGACTCATGTTTACCGGATCTAAAATGTCACGCTCAGATGCTAACCAGACCTGAAGCTGTTGATTTCTCAGCTCTACATGGTACTGTGCTGCTGGGCGTGGAGGTGCGTGACACCGAATGGATAAAAACACACCCACTGTAGCCTGTGTTTGGCAGCTGCCCCTTTAAGCTCACACACAGGAAACACACGCACACACACTAACATGCATGCACATCAATCTCTTCTGTCACAGTATCCCTTCCTGTCACCATGGTAACACCCCAAAACTACAGCTGTCTGACTGAAGATTGACTTTAAGCAGGAGCAACTTGCTGTGATTTGTGTATTTTGTGTATTTGTATATAGGCCTAGATATGTGTATACACACAACTGCAACTGTCAATCAGATGCGAAGCTTTTCACCTCTTTGGTATTGTAATGAGGCCAATTTCATTCCAATATGATCACATATTGATACAGGTGCTATTTATTTCCAAAAATGCTTCAGGAAATATTTCAGTCTTCTATTCTCTTAATAGACCCCTCAGTGATGCCCCATGTTTTCGTTGAGATACATTTTGTGGTGAATGTCCCCATTTGAAACAGGTTTGTATTGATCTAGGCTGAGAAGGGGACAGGAGATAATGTTTGACAGCCCTGTTCCCTAAACTCGTAAGCTTGTCTTTCTAAGAATGCCTCAAGTCAGACAGAAATAAATATAAATTTTTGATTGATATTAAAAATGATTTATTGAGCAAAATGTCTTGTTAAGACGAAGCAAGACAGAAAGAACTAACTGGCTCAACAGCAGGGGTATCAGACTGTGGGCTATTGAGGGGTTGAGAGTGTCCAGGTTTTCATTCCAGCTGGAGACAACACCACAGGATGTAATGGCACAAGTCTGAAACACCGGCTTGAGAGGAGAACTGTCTACTCTCCTTTATGAAAGCAAGAGTTACTAAAAGCAAAACTTGAGAAAAAAAGAGGCTTCAGTCTGCCATGCTTTAATCACAGTAGAAGTCCATGTCCTGAAAAAAAGTCAAAATAAAAAGAGTACCATCACCTATTAGTCCAGAAAATGAACAGAGAATGAAAAAAAGTATTAATCTCAAACATTGTCCTATACAAGAGACAAATATACTCACAGTTGTGGGAATTTTAACCGTGTCTTCCATAAACTTCTGTGTCTCCTTCAGCACAGTTGCAGGGAAGTATCCGATGATGCCCATCTGGTCCACATAGCGCTCACTGTAAACCTGCCAGAAAAATTAACATGGCCTCTCTAACAAATGACCATACATAACATTATACATGCTTTATGCATTTAACCATCCTTACAGAACTTGAAGTAATTCAAATTCTTGCTCATTTTCCAGTACAATGAAATTTAATATTCAACCAAATATCTTTTTGACATTTGTCTTTTGTAAATGACCTGTGCACTGCTACTAAAGAACATGCTAACAAATATGCACATACACTCCCAGACCAGAAGACTCCGGCGCCCTCCTCTGGAATGAGTTTAGAATACACATAAACCATCTGACCCTTCTTGATGTTGATGAATCTGCAGTCAGGAGCTATGAAGTCATCCAAGGCTGTGGCCATGGAGAGAACATCTAATAAAGCACAGAAAACAATAGAGGAATGGGAAATATATATATGAAAGAATCTACTATTTTTAAGAAGTTATAAAGCACATGCATTTTATTGCATGATTTGAATATGTAATAGTTTTCAGGATACACTCTACACACTGTGTCATGCTTCTCTTTAATGCTCTGACTTACATGAGCATTCTGCATCCCCACAGATCTTGTTGTCTGCTAGTTTATCCATAAGGACGGCCCTCGCAGTCTGGTGTAGTAGTCCCACACAGAGCAGAATCATCAGTGGATAACTCATGCTGACCGAAAGAGCAAAACCAAGGGAATGCTGTGTGTGAGTGCGGATGTGAATGTGGATGTTTGAAGGAACTTAAGGCTATAAAAATCCCAAAACACTTCTCTCAGCCAGGAATGGGCTGAGCCCCTACATCAGAGGTCGGCTGACCAATCAGTGCTGAGTTTCAGAAATGCCACAATCTGGAACTATTCATTTCCCACAGGGGAGTTGGCTGACTTTTCTCAAATCTCAGTCTCTTTGCAGGAACATCCAGTCACAGTTCATTTGAGCTGCGTGGCTTGAGCGCTACAAAAACAGCAAGTTCATGTGTTGAAATATAGCATGTTGTTGATAGATCATCTTGAGTAAAAGTGCAACTAATATAAAATGAGTTTGGAAAATCTTGAGATGAACTACTTAGTTATTTGTTATATCTTACATTCAGCTCTGGTGATCTTCTCATGTGGCTCTAGGCCTGAAGGCCTCTACAGGTCTGAGGTTAAACAAAATTGTTTTAAATGGAAAAATAGCAAATAGCAAAAGAAAGTGTAAAACATAAATAAAACCAGGCTTAAAGAGCTGAAAAAAATCACTCTGTACAGGATGTGATAATGTTGTGAAATACACTAATGAACCTGAATAATCTAAGAATGAAACCACCACTAATTACATATATGTAATTAATTGCAACAACGGGGCAAATGTCATGTAATGAAGCTTACTGCCCTGGCAACAACTGCTTCCAGTTATAATTTAGTCAAGTCATTTGCAAAACAAATGTGCTCAATAAATTTAAACAAACCCAGTCCAAGTAACATATTCAAATAGTCTATACAATCAGAAAATGGTTAAAAAAAACTAATTGAGCGATACATAGTCAGACCCACTTTCAAATGGTGTCAAAAACTGTGGCCAACATACTTGTTAGTCACTCTACCTGAATTGGGAAAATTTGGCATTGCAACCCTCTGTGTCCTTTTACTGTGAAAATCATCCCTATGCTTCTCATCATGATGTGATAGAATACACATATGTAGCCTCTTCTCCTTTAAAGCTTCAAAATGCCAACCTATAGGTCAAATTGCATTCAAGGATCTCCACGTCTAAGTTGATGACACAGTTTTCGATCTTGTGGTATCATCTTTTCCACACACGTTTCCAAAGTCTTTGTAAACAACTATGGTATTATTTCCGTTTTCGTCTGATGCAAAGCTCTGCAAAACGGCGTTGGTCTGTGTGTGTACCCTGTTCCACCTATTTTGCTAGGCGGGCGGGGTTTAAACCTACATGCAACCTCACGCAAGTCAGAAAACATATAGCACCGCTCACTCGCATTCTCCAGCTGTATAAATCACACACACCCCTTGACATTTAGGACCGTGACGTATGCACACTGTGAACTCAAAACGTCTCTCGGATGGTGATGTTATTGTTCGGTTTGAAGAGTTTGGGGGAGGTCGGTGCTTTGTTTTTAATTTGGGGGCTGTAAGCTACCATTAGCAGAATTCTACTCAATTGCAAACGCCTGCATGCCTGGACCGACGCAAATTTTTATAATATAGCATCATATTTCTCCAGGTAGTGGTAAGCTAACAAGTTAACGTTAGGTCCCGAAGTAGCTGATGGAGGCGCGGGTATCGGAGTTATTTTGCTCAGGAAATGGACACGGCTCCGGATCTCAAGGTGTTGCGTCCAACCTCAAACCGGGAAATGGTTATGGGATAGCCCTCAAGAAAACCTGTGTAAAGAACAACAAGAAAGCCAAGGCGCGACTCTCCCGCAACTTCAAACCAAGCAATAACACCCCATATCTACCTCCAGAGGTAACGCTGACGCTAACGCTAAGGCTCAAATTACGCGCACAACTAACGTTAACGTTAACGTTACTGCTAGCGTAGACAAGCTAATGTTATTTACGACCCAAAGCGAAGTCTGCTAATCACAATGTGAACTTAAATAGGTGTTTGTGTGCATGTTGTGACGTGTAACACTAATAACGGTAGATTTCTGACTGCGTCCCCTCGGCTGGGAGTTAACGTTAACTGTTAAGTTAGCTATCCTGCCCTGACTTGTCTTTGAACTCGCAGTGACACGTAACGTAACTAAGCTAACGTTAAGTTAGTCTGTAAGGTCACTGAGGGGAAATTAATGAGATGGCTATAGTCGGCTAAAATTATCAATTTAACATTTTCTTTTAACTTACAATTTGTCATTTGCAGTAGTTCTACAGTAGTAAGCCAACTGTGTGTTTAATTAAAAGCCGCTTGCTGTAGCTGGCTAGTATGTTGCTAGCTAACCGAAGAGGAACTGCTGTGTTTGTAAATATCTGACAGGGGGCCGGTGTGGACTCGGTCGACCTAATCTAACCTTAGCTAGTGTTGCTGTTACAGTCGCTGACATTCGCTCAAGGCCTGTGTTACTACACAGTAACGAAAGCTTATTTTGGTAATTTGTTTATAACATTAACGTTAGTTACCTTAACTTAAACTGACGCGACAGTTACCGTGACCATTATTTTCTCAGAAACGTGAAAATTGTGCTTAATCTAACTTAAGATGGAGCCAAATAAAATAAGTTTAGGATTAGATTGTGCTTTTAATATTAATATAGATTATTGAAGGCATTTTACCCTTGGTGTTAACGGGGCAAGTCTCAGCATATTAACGTTACATGGCTTCAGTTGTTGTTGCAGATTGTAACCTGCGCCACTTTCCTGCAGTGATCAGAATTGTTAGTTTGCATTTAAGAAATGCGTCCCACTTTTGGGGATATTGACTAGTTAACCGTAATTGTATATTGACGTGTACACGTTTATATGCTTTGTCTAATGACACATTAAGTAACTGTGTATTAGGGCTAGCTAAGCAGTTAGTCAGTTTGTAGAGCTCTCAGTCACTACCTATTCAGCGTATTACACTGACTGCTCATTCAGTCAGATTGCTTTTCTTTGTGTCTTTTAACAAATCAATAGCCTGTTGCCTCACTTCTCTACAGTCTGACAGCTATTGTTCCTGTCCTGTCTCTGTCTGTCTTTGTTTCTCTCCCTGTCTCTCAGGCTGAAGAGGGAAATATAGAGTACAAGGTAAGCAAATTAGCTGTCATGCAAAGACCGTGTTGTGTTCAAAAGCTATTTTGGTTTCCTTCGAGCTTCATATAACAGTATAACAATGAACAGCTCATGGTTAGGTCAGCCTCTTCATGGCAAGAGTGTGGAGGTTATTTGTTCTAGGTGCACAATTAATCACAATATTATCGAAATTGCAATATGGCCAAGTGCAAGTGCAGAAGCTGCAATTTTTTGACAAGGGGAAAATGTGTGGCAAAACAGCATTATAATGAAGTACTGTAGCGCTACAGAGATGCCCTGACCTACAAATCTTGTTCTCCATTTGTAAGGAAACATGTTTGTTTGGTACAGACCCCAACAAATGTCACATCATCATGATTTTATATAGTTTTATTGTTTTGAAAATAGTGATGCAAAAATGATAATTCCCACTAATTGTGAATCATATCGCAATCGTAATATCTGTCAAAATATTCACAATACTGACCACAATCTAGGTTTAAGTTCAGCACTCATTTCTAAAGTCCCTCACTGGTCTAGCTGAAGCTGGTGAACCCCACACAATACCGCTTTGAGCACCTGGCAACACAAATGAAATGGCGACTGCAGGAAGGTCGAGGCGAAGCTGTCTATCAAATAGGTGTTGAAGATAATGGCATGCTGGTGGGACTACCGGAAGAAGATATGAGGACATCACTGAAGACGCTCCATAAGCTGGCGGAGAAGTAAGTCAAGATATTATCATATTCATTTTTTTATTCGAAACCAAAGTGTATTGTCACAGTTTGACACCAGGATAAAACCCTAACCAAGCAAATGGCAAATAAAAATATGGCCTTAAAAACAAAGCCAGTTTCCAATTTGTATAGGCATTTTGTAATTACACAATCAAAACACCACACTTTTTATATATTTCTATATGTCTTTTTCTTTTCTCTGACAGAGTTGGAGCCGACATCACTGTCCTCAGAGAGCGAGAGGTGGACTCTGACTCTGATGTGCCTCATAGGATTGCTGAGGTTCTCATTCGCAAGGTGCCAGATGACCAGCAGGTTAGTAGGGCTACTGTGAAGGCGTGTTGTTGTTCTTTTGTTGTTGATCTGTTAATTTTTTTCATTCTTTATGTATTACCTGCAGTTCTTGGACCTGCGAGTAGCTGTACTGGGTAATGTGGACTCGGGCAAGTCCACTCTCTTGGGTGTTTTGACACAGGGTGAGCTGGACAATGGACGGGGAAGAGCGAGGCTCAACCTCTTCAGACATCTACATGAGATCCAGACTGGACGCACTTCAAGCATCAGCTTTGAGATCCTTGGCTTCAATAGTAAAGGAGAGGTGAGAAAAGATCCAATACCAGTGAATAAATAATGTGTACCCTAGTTATACGCTCTTACATCATTTGTCATTAATAGCAGCACAAATTAAATAGATTATGTAATGGTTATCACAGGGCTTCCTGATCGAGATGTTCAAGTAGATCAGACAAGACAATATGATTTTGATAATAGTGACATAAAGAGGGAAGAAAGTTTCATACAGTGTAACATTAATGTAGCAGTGTATTACTCATCTAAGTACTGCATCTGCAAGTAATGTTAGTAACTGATGTCTAGCCTGAGCTATATTTTCAAATAAATAACTGAGGAATATGTGTTGGTGCTCTTGCTTTTTCTTCATGTAATTGAGATCATGACACTCCTGATGTGATTACTGCTTTTCCTAGGTTGTGAATTACAGCGAGTCTCGAACAGCAGAGGAGATTTGTGAGAGTGCTTCTAAAATGATCACATTCATTGATCTGGCGGGTCACCACAAGTACCTGAAGACTACCATCTTTGGCCTCACCAGCTACTGTCCGGATTTCGCTATGCTAGTTGTCAGCGCAAATACCGGAATTGGTAAGTATTAATTGATTCATTTAAGTTTCTTATAATTTTGTAGAAATTTGAGCATCATTGTCAGTTTAAATGTACTTGTGTCTCTGTGTATGCATGTTATTAAGTCACTTTGCTATTCAGATAAGCCAAGCTGAAAGTAGATATGTCACAGAAACACAGGCTGGTAATAGACACTTGCAGGGCCAGTTTGACAGAGATCATATGTTTGTGTACACCACACCTTGATACTGTAGTGGACTTTGCATACATCTGAGCTTATGTAACAGACCATCATTCCTACCACAGCCACTCTACCCCTTGTCGCTTTCTGCCACTACTAGTCCCAAAATATCTCAAATACTATCCATTAATGTATGTCTGACTTTGCAGAAAGGACCTAACACTTGAAAAGCTATGCTCCTTGGCATAGGAGATAATTAAAAAAAAAAAGAAGCAGATCAGTTTAGACTGAACTGCACCAAAATTCTAAGTCTCTACAAGATCAAAAGTTGTTTGTTTCCTGCTACAAGAAGACACTGTTTTCTGCATCAGGCGACAGCTCAAAATACTCTTTCATTACTAGAAGTGAAGAGGATGATAATAGCAAGTAAGACTGGGAAGCTTGTGCGATACCCAGATCCAGGAAGGGCATACTTTGAAACCTGAGCTGCAGAAAATGGTGGGACAGGCTAGGCAGTTCTTTGCTTTGCTTTGCTTTCTTTGCTTCTGAAGATATATTGTTTATTTACTATTCTTGCTGTAACAGAAGAACACCATTTGATTTAGTAAAAAAAAAAAAAAAAATGTTGTCAGACATGGGATTCAAACCCACGCCTCCAGGGGAAACTGTGACTTGAAGGCCATGCCTTAGTCCGCTCGGCCAACCTGACATAGAGTTGTCAGTGTTAACACTGCCCGAATACTGGGAGGAGGAGGAGGGGCTTTGACAGGCATAGCAAGTGTGCCAAAATAAGAACACACTGTTAAAAGCTTGTGACCTCCTGTAAAGAATCTCTGTGCTTAGCCTTAAACAACACAGGGTTATTAAGAAATCTGTAGTTTTAGTCTTGTGCTTTAGTTTTGAAAATGACAAGCAGACATGTAGATGAAACCTGAGCCTTGGAAACAACATTTGTTACATAACTCCAGCTCACAGTCTGCTGGAGTTATTAGATGAACTATATTCAGCCGCTGTTAATGTATGGCTGGCAGTCTAAAGTATTTTATAAAGTTAAACCCAAGTCCTCTTTGGGAGCTTTTTTGAAACTTTTTTAAAATTCTAAAAGATGTTAACTTCAAATTGTACATTTTCTTTAACCATTTTTTTGCAGTTTTCAGTGGCAAATAGGGAAACAAAAGTGATGTCATCTAACTGCAGTAGTAGAATAAGTAGATAAACAGATGGAAAAACAGCAGAATGCTAAATACTTTCCAAGGCACAGTCACAATATGGCTGTT
Organism: Coreoperca whiteheadi; assembly: GCA_011952105.1. Lineage (NCBI taxonomy): Eukaryota > Metazoa > Chordata > Actinopteri > Centrarchiformes > Sinipercidae > Coreoperca > Coreoperca whiteheadi. The sequence continues at coordinate 12,390,140 of CM022471.1, forward strand.
TTGTATTTGCATTAATTCAGTAGTAATATGCCACGACTAAAAGAAAATTACATCCACTACTGTAAAACCGGTAATTAAAGTAATACTGTATCTCTACAGGCAAAATAAGTTGAGTCCTAATGCTTAAATAAAATAAGGAAAAATATGTTTAGCATTTAAACCCTGTGGGGCATACAAAAGGCATGGATGTGAAATCAAATAAAACTGAACCAGAATTACACTGCAGAGGAAAAAGAGTGCCACTGTATTTCTGTAGAAATCTGAGAATAAAGCTCAACCTGCAGTGATACACATTTTTTTGTTTAAACCCTTTACATTATTATTCTTTAATTCATATATATTTATGCTTGACTTTCTGTACTTGTTGCGCTGTGGGCGTTGCTGTGTTTGCATGGGTGTCTGTTCTAAAATAGGACATGCTGGGGGAAATGGGGTCAAGAATGAGGACCACCTTAGCTACGCAACAGGCAGTAAGGGAACACAGTGTCTGCAACCCAAGAGCAACAGCTTTAATTCTGAAACAGAGTAATGGATCTGTGTAATGCATAGGGATCATCTTAGGTTGTATCTGTAACAAGCCAAAAAGCCAAAGGGTGGGTAATCATCTTGTATCATTCTGTGATGCATTACCAGATATTTTGGCCCCTCCACTTCACTCATTACCTTTTACATAGGATGAGGAACTTTGATTTTTCCTATACACCTTTACCTTGGATGCACTAACAATAATGCACAAATAGAAAAACAACCTGCTGCTCAGCTGACAAGGGGGTCAGGGTATTAACCTGTAAATATGTGTTACGGATCATCTTGAACTCCTTAGTGATATAGGCCGAATTTAGACCTATACCTGAACCTAGAGTTAATAACTATACATATCGCTTTCTCTCACATGCCAGCTTTGTTTACAAAGACACCAGACATGCCTCCAGGACACTGCTGCCTCTGCTATAAGTCACTGTATTTAGAAAAGTTTGTCTTTGGCATCCTGAATGACCTAGACATGAATTACATAATTACATATGGTTGAATATTCTTTCAGATGGCCTAACAATCATACGCCCTGGTAAATTCTACCTGGTCTTATCAGTTTGTATGGATCGTCTGTTGACCCTCTGTCTCACATTATGTGGCAGCAGATAGGCAGCGTTATCTTAGGTCACAACAGTCCTTTCTTCCCTCAAGGATGTGGATGCCCTTATGTTTCCAAAGGGATGTTTGCTGAGGACGCTGGATCCATTCCTGTTTATTTAATGCAAATTGAGGTGCACCTCAATGAGTAAATTCAATGTAGTGAAACCCTCCGAGTAGACTTAACTTAATTCTTACTTTCTTTTCTTACTCCTTTCCAGCTGGTACGACACGGGAACATCTTGGACTTGCCATGGCCCTGAAGGTGCCCATCTTCATTGTCATCAGTAAGGTGGACCTCTGTACGCGGGCCACAGTGGAGCGCACTGTGCGGCAGCTGGAGCGTGTCCTGAAGCAGCCGGGCTGCAACAAGGTGCCCATGGTCATAGACAGTACGGACGATGCAGTCACAGCAGCACAGCAGTTCGCCCAGTCGCCCAAGTATGAAATACCTACATATACAATATTGAATGAGTACATGAACAATCTATGTTTTCCATTTAAAGTCTTGTAGTTACGTGTGTGCTCCCTCTATAATTTAGAACCCTTATAACTGTAGAAGGTAGGAACTAGCCAGCGATGTCAGCGTGTCCTGATCACATGCTTGTGCTCTACCTGGCAGCATCACACCCATCTTCACCTTGTCCAGTGTGTCTGGAGAAAGTCTAGACTTGCTCAAGGTCTTCTTCAACATCATCCCTCCTCTTAGCAACAGCAAGGAGCAGGAGGAGCTTATGCAACAGCTAACCGAGTTTCAGGTAGGTCTAAGAAGAAGTTTGTGTATGCAAGCAAGTGATCAGGTGGCACACACACACTCTTTCAAATGCACTGTAAATACATACACATGATTTTGATGTGATTGACAGCAGTGTGCATCGTTACAGGTGGATGAGATCTACACAGTGCCAGAGGTGGGGACTGTGGTGGGTGGTACGTTGTACAGGTCAGTGATAAAAATCATCACTTCATGTCCTTTCTTTCACCTTGCATTTGTTTGTTTTTGTTTAGCAAAGACACTGTCTAACCCACTATTCTCTGATTGTACAGTGGTATTTGCCGTGAGGGAGACAATCTTGTAGTAGGGCCCACAGACTCGGGCCATTTCCACAAGTTGACCATAGGCAGCATCCAAAGGAACCGCTCAGCATGCAGGGTACTCAGGGCCGGCCAGGCTGCCACACTCGCCCTCTGCGACTTCGACCGGTCACTACTACGCAAGGTCAAGGAAAAACAACTTTGTCTAACTCTTACTTTTTCCCTATACTCTTTGCCCGTCTCAGTACGTTATCACTGATTCATATGGAAGAAATGGAAAAAAAACATTTTCTCACGTTTACACACTGAATTCTAATCTTATGTGTGTTCAATGTCCATGTGTTTTCCACTTACAGGGCATGGTGATGGTGAGTCCGGAGATGGATCCAACCATATGCTGGATGTTTGAGGCTGAGATTGTGCTGCTCTTCCATGCCAAGACCTTCCACAAGGGCTTCCAGGTTACTGTGCACATTGGCAACGTGAGACAGACCGCCACTGTCGAAGCTGTGTATGGCAAGGTTAGTTCATCCACTGAGCTACAACTGCTCCTGTCTGAAAGTTGTCCTCTACATCTAAAGCCTGGTCTTGTTATATCCCAATGTGTTACTTTAAGCAGATTAAGTCTGCTATTCTTACATTTGGTTTATTCTTAATGCTGTCTCTCTTTTCGTCCTATTCTTATGATACATCTTTGTACCAAAGGAGGAGCTGAGGACAGGTGAGAAAGCAGTGGTTCTCTTCAAGTTCATCAAGCACCCAGAATACCTGAAGGTAGGGGCTAAGGTGCTCTTCAGAGAGGGCGTCACGAAAGGTATCGGCCACGTCACCAAGTTGCAGCCCATCGCCCAGTACCGGCCATCCCAAAGCGAGGACGATGAAGCCTAAAGTTTCTCGGAGAACTACAACAGAAAACACCGTCCCACCCAAAAACAAGGTGCTTTATAAATAAACTCCTGCTTTCGCCAAGGCCACTCTGCCCTGCTCTCTGCACAGTAAATCCCATTGACAGGATTTTGTTGTTATCACCCTGTTCCAAAGCCTTGTTGTCAACATCCTCCTCATTTGTCCCCTTCAGCCTTTTAAATTAACAGTTGATATTTTAGTCTGCTTTTGTGGTGTTGGGTGTACTGCACTGAAATCCCTCAGCCACCTCTGTAACACATTCACTTAGCAACATCTACCAAAGTGATATTGTCTGTCAAGAACACATTGTTGCAATGTACAGATCAATAAGTAGCAACTAGGATATTGCTTTCTCACACCTACTTTGAAGTGCTTACCTACACAGTTTACACCTAAATGCACTCCTAACACACGCATCGAAAAAGATGCACCTGCACACTTGCACTGAAACATAAACGCCAGTGTTCATATACTTTTGGCAGATCGTTTACAAACTCAACAGTTGCAAGTATGAGATGCCTGGATATTAAGGTGTAACCTGTATCACCAATGTCATTTTTGTCATCAGCCCACAGCAACTTGTCTGTGTTACCAGCATAGTGCCTGACTGATAAGGACAAGCCTCTGATCTCGCTGTATTTGAATATTCTTAAATCATCCCCTTTTCTCAGTAACCGCAAAGGAATTATGCGAGACAATAGTAAAAGCATTGAGACACTTTTGTGGTTGTCAGACACAGCTTGCCAGTTGTATATAAGCTAAACCATCTTGCGACAAACGATAGTGCATAAAAGGGCATTTTATGAAGATAAAGGAGAGTATTGCGAGGTATGTAGTTAGAACTTGACCCAGTTTGTATATTAGCTTGCCAAGATAGCTCACATTGGTAATCACCTTGTAACTGGTTTGTTACATCACGCACAGTATGTCTGTGAGAATTACACTTTTTATTCACAAATAATGCCTCACGATAGCGCAGCGAGATGGCAATGATCTTACTGCCTATGTTTCAAGTGCTTTAGTTACTCAGGTTAGTGTAGATCTCTCATTAGACAGCATTCCACTCTCTCAGAACTACTCTACGGAGGTTTCTGTTGCTGACTTGGGGGGAGGGAGGTTTGAGGAAAAAAAGATAAGGGTGTTTCTCCCAAAGAGATGTTTGATTATGGATTATATAGTATATAAAGCTATCTACTAATGCAGCTTTGTTTAAAAGCAATTATTTTTGAGGAACTTGACGTCGTGTCTTCACTTAAGTTGCTGATGTCACTAACTTTGAAGGGGTTTAACACAGTGCCTGATGGAACTACTGTTTCCTTCCATTACACCCCGAAGTTTTACTACTTGGTAAAACATCTAATTAAGTTGGTGCTACTCCTTGAAACAGCTTTTGATATTTAGAAGATGACTTTGAAAATGAATGTTAATTGCTACTCTGTTCAAGGCTGCTGTTGGCCTTATCATGTCTTATTATAGCATGTTGATGTGATTTATACACAGAATGTTGTCCCACTGACATCAACGACAACTGAAATGTGTGCCCTCATTTGTAGCACCCACGTTGTTGTCATGCACAGTTTGTGTGCAAGAGGAAAAGTAAGACCACATTTCAACCAAATATTTTTAGCCTTTATGAAGAGTTCTATCAGGTGTTTGTTTTAATGCATCTGAGAAGTATTTTATAGATTTATTGTAGATCCAGATTTTACAAATCATTCAAACACATTTTTCACTGTTTTCGCAGTCTTCTTAATTAATGACACCAACACATCTGAAATCACATTTAAGACCTGTGTTCCTTTTTAATTAAGTGTAATATTTTGATAATTTGGGTGAAATGCAATATTTATGTACAGATCCAATTTGTGTATCATGATGTACATGAATAAAACTTTTATTGTCTCGTTAGCGGGTGTTTGATTTTGTTGTCTTTTAAGTAAAACATAAAATTGCCCAATGTTTTCGGTCTACTGGCTCAAATGTCTCACTACACAAAATTGAGTTTTGTTGTTTCATTGTTCTGGTACTGCTCCCGCTAATCTGCTCCCCAGCTGATGCAAGACGACGCAACAATATTTTCCTCGTTCAGCTGTCTTTCAATGCTCATGCACCACAGAACAGGTTCAAAGCAGGACGACTCGGCTCATAATGGCGCAATTGCTCTCATCCTATTGGCAATCAGTATTTCATATACTGCATACTCTCATGTTACAAAAGTATCTCTGAGTTCACAAAAAAACTTTATATTGACCATGAAGTGAGGATTCCTGCTCTTTATTCAACTGATTAGTGGCATCTGCTGACATGTCAGAGTACTACAACATAATGTACACTACTACAAAATCTTTGATATACAAAACTATTGCTTAAAATGATTTCCTTTCCCTTCATAATAAAAAGCATTTGTGAAAATTACATAAATAAACACTGTCTTTATTTTGCACGCATAATATAAAGCACTAACATTAAACATTAGGACATTTTATTTAATCAAAAATCTTCAGTTCCTCTTGAAAAAAGAATCCAGAGTGCCCGTACTTCCACCTTGGGAGCGCTGCCTTTTCGGTTGGGGTCCTGACTGGCCTCTGGTTTTTGTCTTGCCATGGGAGGACTTGGCTATGCCTGCTGCTCCTACTCTGAGAGGAGTTAGAGAGACACTGGAAGAAGAAGGAGAGACGGTGGAGGAAGAGATGGTTGCTGAACCTGTGGATGAAGAGAGTGAATTCTGAAGGTCCAGGGCAAAGTGATAGTCATTGTGTTCAGGCATTTCCCAGACGGACACCTCCTGGCCACAGCGTTCACAGTTTAACAGGTCTTCTCTGTCCACACTGGGCAAATGGTAATTTACCTCTGGATCAATGTCCAATTCATCCCTTAACTCTTCACATGGCGACTGGTGAGACGTAAACCCTGAGCTATGTTTTGCCTGTAGCCCTGACAAAGCAGCAACGGTGTCTTCAGAGTCTTCTTTATTGACAGGCCCGGGCCTTTGTCCTGTTCCAGGGTCGTTCAATGTTGAGGCTGAGGCCTGTAAACTTCTTTCAAGAGTCTTCTTGTGGAAGAAAGAGGAAATACCAGAATGGGGGCTGGCTGAACCATTTTTAGAGTGAGAAAAACATGTAAAGAAAGAAACAGGGCAATTGGTATCTGTGTCCAACTGACTATCAGAAGCAGAGGTTTTGTGAAAGGAGGAAGATGGGAGAATTTCTGTGGAGCCTATATTTTCATCTTCCTCGTCTACGTCTTTCGTATCCTTCTGTCTTTGTTTCTCAGCTGCCTTTTGAAAGAAGGACTGGATGGTGCCGGCCTGCTTGCAAGTGGAGCCATTTTTCAGTTCAGAGGTTGGCTGGGTGGAGGGCTGAGTGGTGGGGAAAAGACTCTGGGTAGAAGTGGCATCACTGGAAAGAAAGCCAGCAATCCCCCCTGCTGATGGAGCATCACTGAATTTGCTAGCTGAGAGGTGGAGCAGGGTGAGGGGTGGAGTCCTGGGGACATAATGCAAGACAGAGTGTAATAAATCCCACAGGTTTCCTTACAACCAATGATTTTAAATATTAAGTGTGATTATATTCTAATGACCATGCTGCCTGGTGGTTTCCTGCTGCGTTGAGACTCTTGATAATAGCAAAGCTGTCACTAGATAGTTTGGTCGCTTCGTAGCGCACTAAAGCACAACAGCGAGAGAAGCTGCTCGGCCTCTTATCCCCAAGCTGACGTACCCCAACTGTCAACAACTTAGCCACGCGTCCATTCTGCAAGGTGGTGAGAAATCACAGGCACTGATGTGAAACCAAGTTATATTTACTGTAAATGACATCAATGTGAAACCCAGTTGAGGAAATAAGCAATGCTGTAATAACAGAAAAGAAACTAATTACACAACCACACATAGCTTTCTCTCACCACTTCTCTGTCCTTGGACAGTCTCTCCTCCAGCTCAAGGGCCAGTTGATGAAGCCAATACTGTACCTACACAGAGGTCACTGATAATGAGAACAATCTTGCAAGTCATAAATTAAAAAGAAAATGATGTAAAAGATTGCAGATTTGTAAACAATATTACAAGAATGCGTCTTAACGCCATCTTCCTTATACATTTAGATGGATCAGCTACATTCTCTCAATTTCATCACTTTCAGTCACTATGAGACTAAAAAGAAAAGACAGATCGAGCTTTTCATACCCTGGTGTAACACCAGACTGATGGCCTGTACCTTCTCTTTTGTAGCCAGCGATGTCTTCCCAGGGAAGTTTTTACTGCAGCCGATGGACTTAGGAAGCTGTCTGGGTTTCACTGCTTCAAACTCAATCCCCCGACACAAGTCATACAGCCACTGGCTGCAAAGCAGAGAGAGGTTCAATGGTAAATGTGGTTGATAATCAATAAAATGCTTAGAGATCATGTCTGCCAGTCATCTTGTGACAATTTTGACTTTTAAATTAATAGCTGTTTTTTCCTACCCTGTCTTTTCTCCAAAGTGCTGTCCCAGCTGGGCCTGAGAGAAGCGAGTCATATCTCCCATGTTCTCTATTCCCAGAGTTTCTGTAATGGAGGCCCCCAGCTTACCCCCCAGGTTACGGCTGCACAGGTAAAATAAGCAATACAAGAGCGTATTGTGTTATGTCAGAATAGGAGTGCAATTTGTGATGAGTAAATTCTTCGTGGCAGAGTAGTACTTTGAACTCACATCTTGCTGATGGGTAGAGAGTTGAAAAGTTCTGTCACAGAGTCCAAAGGCAGAACAGTTTGTCGGTTAGGTTTGTTCAAACCACAAGCTAGTTTGGCCAATACCTGGAAAAAACAGACATAGTAAAGCTCATTGGTGCTCTTCAAAGTATCGCATCAGAATTATATTTATAGGAATAAAACTGAGAGGTCGTCCTACCTTATTGTGCGATATTCCTGCTGAACAGCGGAAACCTGTGTGCTTCTCCACAGCTGCCCTCATTTCCTCGACGATGAGGGCCCCCACAGTTAGCTGCAGTTCTGCAGAGCTCTGCTCCCCTAATGGAGGGACAGGTAAGGATGCCAGCCACTGCTGGAGACCTCTGGACCTCTGCTCCTCTGGGGACAAACATGAAGCTTTTAGGGGAAAACATTCTACCAGAGTGTCACTTTTCAGCACCAGCTTCCTGTGTCCAGTGCTGAAACAATTGGTTGAGTGATTGAATAATCAAGGTTTGGTTATAGCTTACCTTTATCGAAGGCAGTGTCTTCTGCAGATGCTTCCTGCTCAGGGGAACTTTGTGGGTACCCCTGGATGTAGGTTGTCCTCAGCAGGTGAGGATCAATTTGTTTGTCGGTCATGTTTTTCAGCCGCTGCTGGATCGCAGCAGTCAGATCCATGTAGGCCTCATCAATGCTGGCTCTCTCAATCACAGCAAAGCGGGACATCACCTCAATCACCTCCACACTCGCCTCCCTGTAACTACACAGGGGTGAGAAGGTTATATACTTTGCAACTGGTCACGGGAGGAGTCGAGGTATTAAAATAACATATTTCCTATTCATCTTTTGAAAGAAAAAAGTGTTATGGTACAATCTTTGGAACTGTGAATAGGTGCAGAGGTAATTTATTATCAACAGCACTTACTATGTCAGGTCTGCCTTGCCATGACACTCGCGCACTCGTGCCACCTGGAGATTTGGGCACAGATTCTTTGCATCGTCGACCCACATGTTCCTGGTGACACCACTGGCCCTGGCCTCGTAGCTCACAGCTATGATACTAACAGAGGATGATATTTAGTTGAGAAACGCATTGTTACGTAATGTTTAACAACTGTGAGAACATGTTAGCAGTAAGTCCAAGGTGGGAGACGAAGGCGGGTGAGTTGCGAACATAGAGACAGCTATTCAAATGGTCCATGCAACTGAACAGACACAGTCTCATGCTGTCCAATCACAGCATGGGCTGGGAAGGTGTCAAAGTAATCGAGCAGATGTCAGTGGACAGCCGGAGAAAGATCGAGGTCATTTACAGTACATCCAACATCAGAGTCCTTGAACAGAGCCAGGAAGGGGTTACAATTCCCTCTCAGGTGCATACTTAGGTCACGTGACAACTGAGCCATCTCTATGACAACTGAGCAAAACTCCATCTGCTGAAGAAGACTTGAGATAACTGAAAGGTGTGGAAAATCTAGTAAGTGGACCTTGAATTCAGATTTGTCTGTAAGAACTACTATTTCTAAATGAAGAATTAACTTTAATGCTTAAGTCCTGTCATTTATCTCATTCCGCAGCTCTTGTTTTGACTATTATTTTCTGATACCATCTAGATTAATTTGTCTGATAATACTAATACTGTATTCTATTATTTATGCTCCTTTCGATACAGTCAGGGTGCTGTGGCAATAAGGAGTCGCTATGATCACAACAGTAAAGCCTAACTCAACTCAGTTTTGAGAGAAAGAGGTTTGTTTTCGTTTGACTTAACTGCACTGCGGTCTCATGAAGCAAAAGAAACCAAGCCAACTGGACAACAGCACTGTGAAAAACTACACTCATCCAAAAGGCATAACGATCTTGCTCTGTGACACCATCTCCTAGCCAGCGTTCCAGCTGCGCTGATCATAAAAACAGTGTCTCTGTGTCAGAAACTCACCTGCCTCCTTTCCACGTCTTGTACTGGGCCACCACACAGGGGGTGTCCCTCAGCGCTGGGCTGAGCCGCTGTTCCACCTGGACGTAAAAGCAGTCCATGTCTACTAACGCCACCACTCTCTCCTTCCCGTACTCCATCTCTGAAGAGGTGAGTCAGTCAGCGAGGAAGGACACAATGTACCGACCCACTGGTTGGTGGTGCGGTTCATTCACAACTCTCACCACTTTGAGGACGCTCATTAAACTGGGCGCCGAAAATAAGCTTCTGTTCCTGTCGCTTTGTATGTCGCGCAGCCATCCGAATTTACATTAAAAACGTCATAAAGAGTCGACGAAGACAACATCAGCGGTCTGCCATAGCGGTGAGGTCTTCTTTTTGCTTTTGCGTCTCCTTCTTATTCTATTGCTTTTATTACAGTGCCGCACCCCGCTGATCTGGAGTGTGTACTAATGAGCTCTACAAACAACCAAATGGTAGTAAAAAATAAATACATTCTTAAATTCTGTTCATTAGTCTTGTTGATCATCTGCAGATTTGTAAAGAATATTACGGATATTCTGCTCTCTATTCTCTCTTAATGCATTCTGTAAAACGTCTCTCTCTGAATCCTACTTCTGGCAATGCAAGAAAACATTGTCCACTGTTTCTTCCTCTCCACATTATTCGCACTTTCCATTAATATGGTTTCCAATCACATAGAGAGAAAAGTTATGACCATTCCTTATTCTTGTAATAACTCTCTCCTCTTTTGTGTTTCGTCCCCCCCGACCCTGTACTCCCAAACAATGGATTGTTTTTGTTCCATTCATTCTGCCACATCTTTTAGATTTGTCCCTTAATCACTACTTTAGCTTCTGACTTACTACATTTTACATGTGTGTGCTTACTCTCACTCTTCAAAGCCCATTTTGCTGCTTTATCTGCCTTTTCATTCCCATCAACTCCAACATGGGCAGGGACCTACACACACCTAACAGACAAAGCATTTGGTGAATTCTGAATAATGATTGTAGTATTTCATACAATAAATCCTCTCTACTGGTGGAGTTGCAAAATTCTCCACATGAATCGGATGCAGTTACCACTCTCTCTGGCCTGACCTCCTCTACCCATTGCAAGGCAATAACCATGGCCATCGTTTCACATGCAAAGACAAATATATCATCGGTAAGTCTCTTTCCACACTCAACATTAAACTCAGGGATTACTACTGCTGCTGCTGGTCTTTAGAACCAGCTGTATACATTTGTAAATAAACGTAGTAATTCCTTCTGATGTATGAATTAAAGATCTTACAATTTCCCCCATGTTCATCTCTCATCACTTCAAGGAGGCTAATTGCTATCTCTGACTGTGACAATAGCCAAGGAGGTATAGCGTAACTGCTATCCAGTATTCCCACTTCACTTGCTTTTTTTTCCAACAACCCAACCAAAGCTATTTGTTTGCCTTTTCCCATGTTCCCAGCATGGTTCAATAACAGTTACTCCAGGACGGTTATTATGTCCTTGTAAATTCATCCAATATCTCGTCATGATTTGCTGTCTCCTTCACTCCAATGGCATTTCCCCCATTTCTACCTGCAACGCTGGAACAGAAGCCCCGCTACATATCCTTAATGCTTGGGACTGTATTACACCCAATTTTTTCAACACGGTTTTAGACGCCAGCCCATATGCCACACACCCATAATCCAGCACTGATCTTATGAAAACTGTATATATAGTTTTCAAAGCGGACCTGTCGGCTCCCCAATCTGTTCCTTATGTTTGACTTCAAATCCTCCAACTTTTCCTCAAGTGGGATACCACAATTATATAACTCTGCTCATAAAGGGTCCATCACCTGTTTTCTCCGACACTTTGCCCCACACTCTAGCCAACTTCATCACCTTTTCCCTCTGCTTCTCATCTTTACATTTGATGAACAACCCACCATCTCTCAACACTTTCGCCATCAAAATGTCACCAATTTTGTCCTTCAAACCGTGAGTCAATGCCACCGGAGTGACTGTCCTTTTATAGATTTCTTCATTGAACCTCAAAATGTTCTTAAATCCCTCGTCAACAACCCTCCTCCGCACCACCCTACCTTCCTCTCTCCTGTCTGAACTACTACCTCATATGCTACTATTATTCCTAATTATTCCTAATTTGTTTATTCCGTACTTCCGTCCAGTCATTTAAGTCCATATCCTCATTTCCACCCTCAGCATGACCATCACTACTTTCCAACGACGCTCCTCCAAAAGTGTAGCAGTCCGTTCCCTGTTGTCCGTAGCCGGTGAGGTCTTCGTCTACTGTTTTAACTTACTTACAGATGATGTACATAGCCTGCTGTTCTTACTCAGTGTTTACCCAAAAATAATCTGTTAACTTTAGGCTATTACACCATAAAACTATTACACCATGACCATTTTTGGCCATGATTCTTGTTGAGCTATCATATTTGTTTTTTTGTGATGTTTTGAAGATAGGCCTAGCATACTAGATGCAGTGGATAGTGGGCAAAACATTCTGGCAAAATCTAAACAAATGGCAAATTACAGTGACAGAGGAATTAGATCCTTTACCTCAGTAAATTTAGCATTGCCAGAGAGCACTGCACCGGAATGCATGACAAAAAAACCCTTGCACCCCAAAAAACACTCCATTACCATGGCCAGATCAATACACTAAGGGGCCCCTGGGCCTGGGTTAAATATGAGCTCTGGGGCCCAATTCACCTTTTGCTTAACCCCTTTTAGCTAGCAGCTCTGGCCTGCTCTTGGATTTGGGTTTGCACTACAGCAAACCACAGCCCAAATTTTTACCTGCGATAGCGCTTCATTTGTCAAACTCATCGTTTAGTCTTCATCCTCAAATTCTTTTTAAAAGTTGTGGGTCTTATTGTTGAATTTTAAACATTATTTTACTTTTATTTCATTTATTTGAGAGGTACCATGTCTCTTAAACAAACAAAAATCTAAAGAGTTGTTGCTGGTTACCTTCTGGTTACTTTATTTTGAACTTATTCCCAAATTCCTCACAAAAGAAATTTCTTTAATTAGATTAAAAATTCCTGCTTTATTTTTTTATTTAGATGTAAGGGGCAATGTACAATATTGAACATAAATTCTTAACAATATTAAACATAAACGTTCATGTATTCATGAATGTACTGTATGTACCAGAGTAAACCTAAAGCTAATTTTCATCTGCGCAGTCCCTTTTCAGCTTTACAGCAGTACACTGCTAAGTGTTGAACAATGTTTAATTAACTAATGTGTGACTATAAAGGAAGTAACTAAAACCCAGTCACTATTTATGAAATGTACTGTTGATATAGTCTTGCAAAATAAAGAATACCTTGTTTTACAGCCATAAAAGCTTTGACCAGTAGACTTACAGCAGCACCAAAAGAACAGTGTTAAAAATGAGGAAGCGACCCAGTTAGAATTTCCCACTATAATATTGAAAGTGCTCATTCGTTGACGACATTGATGCAGGCATGACTTTTCCATATATTCCTCGCCTAATACTCGCTGGACTCATGGGTAAGTCAGCTGAGCTGATATAGTGCTGTTGAGTAATACAATTTTAGTCTAACAGTTAAAGTGACTAATATAATAAGCATTTATATTATGTATGTAAAATTCACAGTTAAGTCATGATACTAACTTATCTAACAGATGTACTATGTAGCTATGTGTAAGTTGTAACTGATGGTGATATATGCAATGCATTTAAAGGCACCGATATAAAATAAGTGTCTGTTGTTGTTTTGTCAGGAATTCACTGTAAAATTATTACAGTGAGTGAAGTGTCAGTCAAGGCTGAAGGGTCCATCTCTATCCCATGTCTCTATGAGCTGCAGTACAGAAACCATGTGAAATACTTGTGCAAAGGACATGTTTGGCCCTTCTGCTCATATAAAGTTAAAACAAACCAGCCAGATAATTCAGGAAAGTTTTCGATCTCTGATGACACAAATCAAAAAATCTTCACTGTGACTGTTAATGATCTGACGGATAAGGACACGTATTACTGGTGTGCTGTGGAGATTAAATCAACGATGGATGTCGGACAACGTTTTAAGCTGTCAGTCACCAAAGGTAAAATCCTTTCAGTGTTTTAAACACATTTGAAATGTGAACTATTTGGAGGAAAACCTTTGTACTTACATGTCTCAGATAGTAAAATCAAACGTAATTTTTGAGTTGTGCTTTTTTCAAGGTATGCCAACTGTGTACGTGGACCAACAGGAAATCTCAGCATTTGAAGGAGGAAGTGTGACTATCATGTGCCGCTATAAATATCCAAATGTAGCAAAGTGGTGCAGGCTGGGCAGCACCTGTGTGACAAATCTGACTGGCTCAATAGATGGTACAACAGTGAGCATCAATGCAAGCGTCCATGTTTTCACTGTGACTATGAGTGAACTGAGGACAGAGAGCAGCGGCTGGTATTGGTGTGCCAACAGAGACTTACAGATGCCAGTGCATGTAACTGTTCATGAATTAACCTCGACTACCACATCTACAATGAGCCCCAGTACAACAAGTAAGATACTAACTATTTTCTAGTTTGATAAATTAGCGACATATTATAAAAATGAAGCCAGTAAGTGGACACGAAGAATGTAACACAATTAAAACCTTGAAATAACCTTGCAGCATAGGATATATTCATAGTTATAGTATAATAATCCACAATATACAGTATAAAAATACCTTGATATCATCTGCTTTGTGGATTAACATGGCTTTTCACATTTATTTATTTAGGCTGTACAAGGACACTTCTGACCACTACCCAGCATTCCTCCCTGCATACGAGTGTAAAGCCACATACAGCTCAGCTCACAAACTCCACCATAAACGGGGCAGGCAGAGAAAACCCGCAAGACGAACACAAGAGGTCTGTACTCTTTACTTTATTTCACTTTGAACAGCTTAACTGGGTTCAAATCTGATTTACAACTTTTTCTGCATCCCCTCTTCACCCTTTGTGTTTCCTAAACAACTGATATACTGTATATTGTACAAGCTCTTAAAACACAAAAGCACGTATTTACATTTAGTGATTTAGCAGACGCTTTTATCCAAAGCGACTTACATATGAGAACATTCACAAACCGAAGGCGCCGCTTCGAGAGCATTTGGGGGTTCAGTATCTTGCTCAAGGATACTTCGACGCATGGCTGGGGGATTGAGCCGCCGACCTTCCGATTGGCAGGCGACCGCTCTGACACCAAGCCACAGCCTCCCCAAAGCATGTAGCTTTCTTTCAGCCAAACTCTACGCAACTCATAGACAAAATGTGGCTACATTTAATGTTTTTTAGTTTTTAGTTTTACAAATATGCTTACCCCTTTATTATTATAATTGTAAAGTACCTCTGATCTTCATTTATCTTCTAGTTCCACTAAGTTGACTGTTCTCATCACCACCCTCGCCTCGTTGGTTGTTATTGCTGCCTTTTTTGGAAGGAGGATGATAAGACGTAGTAAGTCTGTTGTAAACTCTGCTAAAACAAATTCAGGAATAAAATATCTGTTATTTTAAAATACCCTTTTCAAAAATGAATGTCTTTTAGCTAGGACCAACCCTGAAGGGCCTGACATCACTCCGGTAAGATATAGCTATGTATTTTCTGTTAGTATGTTTAGTAACACTGGCATATTTCCTGTTTGCTTGGTTAATAATAAAACATTTACATTTTATAACATACAACACATGAAGTGAATGGCATATATGGAACATGACCAATCAAGTTCATACAGTAGTTCTAATATATCTACACTGAGCATGAGTTGTTGACTATAAATGACTAGAGCTACATTATCTTGGTACATAATAATATACTGTAGATTATACAGACAGTTGCACTATTTAAACCAGAAAATAATCCATCCAGGCACACAATGGATCTATGGATATTAGATATCTGGATAATTTTCAGCTCAATACAGCAAAAATGAAAAGCTGGAAAATCTGGCTAAAACAATATCTTGGTATTTTAAGCCTTGATAAAATGAAATGTCAAAGTATTTTATAATCAGCCCAATAATGTAGACTCAGCAGCAGGTTTTCCTTCTTCTCAAACATTTGAATAATTGTTCTTTGCAACTTTGCTCTTCCCCAAGCAGCCTCTATGTAGCTTGAGATGTGTAACCAAGTGCAGATAAGTCCCCGATAAAGTATTCGCTGCTGCTCAATGCTGTGACTATGCTAACAGCTATAGCCAACCCTGATGAGTATCTGAGCTTTTCTCCTTTTGATTATGACAGCTTGAAAGTGAGAGGACATTGTTTAGAGAGATTTTATCGAGTTACTGTACTCTCAAAACTGTGACTCATCAGATTATGTGATACTAGAGGATCAACAATAGAAACAAATGTTAATACTGTGTATGACGGAGTCACATTTTTTTGTAATGTTACATCATTCAGACTGCGATGGCATTAGTGGTGTAGAAAGACACTTTACTTTTTTTCATTTTACCAGCAAGACGTGGCTAAACATACAAGCAACGGGCACACACTTCCATCATAGACAAAGGGCTAACAACTCACAACTGCAACTCTTTTTCCTTTATGTGGCTTGCAGTAATGCGCCACATACCTCTTACTCTGCCACCTACTAGCGAGTGCAATAACGTGTAACTGAACAAAAGAACTAGATTAAATGTTAATTATTAAACAGAATGTTAAATTTAAGGATTTGGGCAGGTATTCTAAAATCCTTTTTCAGGTGCCACAGTAACAGCAATCACATAGAATATATGACACTGGCAAAAACATTTGCAGTGGCAATTTCGCCCCAAATCCTGATCAAGTCAGAAAATGTAATCAAATTAAAAAGTAAAAAGACAAAACATTGGCAGCAAATTACATTTGTTTTATTGCAGTGATAATGTTTATTTTCTTCCTAGAGTTTCTGTGCTGTGCTAAATAGCACTGTCACACACTATCCACCAAGTGCTGTGAATTAGGGTAAAAATAGATGTGAAAAAGAACTATGAACTTTTAAACTCAAGTACGAAATGACATACTGAATATGAATGCTCCTCACGTAAGTAAAACTCAAGATCATATAAATATAAATAGGTTTACTTACATTTAAACTGGGTTTGGAAGGGGTTAATGGCAGTCCTGCCAGAGATGCCTGCGGTTAATCAGTAGTCAGCATAACACATACATACACTCCATAACGGCTAACCTCTGAAATGCAAAGCAATTAGTCCAGTTATATTCAAATTAACCAAACAGTTGGACAGAAGAAAGCAAATAATTGTAACCTAATGTAATATATAATGATATTAATGTCAAATTTCAAATTCATCCATCATAGGGTTCACAAACTTGGAGTGATCCTGATGTTCTCTACGCTATCATTGTTCATAATCAACATGTAGCAGCCCAGAAGAAGGTACACCAGATGTCAAAATCATTTTATAAACAAGAGAACAGCGTCTGAAAACACATTTCCTCACATTTGTATTTTTGTCTTTCTCCTGAAATTGTATCACTTTGACTGCGAAACTCATCCAGCAGAACCATATGCCCGAAGAGAGTGTGATGTACAGTACCATTGTATTGAAGGATAGTGTGCCACAAATGTATGTGATTAATTTTACACTCATACAGTCATCTCAATATTTCAACTGTCTGTTAATAACTCACATTGATTGGTATTGTTGCTATGATTAGTCCAGAATTATTCAGCGTTTTCTTCTTTGTGCTTGTTTTCTCTCATTAGACTGAACCAGCAGATGGAAGCGTGATCTACACACTAAAATGTAATAAGTGCTAATGAGCTGAAAAGATCGAAGGACATTAATCCTGCAAGTATGGCAACATTGATGAAGTCATTCTGATAGGCATTTTATTAGTAGTACCTTACATCATTTTGGATTAATCAATCATTCCAGCAGTCTGTATTGGAGACGTGTAATTTAGAGACTCTCGGTAACAAATATTTTGTGCAAAACTGCACAAAAATATAGCATGATATCAAATTTCTCCCCATAAGCAAGTCAAGACTTGCATAGTGGGGAAAACTAGTTGCTTAGTGGTGCTGTGTTAAGACTCGTTAAGTCAGAGCAAGAGCAGCAGTTTAAATATGGACCAAAAGCAGTGAAGTGGCTTTGTGACAAAAATGGTTAAACTGACTCCATCTTCTTTTGGTGCAGCTCCTCCAACACAGAGTTGACACCATGCCATTGAAGACTGCATGATCCAGGGAGAACCTTACTTCATTTCCATCCCTAATCCTCCTCCACACATTGGCTTTAATTAGATCTTTTGCCACTAAATCTGATTCTCAGATTTTTATTTATAATCTCCTGTACATCAGGTGTTCGACAACCACCGGCTTTGTTTGTGGTGTGGTATTATTGTATTGTGTTACTGCATGAAAGAAATTAAAATAATTCTGCTTCATTTGATAAACAATGTGACAAATTTGTGTTTTGATTCTCAGAACAAAGTGTCACCCTTCACTACTGTGCAATTAGAAACAGAACATTTTAAAATGTCCATCTTCATAGCTATTATTTTTACCTAAAGCATCTTTATTGATGTTTGTTTTTACTTGTGATTTTTATTCGATTAAGGTCAAGCACTTTGTAACTCAGGTTTTAATAAAGTTTTTCTTACTTACGATATACCATAACTATGTGCTTCCTCATCAAACCATATTCATGTAACTGCCTTTACAAGAGGGGGAAGTGAAATTTTAACAGATGCTATTGCATGTTTGGGACAGGAAGTAGAAAATGTGTCTGTCACTCCACGTTGCTTTGTTTAACTATGCTCTCTCGGTGACATTGCTGTTCTCCTCAGAATTCTTCTCATCATCACCGGACTCACAGGTCAGCCACAGGGGTCATTTTATATGTACGGATGTTTAAAAGTCTTTTGCATGAGCTCGTTATGTCAGATGAGGATGGCATGAGTAATTAAATTCTGTAATTTAAATGTCAGTCAGAAGAGTAATACTCCAGTTTGTCTTTAAATTACATGTAATTTGGAGACAATTATGTATCATCTAAAACAACAGTAATTTTCACGGGGTAGGTCATGTGAAAGACGAGTATTGTTAGTGAATATAACCATTAAAATGCTGTATTTGCACAAGACTATCATATACTGAATACAACAACAATACAACAACTGTAAAATGGTTGTGACTTTCTCAGTTCTGTACGCATACTATTCCTCAAATTACAGATTACCCATTGGGACCAATGGACATAGAGTTTCCTGTGATTTGTCAGCAGATTTCAACAATTCAGACAAGGTGCTTCACCACCATTCTGTGTTTCTATGTGTTCTAGGTGTTTTTCTGTGTACTATGTGTTTCACTCTGTCACTTTGGGCATTTCCCGGTCGATGCCTGTCTAACTGCAATTGCCCAAAGGTGGTATGAAACCACGGAAACATTTAGCATATTCTAAAAGTACACTCTAGTTCCATATAGGCTATATTTAAATGCATCATCTAACTAACCAATGTAACGCAACTTCCTACAGTAAGAGGAAGACAGAGTTGAACTGTGGGAATAGACGATCACCCGGGTCGTTTTGTTTTGTCTGCTCACTCACTGACATGGCTTTTCATCTTATCTTTCTTCTCATCCTCACTGGAGTCACAGGTCAGTCACAGGAATCATGTTATAACTATATGTCTTATGCTTCTAGTCGTGACGTCAGAAGATGAAAATAATGATGACTGTCAGCTGGACAAGTACTATCCTCTAGTTTTGTATTTCAACCATTTTGAAGACAATAATGACCTAATACATGAAACAGCAGCTAAGATGAACATCTACAATAGGCAGGTCATGGGATGGAAGACTATTAGTTAGTGAATTTAACCATTAAAATGCTGTATTTGTTCTTGTTGCAGGAATTTTCAGCATAACTACAGTCAGTCAAGTGTCAGTGAAAGTTGGAGATTCAATCACTATACCATGTCTCTATGGTTCACAATACATAAACCATGTGAAATACTTGTGTAAAGGAAGTACTTGGTTTTCTTGCTCTACTAAAGTTCAAACTAATACACCAGGTAGCTCAAGAAAGTTTTCAATCTCTGATGACAAAAAACAAAGAATCTTTACTGTGACTATAAAAGATCTGACAGATAAAGAAACAGATTATTACTGGTGTGCTGTGGAGATTGATGGCGGGTCAGATGTCGGAGAGTATTTTCATCTGTCAGTCACCAGAGGTAAGGGCCCTTAAAGCATCTTTATGCCCATTTCAAACTGAGGAGGGTCTTAATTTTTGCTGCAAAGACAGATTATCTTTTTGCAATTACTTTGTCAGTCAAAAGCAATGAAGTTTGTGAAGTTTGAAGGAATAATTTATCTATCAGATGTAATTGCTGTATATGCAAAACACATATCTTTGTAACATCACTAATATCTACCAGTTTATAGGCTATCCACAATTTTCTATTGAGTACTGTTTGTTTTCCCTTAAGATACTCCCGATCTCTATGTGCATCATCAGGAGATCACAGGATTTAATGGAGAAGAAATATCCGTCAATTGTCAATATAGTCACTCTGGAGAATTAAAGTGGTGCAGGCTGGGCAGCTCCTGTGTTACAAGGCTATCAGAGTCAATAGATGGAACAACAGTGAGCATCAATGTGAGTGTCCATGTTTTCACTGTGACTATGAGTGGACTGAGGACAGAGAGCAGCGGCTGGTATTGGTGTGTCAGAGGAGACTTACAGATGCCACTGCATGTAACTGTTACTGAGAAACCTACCACTTGTAAGTACTACAATTATAAAAGTTTCAAATATATGTTAATAAATATTTGTCGAGTACAGCCATTTGTAAAATATTTGTTGTTTTGGATTACAGCCACCCCTGAACCTGTGAACCTCACCACTGTTTTTGCCAACAAAGTACCTACCCCAGTTCAGGGTAAACAGCCCAGGTCGGAAGCCTTCGCATTTACATACAATATTTACTGTGGCCATTTTATGGTCAAATAAAACAGTCTTAAAGGAATCTTTATGCATATTTATTGTACTGTATGATCAATAAGACGTTATAATAATACGGTGGTTTAAAGTTGAAGTATGTAAAATGGATTATGAATAGAATTGACATTATAGTGTAGCATTGTTTGAACAAGAGCATTGCTTTGCATTGTGTGCTTTTATTTATTTATGTTTGCTGCAGTGCTTCAGCTGACCTAAAGCGCCTCATCATCCCTTTGAGCTTGTTGGTCTTCATTGTGATGGTGACCTTGTTCACCTGGTTTATGTTGAAAAAGCACAGTAAGTCTATGCTCAACTTTGCTAAATTTCTATTCATACCAAATGTGTTTGTAATTCTTAAATATTTATTTTAAATATAGAGTATTGTGCATTGAGAGTAACAGGGTTTTTTTATTGTTCCACATTCAGAGCAGAACAAGGCAGCATCATCAGCTATGACAACGGTAAGAAGGCTATAAGGTAGAAGGCAGAAGTGTGATGATGGTCATTTGTTTATGTTTACTCTGCAATGGTAGGGTGAGAATTGAAATGTAAAATGTTCAGAAAATATACTGTCACTTTTCAGAAATTCTGCAAGATTACACTGTACCATTGTAGATGGATAACTAATATGCCTCTGAGGTAAAATAGAGATGACAGTACCCATTATCAGATAGAGACTTAATTGAGCAAGTGTTCCAGTTATGGTAATTCCTCTTTCACCTTAAAAAGCAAGTTAAAATGGCTCATTTAACTATTTGAACAAGCGTGGTACTGACATTAGCTAGTATTGTTGTATTGTAAATTACATTTCGTTGAAACTGCGTGAAGCAAAACTTAAAGGGTGAGTAAGTGAATGACTTCATTTTCAGTGCTTTCTGACATTTGGTTTGCTCCTTCAAAACAGGCTGAAGCGGACATAACATACTCTAATATTGACCAAATGAGAAAAATGGCAAGCCAGGTAATCCATAACTGCAGAGGTACTATCAAGTGTAACATTTTCAGGGAATCTACTCTCCCTTTTCATAATTGTATAGGCTGTATGGTTGTACCATTGAGACATATATTTATTTCTATATTTCTATTAGATAATATACATGCAAATATGCAATTTTGTCCTTGGTCAGGCCAGGTAACCTACTAAAACCAAAAATTGTCTTACACAACACACCTACACTAAAGACCACATAGGTACAATCAAATAATATTATATCACCATTCACAATTGCAACTAAATAAAGCAACTTGAAATTAATCAAAAATGGAACGTGAGCCTGTCTTTCATATCTCTCCTCATTCAGAGGTCATATACAGAGAGTGATGTGGACGTGATGTATAGTTCTGTTACCATGAGGCCACAAACTGTACGAAAGGTAAATATTAAGTTAACTGAGTCTCACGCTGACTCGCACTTGTTGTTCAGTATTTTTTTACCATTTAGTTGTTGGTCTCACTAGATGTTGCCTTTTAATTCTGTCACTTTTTTTTCAAAATTGCATCTTTTTTTGTTCTTCTTTCCTTGTTGTAATTCTTTCCTTCTTTTTTCCAACAGGTTGAAGCGAATGATGAGAATGTTACATACAGCACATTGGCTTATAGCACCAGCACATTTTAGCCCCTTTACCTCTGTTTGTCAGTCTATCTTTTAATCTATTTGGTTTTTATTATTGGAGGACTCTTTTTTTTAGATGATAGTATCACAATGTGTCGTCTGATTTCATCATTTGGTTTTGCAGCAACCAAACTCAATGTACTGAAACACATCACATCAGTAGCTTGTCAAATACCTTCCCTATCTATGTTTCAGATTTAAATGTGTGAAGCTCACTCAATGTACTGTATCTCTTAAATTCACAGTCATCTCGTAATTATTACTTTTTTCCATGTATCAGTGGGTCACACATCACATCCCTTCACAAATCACCAAGTGCATTGACTGAGAGGTGTATTCTGTATTATACAACAAGTAGTTCCGACCAAGCAATCTTGGTCAACTAGACATTTAGAAAATGCTCAAATCAGCATCACCGTGCTCATCACTAAAAATATGACTCATTGTGTACGGCAAGGCTGAGCGCAAACAGCTTTGTGACTGCCGTGAAAATGTAGTTTTTGTAAGGATAAAAGCCAAAAATATACCACTGGATAAAAACATGTGTAATTTAGAAATTATTAAATGAATTAATACATTTTGACCTTTAGACTTCACAATGCTCTGGAATTAGACATTTTTGGATCACATGGAAACTGTTCAGCCTTGTTGTTATGCTCTGGCATCCTCCATCAGCTGTGCCAGTGAGTCGGTGACACGGCGCTACTATCTTAATAATACATGTCAAGTTCGTAGACATAGTAAAAGTGTTCATGGGAAAATAAATTTCAGCTTTTATCTTAATCACAACAGTACAGCAGTTTTGTGTTTAACAGTTATGTGTAGCATTTATTCAGTTTGGGAAATCCCATGGTCTCTAGAAAGCATTAGCTCAAAATGGCTGGCTGACTCAACTAGAAATCATCTCTGTTACTAGGTCGTTACCAAGGGCTGGCCACTTGCTGGAGTAGTAAACTAGGTTTACATAGTATTCTACTGCCGTTACTGATTGTTTTCCAGTTATTAATCAGACTCCATGTGTTTCCAGGGAAACGGAGATAACACTAGCAAAAAAAATATTTTGAGAGACGAATTGTCCCACAATATGAATACATTTTTATTATATTTTTTTTTGTGCTGGTAACTGTTCTATAATCACAATATTACACTCAAGAGTGAGCTTTAACGTCATTGTTGACACTCCAGTGATGCTTGTGACCTCAGGCAAGCACCTTGGTCATGACTGCATCACTGTCATGCCAATAATGACGTTAAAGCACACCCTCTTATGTAATATTGCTTAATTCTAGAATGTATCCATTCAAGTTCACTGTTATTAAATCATTTAAATCTTCATCTGTCTTGTTCTCATTTCATTACATTTGGGTGGGAAAAATGTACTTCACAAACGTTCATAGGCTACTGTAGAGCCAAATAAAGTAGATACCAGGGCGGCTTGGTGAAATTTCATGTAGTTTTCTGGATCTACCAGGGTCCAGAAATGTGAATGTTTTTGATGGCTACTGTGTCTCTATGAAGGGGATGGCACTGAAAGGCTCACAAGGCTCAAGTCTTTCATACTGAACCTGTTTGCAAACTCCTGCCCATGCATGGACAGGTGGAACCACAACTTCTGCTTCCCTGCGTGACTGTCCAACATCTTTACTGCTGAGAGGAAGTGAAATCTTTCATTTTGCACTTGCTGAATGTAAAATAATTTTAATAAATGCAAATCTGAAGATTCACGCTTTCAATCAACCAAAATAAAACTGATCAATCAAACTGCAGTAACAGAGAGAAGTCATTTCCTACAGCTTCTCTGCTGCTCTACACAGCACTAAAACACACCTTCCAACAACTGTAAAATAGGGTAAATTTAGACTTGCAAAATACATATTTAAATTTTAACTTACTTTTACTTTTAACTGCCCTCACTCAAAGACTCAAGTGTTTGGTTTTAACAATGGTTGGGACATGTTTTATTGAACAAACAGTTCTGTGTTAAGTATGTATATCATATGCAGACATACACATTTATATAACATTCCCAAAACAGGATTTGTATCAGTTTATGTCTACTTTTAAAAGGATATTTTATTTTTCATGTGATCAGACTGATCAGGCAAAAGACCATTTAATCAACATTTTACTGTACCTATACTTCATTAGCACCTCTATGTGTCATGGTTTTGGTATTAGTTCTATGTACCTCAAAGAACAGAAATAAACTTTATCCCTAAGCCAGTGTTAGACCTCACATGAGATTTACTATTTGATAGTGTTTCCTGTATGCAATACTGTACAATGATGTGGGATATGATGGAGACAACATCCCTAAAGAACATCCGCAATTATAGTGTTATAACAGTAGCTAAAACATCCAGTTTGCTGTTACTGTTAGCTATTTCAAAACCTCACCAGATGAAAAAATAGACTTTAGAGGCCAGACGCCACAGAAAGTTGAGCTAATTAAGGAAGTGTTTTTTGCTCAACCACTGAGTTGACATTTCGCCATTTAAGAAATCTTGATCGACAGAGAAGCTTAGTTATTTTTTCCACTTAACCCCTAAATCTTCTATATTTTGCCACTGCACCTGATTATCTAATTATTTGTATCAATAATACTAATTACTTACCCAAAACACCATGTGGCTGCATTGAATATTTACTTCAATCAACTTGTGTAATCCAACTGCCTTACTTAGGATGAAGAAAGATTGTAACTGATGCAAATGCATCCCCTTCCTGTTTCTTACATTATTAGAACAACCATCACTTTCAGTAACACCACTCTCTCCACATCCCTTTATGCAAAAGACATTTTGCAGAATTCTAGTCTTGTTATAGAATAAACTCAACCAAATTGGCACTTTTTCCACTAATTTCTTCACTAGATCAATTCAGTTTCCACAGGGGTCCCAGTTAATATTCCAGTAAGCATTTCAAATATTTAGGCGTGGATATTTTTCCCACATTGAGCAGAGCAGCTATTAAGAATTTCCACTGCATCTACAGTAAAATTGAGTCTGACTTCTATTTTCAGTATGATTAGGAACTCTGTGGTTTAAAGCCCTAGGTTTAAAATATGAACTGTCACAACTAAAATAACCATCTTATAGTGTGTTACGGCTGCAGTAAAAACTTTGGCTCAACTTGCGACCAGCAACATATAAAGAAAAGGACGCCATACCCAAAAATGAGTTTGAAGTAAATAAATGCATTTATTAAATAATACCATCAAGTAACCAAATAAACTGGAGTCTGGAGGCCTGGCCAAAAAGAACAAAAGCCACACAATGGACCGTAGGACCCAGAACCATCTAACTAACCAATGTAACGCAACTTCCTACAGTAAGAGGAAGACAGAGTTGAACTGTGGGAATAGACGATCACCCGGGTCGTTTTGTTTTGTCTGCTCACTCACTGACATGGCTTTTCATCTCATCTTTCTTCTCATCCTCACTGGAGTCACAGGTCAGTCACAGGAATCATGTTATAACTATATGTCTTATGCTTCTAGTCGTGATGTCAGAAGATGAAAATAATGATGACTGTCAGCTGGACAAGTGCTATCCTCTAGTTTTGTATTTCAAACATTTTGAAGACAATAATGACCTAATACATGAAACAGCAGCTAAGATGAACATCTACAATAGTGAATTTAAATTTGTGAATTTAACCATTAAAATGCTGTATTTGTTCTTGTTGCAGGAATTTTCAGCATAACTACAGTCAGTCAAGTGTCAGTGAAAGTTGGAGATTCAATCACTATCCCATGTCTCTATGGTTCACAATACATAAACCATGTGAAATACTTGTGTAAAGGTTATTATTGGTCCTCCTGCTCATATGCAGTTAAAACCAACCAACCACAGAATTCAGGAAAGTTTTCAATCTCTGATGACAAAAACCAAATAATCTTCACTGTGACTATAAAAGATCTGACAGATAAGGACACTGATTACTGGTGTGCTGTGGAGATTGATGGGGGGCCAGATGTCGGAGAGTATTTTCACCTGTCAGTCACCAGAGGTAAGGGCCCTTAAAGCATCTTTACGCACATGTCAAATCCTTTGTAACATTTTAATGATTTGGAGTAAAAACAAAGGAGGGTGCCACTGTTTGCTGCTGATACTAATTTACTTAATTTTTGTACAATTACTTTGTCAGCCAAAAGCAATGAGGATAAATGTAAAGGTTGAGGAAAGTATTCATCCTCCACTTGTAACTACTGTAGATAACAAATGTGAAACATCACCAGCATGTACCAAAGGCTGTCCACAATTTTATATTGGATACTGCTTGTTTTCCCTTAAGGCACACCCAGTCTCTATGTGGATCATCAGGAGATTACAGGATTTAACAGACAACAAATAACCATCAATTGTAACTACAGTAACTCTGGAGAAATAAAGTGGTGCAGGCTGGGCAGGTCCTGTGTGACAGATCAGTCTGGATCAATAGGTGGAACAAACATGACCATCAATGCAAATGTTTTCACTGTAACTATGAGTGAACTGAAGCCAGAGAGCAGCGGCTGGTATTTGTGTGTCAGGGGAGACGTACAGATGCCAGTGCATGTTGCTGTTACTGAACAACCTACCACTAGTGAGTACTATAAGAAATGATATATTATTCTAAATTTAAAATTGTAAATTATAAAAATGTGCCAAGTACAGTCATTTGTAAATGTTTAATATGGAAAAGATACTATTCAATATTGTCATATTACTCTAGTATTCATTGGGCTCTGTTGGTGCTGTAAATTCACAATTACAGCAACAAGCTGTTTAAACATCATATCACCTACTCCTGAGTCTGTGAATCTCACATCTGTTTTGCAGACCAAACACCAACCACACTTCAGCGGGAACAGTACAGGTCAGAAGACTTTGCATTTGCATGCAACTACATTGTTTGAATGTTTAAACAAGTCTGTTTATAATTAATTTGCATTGTGTTTTAAATGTATGCTGCAGTCATCCATTTGACCTAAAGAGCCTCATCATCCCTTTGGGTGTATTGATCTTCATTGTAATTGTGACCGTGTTCATCTGGTTTATGTTAAAAAGACACAGTAAGTCTATGCTGAACTTAAAATAAATAAATTCAATTAATGCCAAAACTGTTTATTAGTCATACATATTACGGTAAATGTAGACCATTGTGCATTTTTGTCATTGAGCATTGAGAGTCAGTAAAAAGAGTTTTCCTTGTGTCAATTTTAGAGCAAACCAAAGCAGAATCATCAGCCACAACAAAGGTAAGATATGCTGATTCATTTCCCTGTACAATTTTTTTACAAAGAAGGAGATGTGCTCTCATGGCCATTTTCTTAACCTAACACTGGACTGATATCAATTGAAACCAAGTGTAAAAATGTCCGTGACTATACTGTACTGTCCCTTTGCAGCTGCAGGACTACAATGTATCACTGCAGATTAATATCTAATAGTTATATTTCATAAATACATTTAGATCAATAATATCATCCTTGTGGATTTTTTAATAGGAGAATGCATTAAGTAGTAATAGATTTTTTTAAAAGTGGTCATGTTGATGTAGTCTAATTTGATCTAGTCTAATAAAACAGTGTATAACCTTTACATAAATAACATTTGTTTTGTTTTTTTATCAGGCTGAAGAGGAAGTAACATACAGTACTGTTAAGCACATGAGAAAAACTTCAAGCAAGGTAGTCCTAATCCGCTAAAACCATAACATGTATTACACAATATAAGTACACTAAAAGACACATAAGTACACTCAAATAGAATTTATTATTTCATCTTACACATTTGTAATTGCAGAAAGCAAAGAACTTTTTTTTTACTGTTTAATTGATCTCTGTTTCCCGTCTGTCTCTTCTTTCTTACCCAGAGGTCAGATGCAAAGAGTGATGTGGATGTGACATACAGCACTGTGGTTATTGTAAAACAACAAAATGTACAAAGGGTAAATTTTAAGAAATCTGAACCCAGCCTCACACCATTTCTCATATGCATAGTAAAACTTTTTTCACACAATTGTTTAGCCACATTAGCAGTGTGGCAATACGGCAATGTCATCTGTCAGTTGGTCAACCACTTTGGTCCAGTCTAAAATATCACAACAGCTATTGGATGGATTACTATTAAATTATAGTTCAGACATTTCTGGTGTCCAGGTGATGCATTCAAACAACTTTGGTGATCCACGTTTCATCCAGTGCCATCATCAGGTCAAAATTTGAATTAGTTGTTTATGACCCAATCTATTGACATTCCCATCAGCCTCAGCTTTGTGTTTAGTTCTCATTAGCAAATGTTAGAATGTTTACACGCTTAATGAAGATGGCGAACATGGTAAACTTACATGCTAAATATCATTATATTAGCATTGTCATCGTGGACATGTTTGCATGCTCAAGTTAACATTTAGCCACTGTGTGGTGGTTTGAGCTAACAGAGCCGCTAATATGGCTGCAGACTCTGGTTTATCTTTGATCTTTCTTCCTAATTGTCATTTTTTTTCTTCTGTTTTTCGACAGGTGGAAGCAAAAGCTGATGATGTAACTCAGCACCATCAAAACTTGTAAATGTTACCCATAAATAATATCTGCCTGTCTATGACTGGACTTTTTTTTAGATGATAGTGTTGTAATGTGTTGTTATCTGTTATTTTTTGTTTTTTCATTAACTTTTTCCTTTTCATTTTAAAGCTTTACACCATCTCTCTGTTTTTTGATCCTCCTCTGCATAGCTGCAAAACGTTTCAAACACATACCGATCTGGGCCTCGCTTCCCTAAAGCAACTTGCTAAGCTAAGATGATCATTAAATCCATCTTATGAACCCTCTTGAGCCTAACAGGTGTTTCCCAAAAGCTTTGACAGAAGCCTTCTACATTCTTTGAAATGATCATAGATTAAGGAGTGCCTCCTTCCCACTCATAAGAGCCTAAGAGCATCTGAAGATGCTTCAGATCCTGCAGGAGGAACGAAAAACTACACGTTTTATTTAAGTTTTTATTGTTTTTTTTATTAAGTGGCATTTGATGTAAGATGAATGATACTGTTTAAATTACAAAATATTTTCAAAAATATTATTAGAAACTTATAATGTATTTTCTCTGTATTTTAACTAATGTATTTTTCACTAGATGAGTCTTCCTCAATGCACATTTGGGCAAATTTCATGTTAAGAAAATAAATAATTATTAAATGTAATTGAATAAGGCTAAAACGAATAATTGCTTAGTGGTTTCAGTCACACTGAGGGGTTGTTTCAGAAATCAAATTTATTTTATTTCACCACTTTTGAGAAGCCAAAATCAACATTTGACTGTCTGTGGTTAAAGCAAAAGTCAAAGGGACACTTTTCACACACTGTAGTTCTGTATTTTATGCAGATCATTTTCTTGGTGGTCTCACCAAGTCAAAATGTAGCACTTTTATTGAGTCACTTAATTTATTTTTCCAAACTTGCATCATTTTTGCTTTGCATGACATAGTCTCTTTGTTATTCCTTCCTCCTTTTCATTTTGTTCTCTAAAAAGGTTGAACCCTCCAGGATGCAGCACCCCCCAACACACACACACTAAAACACACAAACAGACCGGCAGCTCTTTATACATCCATAACACAGACAGAGAGCAAAGGAGCGAGACAGTGATGTAAGGCTGTATTCACACCAAATAAGGCGTTGTGGCAAAAACGCCAGTCCTCCCATCCATTTTTTATGTGGGTAGTGAGTTTAGGCTGCAGAGGCACACATTTCAAACAAATGGGCCATGTAGTTACACTCCCACACAACCCTGCCCTGATCGCCACATTTGGATCCAGTCTGACCTGGTTGCTACGTTTTTATAGAGTCCCGACCTCACACCCTGCAGCGCTGTTATTGGCTGGGGGCTACACACCCACTGCCCAAATGTTGATGCCCAGAAACATCCCAGACACAGCAAAAAAAATTTTTTTTAAATACAGGCAGAGGGCTAGTGGGTCATAAGTGATGATTAAGAGGAATTGTTTTTGTAGGAGTCTATGCAATGATTTTTAGGAAAATCCTACTCATTCTGCCTTTGAACAACATGTGGGTCAAATATGCATTACCAGCTCTCTGGGAGGAGAACAGGCTGCTTCTTCTTGCTTTCCCAACAACATGTCTCACTGAGCAGGAATCCTGCCAGGTCTTCCACATGCAGTTCCAGTAGCCAATCGCTTGGACTTGATGGCCTCAGATGCACTACGGCTGAAATAAACCTCTCTGCAACCTGCAGTGAAGAAACTGGCAGAGAACCACGAAGCTTAAGGCTCACACTAACCTTCAAAGCAATTTAGCTTATTTACTTTGAAAGTTAAGATAAATAGGCCTACAATATAGCCTAGTATAGCCTACATATCCTTCTGCTTTTTTCCCCAGAAGCCTCGAATGTTTCTTGTTTGGCATTTGTGATTGGCTGCTGTTTGCTTAAACTCATGTCACTTGTGTGCGCAGCCATGTGCTTTGTCATCAAATTATTTCGACTGAACTTCCTCCCGCACACTGCGCAGCTGTAGGGTTTCTCTCCTGTATGGATCCTCGTATGTACGTTCAAGTTGCCCACATGGCGGAACTCTTTTCCCCAAATCCTGCAGTGGTATGGCAGTAACAAGACCTAATTCAAGTTTGAATGTCAAATTTCTAACTGTATAACACTGATTAAATATAATTTCTATTCACATGGCTTCTTTGCTCCCTGGGAAACTAATGATAATGACATTCCAAGTTACTGTCCAGTTAAATCAAATCTGTTATCTGGCATTCAATGACATGCATTTTTAATGATATAAAGCAGAATAATAATCAACATTAATATTCAGGGAAATCAATTAGCCTACATTTTATTTGATGGGGGTCGGTAAGGTACCTGAGTGCTGTCCAAAAAAGGTTGAGAGCCACTTATGTAACAGAATAATGTAAAGATAAACAACGTGCAGAGCATAGTGGAGTACAAAATACATTTATTTCACCAGCTTTGTGAAGCTGAAAACATTGTAACTTGTAACTTGGTATTATAAGTTATGGAAGGGACAGTGATGTTCTTATTGACCTATTGGTGAGAGAAGGACTACATTTTTTCCGATTTATTTAGCAAAAGTTGCTACTGCCACATGTCAGAGCTGCTCTTTTCTTTTGAAAGTGTGGATCTAGTGACTTTATAAATAGTACACATTACCTGTACATTATTTGAAATGTTGGGGAAGCTATTTCGAAACTGTAGCTGGTTAAGTTGAAAGCAACAATAAATAGGTAACGTTACATGAAAATAATAAATAAATAAATAAAAGTGACGCAACCACGCCATGACGTAAGCTATTTTTACTCAGGCACATATGTGGCCGTGCCGGGTCCTGAGCCCGGATGTGATAGGTCTGGACTTCATTGCAGCACAGTCTCCTTCAGCTCGCCCTCCAACCGGTGACGCTTGCCTCGGTCGTCGGTGTGAGGAACATCTCTAATAAAGTCACTTAAGGTTTTCCGCTAGCCCCATCCTCTGCTGGTAAGAGAGCCATTTATTCAGTAGGACACTGTTAATTAACTCCATAACAAGCAAAAATGTGTCTTTAAGCGTGCTTACACACCGGCACTCTGCAGGCTAGCACAGTTAGCTAAACTAGCTGCACTCGGCATGCTGCGTCTGACACATGTCAAGTATAACGTTAAGGAGGGAGTTTTGCTTTATATTACATACCTCGTGCTGCTGATGAAGCGGCAGGTCATCTGCAACGCTCCTCTCAGTAACTAAATATTCACAACTTGCCACTTTTAACGTTAGCGATAAATTTGAAAACCGCCCAGTGGCCTAACGTTAGTTAGCAGTGGAGAGGTAACTGAGGTTAGCTGGCTGATAATGCAAGCGAACCGGTACATTTACACATCCCACTAATTGGCATCAGCATGTGCCTTGCCACGCCTAGCTGTGCTTGCCAATTCACGTGGAGGAGTAGTTTAATAAAAGCCACGCCTGAACTAGGCACTCAAGTGCGTCCAAATGGCTTCTCTCTCACTAAGTAACCTTGTCCATCGGCTGTCAGACATTTACACTGCTGTGACTTTCTGCAGCGCTGGACTGCTGTTACTGTGTTTAAAGAGAGACCAACACGTTCATAGCACTTACACCCTCAACTTGGTAAAACGAAACGTATCCCATATTAGAGAGAGGGTTTAACAATGTATATCCCACAGTGTTGTACAGTATGAGCTGACTGACAGCAGATACAAGTCAGTCTAGAGTCTGTGAGGCGAGGGAGACCGATTCATCTGGTCGTCAGCGTGCGATAGTAGATAATCTACTGCAGTGCTTCTTCCATACTAGCCAGTATTTGGCATAAATCTTAAGAGTATGAAGTGTAGGGCGCCCGGGGAGCTCACCTGGTAGAGCGTGTACCATGTAACAAGGCTGAGTCCTTAATCACAGCAGCCCAGTTTCGAATCCAGCCCATGGGCTCTCTCTCCCCTGCCGTTCCTGTCTCTCTCTACTGTGATGGTCAGTAAAGCAGAAATATAGTTGAAATTAAAAATAAATTCTGTCCTTTATTGTCACATACACAGTACAATGTCCAATGAAAATCATTCTCTGCAGTGGGCAGCTGAAGCGCCAGGGGGTATTTTGAGGTTCAGTGTCTTGGCCAAGGACTCTTTGACATGTGGCTGGGGGGAGCCGGGATCGAACCACCAACCTTCCGACTGATGGTCGAACCGCTCTTCCACTAAGCCACAGCTGCCAAAAAATTTAAGAGTAATAAGTATAAAGCCTGAAACAATGTGTTCATGGCATTTGTATACTGTAACCTCACAATTTAATACATATTATGTGGACATGAGTTGTACGTTTCTGAGACGGAAATCCCTGCCCGTAGGCCCAAACATTGGGACACTTGCTCAATAGCTTGCTACTTGATAGTTTCACTGACAGACCTTGCAATTGCAGCTGTTAAATCACTGTTATGCATATGTTGAACTCATTGCACAGTGGAGTTATAAATTGATCATGGAATTCTGGAACATGAATTATTATTTTTTGTCTACATTACATTTCGGCTCTCTTTATAACTGGAGACAAGCTGGTGGAAATATACTTTGGTTAGAAGAATAATTTGAGCATTGTGCTTTGCTTCTGTCAACAGATACAATGGCTGTGCCTCCCTCCTATGCTGACCTGGGCAAGTCTGCCAAAGACATCTTCAACAAAGGCTATGGTGTGTTTTTCTTTCAGTTTGACTGAAGTGTTGTGATGTTGAGACGTTTGTAAAGTCTAATTGATATTGTAGAAATGATCCAAACAAATGTTTTCTTCAGGGTTTGGCTTGGTGAAGCTCGACGTCAAGACAAAGTCAGCCAGTGGAGTGGTAAGGTCATTTCTGTGTGGATTAAGAATACAAAACTAGAACTTACTTCACAGTCACAAGGGTTGGGGGAGAAATCAATACAGCATAGTACTGCAATATTCTGTGTGGCAACATTCTAGTGATACAAGGATGCCAAGTATAGATCTTTTATTATATAAATGAATATTGCAATCACTAAAAATTACGTTTTTGGTACTTGAATAACAAAATCAAATTTCCAGTTCACTAGATGGTGCTGACGTTTTTTTTTTTTTCTGTTGAGGTCAGTCAACAGGATTTGTAGGAAGTCCTTTAAAGCAGTGAGATGAAAATACTGAACCGTATCTCATTAGATGAAGCAAATGTTAACAAAGTTTTCCTTTGAGACATAATTTGCAGTTGGAAAAAAGGTTATAAATGTATATCGCAAAATGTTTAAAATTATAATAATATTGTATCGTGACGATAATATGGTATCGTGGGGCCTCTGGTGATTCCCACCCCTAAGAGTCAGTGGAGTGATGAAACTGCACATTAAAGTTGCATAGGTTGATGTAGACTTTGCAAAATAAAAGTAAAGTTCACAGCAAATTGCTTGACACTTCCTGGCTCTGTTTTTAAAGACTTTATTGGCATTGTCAGCTATAAAGGTAGCAAGCCACAACGTCCCGCCACAGTAAATGGTAAAGTCTTAATTTTTTAACCATGCTCAGGTGTGTAGATTACATGCTCTAAGTAATTATTTTATCATCTAATAATCAATCAATTTTTTTGTTTTTTCTATTAAGGTAGTAAAAATGCATTTCCCTATTTCCCAGAGCCCAAGGGGACTTCTTCAAATTGCGTGTTTTGTCTGAGCAACATAAGTCCAACGGTAACCAGTTTACAATGATGCCAAATAGAAGTACAAAGCCCCATATTTTCGAAGCTGAAACCTGCGGCTGTTTGGCTTTGTGGATTGATGAGTTACCTAATCAAACGTCAAAATTGCTAATTAATGTTCTATCAAAATGACCAGTTGTTTCAGCTGCCCTGCTCTGACTCGCCCTCAGGCAGTCTAGACATGATCATCGAAAGGACACAAGCCAAACTATGACTGACTCCCAAATGTAATGAGAGAGCACTGAATGAGTTTTTCATTCAGTTATTTCAGCCAGAGTAGCTTGTCGTTAAGCTTTTCTTGTGATCGTCATTTCTCTAAAATTGTCCGCTTGCAGGAATTCAAAACCGCTGGTTCCTCCAACACTGATACCAGCAAAGTTGCAGGCAGCCTGGAAACTAAATATAAGCGGTCAGAATACGGCCTGACCTTCACTGAGAAGTGGAACACTGACAACACCTTGGGAACAGAAATCACTGTTGAAGATCAGGTAAGGACAATGTTTCCTACGCCTGTTATTTTTTGACACCTGTTGTTAAACGTGTCTACCCAGTGAGCATGACAGGACACCATTAATTTATTTTAATGTCAAATGGTTTTTGTCACGTTTCTCACAGATTGCCAAGGGCCTGAAGTTGACTTTTGACACAACCTTTTCACCAAACACTGGGTAAGATGGGGACTACAGTAAATATTTCATTATGTTAAGCAATAAGTTCAAGTAAAATTCACATGATTAACAAATATAGTCTGCTCTGCCTGTTGCCTCTCTTCATGAGTAACTTTGGCAACCTGATCTGTGCTGTTGATACCTCCTGACAAGTGTAGTTGCCAGCCCATGTGACCCTAGTCCCAATATGGAACTAGTCTATTGTAACACATTACTGCGATTGGCTGTCAGATTTTGCACATGTTTGCTTCAATTATGTTTTGCCATTTGATGTTCTCTGGGAGGAATAACAAAAAGCCTCAAGTTGTACTAGTGTACCCAGATGTTCAGGCAATCCTTAATGTTTTTGCTTTCTATGGGATATAAAAAAACATGAGGAGTATGGCACACGGCCCAGAGGAAGCATGTCCTCCTTTCATATTGTGTGGTGAGGGTGGAGTTATTTGGCACATTCATACAGCAAAGCCAAGGCTACAGTTACGTTCAGACTGGGAAGTAAACACCAACACCGAGCCAAATGCTGGTTTTGTCAGTGTCTGGCAAACTTTAGTTTTGAGTCAGCCATGACTCAAAGGTCCTAATTCAAAGCTGGTGAAATAGAAGTGGCGGATAATTGGGTTTTTTTTTTCTAGTGTTCCAGTGATGTGGCCTTTTGAAGAACAATTTTCTTGATGCTGTTTGCTACATGAGCCGACAGCTGACAAAGAACTATCTCTGGGGGATCATGAATCTATGGCAGTGGTTCCCACTGTGGGTGCTGCAACACCCTAGGCTGCCTTGAGGACTGGGCCATGGGTGCCACAAGATTTGTTCACTTCTCGTTTTTTAATGTGCATTTACCATTTACTTAAAAAAATAAAATAAAAAAAAATCACCACAAAAAAAATGTAGACCAACAGTAGACCCAAGTAATTTCACAATCAACCATGACACAAATTTCCTATAAAGCATACCATGGCTTACAAAACTTTGGGAATCCTCTGAAGCTGGAAAACAATATGGATTTTGCCACTAATTGGTCACAACACCGGATTAAATGCCTGAATGATTGACAATCTGGTTCTTGAACGATCAGATGGATTACTGACATGTGAATACATTTTGGTTACCTTTCTTGCACTTTGAGCAGTCTCACATTGTGGCCAGTCATTTGATCCGTACAGTGTGACAAAATTCACAGGTTCTGGCTGTGCAACAAGGTCAATGTAAAACACAAATCAATTAAACCTAGTGTCTGTTCAGCTTTAGACCATATATGTTGTCTCTCACTGACTGAATTGCAAGCAGGTGATATACTTTGTATCATGAAGCATTTAAATAATTTGTCAGGTGTTAAGGTAACACATTGTCAAAGAAGAGTTTTATGTATAAATAAAAAATGTTGCAACTGGTAAACATCAATTTGTAAAATTAAAGGCCATGATAAATGGGCTAAAAGCATACTGCAGAAAATGTAACCTGAACCATTTACAAATGCATTTTCATGCCTAATCTGACTTGATTGGGGTTTCAGTTAAGGTTAACCAAAGCTGTGTTTCTCATCAACAGCAAGAAGAGTGGCAAAGTTAAGACCGCCTACAAGCGCGAGTATGTTAACTTGGGCTGTGATGTCGACTTTGACTTCGCTGGCCCCACCATCCACGGAGCTGCTGTTGTCGGCTACGAGGGGTGGCTCGCCGGTTACCAGATGAGCTTTGACACTGCCAAATCCAAGATGACCCAGAACAACTTTGCCATTGGCTACAAGACGGGAGACTTCCAGTTGCATACCAATGTGTAAGTAGAATACCTTTCACGGGAAGGCTGGAT
Organism: Coreoperca whiteheadi; assembly: GCA_011952105.1. Lineage (NCBI taxonomy): Eukaryota > Metazoa > Chordata > Actinopteri > Centrarchiformes > Sinipercidae > Coreoperca > Coreoperca whiteheadi. The sequence goes on from CM022471.1 coordinate 12,427,104, forward strand.
TTTTGTCATCTGTTTGCACTTCATACTGCATCAGGATGAAATCTTCAGTTCACTTGATCTAGAATTTTCTTTTCCCCCTGATCTATAAATAGCTATACATGTGATATATTGTGCATCAGAAGTTATAAAAAAATGTGTTGTGGCTGTTTTAATAGTCCAATGCCAGTTTATAGCTCTTGTGGGAAAAACTCCACAAAACGCCAACAGTGGAACTGTTTTGTCCAGCACTCTTGTTTACCACTCTGTTCATTTTGTAGCTGTTGATTGTAGGGCTGAAAGAGTCTTGTCTAATTAATGTGTTAATCACAAATAAAAGGTGGTTCCCGAGGAAAGACGTATTCCATATTTGGAAGCTTTCCCTGTCTCTGAAAGAGTCCAGAATTGTTTCGAGCTAATAAGAAAACATGAGAAATTGAAAGCTGAGAAAGTGTATGACTGTTTCTGCGAGCTGATGGCAAGACCTCCAACACAAGCACCTCTTTATTTAGAAATTCCAAATGTTCCAATTCTGCAGCGTGATAGCTCTCCTGTGCTTATGATCTTTAAAGCAATGATGGTGCTGAGTTTGGAGGCTCAATCTACCAGAAGGTGAGCGACCAGCTCGAGACGGCAGTCAACCTGGCCTGGACCGCTGGCAGCAACAGCACACGCTTCGGTATTGCAGCCAAATACCAGCTGGACAAGGATGCCTCCGTCAGTGTAAGCATTCCAGCAGAGGCTTTGAGAGTGGGGCGGATGAGGAAAAAGAAAGTCACTATTGTCACCAATTTACTTTTCTTCTCTCTCCATAGGCTAAAGTGAACAACAATAGCCTTGTTGGTGTTGGATACACACAGACACTCAGACCAGGTAAGTTGGTTTTCTACAGGTTCATGGACATCTGAAGGACAAAGTCACATATAGCAACTCTTAACAGCCTAGGTTTTTCTGTCAACCTTTCATTCTCAAGTCTCTGAACCCATGTTTTGAGGAAAGTAATTTTGCTTTTGCACGTTTAATGGCTAATGTTGGACCCTCTTGCCTGTGCAGGTGTAAAACTCACCCTGTCTGGCCTGGTCGATGGCAAGAACATCAATGCAGGAGGCCACAAGCTGGGTCTGGGCTTGGAACTGGAAGCCTAAGTTTTCTGCATACTGCAAGGGACTAGGGAATATCAGAAGAATCTGGCCTTAAATGTATGCCCACCTCAAACCAGCAAGGGAGATATCTTGGAGAGATTGGTTCAAAGGCTACGACAACAAACTCTAACTTGTTGAGTACCACTTCAAGTTGGTGCTTCTGTCACTGGTATATTTTACCTTTTTGTTGCTTTTTACTTTGTAGATCTATTCAAGAGAATATGGTGGCATATTATTTATAAATCATGTCATTCTTCCTGTCAAGCACTGCCATAATAATGCTATCCAATACAATCCCTTTGCCTGTCATCAACTCTGTGTGGCTTTATTGTGATGATTTTTGGTGAGAGCATCAGTTGACCGTTTTGTGGGGTTAGCATTGTCATACCTTCTCTCTGATTTTACAATCATAACAACCTGATATTCCTTTGTCATAGTTTCATTTGGAAACCTCGTTAAGTACACTAGGCTTTTTCTGCTGTTATTTAAATACGTCTGCACCCTACCTGTTCATGCACACAAGGACAAACTAAACCTCTAATGTTTTTATTTTGGGTCGGCCATCAGGGTTTGTGATGTTATGTTAAAGCTCCCTTAAACTGGGTAGTTTTTGGGTTGCTTAAAGGAGGGTTTGAGAGAAACCTATTCACTTGGCCGACCAAACAGAATTAGTTTTTGTTTATTCTGTACAAACAGACAACTGGGGAGGCAAGTAATTAATGCTCACAGTAATGCCAAACTATCATTGTCCGGAAGAGTTGTAACGTAAAGTTGCATGTGTGCACTCTCGCAAAGTGCGTCCCTGTCCTGGGCAGACACAGAGCCCACAGGAAGTCTTGGAGGCCCTTATGTGTATGTATACATTTTCAATAAAGTCTTTGAACTCCACAAATGCATCTTTAATGTGATATAGAAGTTCCATTAACAACTCATTAACTGGGTTGTTTGGTTAATGTTAGCCTGTTAGAGGCCTGTAGCATATCGAGTGGGATGTGATTGGTTGTAGTTAAATGGTTTTTTTTTTGGTTTTTTTTTAAACAAGCAATAGTAATTATTTAGTAGATTATCTGACATGTTTAAGGACTTTTCTTTTTTTCCCTCTTTAAAATGCAGATTAATGAAGCAATCTCAGAAACCTCCATTATTTTCACATTTTGTGTTGTACAGGTCATATAAAGTTTTTAGTTTTGACATCTACGCACTCACCAAAGAGAATGTGGAAGCATGTTTAAAAAATCCTGCAAGCTTTTTAAAACCTTATCCAGTTTCTTATAATAGAATTGCCACAAACAGCAATCACAATTTTTGAGTGTCTGATTTTTATGGGCTTTGCACACCTGAATTTAAGAAGCTTTCTGCCATTTCATGCAAATCAGCTCAAGCTCTGTTAAACTTAATGGAGGCGTCAAAGATACAATTTTCAAGTCCCTTTATGCCTCTGCACTAGCAAAAACCGTGGCTGGAGGCAATATATATATATATATTTGGGTTGTCCGTACGTTCCATTCTCATGAAGGCGATATCTCAGGAACACCTGGAAGGAATTTCTTCAAAAATCCACTTGGACACAAGGACGAACTGATTAGAATTTGGTTGTCATAGGTCAAGTTAACTGTGACCTCACTAAACATGTTTTTGGCCATAACTCAAAAATTTGATGACCATATTTCACAGTTGGTCGGACAAATTAATTGGTTACACTGTTGACTTTTGACCTTGACAAACGTGTTTTTGGCTGTAGCTCAAGAGTTAATGTGGTAATTATATCAAAATTTCAAACAGATACGATGAAGTGATGACTTTTTTTTTTTACCCCAAAGGTCAACCTCACTGTGGCATCATAATGTCCTGGGAAAACACAATTTATTTTGTGGCTATTATTCAACACCATAACTCAGGAACAGAAGGGGAGATTGTGACCATATTCCACAGTTTGCCTGACTGTGAATAGGTGAAACCTGACTCAAAGGTCATTGGGACCTCAAAGTAGGTTTTTAGCCTCAATTTAAGAATGAATCTATGATAATCCTTGATTAATCTGTTCAGCAATGTGTATATATATATATATATATTCACTGGAATCATATGTATCATCAATATAGTGATACCTTCAATTTAGCCAAAAATACACTTTATTTACATTTAATTCAATTCCTTCCAAGTATTCACGACATTATGAGTGAACATACATGCATGTGAACTGCAGCTTGACTGGTTGGCAGAGGCATCCATCCACAGGACGGTAATTATAGTTTTAATGTGGTTGAAGTCAAAGCTATTGTGCTACTCAGGTATTTTCAGGAATTTGCCTTGAAGCCAAGGTCCTGGCTGTTTGCTATGAGTGTCAGGGGGTCTTAATGTTTCGGGAAAGAGGATGCCTAATTTCACTGCAAACTACTCCACTGCATTTTAGGAATATGTGTTTGTACTTCTACACTGGGTAGTTAGGGGTGCCTGCACTCTGACGCCTATTATGAATGTCTCAGGTATGACCTTGAAAGAGTAAAAGGCTGAAAGGAAATGGAAGCTATAAAGCAAACTCAGCCAAATTGAGACCAACTGAGACATTTTCTAAAAAAGCCAAAAAACTGAAGTTCAACACAAAGTGATCCAGAGTCTGTTTCTGTGAACACAAAAGCCACACCAGACAATAAACATCTATGAGAAATGAGCCACGGTGAGAAAACAATCCTTCATTGGGAGTGGGGAGACCAAAAGACTCTTCAGAAGAGATGATAAATGATACCATGACATAGGAAATAAATTAAAGATGATCAGTTTTCATGTTTTCATGTTTTATGTAATATGCATCTATTCAGATCACCCCATTTTTGAGATTCATACATTTGAATTACAGTAAAAGTCATACTTGAGATCTTATCACCATTTTTTAATTAATGCAGTTATGAGTGACTTGTCTTGCCCTCTAATTACATTAATGGTCATATGCGCGTTAACAAGATTGTTTAACCCACAAATGGTACATGGTTACAGGAAATATGGTAGATGATATATTTTGAAAGAGTGGGGAAAGCAAGCCTTTATAGGTCAAGATGTTTAGTGGATGAGTCAGAAGCAGCCCTGTCAGTGAAAGCAGACATATTAACTTGTCCATTGCAGAAACATAAGAGTTTTATCTACTGTAGCACTTGGCGCGGTGGCCAGAAAAACATTCAGAGGGTTTTTTGATGATGTATTTATTTGTCACGACACACCAGAGCAAATAAAGACGGACACATTCAAATGTAACTTTGCATCTTTTCCATTCATGGTTACATTAGTTAAGTGGTGAGTCAAAAGATTTGAATACATAACAAGGGGATTTTAAAGTTCAAAGGCAAAGCTGTAGCATTAGAAGAATCATGCTCTCTCCTTTTAAAATGGTCATTCTGAAGAGAGATCACAGCTTTGAGCTTCCATCTCTTTGCGTGGCTCAGCTTATGCTTTTAATTTGCACCTGCATTAGTTAAGCCATTCTCTATTTTCAGCTTCACTGTCCCTGATATTTGCCTATCAAATACTGTCTCATTAAATTTAAGGTAGACTGTCCTTTATCCTCACTTCCTCTACCACAGCGGACACCCCCCTCTGTTTAGCTTTTTGTACACTTTCCTCTCATTTCTCTGACTTACTACTCTCCATATTCTCAGTTTTACCTTGAGGATCATTTATTTTCTCTGACCCTTCAGACAGCTTTGATTTCTGACCCTGGCTGCTTTCTGGTGTCCCCTGATGTAACTCTTTGAGTCCTGCATTGATAGTTACCTTTTCCTTTGGCAACACTGTTTGAACTGTTTGGGTTTTCTCCCCATTGTTTGGCTTCTGATCCTCCACTTCAGGAAGACTTTTCACATTAGATTTAAGAGATGACTCTTTATCTTGGCCTTTATTGCTATCATGTCGAGCATCTTGAATGTTTTTTGCTAGTTTATCCTCACCTTTCTTTGCTTCGAATTTACTGATTTCCTTTGGCTCTGTGTGACTGTCTTCCTTTTCCTCACTCTTGGGTGTTGTACTTGAAGATACTTGAGCCTTTTCTGAAAGCTCCTCTGTCTCCACGGACAGAGAGCTCTTTCTCTCTGCTGTCAAATCTGTTGTTTTCTCAGCTGTTTCTGAAGTGAAAGTGTGAACCGTATCTTGCACTTGAACAACACTGCTTTGCTCTTGAGTTTTGTCTGATTCTTTAGACACTTGGGCCGAGGTCTCATCAGGCTTCTTTGCTTGAGCTGAGATCAAACTAGCTTTCTCAGCATCTCCTTTTTTAGCATCTTCGGATTTTTTCACAAGTTCATCCTTTGCAGGGACATCTGGATTCAACTCATCTTTCTGGACTGTTACCACAAGTGCAGCTTCTTTCTCTTCTGTGATTTCAGCTACTTTTTGATGTTGCTCATTTTCTTCCGCATCGAGGCTCTCACTTAAAAAAACTTTGCTTTGACTATTTTTATCTCTGCCACTGTCCCCTTTATTGTCAACTGCTTCACTCTCCTCTGACTCTTTTTTACTTTCATGAAGTTTTTCACCATCATCTGCCTCACCAGGACTCCCATCATCACCACCACTCACTGAATTTCCTACTGACGCTCCTTGATTCTGCTCACTATCAGACATCTGCTCACCTTCCTCCTCTCGACTGTCTTTATTATTCTTTGCTTCCTCACTGCTCCCTCTATCTCTTTTGGTACACTCCTGCTCATCCTTTCCCCCCTCTGTCTCCTCCGATCCTGTCTCCTCAAATTCTGACATCTCAATTTCCCTGGTGGTCTCTGTTATGATCTCCTCTACAAACTTGTAGTGGGGCTCAGCTCGTCTGTGCGGGCCTCCCGGGCGGCTGAAGCAAGGCAGGGTGTAAACGGGGGACTGGTGGTAGATATAGGGCAAGGAGATGTGGGTGTCTGACATCGTGGATAGCCGAGCCTCCTCACCACAGAGGAGTTTCCTGCAAGATAGGAGAGACAGATTTTATCTGGAGTGGCCAGCATACGGCACTAATTGTAATCCTCATTATTTGAGAAAGACTTGACACAGGTGGAAAAAACTACTACTGAAAGGTATTGGCATTATAACTAGGCCTGCACGATAAATCATTATAAATCATGATCTCGAGTCACCCTGTTCGCGATTTTAATTTTAAATGACTTCGATTTATTCAAATAAAATAAATAAAAACTTTGGCCTTTATTTTGAAAGGACAGCTCTCACAAAGTTCAGGGCTTTACCCTCAGCCTATGACAAAGCACCTTTTACTCACGTGTTTCACTCGTCGAGCGAGCGCTTTAGTTCGGAAATAAACAAAATGGATAATGATGAAAACTTGTAGGCTTGTGGCGATGTGCAATTTTCTATGTGCCAAAACACATATTTTCGGTACTGGCAGTTTGTTTTGTCATGGTTCATGTGTGTAATAATAATTACGCTTCATGACAAAAAAAATCGTTGCAGAGAATCGTGATATCAATTCTAAGCTAAAAAATCGTGATTCATATTTTTCCCAGAATCGTGCAGGCCTAATTATAACATAAATGCAATTTTTAGATTTTTTGTGTCTTTAAATACAGTGTTGTATTATTTTATTTCCTTCAAACATAGGCATTGCAAGGCAATCTTAGTATATTATTGACTGTTTTTGTAATTTTCATAGTGCAACATTGTGATTGTTTGCATTAGACACTGTACTTTGTTTGATTGTATTGTACGTAACATGCAGCCTTCGTAATAGATGATGAAAGCTGAAGTGTGTGCAATAAGGAAAATGATGGGAAACCTAGATTTTTAATAATCTTTTCACCTCACAAATGTTTTTCTTGTTAACTATTATGAGGGCTGTCACACTATTTTACCTTAAACCCATGTGGATTCAGCACACCTTACCTGTAAGACAGTATCTCCACATCCAAAGCCATCTTCACATTTAACAGGTCCTGGTATTCCCGCAGGTAACCAGACATGTCAAATTTGCAGTTTATGAGCTCATTTTCAAGTTCTTTGATTGTGTTCTGGAGCCAGAGAGTAGAGAACATGTGTTACTGAACAACATGTGAATGTGACAACTGAACATGGCTTTATTCAATCGTGCACTTACCTGGTAATGAATCATTTCTTCCTTGTGGCGATCCTCGACGTCATGAAGTTGCTTCTCCAGCGCTTCCCTGGTGCCTTTAGCGCAGTCCAGTTCGATGTTCTTGGCCTGCAGGCGCCTCCTATACTCGTGAATCTCTTGCTGAGTCGCCTTTAATGCCTCTCTCTTGGTCTCAGCTGCCTCGGTTAATCTTGCAAACTGAGATTGGAAAGTTTCTCCTACCTGCTGGATGTCGGCCATAGCATGACCTTCCAGTTGTGCCCTAATGTCCCGAAGTGCTGCAGTCACGCCAGGGTTGCCAAATTCATGCGCCTTGACAGTCACCTGTGCCTCCTGGATTTGGCCAAACATCTCTGATACCTCAGCCTCATGGGTTTTCTTCAGGAAGTGCATTTCATCCACGAGAGCCTGTGCTTTCTTGTCCAGTTGTAGTTTAGCCTGATATGCATCATTGATGTCCTTCTTAAGGATCACAATGTTGCTCTCAGCATCTAATCTGCTCCGCGCCTCTTGCTCAAGTTGTCTTCTCATGTTGGACAGTTCATCCTCTAAATTCTGATGCTCAATTTCAATCTGATGCTTCTGATGAGTAATATCCTGAACCAGCTGTCTCAGTTTCCCGAGCTCGGGTCCATACTCCTCCTCCAAACAAGATGCGGGTTTCGCTTTCCCTCTGATCTCCTTGATTTCTCTCTCTAGCAGATGATTCTGGTACTCCAGGTGGTGCACCTTCTCTATGAATCCTGCAAGACGATCGTTCAAGCCATGCATCAATTCCTTCTCATTAAACTTTCCAGATAAAGGGCTGCTCAAATTCATGTCTGTGGACGTCCCCCGAATCACGAGGCTGTCATCTAACGCCGAGCGCTTTGGGTTGTATTGTAAATAGTCACCTTGACTAACCAATCTGTTATCCATGCTGTGACTCATGCTGTCGCCGTGAATCTCCTGTGGAGAGACGCTCCATGCGGGGCTTTTATAACCGTCGCCATCTGCTCGGTATGCAGAACGGAGCTGTCCGCGGTGCTGAAAAGCTGTAGCATCAGCTGATCGCTTAATGAGCTCTTACACTACGTTTTGTCGCAGACAGCTGTGACGTCGGTGAACTGACTGTAGATGTCCGTCAACCCTGTGTGCGTTATTATTTTTATCATCACTGTTATTATTATTTGTGTCAGAGCGTTTAAGTTGTTACATTCCTTCAGTGGAAGGCCAGGTGTTTCATGATCAACCTGCTTTACTGCATTTAGCAGATGACGTCATTTAAACAGCACATACCAGTGCTGTTCAGGCACTTCCTTCTAACTAGTTAAGGCAGATTTAATCTGACACCTTTTATAGTTTGGTGTTGAAATCAGATTGGCATCTAGAGCCAGAAGAAAAGCCTGAAAATCAATTAACAGGCGTGCCTCCAACTGTGTATGAACAGGTTGTTCATGTACATGCACTCAAGTACTGTACTTGTAAAGTGTTTACATTTTTATGCTACTTTAAATTTATACTCCACTACATTTGTGGAGAGAAGTATTGTACTTTTTTCACCACTACATCTACTTTAAGTACATTTTACTGAATTACAGAATACTTATGTACTTTTACTTAAGTAGCAGTTATGGAGTCATGGAGTATTTCTACACTTATTTGAGTAAAGGATCTGAATACTACAGTTAGACATGCAGTATTTAATTAATATATACTGTAATTTCAAGTCAGACTCATGAAATAATCATATTAAACCCATAAAATTAATCTTAAACTTAACCTATATTAGGTGCAACAACTAAAATTCTTATTATTTGAGCTTATTATTATTGAACTGTTGGGTTAGTTACATGTTATTTGAAAGCATAAATTATGTTTATATTTTTCCTTCTGCCATTTCGAGGGTAAATCATATAAAAACACCACATTTCTTACAACACTCATGTTGTAGGGGGCTCCTATGTGTTCTTCCACGTGTCTTATACTAATACTGTAACGCCTCAGGCCACAAATGGTGTCTTGCTTGCCTTTAAGCTAGTACTAGAGAAGAGTACATTCAAGCTGTAGGGTATAGTTAAAGAGGAACGTTTTGCCATTTCAAACCCAGCTTTACAATCTAATAGAAAAAGTACCATGCATATAAAAAACACTATCGCAGCAATTTAAGACACTTAGCGGTAAGATAACATACACAAAAAAAGGCTGCTGTCATCTCACTATAAAGAGGCTGTAGCTTCTTTAAAATATTACATCTTTAGTTTCCCTTAGCTTTATTCCACTTAAGTCATTATGATATTGTTATGTGTGAGCTGTTGCGGCCACAGTGTAAAGTAGAGCTGATCATATCAGCCTGGAAACAAAATGAGATGTTTCATGTTCTGTTACAAAGAAAAGCAAACCCCTATTTTTTTATGTTTATCTGATCCTGAGCTGTAGCTCTGTGATATTTATTGATTTGGGAATTTTTTTTAGAGCACTTTAATGATTGCTTTGCTTATAAAGACAGTAAACATAATGTTGTAATGTTAAATAATCTGCTGTAGAGAAGATATTCACTGGATGATTGTTGTAATTTACAGTACAGAGGGCAACGTACTCCACATATGATATACTATGCTTATATTTAATATCAAAACTAAGGAACCTTAAGACAAACGTGTACATTTTTAACTAGTGATTTTAGCGTTTGATGGCAATGGTCAGCCCGTCGCCCATAGTGAGCATGCTCAATTCAATCCTCTGGTCCTTGTGTAGCTTCTTGTTGAGAGCGTTGAGACCCTGAGAGGTGAGGTCATCGGGAGCAGGATTCACGACCTTTCCGCTCCACAGCACCTTCAAATACAGTGACAACAGAGCTGTTGCATTCTGTTCAGTCAGAATGGGCTGAACACCTCTCATTACCACAGCATGTGTTCTCAAATAGATGATCAATCTGCTTGTGTAAAGTGTTCTTACATTGTCAATTGCAATGATGCCCCCTTTTCGTATGAGCTCAAGGGACTTCTCATAGTATCTGTCATAATTGAATTTATCAGCATCGATGAACACAAAGTCATATGTTCCAGCTTCCCTGGCTGCTATCAGCTCATCTAATGAAATGGAGATGAAAATTAAAATGCAAAAAGTGACTAGGTCCATTTTTAATCTGAAATCATGGGATATTTATAAAAGTACTTACCCAGTGTCTTCATGGCTATTTGATGCCGTACATCTATCTTATTTTCAACTCCAGCCTGTAGAAAAGGTAATGAATTGAGAGTTGTGCAGGGATCTTATTAAGTGTTTTTTCTTCTTTAATTGTTTTTTTTAAAGTGTTGGGGAAGGCTAAAACAGGAATTGATTTTACTGCTTGGCGTTGCATCTTAACGTGACACAGTTTCCTGAGCAGACACCTTTTCACTCTCCAGCCGGCAGAATTTTGTCAAGAAGGTAGATGTACAGTTTGCTGTCTGCTGCACAATTTCACACTGACAGAAGCAGCAATTAATCTTACTAAACTTGCCAAATGCAAAATTCAAATGATGCACAAGTGCCAGGTTGTGTAATGCAATCTGTACTATTATGGGTTAAGATTAAAAGGTTTCAAGAAGCAATCCTAGTTTTTACATTATATTGTTTTGTGTAGACAATGTCTTTATGGATGATTGAATGTGAGTCCTGTAGAAAGACATATTCTCACCTCTTTAAAAAATGGTTTGGCAATGTCCACATAGGTGTCTTCTATTTCACAAGCTACCACTCTTCCGTTCTCTGGCATTGCCAAAGCCATGCTCAGTGCATTGTACCCTGTGTACATCCCTGCAGAATAAATATAATGTTAACTGAATCTTTCAGAATTAGACTTTTAGTCCTTTCAAGATGATTCAAAGATAAGAGAGTCTTCTATGGGAGCAAAGAAAGGCTGTGTTAGGATTTGAGTCTCATAAGCAATTATTTCTAAAATGTAATCAATACCTAATGTTGTAATTTGAATACCACTACATTTATAGCAGTGAAACCATCAAAATGAATGTAGTTTGAATTCCCCTCTTTATAATTTCCAGTAGGCAATTTCAGGTTGTGCAATTTCAAAAGCTTTTAAACAAATTATTTATTTTTGGGTGTCCAGTATTGAAAACACTAAATTCAAGTTTTTTCAAATTCAACTGGTAATTCTGAGAATTAAATTCAGTTAAAAAAAATCCAGGCACTCTGATTGGATTGGTTAAATTAGGACACCAAAATTCAAGATGAAAAATTCAAACTTCAAGGCTTCAAGGCTTCTCCCAATCAGCAATTGAGCCTGGATAAAATTGATCAGATCTCTGTCCTGTCCAGTTATGTTAAACTATTTCAGTGCTATAAAGTCAGCAATATTTGATTTTTAACATTAAGTATTCAATAGTGGTTTTATTTCACAATTAGGCATTCAGGTGCTTTTAAAATTGCAATTACTATGACCCTTTTTTACTTCTATAGTCTTCTATTTGATCTCACATAATCTCACCAATTTCAATAGCTTTCGTTGCATTTATCAGTTTAATGAGATTTGCCATAAATTGGGCTTGTTCACTGGCAACCATCATGATATTCCACGGGTCTTCAAGGGTTCTCTGAAATAAAAAAAATAAAACGATTTAATCTACATTCCCCGACTAAATGGATTCACAACTTTTATGGCATTGCTCATTAGATTTCATGCAGCTGTCTAGTGTTCTCTGTCACTGTGCTGCCCTCTAGTGGTCAGGAATTATACTGCTCAGATCCTGAAATTATACAGTTGTAATTATGTATTCACAATACGTTAAGTTATTGTAATTGAAAGTAAAGATAATATAATTTAAATGTGACACAAAACAATACCAAAACGCAGACTAAACAAATACAATTCTAAACAGATGTGTCTTCATCTGCTTTTTAAAAATATCCAGTGTTGATTATATGATTTTAAATTCAGTGGCAGTGAGATCCAAAGTTTAGAAGCAACAACTTCAAACTAGTTAACCTGGTCAGAGGCAAAGCAGCATCAAACTGAAACATGTGTAAACAACACAAGGATGTCTTGCTAAGACAAGTAATAAGGGAAATACAATAATCAAAGTGTTGTGAAGTCAATACTGAAGTTATCATCTCCATCTCTGAATGAGAAAACTAGCGTATGAGGGTTTGTTGGTTCTCTGGTTCTCTTACCAGTCTGAGTTTGGTGAGGACTGGGTTCTCCCTTAGTGAGTTGTTAACAACATACTGCAGCACCGGATCGTCCTTCCCTCCACTGTGGCTCTTTCCAATGAAGGCAGACTTTCCTACACCTGACCAACGAGAAACCGAACAGCAGCTACCATTATCCCCATTCCAAGAAATGTCTGACAGCTGCCAGATTATTCACAAAACCACCATCTCATACCTGTTAGTAGAACAGCAACTCCAATGCAGAAAAGCATTTTAATATCTGTAGCCATTATGCTCTGTGCTTGGTTAAAGAAAGCTTCAGTTTAAATGCACTGAATATCTCTGTGTCAGTCCTTTTTGTACCGTCTGACTGATTTGTTTAACCTTTGAGAGGGAGGCTCCACTTATTGATTTTTCAAGTATATTGCAAAAGTAGGGACATTTTTGTAAGATAAACCATACAACCATATTTTATGTCAAGCAGTAAAGTTTCGTCTTTATGTATGACTTTTTAAAAATGTACACCATTAAGATTAAATCACTGAATATCACAGTAGAGTACCAGAACAAAGGTCCCCTTTTTAAAAAATAGGGGAAAAAAGGCGGCAGCGCTTAACCAATAGTTTTTATTTGAATTTGGTCTTTTTTCTTTATTTTCTAAAGCCTTAAATCTAAAAATAATGTTAGTTATTTTGCAATCCAAACAAGCGCACTTTGAACTGTTTTATCTGTGTTTGTTGTTCTCACCGTGTTCCTGGATACACACTGTTACTGTATATCACTGCAATTCATGAGTGAAATGTGAACTTTTGTGTATTTCACAAGACAACACTTTCCTCACTGTGAAAATTCCTGTGTAATCAGACAAAAGCCACGAAAGACACACTCCAAATGTGAGTGATAAAAAATAGGGCAATTTTATTTTTAAATTGTTGTCAACTGAAGGAATCAAGACTACAACTGTCTATTTCTGTGTTCCTAAACTTTAGAACGCTTTAGAAAGCCTCCAAAGAAAATCCCAAATTATTGACGAGCTGCTTTTATACTGGCAGACTTTTGGGTGGCAGAGTGCACAAATCATTATGAAAAAATTCAGATGTGTTTGGGGTCCAGACAGAACTGTGCCTTTCAATTGCTTTTATTCAACAATGTAAAGTTCTTCGCTGCCATACAATACTGCCTCCTGGTGGTAGAGTGGCGAAATATGGTTTGTGTATTCACGTGTTTATTTTCTGGTGGACTCCTCAGAGATGTTCAAAAGAGTAGAATGAATTGACAATGTTTTTGTCCAGCATTTTTATGAGCTCTGTTTTTGTTATTAAGTATGCGTTCAGCTTTCATTAAAAACTCATGTAATTCCTGTGATCCCAGACCCAGAGTGTATAAAAATAAGAAAAAACGGCCTGGAAACATTTATCTTGCTCAGATCTCAAATCCAGAGTTGCTTCATAAGCAATGAATGGCCAACCATCGAATTCAGAACTGAGTTTTCCACACTGAAATGAAATTCAAATTCTAGCATTGTTGAAAGGAATGTTGAACCTCATCTGACTGCAACAACTCCAGTTGTCCGGTACTGAGGAGTGTTGCATGTGCACACCCATTGAGTAAACTCTCTTGGGGAACGGAAAGTTAGATTTAAATTCCTAAAATTTAAAATTCATGAAACAGGTGGTCTTTGAGGCAGAGCTGAGCAACTATTGCCACTATTGATGGTCTCAGTTAGTCTCTCAGCTGATGCCATTTGGATCAGCAGCAGTGTTATTTCAAAGGCAGGTGGACAAACAACTCAGACTAGTATGTGCAGCCTGAGGACACACTGAGGCAAAAGTGAGTTCAAATGCAGAAGGAAGCCCTAAAGAAAGACACTGGTATGACAAGTAGTGTAATGCGGCTAATCTTAGCTACGGTTAGCAGACTTTAGATAGATATGACTGTGGAACTGACATTAGTCAGTTAACCGACTTCATGAGTCTTCTCTGCTTCTGCTACTGTCAGACAAAAAGTTGTACCATTTATACTATTATCGCGGTAGCCTAACAGCTATGCTCTCATGGACACGGCTTATGTTTGATATAGAAAGTGGACACACAGCTACAGAGGGAGAGGTCAAACTGGGCACTTTATCTTGTCAAATTACCAACAAGAGTGACAAAACATACAGGAAATCAAGGAGCCAGAGGAATAAGGTGAGTGGTGGTACGTCAGAGCAACTCGTATATACGTATGGTTATATGATTATTGCATTCCAGACCTATTCGTTTAGATCTGAAATCAGGTTTTCAGGTGCTTTACAGGAAGCATTTATCCAGTTCCTTCCTCATATTTAACATTTTCTTTCAGCCTATCTGCAAAGTAGGCAAAGATTAATGAGTAATGAGTTTTGCAGAGCAAGACAGGTGGAGTGTTTTCATGAGCCACACTTTAGATCATCTCGTCTTGCAACTTCACAAACGGGAACAGGGAAAACGGTAGCCAGGAATGTTCAAAAAGGAATTTTGGGGATGTGCGTGGGATGTGAGGTCTCTCCAAGGACACAGAGCTTCCTCTGGCTGTTCCCTGATTAAGAATGCACAGATACAAACAAAAACACGCCAACGACAAGAACACATCAATTAAACGAGCCATGACACAAACTGTCTCTAAAGAAAATGTTTGAGTTGTGACAAAGAAAAGAAGGGGCTGTCTCAGAGTGTGCACACAGTTCTGCTAAGGTCCTCTCGGTGAAAATGAGATACTGTGTTTTTCCACCATCCTCTCCCTCTCTCTCTCTCTCTGTCTCTCTCCAGCTGCTTCAGGCCCCTGCTTATGTGACGCTAATTGTTTCTGCTACTTGTGCCAAGTACCTACTCTTCCCCAGCACATTCTACAGACAGGCCCTGGTCCCTCAGCTGCTTTTTGTGTCTGTTTAAGGAATGAAAAAATGTGTGCTGCCATCTGCAGCGAGCACACCACTGTTCCTCCTCCCGGCCGTGACTGTCAGAGTGCCACAATGATACACATTCACACGCTCTCTCAGAGGTAGAAAAAACCTATGTGGTAGAGAAACAAGAAAACAAAACTGACACATACAACTGCTAATATGAAACAAAATAATTCAAGAGGTTCCTGTTTTGATGCATTTAGTGTGTGGGAGGGAAGACACTGTACATCTGAAAAATGCTTTTAAATTTTGCAACCCATGCAGAGAATAAATGTAAGTTTATAAGTAGATTTAAACCCATGCCTGTCTAAATGTAGGCCTATGTGCTATTATTTTCCAAGCATTAACTAGAAAGACAAAAGTCATGAAATAAGTCCACAAAAATATATATATTTAGGTTTTAGGCCTCTCAGCACTCATGAGTTCATTCTAGCTGCATTTCTCCTTTATTTTGTTGTTTAGTACCTAAATGTGAACAGCAAGTGGCAGTGTTGTTTAGCTAATCCACAATCTTTTCTATGCAAACACAGGCTCATGACACAAAGAGAGGCAGGCCTTCACTCCCCTGTCTGGCAAGTAATATCACTTTCCTCTTGTTGAATTGACCTGTGACACCGTCACAGAGTACAAAGAGCGGCACATATTGACATGCTTGTAATGCCACATGGCTGTTACATCATCGGTGTGTTTATCACGGGGAGGCTGCTTGCGATGCACTCGAATAACAGCAGTCAGTTTTGCACAATCTCAGCAGGCAGATAAGCGCGCATGAATATTAAGTGATGCTAATCACAATGGAGAGACCAACGTCAAAACGACTGACAGACATTTTTTGGCATTCAATTGACATCCTCAGATTTGTCGTCCGTTTGACAGGAGCGTCTCCCAACATGACAAGTCTGTTTAAAGCTTCCGGAAGAGGCTCGCACACGTGCGCATGCACCGGCGCACATTATTAGAGATGCATTGACACTGATTTTACTCAAACTGGGCCACTGTGCTGCTGTGCAAGACCCAAACGAGTGTTTCTCGACACACACACACATGCACACAAAGAGCATCAGTTTATGTAGGCCACTTGGAGAGTCGCAGAATGTAGATGAGGATATAGCAAAATATTCCCCAAAAACTGCTTTTCAATCATGGAGATCTGGATTTATTGCTTCTGCATTAAATTATCATCCCCTATTTCTGTATTCAAGCCATACAGAACAAAACAGAGGATCTGCTTCAGAAAAAAAACAGGAATGAATGGCAGGTGTGGTTGTTTGACTTTCAAATCACCTAGGCATCTATACTATTAACCTCGAGTGTAAATAAATACAGAATTCAATTTCCATAGAGTCACGCGATAAGTTGACAGTCGTCAAAAAGATCAAACAGGCTGCTTCGGGGCACGTGAGCCACAGTGAAAAAGCCTTGGGTATATGAAAGGTGCTGACACCTTGAGCAAGCCACAAAAAGAGACAAATGTCATATTCTCAGAAACAATTACTACATGAACCAGTGGTTTTTTAAGCCAGCAGGTCTCCCAGCTATATCATTCTGTATACAGTAGAGCCGCTCCTGCAACACCTCACAGTGGTTGTCAGTCAGTGCCAGAGGAGAGATGCTCTGTCTTTGTAGCTGTATTGAATACTTATATTTTAACTGCCCCATTCTACTTTCACAGAGTACTTCCTCTAGTGTTTTGTGTACAGAAAGTCTCTCTCATTTATATTTGCTCATCTCCACAAAGACAAACTCAATCTTTGCCTCAGTTCCTGTCCAGTCACTACATCCTCCCTTCCTATTAGTCTCACTCTCATCTGACTGCCATGTCCCACTGTGACCGCACTTGAGGCGCTAATGATAATGTTATA
This sequence comes from Coreoperca whiteheadi, assembly GCA_011952105.1. NCBI lineage: Eukaryota > Metazoa > Chordata > Actinopteri > Centrarchiformes > Sinipercidae > Coreoperca > Coreoperca whiteheadi. Next base: position 12,444,216 of record CM022471.1, read on the forward strand.
ACCCAGACCAATTTGCCATGGCCATCAGACTCACTTAATTGAGTTGATTATAAGCCCTCTGTCTGAGATGACCCCTCCGGACTAGGAAAAAGGAAACACAGAGAGAGTGAGAGAGAGGGTGCAAGGATGGACGGTTTCTTCAGGCATTCCATCACTGTGCCGGAGACACATGGGATATGACTGTTTGGAGGCATGAGCAAAGGCATATGTGTGCGTGTGTGTCTGTGACAATTCTTCGTATGAGGGGTGTTTGGAGATGGCGTGTTGGGAGAGCAGACCTTCAGGGAGGTGTAAAGGAAGAGAGGGGTAGGACAGTGGCAGGAGGAAAAGGGCTGGCTGAGGGGGAGTTGGGCTTGGGGTTCAAGATCACAACACAGCCTCTGTAATAGATCCGGACACACACCACATCTGAAGTTAATGCAATCAAGGCAAGACACACAAACATAAGGTCAAGAGCAGCTTGTATTAGCGCGATGATGTCAGGGAGAAGTGGCGTAGTTAATTGACATTCAGCATGTTTAAAAGGCTAAGAGAGATAAAGGAAAGCAGATTTGCAGCTGGTCCAGCCAAGCAGATGTAAAATAAACGCCAAATGAGTCAGTATTATATTAGCAGGTTGAAATCAACATTTCAGAGTAACATTGACCATTTTACTGTTTGGCTGTGGCAGGTTATTTAGCACAGTTTTTTACTCTTATGTGTAAACCCCCTAACACAAACCAATGTCTATTTGCAACCCCTCAAACAGCTGGTTAGCGAACCTTAATACTCTTTGGGTAGAAATTTTGTCCGTAGCACTATTGTAGCATTGAAAAATGTAGTAGTGAAGTAGTTTTAAATTGAGACTGATTTTACTTTCTCAGAATATTTTTATGTAGTTGTGTAAAGACATAAACTACTTAGATTTAACTAAAATATATCTCAAAAGAAATAATCAAATATTAGAAAAATTTCAAAAAAACAAACCATTTTGTGAAGGAGAGTTTAGTTTTTTCTTGCAGCATGTTAGGGTTGTGTGTGCTTGTGGAGGTTGGGAACCGCCGATTGAGAGAAATTACAGTACAGAGAGACAGGGCTGTTCTTACTGTATGTTCTTTATATGAGTAAACATTTACATAATAATTCAGCTTATAAATGAGAGTTACAGTTATCCATTCAATGTCATGTTGCTGAGTGTGCTTTGGTACATTCATTTCTGCATAATCCTCATACATACATGGCACACTGCTTTAGAGCTAACACTAAAAGTACATAAACAGAGTTATGCATCTAAATGTGGAAGCCTGTGTTCAGAATATAACAATGGGGGACAACCATGGCAGGGCTGCACTGTGAATTGTTCTTTTTCATTTACAGTAAAACAGGACACACTAATAAGGGACACAGAGCACAGTGCCGTAATATCTACGGATGGAAAGCAAATGTGCTTTTGAGAGCCAAGTATACTGGTTCCTTTCATAGGCGACTTGGTTCCACCCATGATCGAATGCAACATTCTAAAAGGACTATTTACTCTTTTCATTTCCTCTTGTGTATTACAGACGAAGGCGCATGTGGCTTGCTGTATGAAAACAGGGCCTGGCCTAATGTTGCATGAAGACCATGGTGAATTCATATTGATGGGAAAGCAGCCTCTGAAGCCCAGCAGCCATGATTTTTTCATAAGCCACCGGGAACAAGAAGTCAGTCAGCTGACAGGTGCTAACGCCGCCAATTGTGCCGTGGATAAGAGACGGGACATGGAGAAAAGAGGGAGAGAGAGAGAGAAAGCAAAGACAACAACTGGCTCCTCTTTTCTAAGCACTTCTGTGTGCAGAATGTGTACGTGCTGCGTTGTGTGTGCTCCCTGCACCGTGTTCCCTTCTATAGCTGGAGAGGATTTTACGGAGGAGACTGTGTAAACACCAGAATGCATGTCAAATATGATGAGTCTTGATAGCTGTAAAACATACCCAAGGACTGCTCCTCACTTATTATCTACAACCAGAGCCCTGGAGCTATGTCTGCATCCTTCTGCCTTCCCTCCACGCATGTCGCGCCACAAGTCCCTCTCTGGAAAGCATTGATTATTTTGGCATGAGCCAGGGAGAAAGAGAGGTGTGATTTCTTTTGTGTTTCCTCAAGAAAAAAAAATCAGCAAAAATAAATATTTTTGTGAGCATGGTGCAGCCACAAGAAAAATATGAGCACATTGGGGAAGAAATAAAGATGATGGATTTGCTAGCTGACGTGTGCTTATGCTTGTGTGTCTCGTGTAACAGTGTGTGTGTGTTTGGGCTCTGCAGAGTTTTTGGCTGCTACAATTGGTTCATTGTTTTTGTTCATGTGTATGTCGTTTTCCGAACTGTACATCTAGAATAGTATTATCTGTATGTAATTGTGCACCTCTGTTTGCTGTGTCTCTGAGTGTGTGGTGTGTATGTAAAAGAAGCAGAAAGAGCGCGTGCTGGAGAGAGCGACCGAACCTGCAGGCAGTGTGAGGCTCCAGGGAACGACTTGAGACTGCAGGCAGAGGGACTGATAAGGCAGCTAGCCATTCATCAGGCCAAATGAAGGCAGTAAAGTTGACTGGAGGAACCCAGGCATTGCCCCAGGATGGCAGTCGGCTTCTCGGTGGAGACCTGTGACTAACACATGTGAGCAGGGATGCATGCATGTTTATACACACACAAATAGCTGAAGAATTGGGAAAGAAGGTACTGGGAGGAGGTGTAGGATTCAGGACGGGCTCATGAGAGGAGGTGGATAGAAGTATAACGGACCTCCAGAAACAGAGGCCCCATCTCTTCAAAACTACACCCAGCAACTGAAGCTCCTGTCTGGGGTACACGTGGCCCGCTCCACTCAGAAAAAATCCATCAGACAGATATTATTGTAATCCAGAGGTGATACATTAGCTTGGGTGCCAGGGGGACAGTGAGTGCTGGTGATGGAGCTCCCTGCCGCTGTCACAGGGGCCTCTCAGAGAGAGAACTGCTGCTGCTGCTCTGCTCTGCTCTGCTCTGCTCAGCGAGGCTAACACTTTGCTGCTTTATGTCACCGTTTGAATTTATTCCATAGTAATGTTCTTTGTATTTTATTCTTAATCACACTACCCAGAGGATGGAGACATATTTCCACCAAAGAAAGTGCTACAAAGTTGCACACTTATGAAAGCAATACATTACTTAAGCACTTAGGCCAGCCAAAGAGGAGAGATGAAGCTACTTTAGAGTGTTGCTGGTGTGTTTATAAGACTATATTAGTGTCTCACTGGTGCTTTGATAGAGCTTGTACCATCAATTTGCACAAAGACTCTATCTTTGCTTACATAAATCCCAACTCGGGGTTATTATGAATCAGATTTATTTGCTCCGCTTATGTTTATTATTGTGTTTTATGGTTTATATTCTATGTTAAACGGCATCAGTAGGACTGCAGAGCATGTGTGTCTCATCCTGCAAGGGATGAAAATGGTTTATGGCACTGTGAGTGCCAATAAACGGGCAGCCACAGCCTTTTGGATGTACATCTTTAATGTTTTATGCATGACGAACTCAATAGTTTAGCACAGGTTCAAGGCCAAATGGTAAGCGCTGACAAGACTTCCCGAAGGCCACTACATACTACAGGCACAGGACGGAGATTGAGCTGTGGGCTTGAGTAGGGATCCTGTCATATTTTGTTGATCCATCTGTATGAGTACCTGCCAGATGGACAGAGTGAAGCAACCCACAAGCCAAACAGAACGTAAATGTCTGGCAGGAGAAGCCAACACCTCCTGCCTCCTCCTCTGCTATCTGTGTCCAGTTGTGATCTGGTCATCTGGACACAGTCATCCTGATGTTGTCTTGGACCAATAAAGAGGTGTGGTGTGGGAACAACAAGTGATCTGTCTTGAACAAGATGAAAAGCAGACAGTCCACCAAGGACAGCAGGACAGATTGATGTTATTACCAAAGCAGCGTCTGGTGACACGCTCGCTTCAAAATGTTCTGTAGCAAGCAATAGTAAGAAAATAAAGGCAACCAGTGTGGGACTTTCTTTTAATAGATCACTGCCCGATCGATCATGATATCGACCACTGGAAATACACGACTGTACAGTACTGCTCTCTATTGAAACGTTTGAAAGCGCTTTGGCTGCATGACTAACCGGCCAAACATGTACTGTGGAATGATATGTCACTTGGAGCTGCTAAATTTGACCAAAGGAAAGCAAACAAAGCAGATCATTAGAACTTGTTTGTACTGGGAACAGTCATTTTTTTATTCCATGTGTTTTTTCCACTAATTTCATAATAATCCCTGTGCAAATGTAACCGGTACCACCTTCTAATAAGGCATTTATTAATGCTTTATAAACCACTAATAAGACATTAAACAGAACATTTGGTTTTATAACTGCAGCCTTTTTTTCCCATTTTTCTTTCTTTCCTTTCTTTCTTTAATTGTTTGATCCCACCGCCACACCTCTCTTTGAAAAACAATGTGTAGAAGTATTATTATATAACTACACAATACATTTTAGCATTGATATTAATTTTATTTACATTTTGTTGACAATTTTATTAAAACTCTTATTAACAAATAGTTGTAGTGGAAGCATTGTAAATAAACAAAATTAAATGGAACGATAGACAACGCAAATCTCAGTAGAAATCTTTTTCCAAACATTTACCAACAATCATATGATATGCACTAACGGGACTGCCGTATCACATATATATATATATATATATATATATATATATATATATATATATATATTTCTTTTTTTCTTTTTTTCTTTTTTTTGCTTCAAGGCCAGGTGAGAATGATGGGCTCCATGATAATTCGCAGACCCAGATTTCACAAAGTTTATATGCCAGGTGTAAATGAGAGAATGTGTGGATTTCCTCGTATTTCCACCCTAGTGCCTGTCTCTGCTGTGAGTGAGTCTTTGATAGCTGTTACACTGTGAGACAGACAGGCCTGTGCCAAGACGATGGCATCAAAAAGCCGACGATTGACAGCTACTGACAGCCATCTTCCTCCTAAACACACTTCAGGTCCCCTGCGCTCCCTCTCTCTCCCCCCCTCTCTCTGTCTTTTCTCTCTCTGTCAGGGGAAATTGAGAAGACTCAGAGATAAACAGAGGGATGTGGTAAACTGGCACCTGTCATCATGTTTTGTTTTGGTCAGGGCACAGAGAACATTCGTAAACTTTTAAAAGACATTTTGAAGGATTTTGTACTTTCACAGCTAAATTTGAATCTCCAGGTGATGTACTCACACTGGTTTATGCCGTTTCTAAGCATAAAACTAAGCATAAGGTGACGGTTAAATAGAAATATGTGTGTGAGAGTTCAAAGGCTGACAATTCTCCATGTGAACAATCAAACAGTAATTCATTTTTACCATTAATTTTGCTAAATATGCTAAGACAATATATTTACTGGAGATATTTAGCCCTTTTAGTTTTGTTTTCCAGTACATGCCACCTCAATGTGAAATGCTGTCACAGAGCCCGAGATGCCTGACATGAAACACAAAGAAAGTGAGATCTCTGGCAGGCAGATATGTACATGCATGCACACTCACACATGAAAAAAAAAACAAGCACTGCATTCATGCAAGCACGTGCACAAACGCAGATTCAAATTCGCACAAATCGCATGCTGCTTCCATGCTTGTATCTCCGCAAACACACAGATAAACATGCACGCACCTGGATTTCTCAGGTTGTTGCTGTGTTTCATCAGCTTCAGTGGGAGCCAGTGTTTCTTCACCATATTCAACCTGTGGAGCCATTATCTCTTGACACACTTATCCTCCTCTAAATGATTTCTCTTCATCTTCTGCAAGTCACCTAATCAAAGTTGAAAGCCTAATGCCATTCAGAGATCCCACTGCTTTCAACTGCATTCACTGTCATTGTGAAAATGAATGGCGGCAGCTGAGAACTCAGATGTTCTTTCACATCATGACAGAGAGGCTCTTAATGTGTCTTATGATCTTTACCGCTGCTGCCTTTGACTGAAGGCCTTGGTTGGGGACTCGACTAATCACGTTACACATCTTACACATTACCTTTGGTTTCTATATCTGCTCTGTGTGTCCCTTTCTCACCCGCTCTCTGTCTCACTAGCGTACACTGTACTCATCGAGATCATTAGTGCTCGTTGAAAAAAGCACAGACAGAAGGGAAATATAAAGTTTCCCTCAACTTGAAGCCAGTGGTCTCTTCGTGTAATGACAGAACATTGGCTCCAAGGAGTTTAATAAGTTCCTTATTAGACAGAGAGGAGGAGGGGGAGGACTCGAGGTACATGTCTTTTTACTCTGGAATCCTGTTATGGATGTTCACAAATGTTACTGTATTGTTACATGTCAGCGCTGCAAAAACAAAAACAATCTGCTGAAATAAGTGATGTGACTGACTTATTTCAAGCTATTGACGAGGATTATCTTCAAGGTCTGTTCTTGTTTTTAGAGTGTTCCACAAATAAGATGATATTATACTGAAGCAAGTAAAATGATCGCAGCGTGACACGTAATTAGTTTTTTGAGGTCGCTTTCTTGTTGTTTTTGTTGAGTAGAGGTGTTGACGCTCCTCGGCACAGCTCTGTGAGTTTGTCTTTGGGTTGTCACTGCTGTAACTTCTGCACAGTGAAAATGTATTTAGAGACTTTTTATTAAAAGAACCTATCACCAGCTGTATTTTTCAGAGTTATCTTCCAGATGTGCCATCGTGAGGACGGGATGACATCACCATCTCACCCCTAATCCGCAGCTGTCTGCTGCGTGTATTTGCTTAGGTTTTATATGTGTTTACAGAGAATGTAATTACCTCTTTTAGACATGCAGCTGTTAGAAAAACTGATTTTATGGATCATGGCCATTGCCAAAAAATGTAAGCACCCTAGGCTTAATTTGTCAATTATTAAATCATAATTACATTTTCTTTGAAGCCATTAGCTAAAGGGGCTTAACAATCATTTTGTGTTAGGTATCTAACTTTTTCTCTGCTTTTCACAAAGAAAAATTAATAATTTATATCTCAATGATGTGTCTGGATTCTTTCCCCCAGTTTAGCTAACAAAGTGCAGAAATGATTCATGGCAGATGAAGGCATACTTTATAATTAGATTACAGCTTGATGGACTAGAATTTATTAATTATGAAGACACATACACAGAGCCTTTAATGCAATTTTTCTCCACACTTCCTCTTTTCCCTCCGACTTCATTGACACATTGCTCACTCGTCTGTAGTCAGCTGCTGGGTCAAGTTACCAATTTGTGGAAACACAGTGTTACAACAAATTATGCACAAGCACGCACAGGCCAGCCTCTAAGTGATGGCCACAATATGCATTTGCCTTTAAAACTTAAAGCGAGAGTTTAATTTATTGAGGGTGTCACATGGCAGGAGTGAGTAATTATTCCCAACACCCCTGTGGACCACAGTGGTTAATGTATTCCAGGGCCCTAGGGGGAGCTGTCAGGAAGAGGACACCCTCACTGCTGCTCTGCTCACTGACCATGTTGGATGGTTCAACATTCCAGATTCTCAATACACAACCACAAACCACTCGCTGAGGGTATGTAATTGTGCTTTTTTCCCATTAACCTCTTCCATGGTTTTCAGTTTCTGCCCCTCTTCATCACTAAGGTGTGGACTTTATGTTGCTTGGGACATGCTTGCTAAAGTTTCTTAGAGATACTTACTCCTGCTTGAGTGGCACAACAATTGCAAAATGGTTTTACACCCCAAATTATGAAGAAACAACCAGAGAAGTGTCAGTAGGTTTGTTTTTGTACACCTGCTTTTTTCATAAAGGGAAGCTCTTACAGATTTGCGGTTGGTTTTGAAGTCTGAGCGATCAAACATTTGTGTTTGTCACTTGAGAAGACCATTGTTTTGTTGACTTCCTGTCTGCTGTTCAGTGTGAGGTTCTGGCGAATAGTCATTTCTTATCTGAGCAGCTGTTGACAATAACTTATAAAGCAGGAGAATACAAACTCTGCTTTTGATGTCAGCATTGTTTGGGGAGACAATCAGTAACTGGGTCAAACTGTTTTTACAAATAGGTCTGCTTTTCTTGTAACGCACCTAGTTTAGTGCTTAATATAGAGATTCAGCAATGACTTTGATATACGTTTGTTAGCTTTACCATGTTTGGTGGGTCACAGCGCACCTATAATTTATAATAATAATGCACTTTATTATGTAACTGTCTTTTCACAAGCTTAAATACAAAGACTACCTGGTGAACATATTGGCTCATTTAGCTGGCAGGTATTTCCCGCAGGAGTTGGTGGGGAACAAAGCAGAGCTAAAAACGAGAGTGAATATTAGACTTGCATTCATCATGTGACTAGAAACACAATTTCAAATAAATGTTAATGTTGCCCCGCATCTGCTGGATGTGTAAACAGGCAACCGTTTCCATGCCGCATCAACTTATAATAATATATCAGTGTGGTGTTGACAGCTTGTTCGGCTGCCTCCAAGCAGCTAAAAAATTATAATTTAATGCAGTTTTGAAGAAAAAATTCTTGAAAACACTCAGAGATCACTATATTGCACAAACATGAAATATTTTAATAATTAAAAAAGCTTTCCTTCTAGATCTGCAGTAACATACAAGTAAACATAGATAGTGATGGGCAATCTTTCAGTACCTCATAAGAAAGATGTGAAAATGTTCAAAAATCCTATTTCACAAATCAACAAATCATTTTTTTTTTTAAAAACCTCCATCTGCAACAAAAAACAGTCAAATCAACATTTAAATAAAGATTCATCATCAGCTATATCCTACTTCATAATTAAGAGCTTTTTTCAATTTCACGCAATAATAATAAGGTTTTGTTCATTAAGTTACTGAACGGTCAGCCATCTTGAGTTGACACGGTTTAGTACATGGTGTCTGGGGCATTTGTCTGGAAACACTGAAACTGCTTTCACAGGGTTCAAGCAAAGTGTAAATTGTATTTCTAGCCTTCACACCACCCATGAGTCTAGCTTGAAGACAAATAAGAGGCCTTGCTCTTTTAAACGCCACTGATAATAAACGTGCTTTTTGCATCCATGAGAAATCCCCCATTATCTTTTGACTCAGTCTCACCCTCTGTCTCAGTGACTTACGCCTCCCTCTAATTCCCATTACCAGGAACACTGTACCCTTATCAAGGGAAACAATAAGCCACTTGTCAGAGCAGCAAGAAAATATGAGGAAGCATCTGCCCGGTCCAGAGGAACTCATGACTCTGTACTGAAAAAGCGCTCCGCCTCCCTCCTTCTGTCTGCCCTCCCTCGCTTCAGCCCTCCCTCTTTGTCAGTCCTCCCTGTGACCTCTAGGAAGGCAGGGTGGCAGCGGTTGTGTGGAGGCAACTGAACAGCAGAGTAAATCTGATCAGCAGGGGATGAGTAAGAAATTGAATTTTGCTTCCTCCACAGGGGGCAGGGTTTCATCGTGCTGCAGTTTGGGGACATGTGTGGGATGCACAGGTTGGAGTAAAGGGAGGGGCGGTTGGGTGGAGGGGGGACACCCACGCTTTCTCGTCTTCCACCCCCAAATAGAAGCCCTGCTCCTGAGCCGTAAACCTGTCACAGAAATAGGTCTCTGTCAATGATGGCATCCGACTTTTTTTTTTTCCATCCGCCCCTGTGCTGGGCTGTTATCTCCTTCCTCCCTGCTATGTCTCCCTGCTCTTTAAGACAAAGGGTAATAAAGCTATAAATTGTGTGGTCTGCGGAAGGTATGGACATTCTCTCTGGGAGACGCTGTAAGAACTGCCATAAAGCACCCTCAAAGTCATAGCTGAAGATTTACAGTTATTTAACATCCTCCTCTTCCCCTAAATCACAGTGATAAGAGAATTAAGTGATGGCTATAGGTTCTTTGTCCTTAGTCTATTGATTTTCTTCGCCCCTCAGAAGGATCCTGAACATTATAATTATTGAGCCCTGCAGTTTGATGCAGGTTTACAGAGTAAGAGAGGTGCCCTCATTTTGATTCTAACACAGTTAAAAGAAAAGACACCCGTTTTTCAATTTGGTAATGGGCTTCCAATTATGCTTCATTTACCTTGTTTGGCCAGAAATGGTTTACCCGAGGCCTCTGTGCTATAAACAGCTTCTTTGTGCAGTGACAAAACCTCAGTAACAGCTCTTTTTATCTTGAATGCAGGGCCCTGGGTCTTCAGCAATTACTCAGTGTGGATAGAAGGATTTTTGTAAGACGTTTTTTTTCATTAAGAACATGTCTACCGTTGGTAGTAATTTTCTCGATACAATGATCTGTGCCATCATGAAAGCATCTCTGTTAGATAAAAATCAAGATCAACTGACGTGTGTCACTGTTTATCCCCACATTATGAAAGCTTTATCCTCACTATAAACTGTTGGTCTAAAGACAGAACATAATCTTGTCCTTCCGCCTGTGTGTGTTTTCAGATAAAAACATGGCCTTATCCTCCTGACGTGTCGACTCTGTGGTTGGGCATCTGAAACAGTAGGTCATCAATACATATCATCCACAGCGTGCCTCTAGATTGATCTAGAAGAGGAGAATTCAGCTGCTGACTTATTTCTCCTGTAGGGATAAATAAACAGAACACTTGTAAATGTGATGTGTCTCCATTTCAGAACAGGTCTGAGTCTATTCAGAGCTTTTGTTTGTGCACTGTGTGAGAATGTACATATGCATGTGCATATGTATATTTGAACATGCACAACATTTAGATGACATTTATGTAATTTTGGGACCCTGGATTTGCCCACTATAAACTGATATTATACTTTTAAAATTTACTCAATTTTTTAAAATGTGATGTTAAACCAAACCTGAAATTACCTGCTGTACAAGGTAACAAAGACTCTCCAATTAAGAAGTCATGTCAACTTTGGCTCAGTAAGAAAACAAAGCAGATAAACAGAGATGGTTTTATGTTTACTGTGATGGACTATTTAGCCTGAACAATTTTTCAGGAGAATGAAAGGCAGCATTCTTTCTAAAGGTAAGGAAATGTCATGTTTGCTGATTGTGTGCAAACACCTCTAAAAATACATATAAGGGCAGACTAGATTACTGTTTGTCATGTTCCTCCAATATGAGTTTGCTTATTTAAAAAAATAGTATGATACAGTGTGATGGTGAGGAAAAAATAAAAAATAAATAAAAATAAAAAAATAAAAAAATAAAAATAAAATGTTAATTAAACTTTTTCGCAAAAATGACCATGTCACTCACCATAGATAATAGTTTTTCACTTTAAAGAGCAAACATCTGCAAATATTAGTGACTGTGGTCATTTCTCAAAACTGTGAGAGGCAGTGGGTGCCTATTGAAAAAGAAAGTAAAACACACTTCTTCTGTTCTTTTTGTGTTTGATTTAGCTAAGCACCAGTCACATGGTCTTCCACCTCTGTGATTAAAGCTGCACTAATCAATATTTCTATTTCAGATGTAATGTGAATGTGGTCAGGCGTAATGATGAACCCACACAGGAGCATTACTCGACCCTGCATTTTTAGTGTCTTTTAGCTCAATGTTTTGGTTGTACTGCTCGACCCTGTTTCCAGCAGCCGGCAGCTGTTATCAGGGAAAAAGTTCTGATAAACCAGCTGAGCTGTATAGTACCTGCCAACCACCAAACCGTAGACAGACACAGTGAACGACTAGCTGGTGAACATAGTGGAGCATTTAGCAGCTAAAAAGCCTGATATTTCCCTCAGGAGTTGGTTGAGACCAAAACAGAGCCAAAAAGGATGCTAATGTTATATGCTGCCTGGATGTGTAAACAGGCAACCAAGTGCTAACACATTCACCACAATCAAATTTGTAAAAATATAATATATAAATGTTGTGTTTACATCTAACTCAATTAATGCATGGTCTGGTTAAGTTAAGACAACTACTTGGTTAAGGTTAGGGAAAGATTGTGGTCATGATTAAAAGAAACCAATGTTGGTAAGAGAAGAGATGTGCAGCCTCTGGTGTCATAGTCAGACCCTTTGTACACCCAAACTCCACCTAAGAGGTTTAGTGCCATAACAATGTCATGCTACTTCTGCCTTTTCATTCTGACAGAGAATAGTCTGCGTGACTACAAGAGATCATTTGTCAGGAAGACACAAACACAGGTCATTTGAAGAAATGATGAATTCTACAGTCTTTCTGGTGAGGACAGTCTCAAACTAACAAATACACTGCCACATATACGTTCTATAAAGTATACACAGAGACACTCTTTCCCTCTGTGTTTTAATTTGTCTTTCTTTTTTATGTAAAAGAGGACAAACACTCACACACGCACACAGCCCTGAGGCACCACAGAGGGCCACAGCCCCACTTACCACTACTTGACAGTTGGCTTCTTAACAAAGAAGCAGGACATATAATTAAATCATTTACCTTTGATACCCAGCCAGCTTTGTAATTAATTAATTTACCCAGGGTGTGCAGGAATTGCATTCACCAAGAGACAAGGGAGGAAGGGAAAAAAAGTCAGTCTGCATACTTTGGGGACAAAACCCAACACTGTGCCCTTCCCTTTCTTTCTACGTCATCCACCTTGCTGCAGCAGCTTCCTGAAACACAGAGAGTAAAGACGTTAAGTGCTTCTCTAGTTGAAGTAATGACCCTGTGCTGATGTTTATCAGCTGGAGTGCCTGAGGCCAGATCAGGCTGTGGCAGGGGGACAGGCCTTGCTTACACATCCCTCTCATTTGGTCTGACCTTTGCGGTGGCTGTGATGTGGGAAGGCAATTGCTGTCAACATCATCAGTGTCACATGGCACCAGAAATAGCCTCTGTGGCGATTAACTGTACCTTTGGAAGAGCAGGGCATAATGAACACTTACAAGCATACAGGTTATGATGTAAAATCCAAATATCATGTCAAATTCTGCAAATCCTCCCCAAGAGCAAGCCTCAGGTAACAGACTTTGACACACACATTAGTGACACTGAATGGCACTGCAATCTGTGAAACATATCACTGTCATTAAATTCTCATCAATACTATCACTAAATTGTTTCTACAATAGAAAAACCATTGTGTACAGTGTCTGCTAGTGTTCTGTGTTTTGTTTGCAGATAGATCACACAAGTAATGCTTTGGTGGTATGAATACATTTTTTTGTGTACTTTTTGCTTTCTGTTGGTTGTTTGCCATGAGTGTGTTTTAGCTGAAATGATCATCACATTTTTTGCATTGAATCTGAGTCAGAGTACCTCTGTAGCACTCTGTAAGATGCTCAAATGGCAGCCTGGAGCAAATTCTTCAGTGTCATCATTTTGCCTTTCCAAGAACATCAAGCATTTGAATCAATGAGCCTTCATCAGCTATCTATTTTTTTATCCCTCCATATCGCTTAGCTACTGCACTGCCAGTCAAGTAGAAAAAATACAGCAGTGTTGGGTTTTTTTCCTCTTGGTTTGTAAATTACTGCCGCGGCAAAGTTAAAAGCATCTGAAAACCACTTCTGTAAATTATTGTCGATAAATTGTAATGAATCACATGGACCTGCGAGAAGTTTGATTTATATAATTTGGGGCTGACAGCATGAGGATATATTGCCCTGAGAGCGGCTGGGAGGATTTGGTGGGCTCCATAGTCACATTCATCATTCTATACTGAAGCCATTTTTTTGTGTGTACCATTATTAGGTCTTGTAGTGTTCTACCTATAATAGGACCATATACTGCCTCCTGATTGTCAGTCTTTCTGTCAGCATTTTGTATAGTTTATTTAGTGTGGTTTCTTCTGTCCAATATCAAACTTCTCTCAGGGGACTGCATAATTCTATTTTCAAACACATAGTGTGCCTATAATGTGTAAACTGCCTTATATTATGCATTTTTCCATCCTGTTATTGTTTCTGAAGATATACATATGTGACAATCATTAGCTGCTTTATGATTAAATTATGTTTCCAGTTTTTATGGTATTTATCAGTAAAATATCTAAAAACATAAAATATAAACAACATAAAAAACATAAACTACTAAATACTGTTTGATTACAGTTGAACTGTAATAGCTGCAAGGATTTTTTTCTTATAAAAGCAAACATTCCTCCACCCAAGCCTCCAGGTCAATCTGCATGTATCAGATAGTTAAGAACGAGGGTTTTAATGTCCTATGGCCATAAATAGACCAAGGACATCCCTCTGAGATCTAAAGAGCATTTACCCAAACCATATGCTGCCTTCATAATGGTTAGTGATATTTGTGTGAACGCATCCAAAAATTAACGAGGGAGAAATGGGGCTGGCGTTAACCTCTGGGTATTCCTTGGATGTTAACACCCCTTTCCCTGAACCTCATCTCTTCCTGTGCCTGCCCTTCTCCCTGCTCCCCTCATCTAACTCTCTGCATCCCTCTCCTTCCCTGTGCTTGGGGTCCAGAGGAAGTGATTTATCTTAGCATGAAAAGACTTGTGATGAAGCCGAGACAGAAGGCCCCGGGCCCTTGGCATTGAATGCTTCGATGGCGTTTGCATGAAGTTCACAGCCCCGGAGTCACGATAAATGTCAAGTGCAACAAACGTCCTGTAAATAAGATAGAGCACTGCCAAAGACACAGTCTACTTATTGACTGCTCGAGCAGAAGGTGGTGTCTGGTGTGTGTGTGTGTGTGTGTGTGTGTGTGTGTGTGTATATGTGCATGTGGGTCTCAATGTATGAACCCAACTATTTCCTCTCTCAGAATAAAAAGCAACAAATCTTGGATTTCATAGACATAGGCTATACTCAGAGCGGTTATGAGCTTTCCTCTGCAGGGGTTTTATTCGACAGCTATGTAAAAAGTGAGGAAATGTTGAAGGTGAAGACCATTATAAATGTGTCATTAAAGAACTGTATGTTCTGCACATTTTTTGACACAAACAGCCATCACTGTATATCCACAGGACAGCATTATATTTTGTATCACATATGACAGAAAACTATAAGACATGTTTTCTCTTTCTTTGTCAGGGATAGCTAGTGGCTACTTAAAATCTAAATGTCCTCCCTTTCACACTTAATTTGTGAAAACTATACTGCTCTTTTCATCAATTCTTTTTTATATAAACACCTCAAATTTAAGGTTATGCCCAGTGCTGCCACCCAATGGATCCCAGTTAGATTAAATGTAACTCAGTAGACTCGGAAAATTTAAAAAAAGGCACCGGCGTTTTCTGAACTCAACTATGCATTAATATTACAGTAATATAGGGATATAAATAAAGAGGCTTCTGAGGTGTGATGTTTGTTGAAAAATGACTGCATGATATTTCCAATCTAGAACATTGTGTACATACATTAGGAGCTGCATCTGCCTCTGTGTAGTAGAGCACACATACTTCTGCCATGTGCTCATTCTTTCAACACAAGCACTCGTGGCCTGAGGCCAAGAGACACGTGTTGGCCTTGGCTATAACACACACCATGGCTGATCTTTTAATAAGCAAAACTCTCAGATAATGTCAGTCCTTACTTCCCAGCCTCTTTGTGTGTGGTACACCTTAATTTTTAAAACCAGGCATGAAAAAACATGCAAAACTTGTTCTTCAAAAGAACACACCTACCAGAGATAGAGGCTGCATTCCCCCCTCTTTTTACTGAGATGACAAGGTGCCTTTATTTAATTCCGAGATGTCAGTTGAGGACTTGGCAAAGTCATCGGGGACTCAAGCGCATACTACAAAGTATCATTTTATTTGATCAACCTCTCCTACCTCAGGAATTTCCCTGTTGGTTGAAAACGAAGAACAGAGCAGGAACAGGGTTTCACGCTATTAGAGTTATCTGGGGAAGTACAGTCCTGCATATATCACCTCTGCCAGTGTCATCCCCAGTTGATAAACTGCATTTCCTGTCAATGGAGGACACTGAAGGTTACAGCTGAGATTAAAATGAGCATAACAACCTCCCAACTAGAATGGTGACACATTCTACCTGCTGGAGCGTTCCAAATCATTTAGATAATTCAGACAAGTGGAATTGTATGAACCCTTGATGAATCCTCCAGTGGTGCCTAAATATGAATATGACAACTTTTAACATATTTGAGACATCTCACATGAGTGACAGCATCCAGGCATGGGGACATGTGCTCACACACTTACATCGGACATAAAACATGCAGCAATATGAAAACTTTTGCCTACATGCACTCAGCTGATTAAATAGGTGCATAAATTATTGTTCCTTGTCATTTTTTTTTATATATAAAAGCACTGGGTTGTTCCTCCCTCTATTGAGTTGACTCACAAACATCACCAACAGCACTTAAAGTTGATTCTGCCCAGGGAGCATGGCCTGCTGTATATCCAATCCTCAGCAGTGACCATAAGCTGCGTTTGTTCACCAGCTCCAGACACACTGAGGCAATTTATGAGCCTCTGGCTGCAGGCTGATTAGAGCAGTGCTTGTAAAATGTATTTTGGCATGTATGCAGGGTTTTACTGGAGCTCCCCCTGTCACATATCACCCATACATCAACACTGAAAGAAAGAGAGGTGAAACAAGAGCAGCAGAGGGAGGGTGGAGGTGTCAGTGTCGAGGGAGAGCATTGTTTAAATCTCAAAAACCTTCATTTTGGAAATGGTTTCCCTCAAACTTTCGAAACCCAGGGTGAAGAATAGTTGACTTTGATAATTACCTTCATGGTCAGATTCAAATACTGTGAAGTTTCTTGTGTAGATCTGAAATATGTTTCTTAAAACATCCCAGGTCATCTTACAGCCCTCCACAAAAATCAAAGTGTCCATATTCTTAAAAGAATCCTCATGAAATCACACCTCTTCCTCAAATACTCTGCAGCACTTGATTTTCTCTTTAACCAGACACGTGTTGTCTGGTGTTCACTACTTCTATCCAAAACTCGTCTGAGCTTCTCAGGAAGTATCCATGAGCTCTGCTACCTGTCACCCAACTTTCAGCATGATTCGTGACAGCGCCGTCTGACTAGAAGAATTGTATTAACAAGCACCGGAAGGCCCTGCCTGTCAGACTCTGCTGATACCATGTGAGATCTTTATTAAATTACAATTATGAGACGACAAATCCTCTCATTGTTCCACCTTATGGATCGTGCTTGGACACGTGCCACTGTCACATGAACATAGGGGTGAGTCATTTCTCAGGAACAGGTCTTTACCCTTCTGGCAACCCATTCTCCATAGCAACAAACCTGCTGGGAAAGAAAATTAAGTGAGTACATGCTATGTTAAAAGACAGATTTGTAAGAGGGAAAAAAATGATTTTCCTCACACAAAGCCATATTTCTGTGATACCATTGTCTTGTAGGCTACTTATCATCATCAGTGATAGTATTATGGTGCTGGCAGACAGAGAACAGGTAGAGGACCCAGAAGCAGACAGAGGAGGCAGAATGACAACCTGACTGGCGATTTCTTGACCAGGAAGGACAGAACCAACACAGCAAATGGGACAAACTGACAAAGAACTTAGGAAGTGAACCAGTATATGTAGCGAGAGGCTGATGAGGGAATGAGTTGCAGGTGAGGAGTTGACCAGTCAGGCGATGGGGAAAGGGGTTATTGCAGGGCAGGAGAAACAAAAGACAGGAAACAAAACCATACAAAACAAATGAGGAACAACCCTAACCAAAACCAAACAGGAAATAATTAAACACAAACCCAAAACCATGATAGATTCTTTCACTTTCAGCCACTTTCAGAGGTTAGTTAGGTAAATGTGACTGCCACAAGGAAAAGCACAGGTTTAATTAAAAACATTAATGATAGCTGCCTTCCATTTAGGTGAAGCAATTCCAGGTATTTATATGTCTTTATTTTGTCAGATTTTGGTTTGCTTAGTAAAAGATTGAAGTGTCACTGACAGCACACATGGGGGTGTGTAAATAGCCACTGGTGCAACAAACCTGTGAAACACTAGAATGACACTAATTATAGTTTGATTAGTTTTTTGGTCTTTTTAACAAATTGGAAACTTGACAATCCGCCCTTGTAACCATAAAGGCCAGTCAAGTCCTGCAGCTATGGGTGAGTCAAATCTGTTCCCCCTCAGGTCACAAACAGGACACACTGATCCGGGACAAACATGAACATCCTCATACCAAATTTCAAGCACACGTGTAGGGCAAGGCTCTTATGTTGCGGGCATGTTAAATGGAAGGTAGGCCATGTTTTCAAATTTCCCACGGTATCATAATGTCTCGTCGCATCTACGTACTGTATGTCTATGTATTGCAAACTGTACTTTATAGGCTAAAAAAGCCAAATAGCTAGCTTAAAGTTTCAATATTCCTGATATATAAATATTGATTATATTCATGAATTCAATAAAAAAAGAAATATGTTTGACAGAAGTGAAACACCTGAATATGCAGTGAAACACTCCAAGCTAGGCATTGAAGTGTTCATTAGCAATATTGTCAAGCAAGTCCACTAGGAAGCAAATCAACAATTACTCTGACCAAACCACCCTGGTGCATTAGCGTTATTTATGACCCTCGTGTAAATATAAATTGAGGTGAATAGGAAATGAAGTCCTCTCTAGGGTGTCATTCAAGTCATGCTGGCAAGCAGTAATTCTCAGATGCAGAAAACAATACAGTCTGCATATGATAATACTTCAGGTGGATAAAATATGCCTGATACTTGACATGTGTGTGGGCTGAGGCAATCACGTATGCAGAGATGCAGCAAGTGCTCCGGAAGGATCAATAAAGTGCATAGGATTTGGGATTTATGATGACATCCTATCGATCAATTAGGAGCTGACTGTTTGAGGCACTCAGAGGTGCCAATGGGTATTATAACTAAATCAGAGCTTAGACAGAATTACTGTATAACAGAAGATAAACTACAGCATTTCACTCTGACAATTAATGTTGCACCTTTTCAGAGGCTGATGAGTGTAGAAAAGACAAGTGAGTGTGATCCAGCACTGTCTGGTGATGGATAAAGTCACTCTGTTTTGTCTCCACAAGTCTAAAGTCTTTCTTTGGTTTCTATTAAACATCAAACACACTTCAAATATGTAATAATAGACATTTGTTGCATAATATGCATACCTTGATTTCTGTTCTGTGATGCTTTGTAGATTTTTAGTCACAGCATTTCCACTCATCTTCAAGAACACACCTACAAATGTCTGAGAGAGGGCCAGAATGAGATAGACAGAGATAAAAACCCTCCTTCTGTGACTTCTCAGGGGATATGGAGTCATTTAGTAGATTTCTCTCCATGTGCCTATCACTCAAACCAAGCTGCTTTCCCCACACAGCTGATAATCATACATATTCTATGTGCCGGAGCATCATAAATCTCTGTCCCTCTTTCATCCCTCCGTCATTCATCAATCACGCAGGGAGCAGGATGAAACACCGCCTGCTCGAAAATATATCATATTAGTACCAGGGATGTTTACCAAGATAATGTGAGACAACAGCAGAGGGTGAAATATAGCACCAGTGCATTCCTTAAATTAAAACCACTCCACCTCCCCTTCAGACCACCCTCTGCTGTGGGAGTCTGAGTCTCATATCTGCAAGGAGTCCTGAATACTCTGCCCAGGTGTCTTTGCCCTTCTCTCACCTTGATACAAAACTAACTTTTGAGAGGAGAAAAGATACCTTAACGAAAATTGAAGCATCTATTGTAGTGTATGGTTCAAAACAGGGGCACAATATGCAAATTGTGTGTTGTGTTGAATATGCAGTGAGATATTGGCTAGCTAGCAAGTGTGCAAAACCTGGCATATTCTGTATATAAAGATGAGATAATATCTAATCAAACTAAATCTAGGTTAGGTTTATTCAAAACAACAGTAACTACTATGTTGGTAAAAAGACAGTGTTTTAAGTTTAAAAAACCCTTAATTTAAAATATGTGTCCTCAAATCAGAGCACAATGGGTTACAATAAACTAAGGATCAGAAATTAATTGGGCTTCATAAAGCCAATACTGATTAATGATAGAAAGTCTTGATTGGCTCAAAATCTGTGGTTCAGCAGACATCCCTACTCAATATCCCTGCACCAAACTTGCAATTACTCATCGTTTGAATAGGCCTTTGATACTTTATATCTATATTTTATGCTTCTGTCCTTTCTAACATGTTCTAAATTGGTCCCTTGATGATTCTGTTTCATTATCAAATATCTTCAATCTACAGTTTCATTTACATTGTCTTGCTGCCATGTTATCATTAAATTAGTCCGTAGTCTGTCAATGTTGAACTGCAGCTGAGTTACCTGCCCAGGTGCAACCTTTACAAGTAGCTAAAATGCCCACATCAGGTGCCTTACAATTATGGATGTAGTAGAGCTAGATACAGTGTGGTGTCAAGTTTGCTGTCATTTTTTCCCAGTGGCCAAGTATGGTACTGCAACATATGTAGCACACCATCGATTGCCATTATAAAATATGAACATATTAAAAAAGTGTTGACGCTAAACCTTGATTGACACACAAAGACAACTACAATTTTTTGAAGGAATTTTCAGTTCATTACACAAAATTGTAATATTTGTAAAATGTATTCAAAACTAGGGAAAGTTAATATTTTGTGCCTGACATTATCTTAGTGTGCGAACATAGTGTGCATGGGCGGTTATTTTCTCACACCCATTGTCATACAATACAATACCTCCTTTGCGACAACCAGAAGCTCGAAGCTCGCTCCAAAGATAAACTAAAAGAGACATGAACAAGAGAACAAATCGCTGACTAAAGGCGGGAGTATACTTGAAAATAACTATTTTGTAAGACATGTCGTTGGACCTTGTCAGAAGGCAAAACTGTTCAGCCCTGTTTCAGAGCAGCCACACTCAAAGGCGGAGGGGAAAAAGCCAGCCGTCATAGACAGGGATGAGATATGACAATTGTTTAAATATGGGGATAATGGCACAAACTTTTAAACAATCTCTTCTGGAAGACGTGTATGGTGTTTCACTCAATTGTGTAAAGAAGGAAACGGAGCTTGAGAGATGATTTCAAACTCTGCTTACTCCTCCGCACACATGGCCAATCATTGTGTGAAGTGGGAGTGCTTGTTGGATTGTCTGTTTCAAAATGCTACAGAAATTGTTAGCTGCATGGGTTTCAGACTAGGTTCAACCATCCGTTAAGCATTTTGGTTGGGGCATACCAATGCTGTAAGCGTTTATGAAACCTGTAACCCACCACATTTGTATAGGGCAGAAAATGCAATAATACATAATTTGCTGTGGTTATCATTGTTAAACATGACTAGCATTGTTACTAATATTGTCTACTTACACATTTTTTCCTGCCCCTTTAATTTCTTTCAAAAAGTGGTCATTGTTCAGTTGGTGTATTGTGTTGATCTAGCAGGTAGGAGTGCATACGTTCAATACGTTTGCCATTGAGGCCCTTTCAAGTATTTGTATACTGGTTCATGTAGGCACTGTGACTGTGCCAATATTTTATAGACAGACTGGACATAGTCATTATCCCACTAGGAATTTCTCTATATATGTTTTTGTCCTGTGTGAGCACCATGTTAGCAGTAGTTTTCTATCCACTTCAGTTGACAAATAAGTCAATGAAACTTACATTACACTGTATCTTCTCTCACATTAACAACACTTATACTATTGAATTTCCATTGACATATGCTGATGGCATGTATCATTCTGAAAATCATTAGTAATTACCTCAGGCTATTATCACTTATGTATTATTCACCAATGGGGGATAAGATGGAGTCCCATTGTAGCCGCACTGTGCATATCAGTGCAAATTTAAAACTGGCCACACATACTTCAATGCATGTGTCAACAATTTTTATATAATATCTGTATGTAAATTCTAAATAGATTACACAGTGCCTTGTTTCAGTGGTAGTTTGGATTTGTGAGAATACTGGATTCTTTAGATGTTTGCACAGGTTTGTCTGCACTAAAGATTACTCAGGACAGTAAGCTACAGGCTGCGTAGCACTCCACTCACACTGAAGGTTCTTCCCCTCTCTAGTGTATCCCCTTTTTAGATTAGAAATGTAATTTGCGGAGATGAATGCATTCTATTCCAGTTTGCTGTGATCAGGAGTACTGCTGCGCAGAAAACAGCATTGCTTCCCGATTATTGAATTTTTATGGCTAGGTAATTAATTGCAGATTCCGTGTTTTGTTCTATTTCTTCCTCTCTGACATTTTAATTTCGACAAAAAGCCACGGTCTCCACACAGCCCTTCTCTGGAGATCCTAATGGTCTATAAAACATGATGACTTATAGATATGGCAGAGACTTCACTTCGCCAATGATTGTTTGAAACCTTGCTGATCACACAGAATTTAGTCCCCCTCATGCTTCCTCCCTCCCGCCATCTCATCCCTGCCTTTCCTCCCCAACCTCCTGAATTCATTTCTTGTCAATTAAACTGCAGCTACAGTGTCCCATTTGAAGAATAGGAATCTATCAATGTGTCATCGACCGGGAGTTCATTATTGGATGCGGCCTGGTAACTTTTCAAAAGCAGCGTTCGGGCCATTATTCCTTAAAGGCGATTGTCATTACTTGACCAGGCAGGCAAGTGTCCTTGGCTTGCATTGCAAGCACTGCATTTAAGGGCAAGGGGGAATCAATCGTAGCGGAGGGTGACAGACGCCATATCTCAAGGCAGACAGGTTTGAATGCTTATATCAAATCAGAATCCTTTGCTGGCACGGGGAACATTAGTTACCCTGGTGTCAAGAGCACATGTAGGCCATAGCCAGCCATTCAGGAGGAACGAGGGGGAGGGTGGTTTGTTATTTTTTGCAGGTCTGCTAAAATGTCCTGAGATATTGATGAGCTACTATAAAACATAATTCTCCTCTTCGCATAATAATAGAATATTTAATACCTTGGCTTTTGCAATTTGTGTTTTATTTTACTCTTAAATAACCAAGATGTGGTTTTATTTTTTATATATATGTACTGGTTAGAATTTAAATAAAAAAATATTTCATTATAAATTGGTAAAAATTGGTACCAGTAAATTGGTACTGCATGTTATAATGCAAATTCAGCAAGATTATGCTAAGGCTATGGCTCATTTAATTAGTCACTGAACAGACCGTATTAGCATTTAACAATAGGCTCCCCATTACAGTAAGCTCCAAAAGAAAGGTTGATATGAATAAGTCTCATCCTTGGCCAAAACACTAATCTTTCTTGTGTTCCCTGCTACTCTAATATATGTCCACAGGATATCTATCCAAGAGTGTTTATTTATCATCTCTCCTTTGCTTCTTGCTTCTTTCTGCTGTCCCCTCGTCATGGTGCTCTTTTCTGCAGTGTAAGCATAAGTCTGCACAACATATCACTCCTGAAGCATACCCCCTCCTAACCTTCAAGAGTTCTCCCTGCACAATCTCCATGGCTCTATAATGGCTGATGCAGTTACCATATTTCAGCCCTAATTGGGTTGAAGCTACAGAGCCAATTTGGGAGGGTAGTTTGGAAGCGAGTTCCTCTGCGACATTGTTAGGCATTGGGATGTCTTCTGTGTTGCCAGGTGTGCATTGTAATTGCCACTGAATGAAAAGAGCACCTCAGAAGTGGAGGGCCGTTGTGGTTTGTTTGGGGTATGTGGGTACTTTATTCACAACAGTGTTTTCCTCTGTTTCGGCTCAATAATTCAATACAGACAAGATGAGATTGGATGACTTGTCTTGTTTACATCTTTTAGGTTTGTTTTTGGGGACTTCTGTTGCCCTGAGAGAAGAGCGTTTGTTCTATGCAACCAAGTTGCGCACTCATCAAAATGACATATTACCTACCAAGCACACACTGTATTCTATTTTCCACCTTCATCCTATTTTCTTCTGCGTGGCAAATGTGCTTTCTCGTCCATGAAGCATTGCTCAGAGATGAAGATGCGTCTCACTGTCTGACCTTACATGCCGCTCCTCAGAGCCAGGATCTATGGCAGCCATTTTCTCTCTAGCCAGTCATGAAGAAGCAAGAGATGTAAATGTCAGTCTGTGTCTCCTTAACACTCAATAAAGGGCTGGGATTGGACCCTCCGCTCCGCCAGTCGATTGGCCATCTAATGAGGAGAGGCCTTACCATAACTCTACAAGATTCACTACTGTTTGTGTTTCACCAGAGGCCCTAGCACAGTAATAATTTCAAGTGGATAAATGTTTTCCCGATAACAAGCTGAAATAACCTGTCTGACTGAAGTTGATGTAGAAAAGAAGAATCACACAATTAGCGATCAGTGGGGATTTATCCTGTTAGCAGGAGACAGAAGGCAGGAAGAGCTTAGTCCTTTTCTCTGTCTGGCAAATATCAGGGATATCTTGCTCCTCTGTGCTCTTTCTTCTGTATTTCCTCAACCTATGTGTCATCAGTCACAGGCTTTACCATTGTAGCAGCCCTCTGTGTTTTTACCTCTAAATGCCCCCTCACACTTGCATTTAACTTGCTAATGTAATTGAAGTCACTCTGAGGGAAGGTGTTATGGATGATGCTCTTGCAATGAGACAATGCTCGCTAATCTCCGTTTATCTAGAGGCTATACTTCCCCCCTTGAAAAACAGAGGTAGCACAGAAATCCATTTAGATTTGTTGAAAAGATAACAATAAAGAAGGTTTTAAATTAAAGACATCAGTTATTTCAAATAATGTTAATGGTTCAATCTACAGCCACTTTTATCTGCATTGATTATGCAAAAGCAGACAAAACTGCCTTCTTTAACAGCTTATTTGAAATTTTGATTTCGTTTGTTAATTGGCACTTTCTCTGCAATAATTTTCAAATAAAAGGCTTATTTAAGTATCCTAAAAAGACAGAGATTACATTGTGTCAGACCATTATGCCTTTCCACACCTTATAATGTTACAAGGTACTCTAAATTTGATTAATAGCAACCAATTTCGTCATAAAGAGGTAGGACTACTGTAGCTATTGTAATTAACCTTTAAGTGTGATGGACTTTACCGTATATTGCCCATTTCTATTACTGACCCACATATATCAGACCAGAATATGCAGCTGTTCCTTGCATTCGAGGCCTCCCAGGAGCCTCAGAATACACTATGTGTCTGATGACATCATATCCCCATGGGAGTGTGAATTATCTTGTTTTCGCCAGATCTCTAATATATATTTTCTCTGCTGTTCTTGCACATATGTATCATTTAAACCATTACCAGCACCTAGCCCTTTCATTAGAATGAACTATATCATCCCCTCCCCAGAGGCACCCGCAAGCCACCGGACTGTGAGAATACATTTCACTGAGAAGGAATATTGAAGGCGGCAACATGCCTAGGTAAAGTATTACTTAATTTATACTGCTAATGTATAACATTGATTCTCTGTGGGGAAAATAAAGGACAACATATTTTCAGAGCCCACATCATTAAGGTTTAATAATTCAGACCCAGTTAGCGTGATAATAAATATACCGGGGGAACTTAAGTGAGGGTTTTGGTGATGAATGCAATTAGAAAACGTTGCACTTACATAGAAGAGTAATATCAATGGGGTGTAGAAATTAATTGGAGTTGGAGCAATGGTGTGGCCTGCGGTGTTTCACGGGAGGGATAAAAAACAGTCCATTTTTCTAAGAGCTCTATCCAGAATACTAACTATTCGCTTCACGCTGAGTTTCCTTATTGATATCTACATAACTAACAAATGGTTGGCCTAAAAAATGGCCTCCTGCTTCTTCACTTTTCCTAATGCAGGTTTGCGCTCTAAAATTAAAAGACAGTGATCATGTGCATTTGAAATTCATGTGAAGTGTTTCACTTTATTGCTTTTTTTGGTTCTAGTACATCATTAGCTGGGGAATAATGGAATAACAGTCATTGCTGCATGCAGTCCCTAAGATTCATCTGCGTTATACAGTATGTATCAGCAGGACTGTGATAGCTCTTCAAAATGTATTTATTTATTAATTTATTACATCATGCAATTTCAACTCCTTATAATGAAGGCACATAAAAAACTTAAAGCAGTGATTAAAGTAAAAGATTACATTAAAAGCAAAGGATTTAACTTGTGTCCTTTTTGAAAAATGGTCAATACTATCCTTCTGTCTTTTAAATGAGTCAGTAGAGTTCTAATCCATAGAATTACTGTCAACATCTACATCCCACAATCATTTATTTAACATTTGTTAAACAAATGTCATTATGTTATAGGGGGCTGTAATATATTGCTGTCTTGAATGATTAAACAAAAATTTGCTACATTTTGTAAAGTGGAGTGTTTTTTTCTGACAAAAGTGAACCAAACTTCTCATTACACTTTGAGGTCACATCTGATACATATCTACACTATTTGTTTAGCCATGGCTATCTCTCTTGGTCATCCTACTTCTTAATTATTACAAACAAATCTCTGATGTTGCTGCCAAAAACATAAAAAGACATCGTATTCAAAGGTTTTTAAGTGTTTCTTAAGAAATTCTGTACCTTTTTTTTCAAAACCCATTCAAATGGTAACTGATTTTACATTTTGCTTATAGGACTATTTATCAAGGTGTCCTTTGTTTGCCAGCTGAAAATTATTGCAAACATCATTTGTTAAGTAGAAAAAGTATAAATCAAAAGAATAAAGTCACTGCCAAAAAATAATACATCAACTATCTAATTACGATAGGCCATTTGTTCCAACTTCATCTTAGCAGTTGGTGCCATCAATTAGAAATGCTAATGTACAAAGTTTGTGGTACCACTTTCTAATAAGGCATACTTTCTAAAAGGTTTAAAAGTTGTATCAAATCAAACTTATTGATGGTTCTAAATGATTAATCAATGCTTTACAGATTAGTAAGATCACATTTTCTGTTGCCAGGTTGTGAATAATCTTTTTGGCTGGTGTATATCCACCTACCTGTTTTGACTTCTTTGCCACATTAATAACAAGGCAGTCAGCCCAGGGACCATCATGCAGCACTACTACACTGCCACTGGTAAAACAACAAAGGCACATCCCAGAATCAATCAAAATGTAGGTTCAGCTTCTAGGGGTGTTTATGTCATAGTTTGTACAAAAACATTGAAATACCTTTACATTATCCGAATCAGCAAATTTAAGAAAGTGTTGTAGATTGTTACTTAGTATAAGTAAGTATAATATAGGTTTAAACACAACCTTCCAAGGAGATTGAGGTATGAGGAGAAGTAAGCATTTTGTAACATTGATAATGTTCCAGTCGAAGATCTTACTCTTCTGAAAAAGATGGAGAGCTTGCAGGTTTTTGAAGAGCTTTCCCAGAGCTGGTTTTTACACCCCACCTAAGATTAATAGTATGCCGCCCTTGAAAAATGAAAATCAAAGGTATCGAAAAGCTCCTAGGGATTAAAGCCAGGTCTGATATCAAGCCCAGTTTACTCTTTATGATGTCATTTTCTTTTTATGGAGGAAACGGGGTGAAAGCTCAAGGCAGATATGGAATCCAGGTTTGGGCATAATCTCCTATATACCACAGTACATAAATCTGCTCCATTGATCTCTGGAATCATGCTTCTATTGACAAGAGCAAGTCTCTCTTTTTGAAAAGTGATAACTGCGCTGGGCAGCCCCACTAAACATTTATGGCTGTCATTCCAGGGTCTGGGCCCCTGTTCTGTAATAGCTTTTAGCGTCATGTAACACTCCTACGTGTGAGTGAATGCACAAATGTGTCTGAGACCCTGCTGAGTAAGTTTACGCTAGCTGTTAATCATTGTCTGGGCCAGCTGGCTGTAGCTACTGGGCAGGTGGGCCTGTTAGGTTGACAGCCTCAATCATGCAGCACTGAAACCGGAGCCCTCAGGAACGACCATGCCTCTGGTGTCTCTCAAGTCCCATGTCAACTGATGCTTACCAAGTGCTACTTTGACTGATACTTTAGATTAAAGTTCAGGGTGTTGAACTTGCTCAAGAGCTGTAATTAAATCCCAATAAACAGACATATAAAACTGAAAAGGAAGACATGATGTTTTTATTTTGTCTCTGGTTTTGTAACAGGGAAACATTAGTTGGATTAATCCACTAGCCCATGGAATTGGATATCTTTCCCCTATACTGTAAATTCGGTCTTCACAGAGTCCTGTACTTTAAAGGGAAATTCCGGCATTTGTCAACCTGGCTATTACTCTCGTATTTTTGTCTACTATGAATACTGGTCATGATAAAATTTTACTCCATTGTAAAGAACAATGTTGATCAGGGAGCTTGAGCCTACTACAGTGTTCCAAAACACTTAATTAAACAGAAATCCTTTCAAACACTTGTCTGACCAAAGAAAAACATAAAACTGGAGCACATTAAGCTCCTGTTGCTGTTGTACCAAACTGCATAGAATGTCCACTTCCTGGTGAACTTACCAACTGACTTACTTTCGATTTAGCTAGCAAGTACAGAAGTTGTACCAAGCATGAGATAATGTTTTGTGCCTGCAAGTTTCCAAATTTTAAAAGTAAAATTACAAGGAACACATTGTACAGTGCATTAAAGTACAGCTGTTGTGCAGTTTGCTATAAGTACTACAGGGATTTCAAGGGTGCTATCTTTCTGTTCTTACTTTCAGTCAGAATCAAAGATATGTGTCTGAGATGACTGTTGGAAAGCTGTGTGAAGCTTCCTCATCAGCACCATTCTCACCAAAGTCAGCATTTCCCACATCTCTACAATAAAGGTGGTGAGTAAATATTGATCATGATCAATAGTCATAATGGGCAGAAAAAAAAAAAAGACACAAGGCAGCTAATTAGTTTGTTCAATATATTTTCCTGCAAAGACCTTAACTAATGCCACATTTTTTACAATAATTTATTATAGTATGAATGTTAGCCACCACAACCTGATTTTAAACTCTCAACCTGACACACACATAAAGGTTATTCATCTAAAGGTCGTGTTCCCATACCTCCCGCTAACTAGCTCATTGATAGACAGAGGGTCAGAGGTGTTTAGCATTTTCCACTGTAAGTTAACACTGAAGAGAAGGAGTGCACTATGCGGCCTGTTCTTCCATCCATCGTCATGAAGTGGCTCTGACAGGCAAGCATCTGTGCCCTCAGGAGCTGACAGGTCTCCTGTGAAACTAACAGGAATGCTGGGACCCTGGATTAGCACTGTAGCCCACGATGAGGATGTGCTGTGAGCTTGAGGACAGTTTGGAGCATTGTGAGTTAAAAATGGTAAGGACTGTGTTCAGTGATTTGGTTTTGTCAGTATGTCCCAAGCAAGGAATTTAAAGAAACTGTGCTTCTTAAAAGTCACAACACGATAGTTGTCTTTTTCCAGTAGCACTGTTACGTCTGTCTACTAAATGTCAAGGATTACCTGTGTTGTGTCACTTTATTAGCAATCAAATCAGTTATTAGAGGCTCTATGAAATCAAACCAGTAAGTAGAAGGATCAAGTGCCAAAGTCCAGGGGCCAGATGCATAAAACTCTGTGTAGATTCACAACTGCATAAATTCTGCTAAAAAAAAGAAATATGCATACACCTTCTTTTCGATAGATTTATAAAACTTCATATACACCTGGTTCTATTCTTTAAATCTAAATCATGGAACTGGGTACACATGCTCAAGCCTAATTTCCACTCCCACTGTCCACATGAATCTACATAAAAAGTTCCTTAAACCTCCATTTTCATATTGATACTTGTGCCTGTTTCCACCACTCATTAGACCTGTCAATAAGAAGAACGGGAAAGTAGAAGTGAAATTTTCACAGATTGTGTCACATGGGCATGGTTCTCCAACAGCACCAGAACAGCTCATTACGCATGGTTGGTTGGCTATTTATAGTGCCCATACCACTAATTCATACCTGTAAACCATCATCACGGTACTACCTGATATTTGCAGCGTGTTTCTGTATTTGCTTTTGTCAATTTGCATGTGTTTTCTTAGGTTGCAGTGCATTGAGCTTTCAAAGCCACTGTACAGTTATCAGTATTTAACATCAGAAGGATGATCAATGATTCATTTTTAGAGCTTTTAGAGCACATTGAAAATTTCAAAATGTTTTAAAGTTTAATCAGTGAGCTTTAGACGTGCTGGTGCTGGGGGGTGTTTTTAACTTTGGATAGAGACAGGTTATCTGTTTGCCCCTGCTTCTGGTCTTTCTGCTGAGCTATACTAATTGCCCCCTGGCTCTAGCTTTGTATTTAACAGACAAATATGAGAGAGGTATCAATCTTCTCATATCACTCTCGGCAAGAAAGCAAATTAGCGTTTTCCCAAAATATCAAACTATTCCTGTAACTTAAACCAGCTAAGTGAGCACTGTGTAGCATTTGTGCGCTACCTTTTCACATTCCTACCGGACACCTTCAGTAGACATATGCGTGCACACACAAGTACACAAACACTAGCTTGTAAACACATGAAAACTCATTACTGTGTGTTGTGCTGTGAGCGATCACAAGATGAGTGATTAAAGTCATCAATGAATTAGCAGCTCCAGTGTGCTGGGAGCATGTTGGTACAGTTTATAAACGGCCTGAAAACCAGCTTGGCCGTTCTTGAGTTTCACACGACCATCAAACTGTCAGGTCCAGGAACAGGCGTCTACCCTTTAGTGTCTCCTCATCTCTTGCTGTGCTAGTAAATTCTCTAAAGAGCAAATGCTTCTTTACTGCAATCTTTTAGCATTACACTGACAGCTATAACAGCCCTCCTCTTTCTCTCAACTTACATGCATATAATAGCTTCTCTTGTAAATCTTTAAGAGACATATTAATTAAACAGGCAGGGATGATGTGACACTTACTTTCAGTATGCAGTGTAATTTTGGTTGAGAACATTTTAAATCAACATGATAAAAATCAAGGGTTTGGACACATAGTGGTACATATTCCTCTCCACGGAGCTTGTTCCTTCACCCTCATTTCAGCATGAATTCTCTGCAACTCTCAACAGCGATAACTCACCCCGGTCTTATCTCCTGAGCCCAGTTTCTCTGCGAAAATTTTAGTGAAATTTGTGATCCTGTGTAATGAGAGTTGAGGGTGGCACTGTCATAAAGCTAGGTGCTGTAGATTAAATTGACAGCATACACACATGCACATTGCACACATATTCACATCACTCACAGCTCTGTTTCCAGTCTCCTGTTTAGAGCCGCATTCCTGCGGGCAAGATTTATAAAAACACCAGTGACAACACGTCCAACTTGGCCTTTAAGACCTACATAAGTGGCGCTGTGCTGAGTTCAGTTGGTATTAATAGTTGGCATGGGAAAACATAAATTATTGCTCTCTTACCAAAAATGTCATTCAATCCCTACCTCTATTTACCTCTCAGTAAATCAAACCATATGTTCTACCCATGGAAATATTCTAAATCTACATGCTCAGCAATTGCCAAATCAACTTATCTTATCAATCAAACCCCATGCCTAGCTAATTTGGTTAATACTGGTGACATTAAGAGATGTAGCCAATAAGCCCAGCTTACATTTCCTCCAATCATTTTGAGATAATTTGTAACAGTTGTTTTTCACAGACATTTACACATTTCTAGATAACCCAAATTACAAAAAGAAACATTTTCTCTCTTACCTCTAGTTGTAGAATGCTGCATAACATAGTATGTGGTGTTTCCTTTTTAGAAATTGGTTGGACCATTCTGGGTGAACCAGAATTATCTAAAACTTGAACTATGCCTTAAAATAGGCATAAAACACACTTTTTGTGAACTTGTGAAAAATGTCAACTTTAAAATAAAAATGTAAAAATACATTGAAAACATAGTCTTTGAAATCCCCATGATGAGCTTGTTGCAGGTTATATGCACTCTTAAAATCATCAAGATCAAGAAGGTTAATGTCTAAATCCCACAAGAGTTTATGTTCCCTCCAAACAGTTTTCAAGCATGATCTTTTCTGTGGGAAATGAGGAGTCGTTTTAAATGCACTTAGCACTGATGGCACCCAGGGGAATTGTTTACCTAAATATGATTTAGTGATAAATGGACTCTAATGTGTTGTCGTCCTTCGCTCCATGTGTAAATCCTCTCGGCATCACTGCTGAAGCAGTCACGAGGATAGGAACGGATTCCCTCGCTGGCCTGTGAACATCTGCTGGGCCATTTAGCTAGCTAATAGATCAGCCTGGGAAGAGAGAGAGCGAGAGCAGAGGAGGTGCAGGTGTTACTGGCCAGAGCCAGAAGACATCAAACCAAAAGAGCAGGCCAAATCCACCAAAGCACAAGCTGAATGACTCACAGCCTCTCACAGATAATAAAACAAGCATAAAGTTTGCTTAAGGTACAGGTGGGGGTATTTTGCACCATACTCAAGAGAGACCAGGCACTGGCCCGGTACAGGGAGAAAGGTAATTGGATGCATATGGGGGGAGGTAAATGAAAGAATTTTGAGAATATCTCTGTGGAATACCTAATGGGGACAGGACAGAAAAGGAAATTAAAAATTATTCAAAGCAGATGGACCGTTCTTTGAGTTTTTCAGGGAAATTTATTAGTGCCGTGAAAGAAATGTGTCTGTTTATTTTGTGCTGCCACGAAATGAATGACCTGCTGAGTTGTGCTTGTGTTAGTTTATGACTGCCTGGCCATTATTCATAATTTAGAATGCATTTGTTATCGATTCACGATTTAGCGTGATTTATTGGTGCTTGTCAGGTTTCATTCAAAACTCCACCAGTTTTATTTCAGCAGCAGACCCAGCGTTTATGAAAAATATAAACAAAGTTGGGCAATGTGTGGATACAGTTTCATTTGTACCTTATTACATAACAGCCTTGGCTGGATTCAAATGGTGCCTCACTGTAATTCATTTGTTCCTGTTATTTCCTTATTGCCAACAACAATAAAATCAAATGTTCTAGAATTCAATATCAGTCAAGAAACACTTTGTAATGGAAATGTTGATGGGAAAAAGTCAAAATCCCTCCAAGTTGAGACAGTGTTTAAAGTTCAGTGTGGTCAGGTAAGAACATAATATTAGCAATTGATCAGGAACAGCAGTTATGTATTATGAGCCTATCCCAAGAGGCTTTGGTAGGAAGCTGTTTTGTTCCTACAGCAAGCTTCATTAAATCTACTGCCTTTAGACGTCTGGGAACATACAGGTTAGCACTGATATTAACCCAACATATGGTTCAAATTTGACCCATATATATAAAAGAATGTAAAAGGGTCAGCTCAATCTGTTACAGTCCTATACATTCTGTTGTAAATTTGGCCCTATTTATAAGTTAACTTTTAATTTCCCCAACTTGGTTGTGGAGGATTTTCATCATTTTCACTGTCCCCTCAATTCTGCTTTGTTCCTCATGAAGATTAACAAGAACAAACACTTGTTATTGATGCAAAGCAGCTGATACCAGGCTCAGCCATCAAATTGCAGAGCCACTAGTTTCAGACTTAAAGTTCGAATCTAACCTGCACCAGCTATTGGCAAGTAAAGTAATGTTTTGTTAACTGTGTCTCATTGTCTACTTTTATACTTGTCTGATGGCCATGTACCCAAAAAAGCTTAATGCTGAGCCCAGGTCAAAGAAGTTAAGAAACGTAAATAAATGACAAATCTATTTCCAAAATTTAAAATTTTGTGTTAAATGTATTTCTGTTCGCAGATTTAAAGGTTATCTTACAGAAGTGTGTTCACTTATTTTGACTGATTAGACCTCATCTAAGGACTGTGTTGCCATTTAAAAATGGTGCTTGATTGACAGCTGTCTGACCCTCGTATTAGTCTTATTGTATTGGTTAGGTTGGGAGAGGTTACACCTTCATTGTTTCATGAAGTCTGGTGGCCCCACCCAACTTCAACCAGAGGAGAAGTTTAATTCACTAACACTAATTGCTTGCAGGATGCTATATGTGGCACAGGCTTGCATGACTGTTCTGACAATAGGTCTTCATTTTATTATTTACACCTGTGCATTTCCATGAACATGAGTGAGTGAGTTTATGAGTGAGTTACAAGCCAGTTCTATGTGGTGCATCTAAAACCATATCAAAGGATAAGCCGTACACAGCCTCACTGTAAACATACTTGAACTGTACATTGTGTTACAAATTGTGACAGAGTTTGTGTTGTGCTACTCTTAACTGTAATGTTATATAACAAAGGCATACTCTAAGATTATACCTAGAATTCGGAGCAAGTGGTGAGCCAAAAGCATATTATACTCCTTTGTTAGGACAAGATGTACTATTGGAGGTATGGGACCCTAAAATACATTTAATTTCTTCACAGATAAAAGATGCACACACATAAAAAAAACAAGAGACAGACAGAGAATCATCTGAATCATTCGCCTCCTCTTCAAATGTGCCCCTCGGAGCTGCAGGCCAAGAAGGGAGATGCGTTGTGAGAATTGTGAGAACAAAAACAATTCTCACCTTGAGATAAACAAGAGGTATCACCGGGACCTGCTCCCTTCCTGCTGTGCTCAGCGAACAGTTCCATCCAGGACAACGAGGAATTCAACCAACAGTGGAGTTCACCCACTGTCAGTATAAATAAAAAACTAGATCCACAGAGTTCTGACAAAGCAGTTCGAATGGGATTTGATGTCTGTGGGCGTAGATGAGGAGACAAAGTTGGAATCAATAGAACAAATAAAACAGATACTTGAAGCAAACATCAAAGAAAGAAAGAAGTCATAAACTTCTTTGCATAGTTAAAGAAAAGCGTTGTTCTCATGCAACACAACAAAATCATCCAATATTTTGTTTGGTGAAGCCCTAAATGTCACGCAGCCTAAAATAGTTATACTCTTAGGAACAATTAGCGTTTCACATTACATGAAATTTTATCAAAACCAAATTAATTTAGGCTAACGTAAGAGCAGCTACGCTGGTTTGACTGGTGCGATTATCTCTCGAGCAGTAAGCAGACACACCCTCACATCACTGGACCGTGCCTGTTTCATCTGGATCTAAACCGAGCCGTACCTTTCAAGTCTCAGATCGGCACAACTGACGGAAACAAACAAAACCCCTCCTGACAGCTCAAAAGCCTTTCTGTGTCTATCTGAGGTTAGTGACGCTCCATGAGCTGACACATGGTAGAGGAAACAATTGCTTCATTAGTAAGAGGTGAAATAGTTTCAAAAAGACCTCGTTCACTGCGCTGAGAGCGAATTAATAGGCTGCACATTGCTGCTTCAAGTGAAAATAAATTAAGTTCATGGCTGACAAAATCATTTGGTGATAGAGATGCTTCTCTGTATTTTATAGGCCTTTGGCATTGCTGACAAAAAGGGCAGTGACTGTTATGTGTTGACTGACCCCCGTTAGAATGTAAAACGATAGAAATTTGTTTAATTGAGGGTAAAGCACTGGGGAGGTGTCAAATCAAGAAGTATAAATCTGATCAAAGATACCATATTACTACACTGCCAATTATTGTGGAACAATTGGAATAATGTTGCATTTACAATAATCAGTTACTATTGCCAAGAGAAGTTCAAATGTGAAACTGTCACAAAGATGTAATTAAAAAAACATGGTTGACAAAAGCAAGATGTGGCATAAAAAGTTAACACGGTGATAATATGTCAGCGTTGTGTGTTTACAGCTTGTTGTGCTGCATTTAATCCAGGTTTGTGGATTATAACTTTGATGTGATATGGCAACTACAAACAACTTTCTGATTAATACATTTTCTCAATGGTCTGTAATTTCATAGATCACGTAACACTAACTCGAAATCTCATTCACATTTTAAAACTTGCAACTGTCCAGACTTGAGCTAATGGCGGATGTATAAAAATCACATCCTACTAAAAGTATGCCAAGTATCAAGTCAAAAGTTCCATCAGGAGGGTTGCAATTAGTTACAGAATGTGCCACCCCCCCATGCATAAACACAACCATCACTACCCAACCCTCCCACTATCCCATAATGAATGAGAGGCTTGCTTGAAATGAATTGGCATGTCAGCGGGAGAGCAGGGCTTTGTCGTTGTAATGGATGCCAACATACTTAACCCCACCATTTTAGACATTAGCTTCCACCACTGGAACTCCTGAGAGGGCTGCTTCTGGAAACACTTTTCGTACACAGTCCGCTTATAGCCTCTCCCTCTCTCTCTCCCCTCGAACGCTTGGCAAGGAGGAAGATCTTATGATTATACCAGCTTTTGTTCTCATCCTCACCATGCCTGGATGGGTTTGGATTTCTAAGAAGTTCAAGATGTGGCAGACAGACAGAGAGATAGAAAGACAGCGTTAAGGTGAGCAAGACTGTTTGAACTGAGAGTGTAATGTAGTCAGGGTAGAATCTGTCACTCAGTTTATTGCATGTTGATGACTCAGGGTAGTTTCAGCTGTAAGCAGCTCCTGATTTATGGACAGTCAGTGAACTCCTGCGGGCAGTGAGGTAGGAAGGAGAGGGAGATCACAGCTCCACAACGGCAACAGGGCCTCCTTTTCTCAACAGAGTAAAGCAAGAGAGAGAGAGAAGGACTGAGAGAGAGAGGCAGGGCCTGCATTTTTCCCCATGCCAGACTGCTTTGCACGGCAATTAGCTGTGTCCTCATTTAGTTTGCCCCGTCCCAAAGGGTAATGAAAGTCATACATCATCTTCAGGGCCTGCTAATTATCCAGCTCAGTTGCAGGTAAGCTTTGTAACCATGAGAAGGCCCCGTCGCCCAGATATTTATTGCTCTTCCGATAAGCGGGTAAAAAATACTCTCTTGAAAGGTTGCCTGTACCAGGCTCCTCACATCCTTGACATACCTTTTCACAAATGTGCTAGTCAAAGGGGAAATGTCTTGATTCCACATAAATCATCTCCTCTGGTGTGGCAACAAAATGTTCGGCCAGAGCAGTGTGCAAGTGCTGGAAACTTGAGAACATAAACATTTTGGGGGTCAGCTTGTCTGTGTTGATTTACATGTGGATGGCTAATGGAGGAAACACAAGTGAAATACTGTACTCAGTAACGGTATGGCTGGGGGACTTTGCCTGTTCCTGCTGTTTCAGTACTTATTATCGACAGACATGCATGTTTGAAATGTGCTGCTCAGCTCTGAAATGCATTGCAGTTTCCTTGTCAGACTAAATATACTTAGACATTTGGACAACAAAGCAAAATATTTTCCAAATACCTTGACTCGATACTATTGAAGACAAAATACTACAAAATATACCTGATACTAACCCACCTCAGTTAAGTTTGAAGAAATATTTTCACTGTATGATTAGCTCCAAAATGGCTGAAAAGCTATAAGTTGTCACAGTTATACAAAAACTGAAACTTAAAATATTTTTTGTGACTCAATACTTCATAATGCTGAACTTACAAAGTATATCTACAGAAAAAAAATGATCATACTATATATTGTACGGTTAAAAATCTGGTATTATTTTGTGAAAATTAGAAGTGGTATGACTAAGAAAGACAGGCGGGAGATGGTAAATACAAGGTGAATGAAAAGTGAGCAGAAGGCGAAGTATTCACTGCCATCTTGACTAAGATGACACTATAAATCCAATGTGATGCCCTGACATGTTTGGATGTTTGGGTCCACATCCGCTGTCACCTACATTTACAGATAGGGAATCTGTCTTGGTCCACTGATTGTGGCCCTCATTCTTTTCTGCCCGCCTGCTGTCATCTTCACCCCGCCATCTATCCGCCTTGAGCCTGGCAGCTAGTGCAGTCTGGGTATTGGAGTCTGGAGAGCGCAGGGTGAGAGCTGGAGCCAGAGAGGAGACTAATTGTCAAGGTTATGCCTCGGAAGATGATTGATGCCAGGCTGGGCTTTCCTGTCAGCCTGTCAGGAGGCAGGAATGTTTAATGTTCTCATTATTGGTTACGCTGTTGTGTATATTTCTCTGTCAGCACCGCCGAGCCATCTGAACTGCCAAAGCACTTCAAAGGCCTGCAGGTCATTTATCTTCCCCTGACGCTCCCAATGCTCAGCCTCAGCTGAGTGCCAGTGATTTGTTATGACTTGAGAGCTGGCTGACAGACAGGTCCTCTGTAAGGAGGGGGAAAAAAGGAATCCTTTTTGTCACACTGTGAAAACATCAATGTTCCCGTAATGGGCTACAACTGTCAGTGGAGGCCAGCACCTGACAGTTGTGTGGCCTCACTAATTTGCAGTCCCGGTGACTTGCACTCTTCCTGGTTTAGATTTGGTTGTGGTGTGACATACAAACAGGCCGCCATCTGTTGTTCGCGGCCAAAGGAAGGGCAGAGGAGAAGAGGGAAGGCTATGCTAATTGAAGACGCCTCGTCATTTCCTATTAATCATCAAGCCTACAGCTCCTTTTTTTTTAATCAGGGCCGAGCGATGAAGAGAAAAATAACTCTGTCTCATCCAAAGACAGGGAGGAAGATATGGCACAGGAACGCTGTCCAGAACATGGGCGAATGGAAGGCAGAGGATAAGAGACACTGGTAGGGGGTGGGGAGGAGGGAGGTCCTACAGACGAGAGGAGGCTCAAGGGGAAGAAAAGGAAGAGGTGAGGAAAGGGGAGGGGCATGGGTGCAGCGAGAGAGAGAGGGAAGAGAGGAAAATCAGATCTTTGTTTCCTTTCCCAGGCCATGA
The DNA here is from genome assembly GCA_011952105.1 of Coreoperca whiteheadi. Lineage (NCBI taxonomy): Eukaryota > Metazoa > Chordata > Actinopteri > Centrarchiformes > Sinipercidae > Coreoperca > Coreoperca whiteheadi. Next base: position 12,482,664 of record CM022471.1, read on the forward strand.
CATGATTAATCGTTTTCTTCTGATCTAATTTTGGAACATGAAAAACAGCACATTTGTCTTGAAGAAAAATGATGTGCCGCACGGTGCAGATGGAAATTTCAAGCCCTGAAAAAGATTAAAGTGAAATTCCACTCCTTAGACCTAATCATGAGTTGTAGATTATACTGTCGTCTTACCCAGATGGTGGGTTTGATTCCCCGGACCCTTCCTCATATTAATGAATGCTAGACTGTTATATTTGACTTTGGTAAGTGAAATGTCTATCAGGCCTAATGGACTGCCAGCCAAACTAACACACGCTGCACCTCTTTCTGCTCTTCCTGCATTTTTCATGCCTTAGACTGGTGCTCTATGTAGAACATTGTGCTTCCCCCTTCCATTTCTCACAGTGTTGTCGCCCGCCCTGCCTGCTAAATATTTTCACACACAGGGTGGAGAAACTTATGTGTCCACAGCTAATTTCCTCCCATTGGTTGGGGTCATAACTCTGGACTTACAAGCGTCACCTGGGGCAAGCAGGGACGGGAACTCAATGCTAATATGATTAAGCTTCCAGTCAATATGACTGCATACACGGCAGTATGTTAACCAACCTAATTATGAGAGGGGTGATAAAAGGAGAGGAGTGGGTGGCTGGGCATTTCATCTTAGCACACATACGGTTGCCCTGTGGCACTGTCCTTTCCTTAACAGAGACCCTCACACACACGTGCAAAAATACAGTCTTGCAATTCATTTTGAAAAGAGACCATTTTTCATTTGCCACAGACAAAGTGGGTTCCACAATTATTTGTAGCGTACTATTGCAAAACTGGGTCCTGTCTCTAATGTTACATTTTTAGAGGAGAAATGAATACATCTGTTGCATAACATCTTGTTATGACATTCTATCCCCATCAGAGTAGGATGGTGACAGTGCACAGTATTTATTAAGTAACAATGATACTAATTTCAGTATCTGTGGGACTCTCTAAGCTCAACTGCAAAACAACTGGCATCAGCTTTATTTAATGTTGCTATCCATTACTCTTTTGCTCCATCTGTTTACTTTAGGGGAATAGTCCCACCTCATGAAAATACAGAGACAAGACTTTGGACGGTTGTGTGGGTTGTTTTGGCTGCTGGTGCCGTACTTGGAGGCCTTTTCATCCTTTTCATGCCTAAGCTAACTCTGCTTGCATTTTGTCTCATAAGGTAAATCCAGTGTAATGCTGTCCACTTTCTGGCCCAGCTTTAGCTCTCCTGACTGTTTCTGGACAGCCAGAACTGTAAAAACTGCTAGCTGACGAGCTCTCGTGGCAGACTGCCACTCTCCTTGTTCGCTAATATAGAAAATGCAAATGTTTGGAGGAAAATCTATGAACAGGGAAAAGACCAGGGGGAGCAAAGGGAGGGAGCCAGCACAAAACTTTATTCATGAATATGCCAGGCGCAGACTCCAAACAACAGCCCCCTGAAACTTGGACGCCGTCGCAAGCCACGAACATGAACGGAGGGAGACAGAGGGAGCACAATGCCAATATGTCACACGCTAAATAGTTTTAAATTAGAGCCTGTATACGCCTGTTGGAGACTACATTCATCATACTCAACGTTGGTCTGTTTCTTGCAACCCTGGCAGTAAGAGCTTCCACATGCCAGTGTTGGCGCTGGGGAGAAACAGAATCGGGTTATCAGCAGAAGTTTACTTGTCTTTAATCAGCCTGTAGCTAATTACCAGGCTTCCACACAGCATGGCCATAAGTCATTAATCATACAGGGCGTCTGGGAGCTCTCAGCTTTGTCCCGGACCACTGCAAAAGACAGGAGCTCCCTTTTCCATGATGGAGTTCATTCCCTCTCTCTCCATGTCTCCCTCAGAGCGACGATGCCTCTAGTGGCAATGGCGTCGGCCATTAGGGTGTAAATTACAGGCCTCGACGTAGATACCCAAATAAAGGCCGTCTGTTGTACTTCCTGTTTTTCTTCCCAGCGGCCTTCTCCATGCCTCTCTTACAAAAGATGACTTACGCCGTACTTAAACAAAACTCAGTGAAATGCATGTGCGCACGCCAAAATGTGCTGTGTTTGTCTGTGCATCTTGCCATGTATTGTAAATAAGCAAATCAGCGCTAGAGGCTGATGTCAGTCTTTTAGAGGCGAACTCACTCGCTAGTTAGCTCGACTGACGTTAGGTTCAGTCAGATGTTGCCATGGAGAAAAGGGCTCTGGTAATATTTTGCCGTGAAAGTGGAGGTGAGAAATAAAATTGTCATTTAGTCAGACCAGGTGATACATCATTTTGTCTGCGCTGCAACGCTCTTGCTCACCAGTGACTAAATGGACCTGGGCTGTTTTCAAATTACAACACAGAGGTGCTGAGGTCTCTCCACAAGGATCCATCCATGGGGCTCTGACGGCAACATTTTTAATCTGCCATCCATACAGCTAAAAGGTTCATCTACATGACAGTCAGAGACAGATTATTCCCTTGAAATGTTTCCAGTGCTTACATCCAGCCAGCAAATGCCATGTGTAAAATAACAGGACAACAAGAATGAGAGGGAGAAGGAGATGAAGTACATGGACACAAAAAGAGAGAGCAGAGAGGATGTCTTCTTCAATCACTCTGATCGCTCGGACAGCTCCATTCACCATCCTCCATCACTCTTTGACAAGGGATATTTCCTGCGGCCCAACTCTGTTTCCATGCTACTGAAATTCCATGCCTGAATGTACACATAGGAGCATCATTCCAAAGAAAAAAAAAACGTTGAAAGGAGCTGGCAACTGCAAAGTGAAGCTTTCAGCTGCTTTTCATGCTACTGCATGGTAAACTCCCATGGTTGGCTGAACGTCTCCATCCACCAGGTTGAACAAAACATCCCTTTGTGCACCTTGGAGGTCAGCCTGTTTCCCATCACGGATAACACATACATGTTACGCAAAAACTATGTGGTGTTAAGTGAAAATCTGCGTGTTGGATGTGCAGACTTTTGTCAGGAAATAAAGAAGGTCGCCGCCATTTTTTCCTTACTCTTCAACTATTTGAGCACAAGGTTGTGAAGACAGACGGTGCGTCATGTAAAAGTAAAAGACTGGCATCAAATGAAAGATTGTTTAAAGTCAGAACTGCCAAAGCTTTATGCCCATCATTTATCTTGTTACCAATAGATCAAACTCACTTCATGGCAGAGTCATAAAAATGTATGAGAATGTAAATGGTTGAGTGACCCATTCATCTTGTTTAAAGTGGCAAATGTAACATGCTTCTCATCCTGGGTGATAAACTCATACTTCACTCTTTTATGAAGGATTCATTGTTGATGGTGAAACAGCCTGAATTTCATTATGGCGTCAGGTAGAGAGGCTCTGCCAAGGTACTCCTGCTGCAGTACAGTATGTGTAAATCACTCAAGCTGTCTTCTGCTGAGGACAGACCAGGATGCTGTTTTGTACAACAACCTAAAATCTGACTTCAACATTTTCTTCTGCCATTTTGTTAAAGCTCGCAGTCCAAAAGTCAAAATGAATGCTCACTATTTTTAAAGCCAGTTCACCCTTTTAAAAAAAATAATGATAGTATGTGACATTTTCACTTCATGTGGGGTTTTTTTATGTTGTTTCCTGAAAAAAATCAATCTTTCTGATTTCCTCTCAAAAGTACATGTGAGTGACTCCGATTTGGCCTCCCCTGGCCTGAAAAGTTGTATTTCAAAAATCTCAGCGGACAAAAAAAAATGCAATCATGCCACTAAAACTCAATATTTCTGCTGGACACAGTGAGTGGTGAGTGAATCAAAGGGCAGGTTTTTCCCTCACACCAACCCACCCACACACGCACACATTCAGAGTGCTCATATACACACAAACACGCATACACACATGCTCCTAGACAGAAACATACACACATTAGTCGACAGGGCAGTACACAGAGGTGGTTTATGCTTCTTGTCAGTTGGAGGGCGTGATGAAGTAATGATTAATATGGGGGATGTTTGGAAATGTAAATCTGTGCTGCAGCACAAATAAACCAGGGGGGTTTCTGGGGATGATTAAATGGACATTTCACAGTTGATTGAGCATGCAAAAAGTCATCCATTTCCCCCTAACTCTGTAAACAGCAACGGCTACCCCCTTTCCTGTGAAGTATATGATGGTCGTTGTGGTTTTATATGCACACACAGGCCATTGAAGACGAATGAGTGGCTCAATTTATATAACCACTGGGATCTCCTGATTAGGTAATTTATATGGAGGACAGGTTTATAACTGCTAACTCACCGTCATGTCCCACAACAATTACTTCTGAAATCCGGCTGTAAAAGCAGACAGTAAATTCTGCATCTTTCTTCTGCTGTCATCAGGGCCCGTAACCTGAGATCTGATTTTCAATAAATCCTTTTTTTTTATGAAATGGAATCCAATTACATCGAGAGAGACTTTCAAAACGGATCCAAGTAGTGAAAAGTGGCATGTATAGTGTCTTTCTAAGATTGCCCTCAGTGGCCTTGGTGAATCTAAAAAGCTTCCAATTTACAGCATGTGCCCCACATAGTTGAGAAAATGGAGTATCATCTCTTAATGGGTCAGGAACTCATCTACTGAGGATGAAGGTAACAAAACATGTTCACACAGAATAACACAAATTAGTATTGGATGAAGACTAAATCCTCAGTAATCTGGTCAATATATGACAAGTACAGTGAAAGAATGACAAAAAACTCAAACAGTAGGAGTAAAGAAAATCAAGATTGAATTCCCGTCATGTCATGTAAACTCCTGCTGCCTCGGTTTGCATACACCAGCAAACATACATTATAGCTTTAGGCTACAACGCTGATCACAAAGCCAAATATAATCACTGAAAGTATTCATGACTGTAAGGTAGTTTATTTTGCTGTTGACCCAGTGACAGAGATTCAAGAGAGCTTTACTGTCATTGTCTCCAAAAAGGAAATTGCAGTTACAACTTCAATCAGGTGCTGAGTCATTAAGAGACATAAAAAACAACAACATAAAAGTATAAAATATACAATTTCAAATTTAACAAGAAAGAAAGTAATTAATTAAAAGAAGGCAATACCATTAAGATAAAAATAGCAGTACTGTGGAAGATAAATATGGTGAGTTGTGAAATGAAAATATGGTAATTAAAATATATATGGAAGTGTGGAATACACACAAGTGACATAGAATATCAGCAGTTGAAAATTGCAAAGTCATAAGGTCATTCATGACTTTACTGATCTTATAGTTGACAGGGAAAATACTTGTGACTGTAAGTAAACAGTAAAGTCAGCTGTTTTGGGACTAATGTCTGTAAGAGCCAGGGGGTGTTTGGCTGAAGCACAAAGTAAGATTTCCTGGTCTTATAATGTAATGTTTTTGGCACGGCAGAGTAAAACTCAGGTTGGTCAGTAGGCCGATAATGCAATCTGAGTTTTTTTATATTGTATATATGAAAAAAAACATATGAAGAACATATTCAAAAGCTATTGTGTGTTATTTTGTATGTTTTAGTTGAGTAAAGTGTTGTGTCTAATCCAAACTTAAATCAAATTCTGGATAGAGCCATTATTATCTTATTTTATATAAATCTAAATTTCAGAAGCGATTGGATTGTTGGAAAGTCTAAAGAGATCTTGGTTGGCTGAATATTCATCTGCGCCAAATGTACAAAATGTCAAACATAATGTATCACCTGTCTGCTATATTACTTATTTACAGAAAGATAATAACACGGTATAATTTTTTTTTGTCTCTTTACTGCTAAATAATTATGAGTAGCTGGAATTACATGGCACTTCTCAGCTACTTTCTAGTTTACTGTATGATGGAGCCAGATGAAAAAATGAAAAGAACACATGCAAGTTACATTAAAACTCCTTTAAAGTTTAACACCGTGGTCCAGCATTCATAGAAAATTGGTTTCGACATCTCTCTCGGTATATGTTGGTTTGTTCTGGACAGCATCTGGTGAGAAGTGGATGTGTGCTATTAACAAGTCCTCTGGTTGGGGTCCCACCCCAGCATGGCTGCTTGTAAATGGCACTCTCTTATGGAGACAAATCACCCACTGGTTAGGGTTTCAATGAAAGGGGATACAGTTAGAGTACATAAATATAGCCGTAGGAAACACCACTAACCATGTGATACTCAAACGATGGACTTTTTGTGGCCATGAGCCAGGGTTCACTCCAAAGAGACTCAGCTACCAGAACAGCTAAAAGCTCACAGTATACAGTGTGTATGGAAATTAAATCTGTAGCAGAGCCCAGGCTCAGATAGTTTTCAACAAGCACATTTAGCTGAACAGATGAGATGGATGAACCATTAAATAGCACACAGAAAATACAGGGACAACTGTGTGTTAGCTCAGCTTTCACTTGGATTTTAATGTGTATTTCAGAGTCAAAGAGATGTCTGTAGAGGAGCTAGAAAGTAATCAGGAAAGATAGGACAAGAAAGATATATCCCAGTGAGTATTTATTAAAACCTGACATGCAGAATCGTGTGTGTTTGTGAGGATAGTGTCAAGTGTGAACATGCAAAACATGTAGCATTATTACCTGGTACAGAAACACAAAACAAAATGAGATTTAACTCTATAATCACAGTTAACAAAAAAATGTTACATGCACAATTAATGTATGTTGCCAGTGATGTTATGGACAGGAATCAAGACTTTGTTTCCCCATTAGTGACTGTGTCCATGCTGAAATGATCCATATACAATTAAAGGGATGATTGAGTGTTGTAGTGATAACTGTTTGATTGATTAAAATGAGTTCTGGTTGTCTTCATAGATGCCTACAATGAAGTCAGTACAATACATGACGTAGTCTCTGTCCTCAAATGTGATCATCTCGAACTCCTAACCGGCACACTGACAGACAGCGGAGCGCTTTACCATGAGACAGTGTATCACACAGCTCATGGATCAAATTAGCAATTACAGCTTCGAAGTTCACAAGATTTAAGAAAAAAAACATTTTTTGCATCTTACATGGTTGACTTCCCCATCATCTTCATATTTGTTCACAGCTGTCATATTGATTCTCTTTGTTTTCGTCAGGAACAAGGGGATATTGTTCTATCGTTTCAGAATGAAAGCATGCAGGCACTCAACCTGTCGAAACCATGCTGGGCTGTGTTGAGCTCTGAACTGGAAAATGCTGGCTGCCTCCCTGCAGTTTTGGACTGTCTAAAGCAGTGATTCTCAAACATTTTCATGTCACAGAACCCCAGATAGACACACATTAGGCCACAGACTCTGCAGCCAGTAAGATTTCATTCCCTTGACTCCCATAGTGTAAAATCTTTGCCATGGATTTAATACTGAATTGTATAACCATCTGCAGTCTGTGTGTTACATAGTCATTCTGATACACCCTTTAAATGAGATCATTTCTAATAAGTTAAAGTACAGTCACATTAAACTTCACAAGACACCTTGAAAAATCCCTAGAGCTTACTCTTAAACGAACCACTGGTCTAAAGATAAATGAGATTAATGCCATTAGCAATTGTGAGTTGAACAAGTGCACATTCATCAAAAGAATGGGTGGCTCAATTGTTATCAGAGAGCATAATCAACAGGTGCTCTAAAGTAAACGCTTGGATGATTAATGGTTTGCATATCAAGTCAAAAGAATATGCTCAAAATTCAATGAACTACGAGCGACATTAAACATTAACAGAGAATAATATTTAAATGAACAATGCCTTTTGATTGGCGGCATCCATGAAATGAAGTTTGAGTGGCATAGTAATGAATAATATTCTTTGGCTTTGTTTGCAGACCAGTAGACTGGTCGCCCACAAAGAACCAACAGTGTGTTTCTTTGAACTGGCATTCAGACCAACAAACACAAACATTTGCCAAAAAGCAGACGTATTCATGTTTCATAATAGGGCTCCCATGTGAACAGTGTGGCTAAATCACATATCAAAATTTAAAACAGATCTGTTTTTTATACACACTACATCTGTTTATTTATTTAACTTTATTTTTATTATTATTATTATTCTGTGGGTTTCATTTTTCATCTTATGTTATGCATTCTTCCTTTTAACTTTATTTTAATTACATTTTTACTATTATTATCAAGAGGGTTTTATTTTCCACCCTATTTTCCATAAAATGATGGTATTCTATCCCTGTTTTAATGTTTATTTTATGTCTTTCATGAGAAGCACTCGGTGCATGTAATTTCTTTGTTGTAAAGCACTTTGAGCTGCATTTCTTATATGAAAGGTGCTATACAAATAAAGTTTATTATTATTATTATTACAGCAGATCACTCACATTACCTGTGGAGCCCTGGACTAAGGCCTATTCACAAATGCACACAAAGCAAACAAGGCATTCAGCTGCACCATGGCTGCTTCTGGTTATGCAGTGTTTCATGACACCCTGTTTGCAGTGAAGTACTGAGCAGCTTATTAATCAGTGCTGAGAGGTCTCCCATCCTTCCAGGCATATGGCTGCTTGCCTGTGGAACATTTAAAGGCAAGCAGGTCTATACAACAACCATTAAAAGCACAGAGAGCCATATCCCTGTAAATTATTTAACTGGGAGAGGGTAGTAAATCAGTGTGAGTGTCATATACTGAACATGGCACATGCAGGAGTGAAAAATGCATACAGAGAGACTATTCACACTCGGAGCTGAGCATGGCATTTAAAACCCTGTGTCGTCCACCATCTCTCCACAGCCCTGTCAACTTCAGTCACAACTAATTCATTTAAGTTGATTATGAGTGATTCATGTTGGGAATTTGTACAATTGCACTCCACTGAGTATTGAGCTTATGTACACTGGAAGCGGTGGCTTGTGTTATGTTTCAAATCAATGCTTTCTCAAATTGTTATTTCAAAGAATGAGGCAAGCATAAAAGCTCTCCAGTACATCGTAAATGGAAAACAATGTTTCGGTCTGAAACGTATGATGAACAGAACACTGACTTGAAGCATTTTGTGGCATTAATGGTTACGTGAGGAAAGCCTTGCTGAAATTTGTATTTTCAGAAATGCTAAAGCCTCAACACCCCAAACATTTAAAAACATTTAAACATTTTGTAGTTTAGCCATAATCAGTCTTCCTTCACACAGCTATTCAAATATTCCATTTGTAATTTTTGAGGCAAGCGTTATTCCTGAACGTCAGTGCTTGAGATCTGGCTTGTCGACAGACTTCACTGTGACTGACACACTCATCAAAATGAGAATCCTTCTTGCCTGGGGGAACTGTGATACCTGTCAAATGGTGGATATCTTTTAATGTTCCTGTCTCAAATGCATGTCAGAGCAAATGCCAAGTCCTAACATCAGTTATTACCTGGATGTTCAACGCCTGATTCCCCTTATTTACCTTAGGTTTCAAAAGATCCCTTCACTTGTCTTTCCTGGTTTCTTTGTGGTGAGAATCATCCCAGTGACAGTTTTTCTGTCTTCACTTTTTCAGAAGATTATTTATTTTGTGATTGACTCCTTGGGTGTGCGCCTTGCCTGTATGTGTAAGTTATTGTGTGCTTGTTCTCTCATAATATTTAAAGCCTTAAAGGTTGATAGCTTGCATTTTCCAGCTTCCATCTTGCATTTGTGACCTTCAGTTTACACATATACTGTGTGTCTATAGGGGGAGCAGTTCAGCATATGGCTGTCACAACACATTGGGCTTTTAAAAAGCTCCATGATCATGCCACATAGTAGAAAAAGTTTCTTGTGACATGAAACAGTTGCACTTGTTCTAAACTCTGGGGGTATTTGAGCATCACACATAAATCTATACTGTTTAAATACTGTGCATTTTATGTGTGACTTTTAGCTTGTTATTTTTAGTGCTTCCTCTGCAGTCAGTTCCAACCAAATTAAATCAAATATCCTTACATGATCCTCCTGATCTTCGCCCTGACATGCCATTGCAACATCTTTGCTCCCATCAAACTCACTACCTAAAGTGTTTCTATTTCCACTGGTTCAAAAAACAGAGGTAACATCCTACAGGCAGACACTGTACCATGTGGTCTGCACCCAAGATGGACTGTCTGTCTGACTCTCTGAATATCTGTCTGACCAGCCACAGGAAATGAAGATAGGCAGCACAGGTCTTCTTTATCTGTCAGAGGACATGGTACATTTGGGATTTTTCCCACTTACAGCCTTGTCACCAACTTGTCAACCACTACATGACTTAACTTATACAATGCAGCACCATCTGTAAAGGTTTAATGACAAGATCATTTAGCTTCTAAATAAAACATTAGATGAATAACTAGAACTCAGACTAAATTAAAACATGATTTATAGCTAGGCTACTTTACATTATTGTTCTCTTTTTCTTCTTTATTTTCTTCTAAATATAATCCCCTAAACAATGTGCAGTGGTTATGTTGTTTAATGTTACATTTTTCGTTTTCCCTATGACATCCTTATAATCATATTATCTGAAAGGAAATACAAAAGAACCTGTCTTTATGTTCTTAGTCTTTAACTTTTTACACACTAAAATAGCTTACTATTTTAAATAGGTAACTTATTTGAAAAGGAAAACAGAGAAACTTGCTTGTTCAGCAAAACGCCACCCAAAATGTTTTCACTACACCTTCTGCAGGCCAGAAGACAACAAAAAAAGGGGAAAAAACAAATGGATTGTAGGTAATTTGAGGTTCAATTTCTCAGTTAACACTAAAATGCATTAAAGCAATAAAAGTGATGCGAGCCCCCATATTTCCTGGGGCTCTGTTGCTGTACGTCTGGCCCAATTTGTCTCCCAGTCAGGCCCATTAGTCTACTCCACTCCCTTCTTAATACTCTCGGCTCCCCCAAATGCCTCAGATCAATGTGTGATACATCGCAGCATCATCACTTATTGCATGTGGATGAGTTGAGAAATGTCCCGCTCTCCTCTTATTTCCTTGGAGAAGTCTCTATTGAAAGTCATATGGGCACAGGCAGAGAGAAGTAGTTTGGTTTGGGGTTGGTGGTATAGAGGGGAGGGAATTGTTTGGTCCACTGACATGAATGAATTGCTAGAGTAATGTGGAGGCTGGTAATAGTTGAATAGTTTATATCAACGTGATAAATTTAGCACTCATAAATCACGTAAATGTTATATATTGCTGTTTTTCCCACTTGGCTCTGACCAGGAAACTCTGGAGAATACCATAGTGGAGTGTACACTTCCTTTTTTTTCTGTATACAGAAACTTCTGGGTCTTCAGTGGTTCCATAAATTGGATAATGGTCCTATGGAGTACCACCATTATACAGAGAACTATTAATGCCCCCATAAGGTTCTTTACTGGTTCGTGACTGATTCTGTTTCTCCAAAAACAGCTGCTGAGGTGGAAAATGGAGGCAAACACAATGGCAACTATGTGTGTTTACTCATAAACTGTTTTTCATTTAAGTGAAATAGCCACCCGTTAGCACAGAACGCACATGATAAGAGAAGCTTTTAATGTTAGTATTATAGTCATGTTACTTGGTTAAATGTAGTCATATTTTTAAGCAAAATAAGTTGTAGCGCTGGTGTTAGCTGTGTCAGAGATGGTGGTGTTAGCTAGAAAATATGCTAGCCTTATGACAACCGTCACAGCAGAAACTTTTCATGTAACAATGGCTCTTGTTTCTAACAATTTAATAGCAATAATTGGTTGTGTACTGAAGCCACATTGTGTTAATTGTGTTAATCACTTTAGGTTCTGTTTCTTCATGATTTATTTTAATGCACAAACAAAACACTACTTTGTGAGGGCCCCTCAGGCTCAAGTCAGGCAGCAAAACTCTCAAAACAACATCTATAATGAGTTTAACTGTTATTTATTTTTGGTTAAAATGGTATCATTTAGCTCACTTACACAGGCAAATGATAGATAAAGGCAATGTGTGAGAAAACAAAAGGTTTGAATTAGCAATTCAAAGAGGGAACATCTTGAAAACATGCAACAATGTGCAAGGGTAGTTAGCCACACCACTGACAGCCAATCCCCCCATCAAGCCAAACCCTACCAATATGTGATGTGAAGTTTTGTAACGTAACTTTTGATTGTATCCACTTTCCTTTAACTTGACTCAATCTACGCCCACTCCAGATTTTGATTTTCTTTGAAAATCCCTTTGAGAATGTGTCTGAGCTTGCTGCTTTCAGCCGGTAGTTTTTATGCATAGGTGGCTACAACAAGACTTTCCACTAAAGAAAAAGTCATAAGCCAAATAGTCAAAGCCAACACATGTTGTGGCAATACAGCATTGTTATTCACTGTTGGTGGTGCAAATGGTGTCTACACATTTCAGTGTTATTTATTTATTATAAATTATTTAAAATGTGTTCCATACAGTAAATCTGTATGGAACACACAATGAAAGTATATTTCATTGTGTGTAGTAGCGCTGGTGAAAGTATCTTTCATTGAAAGTATCTTTCATTGTATGTTCACTGTAATTTGCATTATTTAATTTTCTAATGGTAAATTGTATTACTGTGTTTGCAAGTACAATATTTATTTCAAAACCTGTTCTACTCAGTTATCAGAATTATGGTATGTATATATTTTTTTTTTTTACAGTCAACATGGGATACTCTGTTTTTTTTTTACATCTTCTCTGTTGACAGTTAACCAAAATAACAAAAAACATAAAGTTTGTAAAAGATGTTTTTTTGCATCATTCAGCATTTATCACTTGGTAAGAAATTTGAACATGTGAACAAGATGGAGGAGGTGGCTAATGCCTGTGCACTCCTCTATACTGGTGAGGGGATGAATCTGACCTTTTCTAGCACACATCATGGATGCAAATTTAAACCTGCTTAAAAACTACTTCACTAAGTTACTTATTTGACCAACCACCTACTGTATGAGACATGTATTTGCAATTGATAATTGACAATTGCTAATAAGATCATCAATCTTTAGGGCTGGTATGCATATAACACCAAAAACAATAACCCCAAAATTACAAGTCAAAGATTAAGGAGCCTTTAGGAGCCTTTCGTTGTTGTGCATGATGTATGTGACCTCAAATGTAGGTAACAACTTGGTTTTACATAAATTAATCAATCACTTAGTTATTAAATGTTGTTCCAACAGTGTATGTTGTTGACATTATATCAAATTGAAGGTATTGACTAATCATTACAGCTTCATCCAATATGACAGAAGACCTGGGTTTATGTAGTTAGTAAGCATGTGAGTCATGGTAATTGGTGGCCCACACCCATGGAAATGACATCATGTACTCATATTGTCATGTAAGGCCTGTGACACACCATCAGGACTTACTCATAGAAGGGAGAGAACAGCAGAAGACAGCAATTATGTGGTAGACTGAAACCTCAACCTGTCAAAAAGACTTGGAAAGTGAATGCCTTTATTTTAAATTAAGCTGGATGACTCTGTCTTTGATAGTCCACTGGGTGTAGGCCTACACACAAAGACAGATGCTGCAAGATGTCTTGTATTGTATTCACACAGCTTCAAACAATTAGAATAACCTTGTGATGGTGTGCCATAACACCCTGAAGATACAGTGCTTAGGCATTGCTGATTTCAAATGAAGGCAAAAAGCCCTTTGGAGCTGAGCCCATCCCTGACATTTTCATAGCTTTTTACCTTTATCAGTGACAGACAACAACCTCATCAGCTTGCATACTACTCCAACATACTCCATTAAGGTGCCTGTAATAGTGGTGTATTTCAATATAATATTCTTTGTCAGAATCAGAAAATGGGCAAATTATCTGAACACTAAAACACCCCAGTGCACCGTACATCCCGAAAGCAGACAGAAATGACCTCATTTAGGCTGTCTAAGCACAAGAAAGTGCCTCACTGGTTAGAGATCTGAGTGGCACGGATAGATCAACACAGCTACTTCTCTCACATCACCTGGATGAGCACTTTGCATTTGTATATCAATGAGGAGCGTAACCACATGTAGAAGAGCAGGGAGGGATTCCTGTCCGCCTTGGCACAGATTTTGAAAACCAAATTACCGCTAGAACAGCTCTCAGTTGGAGTTTACTTTCTAGGATCAATCTGTCCTAAAAGGGTGCTTTAGGTTTGATGGATATGACATGTGACCAACAACAATGTTGATTTATTTAATCTCTTGGATAATAGGCAGATTTAGTATGGATTTGCCTGAAGCAATGGACGCGGTTACAAGCACTGAATCTCTGCTTTGTTTCATGCTGCTCACTTCATGGCTTCATTACTACAATCACAAAGCTGTGGACCCCTCAACAGCCCATATCACCATAAATCACACACTGAGATAATGACAGTCGGGTGTGCCATCTAAGATGACACCTTTTACTACAATTGGAGTGCAGTACAGTAGTAGATACGCATGAAGGCTGAGATGGTAACAGACAGAGACCGTTCTCTGTGGAACATAAGTAGATGTATAATCAAAATGTATTTGCAAAGTAGCAATCTATACTTGTAAAACATAATTGCAAGTAAGAAATATCAAGTGCCCATGAAGTAAACTTTGAAAGCCATTATTGATAGGTCTCTTTTCCCTATCACTGAGAGATTTTATATTGTAATCGCAGCCTGATAAAACAACTACACATACATAAAAGATAATAATCGCTCTCTGACTTATGTCTGGCATGGGGTTGAACATTATAGCAGCTTCCCCTTATTGACAAAGCTGTTATCCAAACTATAGACTTGCCACTGCAGACGACGGCATGTCTTTATATCGTGCCACACACCCACTAATGACAGCTTTAGTGCTGGTAATTCAGTAGGGTTGAATATGGGGTTAGGTGTGTGAGTCACGTCCTGGGCTCCCCCACTTGCCAGATGTCCTGCCAGGTTTCCTGCAGTCTCTCTTGCTCTCAGAGGATGCAAGTATGGCCCAAGAATCTAAAATGGCTGCTTTAGGACTTGACCAGAAATCTGAAGAAGCACAGTCAATTTTGTTTGGGTTTTTTTTTTGGTTTTTAATACCTTTCACATTTTTAAAATAGTTCGGTGGCTGCTTGTTGGGCTGTTTGACTCCAACTAGCTGCTAACATGTAACTGCATTTTTGAGACCATCCATTAGTCAAATCAGGCAGGAACATAACTGTAAGGTAGTGGAATGAGCAGCTGTCTTCATTAAGGAATGGAAAATGTCTCTTTATAATCACTATACTACTATAAAGTATGGAACTTAATGTCTTCTTCGGTAAGACCATCACTTACAACCTCTTTAAATTGTCTTTAACGTGTCAACTCCCTAAACCCCTAAAATTATACAGTAAAGATTTTGCTTCCATGCAGTGATTTCAGATTCTGACCAATTTTCATTTGGCAAGGCTCTGACCCTATGTGAAAACCCTTGACCTAACACTGTTATTGTTCACTGGGCCAGATAAGGCACACCTCCCTTACACTTTAGCTCATTGGCCTATGTGCCCCCTCAAGAACTTCACCAGACTATTAATTTGGTTAAAAAGATCCGTGTTAAAAATCCTATAAAGCTGTTTTGTAAGTAACAATCACCAAAATCCACCTAATTTCACTGTTTGAGAAATGTTTATTACATTTAAATGATTACATCTCTAAATGTACCATTATGCTGTCATTTGATGTATACCTGTGTGCTCCATGCACACCTAAGCACTTTTAGGCCTTGATGGACAAAGTGAATTATGCACTTTAATACTCTTGCATACTCTAATCCCCCATGTTCTCTCTCCTCTGTGTCAAATCTCCACAGTGAGAGAGGGAGGGCTGGGTAGCTGGGAGGGTGGGTAATTCATGCACACATGTGCCTGCCTGTTTCTCCAGTGACAGGGCCAGGGGGAGGGGCACATGATAAATTGCCTTCCACCGGGACCCTCAGAGAACAGCCACCATGATGTGGGTAGAAATGGAAATTGCTCCCTTTCACCGTCATTACATCAGTTTAGGACGCGTGTGGGCCTCATCCACACTATGAGAGGAGTTTGTTTCGTCTGACAAACCGCTGTGCGATAGACAATAAGGGACAGCACAGCTGAGGAGGTATTAAATAAATAACAACTCGGATACTGCAGGGCCAACAGTATGTCCAAAAGAACTGAAAGACAAAGTTAAAGTTGTTTGGAGTGGACAATAGGAAGGATGTAGGCCTATGCATGCAAAATATATAGGCCCTTTATATTGCTGATTTTAAGCCATTCACCACGGGTCATTTCATCGTAGCTGTGTGAACTCAATTATTTACCCATGCAACGATTTTCATTTGTTAAGTTTTCTTAATATTAAATATTAAAAGACAATAATGCTCAAATATGCAGCTGATTTTTCTTATGAATGTCATAACAAAATCAGCTTTAACAATACACGCTGATTGGCGTTTTCTGTGAAAGAAAAATAGAAAAAAAAAACGACATAATGGAAAACCTTCAATTGTTCATGTGGGATGTTATTTGCAAATTCAAAAAATAGGACTTTAATACGCCCCTCTTCTGTGCAAATTCAAACCACGATTTGTGAGTGTTATACCAGCATTAAAATCCCACAACTTTGCTCGTCAGATCTGTTTTAATAACAAATTTTGTGTGTACATTAGATTTACAGGTGGATGAGATTATCAAATGCAAATGAAATAGTACCCTCCTGCAATGATCATCCAATCAAAAATAGCCCTAATGTACTAATTTTACATATAGGCTAATCCAGTCAATGGCCCCCACGTCGACACAACACCCTGGTGGAGCATCAGTGTTGCTATCAGCCCACATTTTTATCATAAATAAAAAAAGACACAGTCGAAGACGCTTGTAAAAATTATAGTGCATTAAACCTGAAAGTCAACAATTTATTCAATTCAACGTCCGTCTCTCTAATGGTTGTAAAATTGATTTTTTTATATTTTAAATTTAGCAACGTAAAATATATAGGTGTACTCGTGTTTAAAAAAAAAAAAAAACACAGAAAAACCCTGCCCTCGTCCAACTTTTTTTCTGGCGTATTTCACAAATCCTACTTTTTACGCAAAGTAGGGAGTAAGTGTTCAACACCTGTCAAAAAATTATCCTTCTCAAGCAACCTACTGTCGGAATTCACCCATCAGCAAACTCAATTCTTTCATACAAAT
Organism: Coreoperca whiteheadi; assembly: GCA_011952105.1. Classification (NCBI taxonomy): domain Eukaryota; kingdom Metazoa; phylum Chordata; class Actinopteri; order Centrarchiformes; family Sinipercidae; genus Coreoperca; species Coreoperca whiteheadi. The sequence goes on from CM022471.1 coordinate 12,499,731, forward strand.
TCACTTTATAAAGCCCGTTAAACTCTGTGTACACACACTCTCTCACACACACACACAATTCCCACTCTCATTTATGTTGCATTTAATTTAAACTTTATCACACGTGTGCTCTGATAAAAGTAAACGTTTAAAGCTTCTCAGTTATTTGGCATTTAAACTAAAAGAAAGATGCACATTATTTCAGCAAAGTCTTCTGACAAGACACTAATGAATTGTTTTAAAAGTATGACAGCCTGAAAAAAACTATAGGCCTATGTCGCGGAAATGATCAGATGAGGTTTTGTTGAAGCCCATTAATTTAACAGATCAATTTTCAAAACTGTCAGTGCTAAATGTGACTATTATTGTAAACTGAATCATGTAAATACTTCAGAAAATGAGGCACACGGAGATATGGAACAGAATTGTTTCTTATTTTTTCCAGAATACATACAAAAAAATACCAATTCTCTTTCCAAGGTGTACACCTGAAAAATAACGGCAATTTAAAATGTGGACAATTGTTCAAATTTAAGAAACAAACATGCATGTAAATTATTTTCTTCTCAATGATACATTAAATAAGAACAAATACAATCATAGCAATTTCAAATTAACATGGAAATGAAGACCCCTACTTTAATTAGTACTCTAACATGTGTGAGTTTTCACTTTACCTATAGAGATCAGTTTCAACATAATGCACTTTGAGTTGCTCAAATATTTTCCATTTGCAGCTATTATCGCCTGCTTTTAAGCCGACATATAAATAAATACAGTTGAAGTCCACGGATCCCGCCCATAAGTTTACCGCTGTTAATATAAAAGTCTTTATATTTGCATTCTTAGTACTATAAACTTTTCAAAGTGATTTTTTTTCCCCCCTCACTGGTATCCAAGCGCTGATGCTGTGGTGAGTCTCTGGCCATACAGTGCATAAGGGGAGTAGTAAGGGCCGGTGGCAGCGGGGACGGGAACAGGGGCTCCAGGGGTTGGCAGGGGACTTTTGGAGTATGGGTGGTAGCGGCTGCTGAGTCCTAACGCGTGATGCGGGCTCCTTAGAGCCAAAGTTCCGGGGCTCCCGGGGGCTCCTGACGGTGGCATGTGCATATGGCAGGCCATGGCCGCTGCAGCAGCGCTGGCCAGTGATGAAGACCCGGGATAACCAGATATCAACTTCTCCGCCCCAGTAAAAGCAGTGTGTGTCCTCAGGTGATTCAGGAGCTCTTCTGAGGAGGAGAAACGCTTGTCGCACGGTCCGTTTGCCGACACCCAATTACAAACATGGGGGAGAGGGTCGTTGGGGAGCATGAAACCGTATGGGTACAGGGGGTGTCCGCTAAATGATGGGGCCGAGGAATGAACGCCATGCATGGGGTGTGTTGGGTACATTAGTGGGTAGCCGGATTTGAGGGCGTTAGCGGCCGCTGCAGCTGCAGAGTCGTGCGTGCAGGAAGCACTGGCTGCGCCCGCTAAGTGACTGGCACAATGGTAACTGAGGCAGTAAGGGTCTCTGCAAAGGCTGGCTGACATGATGGACGGCGGAGAAGCCCCAGCCAAAGGGCTGGTTCCAGCCTTACTGCAGCCCAGTGAACTTGCCAGCTGTGCGTTTACCAAGCTCCCTCCGTGGGGCAGGAAGTGTTGAGGGTAACCAGCATAGGCCCCAGCCAAGCTACCTGGGTAGGTCATACCAGCAGGAGGCAAAGGGAAAACTGTCTGCCCCGGTTTGTAGGGAGAAACCGGCGCCACAAGTCCTGACCCGAGAACGGATGCGGAGGATACAGAAGTTACAGATGGGGAGTCCGAGGAGGAGGTTTTAGTGCCAGGAGTCGTCTCCTGGTGTTGGTTGACCTCCACGTTAATTCCACCACAACTCACGCTTATCCTGCTGTGGCTCGTGGTGCCAGACCCGTCCGTAGTGCCATTTTTATTACAATCAGACTCTTTCTTGTCATCCCTTTCCCCACATTTCCCCTCTGATGGCATGGGGGAGGCTGAGGTGCTGGAGTGAGGGCTGCCTGTCCGCGGTGTGAACGGCTGGCAGGTGGCGCTCGGCACTCGGAAACCAGACTTCTCTCCGCTTGAGACGCCCGAAGACGAATCCTTCTTATCGGAAGGTTTAGAATAAGGTTTGAAGCTAGATTTGTCATCCACACCGATGTCACTCATTTTCAAAGGGCCGGATTTAGATTCCTTCTCACTAGATCCATTTGATGTTACGGAGGATAATTTGGAGGAGGGTGGTGGGTCCGGTTTGCCGATCTGAGAGCAGGTCTGCGCCAGCAGAGCCAACGGACTTTTCTTGGCATCTAGCTGCAAAAACAGATTAAATAGATGTTGATAAATGCTATTAAAACGCACCTCGACTACTTTCTTTTACGATTACAAAATGTAGGCTACAGCCTGGGAGAAAGCCGTTTAACAGGGATATCTACGGACATTGAAGGTTATAATTACGCACGGCTCTTACGTGGACAAAACTGCAATCGTGTTGATTATTATATACAAATTGTGAGGCTTTATAACTGTTTTAAACAGCGGAATCACAGTTGGACAGTATATAGTGCGGGATAACGCCGATGGGCTCCCAAAACGTTGTCACACGAAGCACCAATAACTAAAATACAATAAAACAACGTAATTACACTGACATTTAGGATTCAAATTCTTCTTCTTCTTCTTACCTCTATTGGACTAACCGGGGTAGAAGGCAAAGGCTGCAGATACTCCGGGTGCAAAATGTGTCCCGACCGTGCGGTGAGCATTTTCAAAACCTTGATGGGAAGTCGGTTTGCTTGCCGTAGTGGATCAGATGGTGGTGCGGAGTGGAGAAAGGGCTTGTTGATGCTCGCTGAGCTGCTATTCCGAGAACTGCTGCTTTCCCAGACTACACAAATATCACTATTTTTCAGGGCAGACGCCGAGGGCGATGTGATCATGTCCCAATTGTCAGGAAATGAAACGGCGAGGCTTTCGTCAGATTCATTAAGAAACTCAAAAAAAAGCTTCGAGCCTCTCTCTCGGGGGGAGGGGGGGGAGGGAGAAAGAGTCGTAAAACGGTTCAATAATATGTAATCCTGGTAGTAAAGGAGCAAGGCGCGGCAGCTGGAAGGAGACCGTGCGAGGTTATCGCAGATCCGTGTCTGCGTCTTGCACCATGAGCGCTGCGCCTTGTGTGCGTCTGTGTGCAGGTCCTCGCTCTGTACTCCCGAAGTACGAACTGGTAGAAATTTTCACTTCAAAAGCAGCTGAATTAGTCCGAGATTAAAGCCTTTGCCGCCTTCCAATCAAATGGGACCCCGAGGTGATTGGAGGGTCAAGGGGATGTGACGTTCTCCTCTTTGTAAGCGCCTCTATTTCGACAGCTCGGGGGAGGAGATAGGCTTCAATATTTTGGTTACTGTGAACGCTTACACTATTTTACATAGAGTGCTACGCGGTCTCTGTAGAATAGTGTGTGAATAGTACAATAGATAAACAATTCCCCCACTCTTTAAATTATGAAACATGATTTACTCACTTTATCACTTTCAGTATTTCAGTCTATTATGGAAGATGTCCTCGACTTTTGTGTATGGAAGTTACATCAAACGGTTGGCTACTCACTTTATTCAACCTGTTTGATGGGTGAGTTAAATCATGTTTTTATCACCAAAAACACTTGTCTCTTTTCATCTTAGTCTAGAATTAAACGAGGGTAAGGTATGATGGCATGATCTACGAGCCAAGTGATTTCTGTGGACACATTATCGACCTTTCCCCTGCTTCATCATTCAAATTGTTACGAGAATACTCATTCATAAGGTGTATATGTACAAATGTGTGGTTAAGAACTCTGTCGGTACCTTATCAAGTGTTTTATTTGTTATTCTACAACTGTCCGCAACCGGAGAGATGCACAAAGTGTGCGCATATTACGCACGTCCACCACTGAGACTTTGTTTCCACTGGCAAACATAAAACCAACCACTTCAGCTTGAATTCTCTAAACAGACAAGCGTTGACAGGAATAGACCAATGTAGTGATGGAGGGATGTGAATGTCACATGTTTTCAGTATAATATACACCGCCCTTCTATTTCTATCTCCACCCCTCCGTCAAGTGTCAATTCTGCTCCACCGCAATCAATCAGTTATTTGTCAGACGCTGTCAATCCACCGCTTGATTTATGTCAGCTATTGTGGCTGATTACATGCCAGTGTGACTGCGGGAGAAGAACAAATGGGGGGAGACATTCTGCAAGAGACACCAAGTTTTTCACAGGCAATAAATCGATCCTCGAGTTAAGATTTCATTTCTAGACGCATCGACAATAGCCGACGTCTCCGACAATGTTGGGAATTCGAAGCAGAAGCCGTGGACCAAAATGGGCTACATCATGTCGCTTATTCGACGAAGTCTTTAACTTTTGGAGCTCTTCATCAAACACCTCGGCGGTGGCACACATGATGAAACTTTAATAATAACCTGCACGCAGTCCCGCATGCATGCTCCACGGAGTAGCTGCAAGTGCTTTAAGGTGCTAAAGTGCGTTTGCTATAACCGGCCGATTATGGCGGTATCAAGAAGCGTTAGGGAAAATACTGCTGCCACGAAAAAAGGCGTGTAGTGAACAAATGGGGGGAGAAAAAACCCCCATAAGAAATAACAAGTATCACGTGCTCAACAAAACAGAAGAGTACACATGAACAATTACTCTTTCCATTATCTGCAATATTTAATGTAGCCTGTCCTGTCCGAAATAAGTTAGTTCAAACAATCTGCAAGAGTGAACATTCATTCAAAAATGATAATGTGTAACAACCCGGTGAAACACCACGGCCTCCCAAAACAGAACCCTGTCCATTTTGGCTAAACGCATCTGCCATTGTGTTGTTTAAACCTGTCATCTGCCTCGGGCACACTGTCATCTGCAACAAGAATAACAAAGACAGGGAACAAAAAAGAAATCCAGACATTTTATATTGATGTCAGCTCGATTTTATTTACATACAATGAAAATGATTTATTTTCTTTAAGAGGTAGAAAAGCGGACAGGGAGAAAGAAAAGAAGAGAAATGGTCTGTCAGGCCGTTGAGAAAAGAAGTTTAAAATGCCTTGAACTATTCACCGCTGAGATGGCTAATCAGTATTGAGGCTTCGGGGCAATCGGGCAGCTTTTCAATGCGGGTTTCCTTTCATCTCAACCGGGATGGAGGCGCTCAATTAAAAGCCTATCAGTTTGTAAGTAAATCAACGCCTATCAAAGTTGTCACATCAAACAAAACGATTATTATTGCAGCCCGCCTCTGCCATTAATCTCTTTCTGTGGTAATCTGCTTGACAGGTCAACTTGGAGAGCAAGAAAACCTGGAGTGGACAGTCAAGGGGCAAAATATATATTTTGGTGGAAAAACAAAACAAACGACGGCCTATATAAATAAAACACACAAGTGTATTTGAGCTCATGATCTGCAAATGCAAATTTGGGATGAAAGGTACAGTGGATAAAATAAAACAAGCATTTTTCAGTCAAAGATTGGTTTCAGCTTATAGGCCTATACTGGTCTGCATGGCTGACTACAGCTTTGTAAACTAGGCCTACATGAATAAATAAAAACAAGCAATAATTGTTCTTCTCTATGAATGCATGTCATCATTTTGTGTTCATGTGTAATATAAATAAACCGCAGCTCCAAAAACAGGCCAACAGTGCTTTTCAATTTAATGTGAGTTTGTAATAAGGGGGGGGGGGGGTCCAAATAAGAGCAGCAGACAAAAATGTTTTTTGTTTGGCAGAAAAGGGGGGACGTTTTACAATATGCAAAGATGTGTGATTGATAACAGGCTTGCTGTTTTCTGCAAGGGCTGTCAGTCCGTGACACAATATGTGAGTTATTAGGGCAAAGAAGGGCAACCATAAATTTTCACTGTCAGGCGAAAACCCTCTTTATTGTCCGTATGACGAATGGGCTTCTGCACCAGACACCAAAACACTCGGCATTCCTCTTAAATGGGAACACATTTTTGCGACCATAATTCACGATATTTAAATAGAAAGTTTGAATATCCCCATATATTTCACAACACTGACATGTTTATGAATCACTCTACGCATGCAAATACAACTATTTACATCTGATGAGGAAATGTGTTGGAGTTGGAGGGTTACTGTGAGCTATACGCTGGGCCGACTTCTTGATGCGAGGTAGAACACATTTCAATCTTAATGTATAAAGCACATATATATATATATATATATATATATTTCCATATATATATTATATAAAAAATACACAATTAAAAAACTTTCCTAATTACAGACCTTCAAATGTCTCCTATATTTATAATGTTTCATAAACTGACTGTTTTGGAGCGCTTCACATAGGCTACTTAAAGTTATTTTAATCGTAGTCCATTTTCACTCTAAAAATTACTTTGAGACAATATTCCGGCCATTAAGGCTGTGTTTTCTTTCTTTGAAGAGACGCATTTAATCTCCAAATATCCCAGAAGCAGATACAAGAGGATACAGGCTGTACAAAAAAAACCAAAAACATTAAAACGCATGCATGAAGTAGAAAGTATATTTTTTTCTCAAACTCCAAGGCGGAAGGACAGGTTTACAGGAAAGTCCGTGACACGACGTTACCTGGAATCATTGACTAATAAGGTCCGATGTAAAACGTCAGAGAGGTACAAGGATTTAAAAAAAAATATCATACTGTAACAACATTAAGACGTAGTCCTTCTGTCTAAACGAAACTGTTTTGCACTACACAAACACACCAACCATTACATTCTGTCAAATGTGAAGCGCCGCAAGGAGCACAGTGGAGACTGAAGCCACGCGGACTCGCGCTGCCTCTCTCCGGGCGGGCAGCGCGGAGCGAGGGAGCTTTTCCGCGTATGGGAGGTCCCGTGTGACGTCACGCAACACACAGCGAGGCAGAGGAACAACATGGTGTTCCCAAACTCTCAACCAAGTGCCACTGCGACCCATAAATATGCCCATTTGCCCCCACACTCCATTACGGCACTGCAGCAGCTATTTTCACTCATTAGCACAGCTTCAATTAGAGTGTTTAGTGGGGCTGCAATGTCTGCTTGCATGCATGCTCTCAGGCCTCAGTGGCAAGTGATTGAAAGACAGTTTGGTGACTAAATTCTAAAATTTAGTCTTTCAGAAGTAATAATATATTGTCACCTTGTCATCATTGCAGTAGTTGGTGTGGTGGCTTTTCTTGACACACATACTGTAATGTACAGTATGTCATAATTTAATATCTGTGACAGGATTGCATAATCCTGTATTGTGGGTCTTTCACTTATAAAAGTGAAAGTAAGTCGATAGGCAGAGTGTTTAAAAGTTTGTTTACATTCATATTCCTTGTAAAAGAAATATATGTTTTTCATACTAAATTGGTGTGTAGAAGGAAAGTGGCACATAGCAAGTAAGTTTATTTTTTCATATTTTATCTTAAACAAAATTTTCTTTGATCTCATAAGTTTAATAAAATAATTATGTTACCACCAACCATGTTTTCATGTTATTTGACCAATAGGGGTGGCAGACTTTTAATGCAACCGCAGGGGGGCACAAGCCAGTGTCTTCATGTGCCAGTCCCAAGTCTGGATAAATGCAGAGGGTTGTGTCAGGAAGGGCATCCGACGTAAAACACATGCCAAACTAAAAATGCGAATCATGACAATGACTTCCATACCGGATCGGTCGGGGCCCGGGTTAACAACGACCGCCACCGGTGCTGTTGACCTACAGGGTACCGGTGGAAATTGGATTACTGTTGGTCGAAGACGAAGAAGGAGAGGAGGAAGGTGTGTTCGTAGGCAGAGAGAGAAGAGGAACGCTAAGAATGTAGGACTGACAGTAGGGACTTTGAATGTTGGAACTATGACAGGGAAGGCTAGAGAGCTGATTGACATGATGCAGAGAAGGAAGGTGGACATACTGTGTGTCCAGGAGACCAGGTGGAAAGGTAGCAAGGCTAGAAGCTTAGGAGCAGGGTTCAAGTTGTTCTACCATGGGTCGGATAGGAAGAGAAACGGAGTAGGAGTTATCCTGAAAGAGGAGTTTGTGAGGAATGTTCTTGAGGTGAAAAGAGTGTCAGACAGGTTGATGAGCCTGAAGCTGGAAATTGAAGGGGTGATGTTCAATGTTGTGAGTGGTTATGCCCCACAGGTAGGATGTGAGTTAGAAGAGAAGGAGAAATTCTGGAGTGAGTTAGATGAAGTGATGCAGAGCATCCCCAGAGGTGAGAGAGTGGTGATTGGTGCAGATTTCAACGGGCATGTAGGTGAAGGGAACAGAGGTGATGAGAATGTGATGGGCAGGTTTGGTCTTCAGGACAGGAACGCAGAAGGACAGATGGTGGTAGACTTTGCAAAGAGGATGGAAATGGCTGTCGTGAACACTTTCTTCCAGAAGAGGCAGGAACATAGGGTGACCTATAAGAGCGGAGGGAGAAGCACTCAGGTGGACTACATCTTGTGTAGACGTTGTAATCTGAAAGAGACCAGTGACTGTAAAGTAGTGGTAGGTGAGAGTGTAGCCAGACAACACAGGATGCTAGTGTGTAAAATGACTCTGGTGGTGAGGAAGATGAAGAGGACAAAGGCAGAGCAGAGGACAAAGTGGTGGAAGTTGAAAAAGGAAGAATGTTGTTTAGTTTTCAGGGAGGAGCTGAGACAGACTCTGGGTGGTCAGGAAGTGCTCCCAGATGACTGGACCACTACAGCTAATGTGATCAGGGAGACAGGTAGGAGGGTACTCGGTGTGTCATCTGGAAAGAGGAAAGTGGACAAGGAGACTTGGTGGTGGAACCAGGAAGTTCAGGAGTGCATACAGAGAAAGAGGTTAGCAAAGAAGAAGTGGGACACTGAGAGGACTGAAGAGAGTAGACAGGAGTACAGGGAGATGCAGCGTAAGGTGAAGGTAGAGGTGGCAAAGGCCAAACAAAGAGCATATGAGGACTTGTATGCTAGGTTGGACACTAAAGAGGGAGAGGTGGATTTGTACAGGTTGGCCAGACAAAGAGATAGAGATGGGAAGGATGTGCAGCAGGTTAGGGTGATTAAAGATAAGGATGGAAATGTATTGACAGGTGCCAGGAGTGTGATGGGAAGATGGAAGGAGTACTTTGAAGAGTTGATGAATGAGGAAAATGAAAGGGAACGAAGAGTAGAAGAGGTGACTGGTGTGGAGCAGGAAGTGGCAAAGATTAGCAAGAGTGAAGTGAGGAGGACGTTGAAGAGGATGAAGAGTGGAAAGGCAGTTGGTCCTGATGACATACCTGTGGAGGTATGGAAGTGTCTAGGAGAGGTGGCAGTTGAGTTTCTGACTAGCTTGTTTAACAAGATCTTGGAGAGTGAGAGGATGCCCGAGGAATGGAGGAGAAGTGTACTGGTGCCAATTTTCAAGAACAAGGGAGATGTGCAGAGCTGTGGCAACTACAGAGGAATAAAGCTGATGAGTCATACAATGAAGTTGTGGGAAAGAGTAGTGGAAGCTAGGCTAAGGGCAGAGGTGAGCATTTGTGAGCAGCAATATGGTTTCATGCCTAGAAAGAGCACAACAGATGCAGTGTTTGCTTTGAGGATGCTGATGGAGAAGTACAGAGAAGGTCATAAGGAGTTGCATTGTGTCTTTGTAGATTTAGAGAAAGCGTATGACAGGGTGCCGAGAGAGGAGCTGTGGTATTGCATGAGGAAGTCTGGAGTGGCAGAGAAGTATGTTAGAATGTGCAGGACATGTATGAGAGCTGTAAGACCGTGGTGAGGTGTGCTGTAGGTGTGACAGAGGAGTTCAAGGTGGAGGTGGGTCTGCACCAAGGATCGGCTCTGAGCCCCTTCTTGTTTGCTCTGGTGATGGACAGGCTGACGGATGAGGTTAGACAGGAATCTCCATGGACTATGATGTTTGCGGATGACATTGTGATTTGTAGTGAGAGCAGGGAGCAGGTGGAGGAGAATCTAGAGAGATGGAGGTCTGCTTTGGAAAACAGAGGAATGAAGCTTAGCCGCAGTAAGACAGAATACATGTGTGTCAATGAGAGGGACCCAGGTGGAACGGTGAGGTTACAGGGAGCAGAGGTGAAGAAGGTGCAGGACTTTAAGTACTTAGGGTCAACGGTTCAGAGCAACGGAGACTGTGGAAAAGAGGTGAAGAGGCGAGTGCAAGCAGGTTGGAACGGGTGGAGAAAAGTGTCAGGGGTGTTGTGTGATAAAAGAGTATCAGCAAGAATGAAAGGAAAGGTGTTCAAGACGGTGGTGAGACCAGCGATGTTGTACAGCTTAGAGACAGTGGCACTGAAGAAAAGACAAGAGGCAGAGCTGGAGGTGGCTGAGCTTAAGATGTTGAGGTTCTCTTTGGGAGTGACGAGGGCGGACAGGATCAGGAACGAGTACATCAGAGGGACAGCTCGACACGTTCAGAGGAGAGACTGTGAATATATTGGTAGAAGGATGCTGAGGTTGGAGCTGCCAGGCAGGAGGTCTAGAGGAAGACCAAAGAGGAGATTTATGGATGTAGTGAGAGAGGACATGAAGTTAATTGGTGTGAGTGAAGAGGATGCAGAGGACAGGGTTAGATGGAGGCGCATGATTCGCTGTGGCGACCCCTGAAAGGGAACAGCCGAAAGGAAAAGAAGAAGAGGGGTGGCAGACTTTTCCCATTCAAAGCTTCATATGATTTGTTTTGCCTGCTTGGGCATTCTGTGGCAGCAAGGTCAAAATATGACTAGAAAGATAAGTTGGAGTCAAAGAGACGTGAGACACATAATGCATTTGAACTCGGGTCACAAAGGATGAGACTTCTACAGATACATAGAATTATTAACAAAATCGACATTCAGGACAAGATTGCACACAAAACCCCAATGACTTTACATTTTATCCTAGAAACTGACCAAGATACGCAATTTGGAGCAAGACTTCAGCAAACTGTATCAGAATGTTTGAATATTTAAATACAAGCACGAGCTTTTTACAGCATGTGAGAAGTCATCATTGTTTTCTAGTATGTTGCATCATTGTACAAGTATCTTATTTTACAAGCCAGCAATGCAACAAACAAAATTGGGTTCAGGAATGATTTATTGTGGAAACTATATCACATACACATTTTATTACTAATATTAAAAACAGTGGAAACTTATACAAAGTTTACATGCTGTAGTTGCAAGGTATCCATCAGCTTAAGGACTAGGCTATATTACTATAGGTTAAACCTACCTGTTGCCGATGCACTAAATTGATCATTATTGTGCTGAGGAGCCAAGCCAAGGGAAATGCTCATATCACTATTGCAAATTTCTTCTACCACACCAAGAGGCAGTTTTTGTCCCTGTGTGTTTCCATTCCATTAAAATCGCTCATATAAAGTGTAAATCTCCCAAACCATGAATGAATGGAGAGGAGCATAGGTTTGTAATCAGTCACTGAATACAAAAAGAGTTTGGCGCCTGCTTTCACATTTGACTGCATTGCAGATGACATATTGTTTTGTCTTAGACCGCTGCATTGTATTATTAAAACCAAAACCATTGTATTTATTGATTTTGTGATGTGGTCTCGGCCAAAAACAACCACAAACATAATGTTACAAACCTTTGGTATTATGTTTAGTCTTATGACTAATAAGAAAGATTATGTCTATTCCACATCACAGGTGGCATTGTTAAGTGGAAACAACTAATAGTAAGTGTAACCATGACATCTGAACAGAACTCAGCCCCCTCTACCCTGAATAAAGTAATTTGCAGATAGATCAAACCCAAGAACATTTCTTAGTTTAGGACAGTACAAAATACATTTATTTTTGACAGGTTGGACTGTCACTGGGGAGTGGAAAATTATTATTTCACAGGTTAAAGAGTTAAACACCTGACTAAGGAAGCCGTAGCCACAGTTCAGACAGACTCATCCACTGAATGGGATCCAGTCCTGGATGCTAACAATTGCAAAGTTTAGGGAGGCTGTTCTGCATTGCTCTCATTTGGAAGAGGAGAAGTTCAGAGGGGAAGTTTATTTGACATATTTAACTCATTATTCCCTCAACAATAAAGCCTCCTCACTAATACAAGTGAAACATTGTTTGAAAATGCTTCCAATAATGGGAAACACAGCTGAATTATCCATTATTATTTGGTGGCCCTACAGCAAAAAAGTTGTTATTGGGTCTCCTCCAAATTCCCATCAAGCAGCTACACTGTACAGCAATGATGTCATCTTCATTAGAAGCCCACAGACCCACAAACCAACCTGTACTCCTGTGCTGGAATATCACTAACATCATATACTACAATAATTAAGCTCTATTTGTTGACACAGCGCCCCTCTACAAGACCACATCATAAAGCTTAATGTAGGTCCCACATAATTTACTTTATTGGTGCAAATTCATAAACAAATTTGGGATTAATCACATTAACAACCTGGGGCTTTTGGTGCTCCTCGGGCTCCAGAGCATTAGCCCGCTTTGCTCAGTTCCTAATCCAGCCATGAGCATTAATCTCACCTTGTTTGCAATGGGAGAACGTAACTAATACATTTACTCAAGTACTTTACAACAGTACAATTTTCAAGTATTTGTAGTTTACTTGAGTAAAGCTTTAATGGGTTAATTGCTGCCCCCTGTATTCAATGAGAAAAAACACGTATGACAGCTTGCAGTTTTCAGCAATTTCAGGGTCGGTTCACCTAAATTACAAACAGACAAACAAAAAGTAGATAGCAGTTCCAGTGAAAATTGTTCACAGAAAGGTGGCGGGAAAAAATTGCAAAGAAAGACCCACAGACTATCCGATAACCTGGGATATACAGCCACAACTAACCAAAACTGAATGGCTAGCCGATCGCCTGCCGCCAGGGTAAGTAATTAAGCAATGAGCCCAGCCCATCATGTCGTGGCACTAGAAGGAAGGGATGAAGATGAGATCTCTGAAAATATATGTTAGCTAGGCCTACTTGGACAAGCCACACAAAAGGGAGATCTATGCTTTATTGAAAGTATTTCTGAGCAATATGTTTTGGGTTTAAAAGAAAAGAAAGGGGATCAACAGATGAGTTTGGCAAGTGCATCTCAGGTAAACCCTCAATAAAGAGCAGGGCTTAAACTCTCCTAACAGAGCTAAGCATCTTAAGTTAACATAGATAAAATGGAGGCATTTAATTCAGTTTTAGCCACTAGAGATGCCAGCTGTTCATAACTTCTCAGTCCTGTGGTATAGTCGTTGAAACCAGGTGTATTACTGACGTCTGTCTTATCTTGCTGAACAGTTTGTCACAAAAATAATTTGCCATGCAACTTAATTTAAAATGTGAAGGTGTTTTGACCAAACGCAGTTTAACAAAAAAATAACACAGTAGGTTTTCACACATGTAAGAGGAAACCTTCTACTATGTTTTCATCAGCAGATAGTCAGCGGCACTGGGAGTTTATCTGTTCAAACCGCTCACTGTGTCCGCGTGCTTCCGCACCAACAGCAGGTCAGCTGATTCGGCACGCGGAAACTGTAAAATCAATTGGAAAGCGCCAGTAGATCTCCAAAGTAGCCGGGCTACATCCACAAACACCACCATTTAATGTTGACAACGGCGGGTTTCTTACGTGAGCAGCACTTTGGATATCAACTCAGATAGCTTATCTAAAAAACACAGTCCCTGCGCGCTCATCTTCAGGAGAAAGTTATGGCACATAACGAGTCGCTGGTCGCTTTGAATGGGAGTCAAGTAAGTTTGCTTTGGAAACCGTTTCTGTCGGACACCCCCACCCCCCTCCCTGCATATTTAGGCGATGATAGCAAATATCAGAGACTGTTTTAAAAGTTGATGTTTCGGGCTCTAAATGTATACGAGTTCTGTTTATTTCTTCGCTATCACCATTGTCATGTGACGCAATAGTTCCCTGTCACAGCCGTGACTTTCAGTTTTGCAGTTCCTCCTACCACTCCTGCCTCCAATTTGCAGCAATATCATGCCATAAAGTGTAATGCAGGTAGTATGTTGAAGCTGTTGAAGTATTATGCAGTATGTATGTAATGATCACTGGAAAGCATGAAGCAAAATCAATAGCATGCCTAAAGTTTCATAGACTCCTCTGGGTGTTAACAGTGAAACGTCCTCACTATATCATTCAAAGTGAATTCAAATGGTCTTAAATCATTATTGTTTTATTGTATCCTGAAACCATATTTTTTTTGCTGTGCTCATGTCAGGGATGCCATTGTATTATTGCTACTTATCTCACAGTTATCTCTGTTTATTAGATTTCCTTCATCGGACATGACTGTGAGGACATTCCAGACTTCCTTGGAGACACATATGGCCAGTTTGCAAGACGGCTGGATCTGAGCTTCAATCAGCTCAGGTAGATGACAGGTGCACATGTAAACATGTAATCACCCTGATACAATATGCTGTCTGTCTCGCTCTCTCTCTCTCTCAGTCTGTTACTGAGAGACATGCAATGTGTGCCCCCGATCTATAGGTGGACAGAGTGTCATTAGAACATCAAAGAGCTGAATGATAGTTAGAACTGGGCTGGTGCCACACTGGGGCAGGATGAAAGGTGCAATCAATAAATGTGACATGCTAATTCGAGGGCAAATAGAAGAAAAGATTCCTCTGTCAGGACTTGAAGGAAGACCTCATGGCAACTGCTTCAGAGGGGGCTGCCATTTCAACAGCAGGACTAGCATAGCTGATCTGGCAAGTAAAAGAAAGGAGATGATGGTTATAAGGTGCTTTTGTTTCTGAACCCTTTTCACGACTGTCAGGCCATGAAGCCGTCTGAATAGAAGTGATTTTGTTTTTTTTTTGTTGCTGGAAATTGTTGTCTTGAGGCAGTTGTCTGTGCTGGAGATGTGGAGACCTCAATTTAACTGATTGACAATGTGTCATATTGCAAAATCTGTCATTTGCACAGTGTTCAGACAAGCTGGAAAAATCTGTGTGGGGTTAATGGATAATTGAATGAATGAATCCACTGTTGAAGTGCCTGTGAGCAAGGCACTATGAATGTATGTAACTGAATTTGAAACAGATTTTGCTGGAAAAAAACCCCAAAAACATTAGTCCCAGGAAATGTATGACCTACTGACCCAATATTTACTGTATTCATGCGGGCACACAGTTTTGCTTAGTATGGTCCCCCTCCTTTACATAAGGTGTTGTCCCAATCATTGTAAATGTGCGACAATGGATGATTATTCAGACTAGTGCAAGAATTGTTGAGTTTGAGGGCTGCCCTAGGTTAATTGAACCTTCATACACAGATAAATCAAATTGCATGTATAGGCATGAATATGGTAAGAAACCAGTTGAACAAGTAAGAAGAACAATTGCAATGGTATTTTAAAGTAAT
The DNA here is from genome assembly GCA_011952105.1 of Coreoperca whiteheadi. Classification (NCBI taxonomy): domain Eukaryota; kingdom Metazoa; phylum Chordata; class Actinopteri; order Centrarchiformes; family Sinipercidae; genus Coreoperca; species Coreoperca whiteheadi. The sequence goes on from CM022471.1 coordinate 12,515,072, forward strand.
AATTTATTTTTTTTAATCTTTTGTCTTATGTTAGATAATCTGGAAAATTTGACTAGTCTTTGGTAACTTCCCATTATCCGAGGAGATTTGTTTTTATTCTGTGTCTAGCAGTGTCACCTTGTCAATGAGGCTATGGAGTAACATTTTATTATTGAAGCAGTACGTTAATAAAAGTGAAACAACTCTAGTAACTCTCCTTACTGCTGGTCTATTTACTTTATTACAACATTTTGGTCTGCATGACCTTCCTCAGGTGCAGCTGACCACAACAATGTGGTCAATGGTCGTCTGATTGAATAAATTACCTAGCATCTGTGTACATATAAGGAACGGCTGTGAAAAAATAACCCTTTTAATGGGGGGAAAAAATGGAAGAAACCCAGAGGAGGGATCCCTCTCTCAGTATCCCTCTCTCTTAGGACTTGAGCCACACGACCTCCTCTCCACCATGGAACAGCGGGAGAGAGAGAGTACAAAATACTTGGACTGCTGGATAGTAGATGTATTGGTGTTACCTCAGGAAACACCAAGGAAGTGAAAGCCTGTTGTGTCTTGCACACAGATTTATGCAATCTGACTGAAACAAACCTTATGGGTGTTGGTTTCAGGGAGACTGGCATTATGTTTCCCATCCTTGAACCTGTCACATTAAGGACTCGATGTTTAGAGTCAATGTATGATTCAGATATTACTAATTCATTATGTATTTTAAGTTTAGCTAATCTCAGATGTCATATATCATTACTGAACTTCAAAGGGTGGCATGGGCAGCGATGCGGTGCAGATGAAATGAAGTGGTACTCGAACCATTTGGGGTGGACTATTGATTGATAGTTTGCTAGTGGGCAAAGTGATCTGTTACATAGTGCTTCATCTTTTTCTCCTAGAGACAGTGTGTTTGAGTGGTCCACATTGAAAACCTGTATAGCGAGCTAGAGCGATAGTTTTCCTTTTTTGTTGTGAATGTTTCATACAGAGGCTACATCTCCTGCCTCCCTTTTTAAACCTGCCCCATGTTGTGAGAATACTTTTACAGACACTCATAAAATGTGATTCCAACAAGTGAGTCTTATTGATAATGTTAACTGCCAGTGTAAGCTGACTGGTCACTGTATCTTTATGCATAGCTGAAAAGTATACATTACTGACCTGCTAGTGTGGTTATGGAAGCCTGTCCACCGTACACATCCTAACCTACAGTATACATCCACTATTCTCTCTTAAAGTCGTTCTCTGTTGCGGTTGGTGTCTGTAGGCTGCTCACATGACAAGATTGGGAGGTCATGGTTGGGCGGAACTGTGAAACTCAATGAGCAGCTCAACATGAGATAAAGTTATATACTAACTAATGCATAGCAACCCCCTCAGCAGTTTTGATCCCCATAAGAATGCACATAAGAGACCCCTGAGTCACAGCTTAATGGTGGAAAGTTTTTTCTGTAAAAAATTGTATTTCGACCCCTGAACTCTTTTTGCGTGTATCTCTTTGAGTAGAGTTTGTTGGTGACGACATAATCAAATACCACTATATTTTTGACACAATATATTGATATAAAAAATGATCAATATTTTTTTAGTAAGATACAGTTTGAGAAAATATAATTACTAATTTGCATTTGATTGTGAAGCAGGCAGAGGCATGCTTTGTTTATTTTAGTGTCATTTCATTACGATATCACCATGTGTTTTGTGTAGTTTTCACCAGTGGAGTTGATCTATATGTTGATGCTTGGTGCAGATTCAGTTTAACAAACACTGCTTCACAAGTACCTGTCCTTATATAATACTTAACACTGCTCTGTCTCCAAGTATCTACGATCACTCAAGGAAATTAGCACAAGTCAACTCTATGGCTAAAATAAATGTAAAGGAACACTTCCGCCCTCATAGGAAAGACTGTAATCATCCACATATCAAATAACTGATACAGTTAATGTTATGGTAATACAGGAATTTTGTTTGTTATTTTTAAGCAATTGTTGCTGGATACTGATAAGGTGACCAATGTATCATGTATAATGGAGCCTTAAATATCAAGACAAAAATTACATTTAAGCTTCATCGCAATATTACAGTGTCCAAAATCCCAAATGATATCACAATATCATATAATTATTGATGTAACTGATGTTACATGTCAGATAGTAGAGACACTGTGTATTGACGCCATGACCTTTTTTCAGTGTCACCGCAAGTAAACCAGGTGTAAACAGATGCACATGTAAGTGAAACTCAGTGGACTGCCTTCAGCATCATGCACTTCTTCGTGCTGCTTGACTCAAATCTAGAGAGAGACATTGCCAGAGTTTGTTGTAGCTAATATATGCTTATTTCTGTCAGCTCAATTGACAACACTCATCCAGCAACCTGACAATGAGTCACATTGAGAAGCAATGCACTGGCATCACCTTTAACGTCTTGTGTGTTTTGGTGTGTGTTGCATATATGTTTATGTTTGTGTGTATGCTTGTGCATGTTTACTTGCACGCAGTGTTTGTGCATCTGTCTCTGTGAGGATAACTGTGACTGGCTGGGCAGGTAATGGCAGGATGGAATTATAGTAGCGGGCTGTCACACCCACACCTCTCCCTCTGTGAGCTGCAGTGTCAGCCTGTCTCATCAATGTGTTGAGGAGTGTGGCTCACAGTAAGATTTCTGTCTCAGGACGGGCTTGGATAGTATTGTGTCCTCCACTTTGTTCCAGGTCAGGTGTGTACTCAATGCAGTGAGTGGGCATGTGCTGTCATGGCATGATTCTGCCCTGTGACTGGGGTGCACTTTGGGCGCCTGCATCTGTTACATGCAGTGTTACCACCCTGGACACATGAGGTTTGAGGAGGACGTATGTCTGTGAGTCACAGGACGAATCCTTGTTAGAACAGCAATAACCTTTATTCTCAGATCCGACATTTCATCTTGATAAACAAATCACATTTGTGCATTGACATGTTTGTGAACCTTTAAGCCTAACCTGAAAGTCAAGATTGCTCTATTTTACTTAGATCTGTGATAGTATTGTATTGAATAACATTATGATTACAGTATTTCTAATATTCTGTGGCAACATATTGGAGAAAGGTGTGAAAGGTTATACAAGTCCAAATTGGTCAAAAGGCACTCTAGTTTAGTTATTTGTACAAGACCAATGACTCAATGCTCAATGACTAGCATGGAATATTAACTGTATACTCACTAATATGCACACCTAAAATGAGAAGAGGTTTGGTAGTGAACTGATTTAGTTATTTTGTACAACAGTGCCATGTCAAATGCGATTGAATAGTTCTTGGTGGTATCACAGTTTCCCTTATGTTTAAGACTCCAAAACACTTTATATGGGTGTGCTCTGAAGTGTTATTGCAATCACTTCAAGCGACCACTGATGCTTTCTGAGGACAGTCACCAGTTAACAGGGAAACCAGTTAATCTGTAACACCGGTACTTGACTGTCCTCCATCATTAGTAGCTTCCTCCTGCAGTGGTTGGCCTGCTCTGTCTACTATCTGACTGGACACATTTAAAATACTGTATCTTGTTAGTAACATGAATAATGCTTTTTAGTGTCAAGCCTGAATTAGTTTGCGTTTCATCCTGCTATGTTGTCTCTTCTCCCAGTGCCACAATGGTGTGGTTCCACTGTTGCAGGTACAGTTAGAAGTGGTGCATTTCAATTCTACTGCATTCTTTTAGTTGGAGCAAGGCAGCTGCCTTTACATGTCTGACCACATAGATTTTTAATTCATTTATACTTATAAGAATAATGCGTAGCAGATTAACTCTGACTTTAGACTTTGAAGTTGATATTCAGCCTGCCATTAAGAAAGAGGGGACCATATTGGACTTTTGGATTGCAGATGAACCTCAGCTACCTGTGTATGTACAGTTTGTGTGTGGCTGTGTCTGTGTGTGTCTGAGAGGGTATGTGCTCACCCAGGCTATGTTGGTGATGGCAGGCGTTTTGCATTTTAATGACAAATCAAGTATGCTAACTCGCGTTTCAAAACGAAAGTGCTCTAAATGTCGCCAGGCTGTCAAAATGAGATGTAAGTAGTCTGATGAAAAGAGAACAAAGAAGACAAAGTAGGGAGGCTTGGTACATTGAGAAATGAAATAAAACCTTGTATGGCCTGTCAGCTGTGTCGTTTTATATTCATATCTAAAGAACATTATAGTATTACTCCGCCGCTCATGCCTCACTCATCTGTCTCTCTTAATTCGTCACAGGCACCGCTCTGTCTTTCAAGTTGCTGTATGTCAACACGGGAAGGGGCCTGCTAATTGACAAATGAGTGTCACAGACATCAAATGCTCCTTTTCTATCCAAGCTAGGTAAACTCTGGTTGTTTGATGGTGAGGGGAGGAGGGGGAGGTCTCTTATTGGCAGAAGCCCAGTAAGCGGCATTAGACTGGTCCTAGAATGAGAAGTGACAACGGCAAGAGAGCCCGTCATTGTCTTGCCTAAGTGTTCAATCTTCAGAGATGCCGGTATGCAGATAAAGTGTCAGTTAGGAGGAGAGGATATGAAACATTGGCAGTATGAAGTCCTCAAATCACTTAACTCGGAGCGTAGAGTGTGAGTGTGTGTGTGTCTGGTAATAGTGGTGGTGTACTCTGTTCTGCTGAGGAAATATATTCCATATCTGATCTATCAGGCCTGTTTAGGCCGATATTCTAGGATAACCTGATCTGTGTCTCATAAATTAAGGAGGATGCAGAGCTCTCACAGCCCTAAGAGATTTAAACCAGACAGATGAGAGGGAAAAGGTCTGGCAGGAAATAACTTATTCATATCAAGGACAGTGATATTTTGTATCATTCAATGGTTTTGAAAAAATACCCCAACCTTTTTAATTTTCACAGGGATGTTTTGTTTAAATGATGTACTACTCTGGGGGAAAGTGATGGGATGACTTAGAGCTAAGGATGTTATGCTTAATGGATGGCATGTCTTGTTCCTCCATCTCTCCAATTTGAGGTTATATTAGAATTTTCTTTTACGTGATTGCTGCAAACACTTTTCTTGCTGTTGAAACAGTGCCAACAGAGAGCCACTGAGTCCTACAGTGAAGAAGTAAAGAGTAATTTGTTCCATTTATCAAAATCGTATGTAATGGCTCAAGTCATTTAAATGAGATAGCATTTTTGACAGTCTCAGCTGTAATGTCTTTGGGTAGATCTTTAAAAGGTTACATTATAGGCATCTGACACAAAACCTCTCGCTGGATTAAGTCATTAATTAAGAAACAATCTTCAAATGTAGCTAAAAGTCAGCTAAAAGTTTTCTTTTTTTTGGCAAAATAGACAACTTGTATATGATTGAATGCTCTCCCCCAATATTGTAACCAAACTGCAATAATTTGGCCTTCATTATGTTTAGTTTTTCTGCTTTCTGTGTCTGGCAATGTATTTTCACTTAAGGAGCAGTGTGTAGGGTTTAGTGGCATCTAGTGGTGAAACTGCAGTTTGCAACCATTTTAATACCGCTTGCCTCACCCTCCCCTTCCAAGCATGTAGGAGAAACTATGATGGCTACGAAACTCGTTAAAAATGTGAAAGGCCCTATCTAGAGCCAGTGTTTGGTTTGTCCATTCTGGGCTACTATAGAAACATGACAGTACAACATGGTGACCTCTGTGGAAGGGGACCCGCTCCCTTTGTAGATATAAATGGCTCATTCTAAGGTAATGAAAACACAACAATTCTCATTTTCATGGAATTATACACTAATCAAAACTTGTATAAGTATCATAATCTATTTCTGCCAATAGATCATCCTAAATGTTACACAATGGTCCTTTATTTAAATTTGCTGGGGTTCGCGGTTAGCTCAGCCGCTAAAACTGCGCGCCATGAGGCTATAGTCCTAACTGTTTGACTCCTGCCTGTGGCAAATTTCCTGCATTTCATCCCCCACTCTATGTCCCGCATTTCATGTCTCTGTTCAGCTGTCACTGTCAATAAAGGCGAGAAAAGTCCCCCCCCCCCAAAAAAAATAAATAAAATTAATTAATTAAATTTGCTCGAAGGGCAGATGATGTTTGCAGATGAACTGTATATTTTATCCTCATATCCTCACCAATGGGTCTCATTAAATGTGGAGATATGTTCTAAGATCAAGTATTTGTTAGAATGTACTGATTTTTGCCTACAAACGACATAGGATAGACTGAATTAGATCTTCAGTTGGTAAAGCCATCTCTTCTTCTTAATGAAAATTAAAGTATTTAAGTAGGTTTTGAGGGGAAACCCCACTCCAATAGAGTTCACAAGCAGTATGTTATTTTCTGATCCACATCTGAAAGCCCTGCATTCATAACGAACTCCTTTGGATCACATACTCTCTAAAACAACCCATGACTGCACAGATTCAGTCACTAATTCAAAAAGGACCAAAAAGTATCACTTGACATTTTCAGCGCACGTCTTACATTTACATTTACATTTAGTCATTTAGCAGACGCTTTTATCCAAAGCGACTTACATATGAGGAAGACAATGGAAGCAATATAACAACACAAGGTAACAAAAAGCATAAGTGCATCAAAAAAACTAGTCTGATTAAAGCCTAGCACAGAATACAAACCTAAGGATAGGAAGGTGTTTTTTTTTTTTTGAGAAGAGGTAGAAAGGAAGAAGAAGTTAGTGATTGTCAGTTAGGTGTTGACGGAAGAGATGCGTTTTCAAGTGCTTTTTAAGTCTTGATGCTTTGATTTCCAGATGAATGCTTGAGCACTCACACCCATAGCACTTGTCTTTTAACACTGGACAGTACATCACACCACATCCAGCATTATATACCTCAGCGACAGCAAGAACAAAGACAGCTAAATGAATAGGTTAAGTAGACTAATCACATAATCAAGCTGGTTCTTGAAAGGTTGCTGTTCTTTCACTCATGGATAAGTCCTGTAAGTGAAAATAGTTTTGCCAGCCTTATTTAAGGAAGTGGCGAGTATTACCACGGCAACAAACTGTCCAGTGACATTGTGCAACAGTCCTTGATGTTGTCCAGATCATTGCAGAAGTATACATGTATGCAACATCAATTCTCTCAAGAGACAGATGTCGAGAATGTTAAGCAACCAAGAATAAAAATACATTTGGGAGATTCTTGTCTGTGTTTGCAGATACTTTAACTGACCAAATTCACTGGAATAGTGAAAATCTGTTTAGGATGGTTTTTCTTTCTAAAGGGTAGGCCTGGCTTTAATAACATTTTTTGTATATGTATAATTTTCAACAAATTCAATGAAAATACCAAAAATCAACAATGCATTAGTTCATCTCTCAATACTTTCCAACTTCCCCTCCTTGTCTGTGGCAGCCTAAAGCCCATTTGTTCTTACCGAATCTTTGGAAACAATTCACAAACATATAGTTTCATTTTTAAAACAGGCTCCTAGAACAGCTGCCCATTGTAGTTTTAAGCAAACGTTAAAAAAACAGGAGCAATAAGTGCATTTGTAAGGGACAATTTCAGTGGCGGATTAATACACATATGATGCTCTGAGTATTTATAGCAAAAGAGGACAGTGTACGTGGGTTTGATTCAAAATAAACTCCAGTGCCCATGGACATGTTAATGAAGGAACACGTCAACCAGTGCAACGGTGTGGTTCATTGATGTATTTTACATTTTTTGGATGACAATGGAGGTCTATGGCATAGAGGAATAAGCTTGATCAGGATTTGGCTATACAGGGAATACTTGTTAGAAGGATTAATTCATTGTTGGTGGTTTGGTCTTTTCATGGTGTTTGTTGACAATAAAAATATAGAATATTGTCATCCTTATCCTTTCAACCAGTCGAGCAGCCAGTCAGTCTCGTCTGTCAGCCGCACTGTTCAGTCTAACAGATATAGTATAAATCTTTATCTCTCTGCCCACTGATGGCAGGGGAACCATCTGTTAATCACTGTCAGGAGCTGCCATTAGCCTTCTAGAGCATTCCACCACCTCCTCTTTGCTTCAGTATAAGTCCATCTTGTGGTTTAGGATTCTGAATGAAATTGAACATCTTTATGTTCCTTTTGTTCACATTATATATACTGGGCAGTGATGCCATTCCTTTTATGACTGCGTCACATTTTTTATTGTATATCCCAAGACGGATGGCGTGCCACTGACACAGAGATTTACAGGCCTTCAGCTAGCAGTGGCAGAGCTTTAGAAGGGTCTGCTGACATCTAGCCAACACTTTGGAGGAGGAGAATAAAAGCTGACATTTTATTGGCTCTAAGAGAGAGAAAGAGAAGTGTTGGCGGTGGGGTCGGAGAGAGGAAAGGAAAAGAGATTCTGTTTCTCTACTTTATATTTTTCAGCACTGCCAGCTGTCATTGGGACCTTACTAAAAGGGGGGGATTTATTGGGTATTATTTAGAAACTTGTCAGTGGTAATGACTACAGCTATGATTTCAATTATCACCCACTAAATATAGCTTAATTCACTGCCTTGCTGGTCATAATGAGCCCTGACATAATTTTTAAAAAATTCGATACCATACTATTTTAATATTTTATATTGACCACCGATTTAATTTTCCTCCCTGGTGCTTGGCATGTGGCATGGTCCCACTCTCTCATGTGCAGTTGGATAGTCAGAGCTATTGAGTTCAAAGCTGTCCCAGGGATATATTTTTTCCATTGACAGAAATCCAATTAGTTTTAGTACACAGTCTGGCTGAATAAAAAGGGTCTTAAAATCTACAATATGTTTCCTTGGCGTTTTAGCAGAGTGCAAATACAGTGATGGATCTTTATGATTTGACCTGATGGGGCCCAAGTGGACATACTCCCTTTTTGTATTTTGGCAAGTGAAAAACAAACCATCCATATGTCTTACTCATTTTGATAGACATAGCAGAGCCTTTTGATATTGCGTAAACATACAGTGCATGGACTCGCTAAGATCTTGACTCTCGTACATTTTTAAACACTTATTAAATACTTTACCACTACTGCACAAATTCTGCCGAAACACCATGTAAATATGAGAGAGGGAAAAAGTCAGATGTATAATTCATCAGTGACATGTTTAGTAAGTAGACGATTTGGGGAGCATTAATGTGTACTCAGGTTTTGACACAAGGGTGTGCATTTTTAAGCAAGCATTAACAGGAGATGATTAGGACTGGCACTCGGCTGCCAATAACAAGCTTGTTGCTTTAAGTTGATGATGTGGGTGAATTTCAATATTGTAAAGCCGCTTCCTTTTCTCTGGTTTTTAAGTACATAACACGTGCAAAGTCATTTAGAATGCCCGCCAGCGATTAGGGCCTCTCTGTATGAACGTTTTCTCATAAAAAAAAAAAAAAAAGGGAAAAGGGCGCCAACTTATGTTTGAGACACAACCTGTGTCTCTTTTAGCCCATAACTCAAGCACTGTTTATGTTCACCCCATCACACTTAGCCATCTCCCAGATTGATGATGTAAGGAACTGGAAGGCATGGAACATATTAGAACAGAGAATGGAGAGGGGCAGCCATACTTCTCCTTCCCTCGGCTGGGCCCCAAATGGAAAAAAAAAGCTTTGGAGCCTGTTTTGGAAGAGGAACAAAGGAGCTTCCTTTGGTATGGTGTAGGCAGTTTTGGTCGCTTCATGGCTTTCAATCTCCCACAGTCTTTCCTAGAGGGCCCAGGGGTGAAAAGTGAAGACAGATACATGGGTGTATTCATGCCAAGAGTTTAGAGGATGATTGCAGTTTTTGCCATGTTTTGAATTTTAGGGGATGATTTTTTTAAGAGGGCCGCATGATAAATGTTGTCAGTAGATGAATAAATCCTATGACCATAAAATGCAGTTGGAAGCTGTTATTAGAGATAGCAGATCTTGAAGGCCTCATGATTACTAAAGGAATGTGCCGTTAACATCTTGGTGAAGACGAGGGACTAATAACAATCTTTTAACGCTCTATGATGTGAGTCAGGTTTAATCATGGTTTGCCACTTTTGAAGTGATAAACTGCAATACATGCAGGCCATCTTATTTGCTTGCTCTGCAATTTCAGGCCCCTAACAGCCTTCGTGGGTGAGTCCACATTTTTTTTTCTACACTCCTATAGAATGCTTAAACCATCTCTTGCCCTGGACAGCTGTGCCACATTCTCAGCACAGCTGTAACTCATTTCCTGTTTCCATTTCAGATAAACGTACTCACATCTTTCACAGCTTTTGCTTATAAAAATCATGGACTGTCCTTCCAAGCCGCCATCCCAAGAACTTGATATTGGTCAGACAGGAAGATTTGTGGAAGATAACAGCCCCTGTGCTCTCACCCGGCTCCACTCTTGTTTTCCCCTTTCCTGTATTATTTTAACTTGTTTATAGTCTACATTTGCTTGTTCCATTTGTGAAGCATGAAGAATAAGTTTAGAAAACTGTAGCTGGGAATGAGCTCAGAAATCAAGGGCATGCTATGTTGTTTTTTTTGTGTTTTTTTTTATAGCTACATCTGACATCCATCACCATGGAAATATGTTTTAATGGTCAGGCAGGCTGCAAGACATCAGTAAGCTGTTGCCTCACTTTTCCACCCAGGGACATATTGAGATAAGAAACAGTGACGGCATGTTTCATGTCCATGCTGACACGTCTGCACTGGAAAACTACAAGGAACAACCCTTCCATTTGGGGGCCAGCAGTCTGTGTAGTACAGTATTCGTATTCTCTGTTTTCCCTCATAAACACTGTCTATCCATTAGGATAAATGCATTGACTCCCATCATAGTGTTTCCACTGTGAGCTGCTGACTGCACCATTAGCTGACAGTATGATTATGTGAACAACAAACCAAACAGTCTTCTGATCTTCTCTGTCTGTCCAGACGTTTGGTGATGTTTAAGAGTTTCTCCCCAGTGGTAATGGTGAGATAGCTTTTGCACCGTGGGCACTGTAGAGTTTCTTTATTTTCTCCCTCTGTCTGGATCTCGGGCCCCTGGGTCCTCCAAAGCTCAGAACATGTCTGTACTCAGATGTTTCAAAACACCAAACAGCAGAGGAAGAGGAGTAGAAGGAGGAGGCATAGGAGGAGGAGGAGGAGGAGGAGGAAGAAGAAGAGGGGATAAAGGAAAGACGAAGGGAAATGGGAGGAGGGTAAGAAATCCTCATAGGGACGAGGTGTACATGTACAAGCAGACCATGCAGAGAGGCCCAACAGGGTCTGTAGACTTGTGATCTGAGGGCCGTTTGTGTGTCAGTCAGATCAAAGTCTTTTGAAGAGAAGGAGAAATCCCTTTACTTTCTCTGACTATGGCAACCCTTATCGGCAGCTAGGTAAGAGGAGGGGGGAGGACAACAGAGGGCTACAGTGAAATGCTTCAGCTTGTGATGGTTTTCATTGTTTTTGTTTCACTTCTAGTAAAACACACATCTGTCCTAAGACATTTTTATTCATATAGATTTAGGCTTGTTGTTTTGGATAGTATTAATTTATACGTGTATTTTGGCATTTTAATTTAAACAAATATAACCACAATAATTTAAAGGCATTTGGATACATAAATATACTAACTGTAAACAAACAAGACCATAGCTACGGAGTCTACGCTGCGTTTCACACAAAACTACTGTGTTGCTGTACGGCACTAAGCAATACTGCTTTAATATTTAAAAAAAAGAAATAAATATACATGGAGATTTTGATGTTTTTACACATCAAAACGTTGACATTTTTCCTCCTGCAAGAGGATATTTGCAGTTTACAGTAAACAAGTCCCACTTAAAGTGAACACTGAAAGTGCTTTTTTTTGCTATTTTCGGCCAATTAATTTCGGTTTTCTGAACATTCGGTGCATCCCTACAACACCGTAAAATGTGGTGAAAACGCAAATGACCTTCTCATTATGCTATTGAATATTATGTGTTTTGAATCAAGAAAAGCCCTTATTTAGTAGCAATGCTAAGTTTTCATTATCATTTTTCTCAGGTGTGGTGGCAATAGTTACACACACCTGTTGTGTGTGGCTAGGGGAAAATGTTCTACATTTTCTTGATGTTATTTATTTGTTATGTGATTGGCCCAAAGGGGAACTGCTTCATTTGGGGATGGACATGTTTGATATGTTATAGCCTAATAATTTGGACGTTTTCTTATTCATCACATCTTATATTATAGTATCAGTGTAACTCCCATAGTCACATTCATGCCCCCCCATGGGACCTTATTTTTTTAACAAATATTTCTGCATATTGTGACCTCATATTACAGAATATTTTATGAAAAAATCAATAAATTAGTAGGTGACAGTGTTGATACACAATCACCTTAGAGTCAGGCATTTTTATAATGGCCTAGAGACAACAGCAGGCTTTATTTGCAATTAGATTATCCATCCTGTTGTCCTCCCACAGCATGGTTGCTGTCTTTTGCAGACATGTATGGCTATTTTTGAGAACATTCTGTATCTTTATGACCTTTCGTTGCAGAAAGATGTGAGCGTAGAAACATGTATTCTTGTCAGCTTGATCTTATTTGCTAAACACCTCCCTGTCAGTGTTAATTGGCTACTGATGAGACTGTACGGCAACTTAAGTCATTAAACTAAGCCAAATGATTAAATACTTCTAATTAACACTACATATTAATCTGTAGCATGAACTTTTATAAATGTGTAGTGGAGTGCAATTACAAAGATATTAATCATCAGAACCAAGTTGAAAATGCAGTTATAGGGCTGCACACTTAATCGCAATATTGTCGAAATTGATTATGTGCAATATCTAACATGCAGAAGCTGCAATTTTTTGACAAACGTAAATTTTGTCACAAAACAGCATTATAATGAAGTAGTGTAGTGCTGCAGAGATGCCCCGGCAGAAAACATGTTTGTTTGTTTGGTACAGACCCCAACAAATGTCACATCATCATGATTTGAATAGTTGATTCAGTGAAAATGAAAATTGTGATGCAAAAATGATCATTCCCACTAACCGTAAATCATTTCGCAATCGTTATATCTGTCAAAATAATCGCTATATATGATTTTTTTTTTTTTTTACCATATCGTGCAGCCCTACATACAGTAAACCTATATATACACACAGCTGCTCCTTGCATGGAGTGCCAGACAGTCCGTCACTCATACTCACCCCTTCATGCTGGGAACGTGTAGTGAGTGTATCCTTCCATGGGCCCGGCTGTTTAAATTAATTATTAGTTTTATAGCGAACCCTGAGGCCTTGCACAGGCAGCTAATCCCTGTAGAGGGCTAATCCGACCCAGCGTTACAGAAAATCAATGCTGGTCTTTGGTGTTGGCATGCCATCAGGGCACAGGGACACATGTCAGACAGGGCTCCTGATTTTTTCATGAGGTGTGTTTTTGAAGTGGTAGATCCAGTGGAGTATGCTCGAGGTACCCAAAATTGAAAAGAATATCCGGAAGCGAGAAAAGGCTTGTATGACCAAATTTCTCATGGGGTATCAGTGATGCAAGTGTGTGGTTTTTGTGCATTATTTTAAGTGAAAATAGATGAGATCTTGGGGAGAACTCACGGTGTCACAAATGTGACTTGTATACATTTATAGTAAACAAATGCATAAAGAAAGCTTGGAATTACAATATTTGTCATTCAAATAATAATAATCACAGGCCATAATAAAAAAAAATCCTGTAATCGAATGTCGTATATTTTTCAAAGCCTAGTAACACCACAAAATACTGTATATTTGTATCTTGCAATAGTCATATCTGTTGATAGTCATCTTCTGGATGTTGGACAGTCTGTTATATTAGAACCATCAATGACCTTCTGGCAACCTCTGTGATGATGGATGTGTGTGGTAGATGAGTGTCCTGCAGTCCTCAAGGATTTGAAGGGATTTTGTTTGCAGTGACTGACTGCAGATGAAGTAGTTTGAGTTATGTCATGCTTGCTATTTTCACTGGTTTGGTGGCTGAGGATCGGTGCCAGTTGAGTCTTGGTGTAAACATCAGGCTATGCTGTTTGCCTGATAATTTGATGAAAGGAGGGGATTGGAACAGTCATTTTGAAAATGTCAATTTGTGTCTTTTTTGTAATAAATCTTTTTTATGACCCAAGATGAGAACATCCTATTTTGTCTTGGCAATGATACAGACAGTCTGTGTTTTGAGATCAGTTTAATATCTTGTCTCATTTGATACATTGTCAAAATTGAAACCACCATCCATTTTCTTTTACTTTGTCAGGGTTTAATACCATTCAGAGAAAATATGAATATTTCTCATTCCTCAGTCTCATTTCATATTCTCAGCTGTCTGTCAGTAATTGGGAGAGAGGGAGAGGGAGAGAGAGAGAGAGAGATTATCTGACCCAGTCCCCTACTTTTTTTTACACCTCTCATTCTGCCTATTAATTTTGGATTACCAGCTTTCTGTCTCTCTCACTGAGACTGGCAGCTGAAGATAATAGCTTTCATAATGTGGGGAGTTTCATTCCAAGCTCTTCTATGTTTCTCTTTATGAGAGAACAAAAAATGTCGAGCAGTCAGTCTATTCATTTCCTCTATTGGGAGATTAATGAGAGGAACAGTGCTGTCTCAAGCCTTTTGAGACAGGCTTCAATGTCCCTATACAGGAAGACTTGTGTCTGTTCGTCTGTGGGGTTCACACAGGCAGGCAGTCATTTGTGTTCACACTGTGACAGTTCATTCGGGAGGCTAGCACATGATCAAAACTATATGCAACGATTATCTAAAAATGTGTTGCTAATTTTGTTTAACACTGACGAAGTGATCAGATAGACTGTAGATAAGAGCTCATTCAGGCTCATTGTGGGATATAACTCATTCAGCAAGCGATTTAAGTGTTCATAACAGCTGACCTCAATGTTAAATGTTGTTTGATGTGAGTTTCACTTCATGAAGGGAAATCTTTGTGGACTGACTGTGGTTCTGGTGGGGGGTTCTGCTAATGAGAAAATGACGTAGATAATAAAGTGGAGGAAAATCTTGTGTCTAGTCATGAGACCTGCGGGTTAGACCGTTTGCTTCTAGAGCACAAGAAGACCTTCATGTCAGGAGAATGTAATATTCTGACTGCTGTCTGTCACTCAGGCATTGCATATATTGTCAATCCATCCAAATCTTTGCAATACTGCTTATCACTAGATTTAAATTATATTTTACATGTCATCAATGGATCTTATCATACAGAGACCAGACATATTTTCACATGCAGCAGTGCCATCAAACCCAGGAATGCAGGCAATTGGGGAATGAATGGATTTAAATTAAATTGATTTCATTGTTTATTGGTCAAATTCATATTGTACACCTCTATCTTACATAATGATTAATTTAGGGGTTATGATGCTGTGTTCTGGGGGGAAAAGTGATATATAATATGTGTGCTGGAAAAAATGGGAAGAGAGTGAAGATGACCGTGCTAGTAGTATCTACACTAGTTGTCTTACATCGTAAGCAAAATTGCTACACCATTCATTCTCATAATTCATTAGCTCATTCTTAGCTGATCATGCAAGTTGTCAGACTTGTTTTTATGGACATTCTGGCTTTATGTCTGGACCTCTTCCACAATGAGACAATTGAGACAAATCTGGATGTGTACCAAACATTGCTTTTTTTTTTTGGTGTTATGGTAAAATACCACAATTCAATCAAGAGTACACGTCTACAACAGTGTGTTGCATTTTCCAGGCACATTATCATATCTTTTTAGAATTTCACTAATTGTTCCTGGCTATGCTCCTAAATACAGATTTCCTAAACCATGACAGATGTAAGGAATTACTCACCATGTCTTCTCAATCAGAAATAATACCCTTTGATTTTACTTTTGCTGTAACCAAATTGATAATTTTCACCAATCTCCCAATGGAAAGCTTTTTGGGAAAGAAAAGAAAGCATCTATAAACATACATATTGTATGACTACACAAACTTAAGAGAAAGTAAAATGAGAATTTTTGGAAAAACCTTTACGTTTTTTTGCTGTACACAGACGGCAGAGTGCTTTACATGGCTTTGATTAAAGGTTTTGAGAGAGAGGAGACATTTATTTTACTTTATGGACATTTCTTTGCCAGCTTGGCAGGAGCACTAGCATTTAAATGCCCATTAACAACCTTTTAACTGTCAGGATCTTTTGAAATATGGATATTTGCTTTCCTCACTGCTTCAGAGTCACCAAAATTACTTTTAATAGCACAAGTGTTGGTATTAATATGTTCCTTCATGAGCAGTAGGCTCGCCGCATGTCATTCTAGTGCAAAGGAGTTTGCCAATGATGTCTGATTAGGAGTGCAAGGGGAGATTAATAGATGTTTCTTCCCCTCATTTGTTATCACTCTTTTAGTGCATTGACTGACTACAGCATGTGATAAATAGAGGAAGCCTCTGCATTTCCTGAGTGTGACACTATCTATTTACTCGTCAGCCCAGCTCGGTGTTGATGCAATGTCTCCTCTGACAGCACATCCAAAGTCAGCTGCCTAGTCCTGTGCAATTTCAGCAGCAGAGGGGAAGGTGTTTGGGATCTGCATTTTAATCCTGGCCTGTTTAATGTTTGCCCCCTGACAATCTGGGCCAGACATCATTTTAATGGTATGTACAGTGATAAAGCCAATAAAATGTCAGAATGATTGATAATCTGAGCATTATAGCAATATGACTTTCCAGTTCTCCTCTGCACTCCAATGATGGTTTCCAAATTGAATTCTTTGTGTGCGTGTGTGTGTGTATGCATGCACACTCACATGGCATGCATGTGTGTGTCTTTGGTAAACCTTAGGTGAGAAGAAAACAGAAGAAATCTTGTTAGTTTCTAGCGAATCAGTTTTTAGTGCTTATGCAATACATTATTTCCAAAATAACAAACCATATCGGCTGAATAGATTATCTCAGAACTTTTCGCCTGCTTACTGTATTTGTCTAGAAAATATGGATTGGAGTGGGAACAATTATAAAGAAGATTACCATATTTCTTCTGTTAAATAAATGACATGAAATCTTGCTTTCCTTTGGTTTGTCAGAAACTATGAATGTATGAGCCAGGCCTCTGTAGACGGTGTGCGTTTCATATCAATGCTGGCTTATTTTTGTCTACGGGGGATGGATGGGAGGTGGGGGAGAGGATGCGGTTCATATATCTTGACTTATGAACTCGTCCAAACAGGTGGACTTTGACATGCCACAGACGTTGGTGAAGCAATCAAATGTTACAGTTGCATTTTTGTCATTAGGTTTTTTGTATTGATCGTTATAAATTTGACATTCTCTCATTATGGAATTTGTTAGTGACATTATAACAGTAATTTTCCCATTGGTGCTATTTTCATCCATTTAAACATGAACCTATAGCTGTTCTTTAAAACTGTAGGCTCACCTTGGGGTTTATGGATGACATCAAATAGCTCTGATTTATTGATATATTGCTTGCTAATTGCAAGCCAATACCAATTGGTTTGAGATTGACAACACATGTAGGCCTGTAATGCAGTCAGTGTCTCTATGGACCTATGAAACAGCTCCTTTTATCTTCAGCAAAGTCAGAGCAGTCCTTACTCTGACTGGCAGTCATAGAAAGCTCTTTGTTTTATGTAAATGGTGATTGATGACATGTCTGGCACAGCCTGCGGTTTTTGACAAAAAGTATTGATGGCTGCTCTCAGTAAAGTGTTAGTCCAGGTGACAGAGCGATCCATTTTAAGATGAATGAGAGAGAGCGAGAGAGGGGCAGAGCGAGAGACTGAAACAGGAAAGTCATCAGCACTTTCAGGAGTTACACATTTGTAACTCTAGTTCCAGGATCACAGGACTACACACACACACACACACACACTGCTGTCCCGCTTTAGGTAATGTAGGTCATGTGGCAATTTTAGCATCAATACCACGCACCACAGTGCTGTACAACAACAGAAACCGTTTAGCGTTGTATCTTGTAGTTGGCCAATGTGCATTATCATTTCCCTCAGTCATCCCCTGACGACACAATTGTTTTTGTTTTCTAATAGTGGTACTCTGGAGGTCCACAGACTCTACTGTGCTCCTTAACAGCCATTTGTGTGAAGGCCTATAGCACTGTTTTGGTAAAGGTTCATTTTCTTGGTGTGGAATGAAGATCAAAATGAAATGGAATAGATGCATTAGTATGGGCATATTGTGAATTGTGTGTTAGCTAGTGTAGATGATATCAGGCTACATTAGCTGTCTTGAGTCGTAGCGTATATAGTTTGTATGTGCACCTGGCACAGTTTGCTGGACTGTCCTGACTCCAGGTGTCTCCAGAGTACAAGTGGCTAGCTCGTTCTGGCTATTTGAATGTGTGAATTTATTGATCTACAACAGAAACAGACTGATATGTGCTCTTGGCTTGTTGTTTGCATTATCTGGTTACGAGAGGTGAAGCCGTGACAGTGGAATAAACAGTGTGCAGATTCATCTATATATATTTACTTCTTGCTCAGCTGTCTTGCACAGGCAGTCCTAAAAAATATTTGCAGTCATATTTTAGTCTTTGTCTCTGCATTTTGCACTAAAATCGTGACTCATCAAGCTTAAAAAATTTAGAATTTATTTTTTTACCAAATCGCCTAGCCCTATATTCTGTAATGGAGTTAATGCATTATTTTTACAGAAATGTACTTTGTATTTTTGCTTAGACTGACTTTTAGGATTTTAAAACTGAAGAACAGAAGTTGACTTGGATGTATCTACTAAAAGATAAATCAACCATCTTTTCTTGTACTGCCCTGCATTCCCAAACTGAAGCTTTTATGTTGATATCTAATATAGGCCCCAAAATGTGCTCTCTGAATGTAACCAGTAAATGAAAAGGCTCTCATGCCCTGTCAAAATATACCTGTATGTCAGTTAAGGCTCAGTTAGTGGATGTGAGACTCAGAGCATTTACAGCCACTGGATTTGTTTGAGTTGGATAATGGGTCCATAATCCACAGGGGTAACTCTGTCCCCTGTACTCCATCTCCTCTCTGACTTTGGGATGATGAATGGGAATTTACATTTGCTCTGCATGCTTTTACACTCTACAGTAATGTAATTTCCCTAATGGAGCTACTACCAATGTGAAGTTAACTTTTGGATCTGTGTAGTGAGGAATGTTCAAAGGACGAGCCAGCTAGCAGACCAGTCTGATAAAAACAATAAGTCTGCATATGTGAAGAAAATCCATAACCAACACTACTCTAAAAATGGACCTGGTGCTGATATGTGTGTGACAGAACCAGATTTAAGAGATGCTTCAAGGGGACCGTAACCCATGAAATCACGCTGTCCTGCATCCAGAGCCCCACCCTCTAACTGCTGTATAAATAGATTCTCGTGACAGGGTAATTCATCTCTGGCCATGAAAACATCATCTTTAAAAGACAGCTCGCTGAGACCCTGCGCTTGTTAGGGGCCAGATCAGCAGCCCAGATGCCTGGGATGTAAACTCATGAAGAGAAGATTAATTTATCTGTCATCCCTGACTTTGACAGTTGTTGTAAATTTGACTCTGGCCTCTGCACACGGAAGGGAGGGGAGGGGTGCAGGGGGGAGGAAGGAGAGACGAGTAAAGATATGGAGAGGAGTGTGAAGAGGGAGGACGGCATTAACGAGGGAGGGGTAAGTTAGGGGTGAGTGTGTGTCAAAACATTTCAAACATACAATATTGACAAGAGAACTCACTCACTCACTGCTGGTGTGCACCTGGTCTACATCTTCAGCCCACCTCTCCAGATGATGTGTTTGGAAACCTATTGTTAGGAGAATATTTGGCAGTGATTTTAACCAACCTTCTCTGCCCATTTTTTCAATAAGCACCCTTCCTCCTCACCAATTTTTCCCTACTGCTCTTTTCAAGATGGGGCCACATAAGGCACGCTGGAAAATGAGTAGTGGTGGTGTCTGAGAAGCCATTTGGGGTCTGATTGATGGTAGCAGGCGAACCACAGCGGCCATGTTCTCTGATCTCCCTATGTGCAAGCCATGCCTGGCGCTCTCTGAGAAACAGGAGAAGTTTTTTTTTAAAGTTGATGCCGCTGCCAGACACACTGTGTTATATTTCTCATCATATCTGTGTCAGTGATTCAGAAAATAGATGATGAATTAGGATGCATGAACTGTTTATCATTTGAGAAGATGATGAGTTGGCTTTGTGAGAAAAATGGTGAAAAAGACATTGCGGTCAAAAATCTTGGTTATTTTGGCACAGATAATGTACTGAATATCTAGTATTTATTTTTTACTTGAATTAATAATTGTAATCAGACTTCAGTTGTTTCATGTTCATATCAGGGTTTGTAGATGTAAGCTGAATGATATAGCCCAAATCACATAACTGTATGTTTTGCACATCATGCAGTTCTGCTGCATAGCAACTGCTTTTAAAGTTTTGTGTCCAGACCCTTTCTTTCC
This sequence comes from Coreoperca whiteheadi, assembly GCA_011952105.1. Lineage (NCBI taxonomy): Eukaryota > Metazoa > Chordata > Actinopteri > Centrarchiformes > Sinipercidae > Coreoperca > Coreoperca whiteheadi. The sequence goes on from CM022471.1 coordinate 12,535,431, forward strand.
ACAGATATTGATGCCAGAAAAGCTGGCCATTTTTAGGATTTATAGAGCTACAGATGTGGATGTAGTTACGGCCTTCAGCGTGGATCCAAGACTGATGCTGTCTATAAAGCGCCCCCCTCCCCTCTTCTATGAATCTCAATGTATTCCCAGCAACCACCCTTTCAACCGACGCACACAGTAAATTACTCATTTATTTTCTCTGAGCGTTTGAGGAGGATTTGTTTTGTGTCTGATCACCTCAAGCTTATATGCAGAGTCTAGCGTTAAAGCAAATCAGTTGGTATAAGTTATCAACACCTCCTTATATGTCTGATTGGACCTTAGGGAAGTGACAAATATAACCCAGGAGATCTTGAGCTTTTATTGTGGATTAGCATGCTAATAGGCTTTCGACTTGATTTGACAGACCTTGCTTCCCCCCAGAGAGGGACAGCCTCGAGCCAGGGAGAGGGGTTCTGTATGGGTAGAGAAAAGGAGGGGGAGAGGGAAGAGAAAAGGGAAATCGAGTTAAAATAGGGGCGTATTTGGGGTGGGGGGAGTTGTGATGGAGGAGGTTTGGAGGAGTATGGAAGATATTGCCAATTAGCATGTGGAAGAAAAAAGGTTCTGACAGGAGAGGTAACCCAGTCATGATAAATATGGTGACTTCACAGTCTCTCCTCCTCCCCCTTTGTCTGCCAGACCCCACAGCTGTGGACTTAAGAACTCGTTTCACTTAAAAGGAAATCAGAAGATAATCCCAAGTTTGATGTTTGGAGAAACTTTTGAGTCAGAGGGGAAAAGGGGTCACCGGTGTATAGGCCAACGGTTTTAAGCTGTAAACCCTTTACAAAAGGTTGTGACAGAGTGAGTTCCTCCCAATCTCTCTGAGTCTATTTGGAAAGTTCTGAGCACCTTCTCCGTGCATGACTAAACCTAGTGAAGAATAGAGAGATAAACTCACTGGGTTTTAAGCAAAAGTTTAATTTCCCTACGAAAAACAAATATCTGATATCAATCAACGAGGCGGAATTTAATCCTCTCACCTGTTCCACGTTTGTCATAATTCCCCTGGATGAGGTAAATAGCTACCTGAGTTTGACTGACACTCCTCTCTCACAGTTTAGTCAACATCTATTGTTGGGGTTTTTGGCGCATTATTCCGAGATGATGATTGAATTGAGTGAAGATTTGTCTGGATATACTGTAGAAAGACTTGATTCAGCTAATTTAATTCTTATATATACAGAGTTTTTCTTCAGAGTAGGTGAAGCAGGAGACTTTAATAAGGCATGTGGGGCATATCACTTTGCTGTGCTTTTCATTTTCATTGTCTCATTGACAAAGATGAGGGAAACAATGGAGCCGATCAGCCATTTAAGCTGTTAAGCATCTTGTTGGGCTAGACATTTTTCCATTCGTCTTATATCTCAAAGGCTGGTAACATATTAACATTTAGCCAACACATTGGAATTCTTTTCTTATGCTATCAATGTCTCTCTGGTTTAATTTAGGGCATACAGAAACTATGTAACATACACATGTAAAAGTCATCAGTCCAATTAAATCCAAGCAAAGCAAATAAAAAATGGCTTGACCGTCTTTAACCGCGTTTCATTTCAAGGACAAAGCTGCAGTGCATTAGCTGTCTGCGTGAGGAGATAATACCTGTGCTGATGATGGCCGCTGACCTTGAGGAGCTTGGATGACAATAACCTTGTATCATCCCTTGAACCCCAGTTCT
>CM022471.1:12538596-12562420 GCA_011952105.1 Coreoperca whiteheadi
GCTGTGCATGTTGACATACGTTTGCAAGTCAGAAAGCATTCTGTGGAGCTTGTGAAAAACAAATAGATGTAACAGTGTTCTTTTATTTCTAAATGCCTTGTGAAATTAGACATTTATTAGCCTTAAAAGGAATGTAATAACTGTGACCGATCAACTGTGGCCTGAAAATCTTTCAGTTTAAAAAAAGGAATTTCCAAACACTTTCCGTTGCCATGGTTCTTGCCCTGAATGACAGCCTGAAGGCTTTATGGCCTTTTGAGGGATAGTCCTCTTCCCCCTTCCCTCCTCTCATCTCCTTGTCTCCTCTCCCTCCTCCCCTCTCGCTCTCAGTGGCACTATTCCATGCTCACTGTCTGCACTGTAAAGCACTCAGGGATTTATTGTCAGCTGGAGTTTCCTTGATGGGGTGTAATAATACTGTGCCTTTCTCACCCGCTAAGGTGGTAGAATCCCCTCCCTCTGCCGATGAGAGGACCCCTGCGGGCTGCCCTGTTTGCGCCTGTGTTCTGTGGCAGACTTATAAGCCTGGCAGCTCCACCCCATGGCTGTCCAAACAAGGTTTCTCAACAGGCGCCCAAATCAAAAAGAGCAGTGTATGGGGGCTGCAGGAAAGTGAAACAGCAGGATGTTGCCTTTGGTTATTTATTTATCTCGCTTTTCACAAACAGAAGAAAAGAGTTAAAAGCATGTGAGCTCCTTTGGCGTGGTATGGTTTTTTTTTTGTGTTTGTTTTGTTTAGTATTTTGGCAGTAAAACAGTGAATTCTTGCTACTGCTAATTACAGTTGAGTAGTTTTGTGTTCAAAGTTGCCAGCAATCATTCTAGACAGGAGTGATGAGAGTAAACACTGAACTGATTTCTGAATGAAAATCAGTAAAGGAATTGAAGTGTAAATACACAATCCCCATGACACCCCGCAGTAGGAAATGTGATACTGCGGTTAGTACTTTACTGCCAATGTCTTCCAGTTAATCTAATTTAATCTTTAAATGAAGGCTTAAATCAATGCAAATAAACATTAGTAAATGAGTCTGGGAATAACATGTGGGGGAAGATATCACACCCATAATGAAGAAGGTTAAAAGTCCCTAAATGCCTCAAAATGTACTCACAGCTCAGCAAGCGAGTTGTAAAGGCAGCTGCTGGACGATTTAAATATAATTTCCCTCAGCAAACCCGCAATTAATAAAAGATCCTTTAAGTGATCCTTGAACAGGGAAGGATACAGGATGAGCAGATAGTCAGTCAGGTCAGGGTGGGATAAACTGCCCAGCTCCCTGGCCTCTGTGAGAGCTTGGTGGCAAGATAGATGGGCGCATCACACTGCTTTGAAATGTCTAAACATAGATGTTTTAGAGGTGGACGCAATGTGAAAATGTAAATAAACTTTATAGGAACTTGGGGTCAGGCTGAGGTTGGATTTATGGTTTTGGCATTCAACCCTAGGCCCATCTGTCATCCCTTTGCCCTACCAAGCCCCTCAGTCCCAACTCCTCCTGCTCCAGCCAAGTCCCTCCCCCACCCCAGATCACAAGACCCTCAGCTGAACTACAGCCGACCTGCTCAATCCAAGGCCAGTTGGGCTTCAGATGCCATAATAAGAACCATTCAGTGCCTTTAATGATTGTGTGACTATTGGGCAAGCATCTCTATCACCCTTTCTTTTTATCTTTTTGGTTATCTTTTACTTATCAATCTTTCTTTATCTCATTTGCTCTTAATTTCTTTGTTGCGCTCCTTCTCCCCCACCCTTTTGCTTCCTCTGATGTTCAGGGCTGCTGAGGGAAGTGATTTTGCACCAGCGTTATTTGGGTGGTCATGAGGGACCGGTTGAGTCTTCCCGCTGGAGTGGTGTCACACCACAGTCTGTGTTCACTTATTTACGGCACTGATACTTGACATGCCAATGTTCCCAAATTATCAAGACATAACAGGACTCTTGTCATCAACTGTGATCTCACAGTAAAAACATCTGACTATTGCTCTATTGCTGTATTGTTTTGGGTAAATAACAGCTGTCTAAAACATATTACACCATTCATTTTACAATTTTTCCATTGTGTATTGAAGGTATTCTACATATTTGGTGTCCAAGGTGTTAAAGGTGACAATATCAACAGCTAATCTACAGTAAATTACAGTCTAGCATAGTACTAAAATAAAAAAACGCAATAAAGCCTTTCTTTTTACTTGTACTCTCCCTTAACACAGTGGTAACATGAATTGTGCAATTAATGTTCAGCATTATCCAGTTGTCGACATGTGGTCAGGATTCTCATTTTGTAATGCACATACTTTAAAATTTCAAGTTTTATTTGATGTTTGGCTTAAAATATGTATTGTTATAGACTGGTGTGATATACGTGATATTAAAAAGATTTGAAATTATTTAAAGAAGGCACACACAGATTATATTTCCTGCTGATACATGTACAAAAGTTTAATGAGGGATAAATAACAATCCTATTCAGCTTTACACATTGCACTTCATTCAACATGACTTATTAGAAATTAATCCTCTGATGATGTACGGCAGCGATTCCAATTATGGCAGGCCAACAATCATGCTGTACCTTTTTCAATAGCTGGGTTCGTGCACTTGTCCCAGCATTACAATATGAGAGGACACCTGCCTTAAAAGACTGAGGGTCAGCTGGGAACTGCTTTGATCTGTGTGACAGTTTGACTGCCTCGATGGGAGTGGCACTGATAATCCCTTTGCTTAACTCGTGCTTTTTGGCCCAGCTGGGGTCCTGTCCAGGGATAAAGCAGTGGGCTGAGTCTTAATCAAACAGCAGGGTCGGTGGCTGCATGAAGAGAAGGGTCTTTGAGGGTTAGAGTGCGGAAGGGCACATTTAGGACAGGGATGAATACACACAAATGGAGGATTAGAGTGTTTTGCCTACTTGCAAATAGGGGAGGTTTATCAGGCAGTCTTACAATATTGAAAGAGTAAGTCAGTGAGTTTAGGAAAGCATGGAGTTGTTGTCTTCCCCATAGAACCGGAGTTCATACAGCCTCTTTGAGAGCCATTCATGATCCATTCCACGCTGCCAACGAAAATGTGCATCTACTCTGTGCTGTTGTACGCTGACCTTCTGATAATTGTGGCAGTCAATCTTAGTTTAATGACTCATGCCCGTCCGCAAAACACATATTACCAACTGTCAGATTGCATGCAAACAGTGCAGTTTCACATAAAACAGCCTGCTCTGCAGTTTCTGTCTGGTCCCAGTCATTGCCTATAGCAATCCGACACCCATAAAACCAGCAGTAAACAAGCACAAGAAGTGTCATCGGTCAGTTCTGTGATTCATGTTTAACTGTGGGAGCATGCTGAGCCCAGCATGGATGAGTTGTAATGGAGAGACTGGATGACCTCTTCGCTGTTATCACCTGATCTGCTTCTCGTTGTTCCTTAAAGTGAAGCCAAACACAGGTAGAGGTGAGCGTGTTTGTAGTGTTAGATCACTGTGTTTAATCTTAATGACCTGTTTACAGAAAGCATTGGAGCGTGGCGGCCTTAGCAGCTATAATAGCCACATGTCAGCAGCAAGTCACGTTATATTTTTGAATTTAAAGAATGGGTTAACAATGAAACCGGTACACTTACAGAAGAGTAGGCATCACAATTGTGTTTACATTTGTGAAGAATTAGTGGTAAATTGCTGTTGCTGGCCAGGACAGACAAACCATCATCCCTGTAAAAATGAGAAAGACAACTCATTTAGAATTATAAACCCCTTTTCTCTGTTTGTCACTTCTATTGATTTTCTTCTGCCCCCGTCTCTCATGGTTTATATCTAGCTATAAGATATACTGCCGAAGAGGATTTATTGCATCTATAGGCCTTGCCCGCCAGGTCTGCCATTACCAACAGATGAAAGGTGGGGGGTGGGGAGCTAGGGGCACTACAGCAGTGCAGTATTGGATATTGTTTAAATACCGTAAAAAGAGCCTTCTCATTTACCCAGTGAGAGCCTTGAGAAGCAGACTGATGTGATAATCCTGTGAGTAGCAGATGGCGCTGCTTTAATGTTGGAGTAAAACAAAATTGCGCTTTTCCATTTTCAATCCGCTCTTTATAATCTCTAAATGAGACGATTGATTGCCTGTTGGCAAGAAAATGATTTCACCAGATCTTATTCAAAGTGGACCTGAAGAGAGGATGATGGTATACTGGCAGGAAAGGAAAAAAGAGCCATATTGTCATTTTTTTACTCTCTGTCTCCTATCTTTTTCTTTCCCCCTCTCAGACTGGGCTGTCAGGTGTGAGGAAGAGGAGTAGGAGGAAGCAGGCCTTTTTTCTCTTCCCCCACCACTTCCGAATTACCTGCTGGGTCCGAGCTCTTTTATGCTCTTGTTGTGACAGGTAGATTTATAAGGCTTGAAATTTGTACAAATCAGTTGTCATTCAGCGGCAGCTGTCAATGTGTCAAGCTGTCAGGGCCTGCTGTGAGGGAGATGCCTTAGGGGGCTGAGCGAGGGGGCAACCGCCCAGAAAAGAAAATGAGTTCAAACAGACCTGAGAAGCTCCTCTATTCCACAGGCCTCCCTGCCCCTGTGGAGACGCCATCGATTTCTCTTGATGTCGAGCAACAGCGTGCCCAAAAATGACACGCCACACCGCGCTCAACCCAGTCAGGCTGCGACACGCCAGCGCGTGCTGTGCCAATCCCCTCAATCTGCAGATGCTTCTCATTCTCTACTAAATGGCTGGAAATCTGTAATCTCTCAGAGGAGGGAGAACACCAGAGTTGTGTTTAGAGATTGTTGGCGATGCCTGTCGTGTTTTTATGTGCCGCTTAAGTAGCTGAAAATGGAAATCTCTCAGAGGAGAATGACAAGCGTGTTTAAAGATTGTTGTCGATTGTTGTCTTGTTTGCTTGTTTTCTCTGGCCTTGTCTCAGTGTGAGCCTGCATGTGTGTGATTGGCGGGCCTGCTGGGGCAGTGATGGCCATGACAGCCTCTCTCAGTCAGAGGACCCCAGGTGACACACACCTTCTCTATCCTCTATCCTTCTACACAGTCTTCACAGAGGAATGGGAAAGACAGGTGCTGCAACCAGTGTGAGGTGTGTGGAAACAAAAGACAACAGCTGACAGAGAAGCTGTGCCATTCGGCAGCATACACGCCGAGGTATGGGATGACACAAATATGCTCATATTTCTCTCATACACGTCTCTGTGGTATTACTGGCACTGTTGTCACATTCAGTCTGTGGGAGCAGATGGAGGCAACCAGGTTATTATTGATAACACATTAATAGCACATTGTCTGAAGTATGTGATTTGAAGTCCATAATCATTATCTTGGATTTTAAGTAGCTGTATAAAAATCTAATAATAATAGTAGTAATAATAATATAGATAGTTTAACCCCTTTTCATTTTTCCTGTATATAAATTGTCACATATAGGCTAAATAGTTTTTTTTGCGTGTATCTTAATGTAAGTGTGAAATTCCATTCCATTTATTTTTCATTCGGTTGACTTATTCTGTGTGAAACCCATCCAAAATGTGTCATACATCTCCTTTTTGTATAAACATATTTTTTTCTTTCTCACTAAACACTGAAACCATTGTATGTACAGGCTGTGTTACGACTTAATGATGTTGTCACATTTGCTGTCAGTATTTTGCAGTTGTGAAACAGTACATGAGGGTGATATTCAAAGTTTCTGGCACCTTGCCCCTCCAATTTAATGACAACAACAGTGGAAAAACACTCTCAGCGGAACACAACTGTTTACATCCAGGTGTGTCAGCCAAGTTTGTTTTCACACCTTCATGCCTGTGTTTGTTATGTAGCACAGCCAAACTCCCTCCTTTGAGATGGACCTAGTATGGCCTGCTGAATCAGAGTCAAAGTCTTGACCAAAGCCTGAGGTTTCTAAGCACATGGAGGCTGAGATTGAACACGAGGGAAGTGATTTGAATCCTGCTTGAGAGCTAGCTAATTTGAAACCTGAGGACTCAATTTCTTTACATAGCATGCTCTTGCACTAGTAACCTGGCTACAGTCCAAACCTCCACCTAAACATGTGTGCACACAGGCACAGACGTAGACATGCACCAGAGCTGCATGGCTACACTGTAATTAGCCTGATGAGGTTTTGGGGGATCCTTCTAACAGATTTATCTTCTCCACCTGGCAGAGTGGGGTCCCTGAAAGAAAAGGTTTCACGGGACACAGTTTGGAAGGTGACACTCGCTCAGCAGCCCTGCAACAAGGGGTGAAATATTAATCAAAGTGTTCCATGCAGCTATTAACAGCTGCTGGCCTTGGCCTCTGTGTGGGTCTGTGTATGTGTGTGTGTTTATTGTGCGGCAATGAGCAGCAAGTGAGTCCGCAGAGAGATGAGTGTGACGTGGCTGAGTTTGTCTTGTAAAAATGCAGCTGTCCAGGACATGACAGCTACAGCGTTAGAGGGGCCATTACGGGGTGTAGAACATTTCCTGGGAAATGGCTTGAAAAATGACAATGCAGCCTGTGCAATATTAATTGCTACACAGTCACCATAAATAAGTCAAAAAGCTTTAAAAGAGGAACAAAGTAGAACAGTGCTGGTTATCTATTGATCATAAAACAAGAGAACAACATTAAATCTTATGCATCAATAATTTTTATGTTCTTTTCTTAGCAATTAGATTTTAGATAAAATTTTATGTTCGTGCTGTGCCATTATATTCCACTCCCCTTACTGTGGGTTATGGTTTTATTATGAAAACTGGTGACTGTTTAAGGATTTTAGTAACATATTGACATTGTTTCTGTGAATCAGTCCCTTTGTCCTTTCTGACCTTTGTGACTAACTTGTTAAACGTCGAATATTTGTACTTCAAAGGGCCAGCTTTGGTTTGCAAATGAAATCTCAAATGCGCTCTGCTCCCATTTAGTTGCAAATTAACAGTTCATTGTTGGGATGCTGTTGGCACATGTTTGGCAAACCGTTTTCACGTAATGAATAGCTTACACATGTCATCAGTTTATAAGGCAAGGCAAGTGAAAAGAAAACCACTGAGTCTCCAAATTTGCAATCACAAACTTAAACATACTACTAATTTTTACTAGCTACTTTTACAACACATATTTATTTATCTCTTTGGTATAGTTAGTCATGTGACAAGTTGATATTTCAACAAGTTGTTGCAATCATCTTATATTAAAGTCTATTATTTCTCTTATTGTGATATTATATTCAATTAGCAGTACAACCAAAACTTTTCCATGACTTCAAGATAGAAGAGACTGGCATAAAATTATTTAACTAAGTTATATCAGCACAGAAGAGCCAGATTTTTGTTGTTTATGTACCCTGTCTTTTTATTTCTTAATTTCTGCTCATAAAAAGGAGAGCTGAGAGATAAACACTGCAGCACTAGAGCAGGGTGTTCTACAGTTATTGTTTTCATGTCTTGTTTCTCAGCAAGCTTTTGTCTGATTTAGTAAGGGGCATATGTTGTTTAATAGGAAATTAATTCTCACCCCCACCGCCTACCCCCCAGTAAATCAGGCATGTAAACCAAAAACCTGAACACAGTGACTAATTAGAATCAAAAGGACTGGAATCCATAATGGGCCTCCTTCACTCAAAACACTACTCTATAATTGGCCATAAATAAACCCTTGCTGTTTTTGTGTGAGCTGTAAACAGCTGAATGCTTCAATTAAGCAGAAATACACCCGCGCCATGTTAAATGCAGGGCGCTTGGGAGCTGCTGACATATGGATATGATCTGTGCTCTTCCCCCTGCTCCAATTCAGGCCTTTTTTAGTAGAGTGCGTGAGAAGCACAGATAATTTCTTTTTGCTGGTGTAATATTATAGTGACTCATAAATAGATGGTTACCCTTTCGTTACTAAAAGTTTTCATTAAAGACGTCTGAGTTTTGTTATTGATACCATGGGTTTCCTATGCTGGGGAAGACAGTGCAATTTATCAGTGGTCTTTTTCTCACCTAATAAATCATCTAAACAGGGCAGACCATATGGCAGATAAGACCTTGAAAATGTGGCTTCGGCATGCGAAGAGTCAAGTTGCTTGAAATCAGGAACGATCACAGAATGCTCTCTCCCTTTCCCCCTCTCTCTTCCTCTCTCACAGAATATCTCCCAGTTATTTTACACGCCATTTTCTTGTTCACCTTATCACCTCTTTGTCACTTGTTTTTTTTCACTTTTCCCCAAGAAGAAAGAGAGAAGCAATTCCTGGGTGTAAAGGACTGGGAGTAGATAACTCTCGCTCTGTCCTCCTCTCTGTTTCTCCCTCTCTCCTCTCATCCCCCCCCCACCCCCCGTGCCGAGAGGGTCCTGGGAGGTGCACTGACTGATGGGAGAGGATGATATATGTAGCGTCTGTGTCCCGGCTCTCCTCTGGCCCTTTGTCATTAATCATAGCCATTAGCTTTTCTCACTGCAGCCTTGTCTGTGCACCACTATGAAAAGGCAGCCTTTTCTCTCATATCCCACACCAAGAGAGCCTGCTAATACTTCTGCCTCACTGTCACGCGGCTGCATTTTCAGCACACGACAGACAACTATTGTGATGGAGAAAATAGATATTATATCCAAAACTTGTGATTCTTCCCCAAGCAGGATAGGGAAATATGGGAGGAGTTATTGAGTGGCTGTCAGGTAGAATTGATCATCAATATTGATTTTTGCAGATATACTTTCTACTTGTCTTCGTGGGTATTTCCTGTGCCTTTGCAGTGCAGGTTTTTCCAATATACTGACTGTTAAAATACGCATTGTCTTAACAGTAAAAAACCATCACACTTCACGGCATCAGTTCTGGACTGGTTTAACTGGACCACAATAGACTTTTGCTTTTTGCAAGGCTGTAGAGAGTCAGTTTGGATGGCCAACGTGGGAGCTAATGAGAATAAACAGCTGGCCACTGTGGTGACCATCTAGTGTAATAGAGATGTATGGCCACTGGCTCCTGCACGCCTACTCCTCCAATCCCCAAACTGTGCCTGACAGATATACTAAAACCTCATCAGTCTAGTCCCAGTCACACCAAACACAACACACACGCACACACACACAAACACACACACACACACTTACCAAACACACATGCTTGTGCGTCATACAGCAACATACACATGCACACAGGCTTAAACTCACAAGTAAAGCAGTATAGACGCGTTGTAGTCACAGTCCACATATCCACTTGTGCATGCGCACACACACCCAGGCACAGAGCCAGCACTTTCCACATTAGAGACTCAACCCTCTTTTTCTCATTTCCCTAACTGTATCATCCATACTGTACCTAATGAAATGATTGCAAGTAGTTATTGCTGACTTATTATCTAGACACACAGCTTTATCAAAAGGCTGCATTGATTTAGTGGACTGTGTCTGCGAGAAAACTCCAGGGATATTTCATTTGCCTGGCTACGCCATAATAATGGGACCCATCCCAGTATGCATTATGCATAGATAGACCATAGATAATTCAAACAGGAGGAACACATGCATTACCTAAGCGCTGTAACCTCCCAGTCTCATACTGTCTATTATATTAGCTTGTGGTGTTGTTTGTTTTGCACTGCACCAGGATCCCATTACAGTGAAATGATAAGAACCTACAGTGCAGCCGGCTACATGTACAAATTTGTGTCATAGTTTTCAGCTTTGATAAATCCCAAACACCTTATTCAGCAGGTATTTGTGCTTCCTCTCATTTGACGGTGTTTTGTCCTCACAAAGAGAGAGCTAGCTCCAGGTGGCTCCGTGCCTCCCCCCAGGGTTTGCGGAGTGAGATAAGCGTTTGTCTTTCCCATTCTAAAGTGGCTCCTGTTAAGCTCCATACCTGGAAGATGACTGATTTTGACAATGCAATTTACATCTCTGTATAAAACAATCTCACACTGCGCCTGCCGATTTACACCGGATTAAACTGTTTGTCTCCGTCACAGGGTAACCACACAATCTATCAGGGCCTCTGTGCCTTTTCCAATACCACATTCCCTCTCTTGTCTCTTGAGAGCAGAAAATTGATCCAGAATGCAGAGCGGGCCCTCCGCCTTTAAAATTGCTACAACAGCTTTGCAAGACCTACAATTATTGAAACATGCAGATGTCAGTAATTTCAATAAAACTGATATGGTAGTAATGAAAACATCTGACTGAGGGGGCGACGGCTACAGGATTTATGGCTGCATTAGAGGAAAAAGGCTGAAATGACAGTTTTGCAGCATTGCTCGGCACTCCCTTGTTTCACACACATTAAAGGCGCAGATCAATTAGTGTCCGACGCCGTTAGCTTTGCAACAGACAGTCCTTTTACGGCGACATGAAAAATGCATGGGTTCCTTAGGAGAGATTTTGAAGCCATTAGCTGTCCTCATGCTCACATGCTTTCATGTAAGTGTGCATTTACAGTGATGTATGATTGTACAGTAGCCAAAGTCTGTCTTCATAATATTAGTATTATGGCTATGTAGGTACTTTAGTATTAAATTGACTTAAGTAAACCTGTTATGATACAGAAATCCATACTAATTCAAAGAATGTAGCTGTAGTCAACCCACTCAGATCAAATACCTCTGTCCATCCATTAATGTACTTCTATGATCTCATGATGTCTGAGTGCTGCCTCTCCATTCCCCTCAGGTGAGTCATTGCAGGGCCTGTCACCCTCTCTGCTCCATAAGCCATATGTCTAATTCTAATTAAATGAACATTAAGACCCCCCCCCCCCCCCCCCTTCTCCTTCTATCCCTTTGTCTTTCTCACCCTCGCTGATGCTATCAGAGCTAGGAGAGCTCAAATGTTAAAGTAATGAACGTGTTCGCATCGTGACAGGAGTAAGAAGAGAAGAAGGGGTCTGAGGAGTGACTGTGCAGTGCGGCTAGGTTTTCTCCTCGGCGGCTACGGTGGCAGCGACAGGGCTTGGGCACATTTGATTTGCATAACCTGCTAAAAAGCTATCAGAAGGCCTGCAACTGATTGAATTTCACCTCAGAGAAGTGCTAATTAATAACGCTGTCGCTGCGGTTCTGACAGGCCTTTATTATGTGCGTGGGACAGGAGATGATGTCTGTATTAGCAGGGTCTCTGGAAGCTGTGGAGGAGAATATAGAATGATGAATTAATGGAACTATGTCCTAGTTCTATCATCATATCATTAGAAGACCATTGATGGTTTCACACTACAGGTAGAAATCTATAATAGTGTAATGGTGCAGTAATATTTAGGCAGCAGCTTATATTATCAACACTATATCATGGGTGCAGTATGTGGTTCATATTCTCCATGAGCACTCAAGTGCGAGCGACCTGGGAATTTAGGAATTATGGACAAAGCAGAGACCTGTTTTAACATTTTTCGTGGCACACCAACATGGCTTATTTTCTAACATGAACAAACTGTGTGAGTGTATATTTATGTATCAATGTCTATGTAGTATATGTGTTTTAGAGAGATGTACTATACTGTCAGTTTTATTGACTTAATGTCTCTCTGCTCTTAGCTTATTTTGCTGCCAAATTAATAAGCAATTGCCAGTTATCTTCATCTGTGCATGCCATGGACTTGACATAGAAGCAGTCTGAAATGGACTACATTTACCTAACACCAAGTGCATTTTGGTGACTCAGGGTTTTTTAGTTATCTCAGCTGGAGCCAATTGGTAACCCACACCACGAATAACAGCAGTGTGAACAAAGGTTAGAGGAAAAAACAATCTTCGGATAAGGAAACGTGGCAAAGCAAATATCAAATAGAGTTCGGTTCTCTGTTTTAGTGGTGATGAGTTTCTTAGAAATCTCCATGACCACTGCAGTTATCACAAGATAATGGAAATGATTCTGGCACGTTCACTACCAACCGTCTTCCTGTGCTCTCACATCTGCATGTCCCTCTGGATCATCACCCAAACGTTCTGATGGAAAAGACCACAACATCCTCAATCATGGTGTTGCTATGTCTACCCTTTATCTTCCAATCCACAAATGAAATCTCTGTTTGTGAAATAGTAATAATTCACAGAAAATGGACTATGCCCAGTTTAGCAGAGGGGTGTCCCATAGTTAAAAAGATTTATTTTTCCGAGTCTTGTTCTGGTTGTTTCGCAGAGTGAGGTCTTCATGGAAAAGCTCTGATTGGGATCTGCCAAGGGCTCTGCTCATTTTGGCCAGAATGCTCCCCCTAGCTAATGCTGCAAAATCACTCTTAGACGCCATCACAAACTGGCCGAGCGGTACGCTGTGTTGTTGCCAACAGCAATTATTCTGGTAGAAACAACTTAACTATGTGTAAATGACCACTGCTGCTTGGTGAATATCATATTTCCTGAATAACTTATTAGATTAAGAGGCTGCGCTGTGAGGAGATTGGAAATGACGGATAAACAAATCAAGCCCAGCTTGCGCTGTATATCTGACCAGAAGTTGTGTCATAACATCACTTGACTAATAAGATGAATTCCTTTTGTTTATAACCATGAACTGTATTGCAATAAAACAGGTCTTTATTGTCAAACCTAAGAGTGGTTTTCAGTTCTGAATTGCAGCTCAGTGGTGAAACGGATACAATAATGTAAACATCTCCCTTTTTTATGCCTTTTATTAAGGCGCTATATAAGCACACATATATTAGATACAGTGGTACTGTGCGAAAGAAAGATTAGAGTATTCTTCAGATAAAGAACCCCATTATGTTGGTTTACTACTTATTCAAGGTCATACTGTGTACTAGTAGCACAGTGATGCTTTCATGGTGTTCAATGCTTATTGCTCTAAATTAGCTCTCCTAAATCACAGTGGCCTTTCGGATAGGACGCCTGAGAGTCCTGCATGTGTTAATGTTGCATAGAGCCCACTATTCTACTTGAAGCAGAAATGCTCTTCATCATTCCATGAAACAAGGAAATGCCCGTGGGTAATGAGACTGACTGCAATTGAGAATAACTTATGGAGATAATATTCTATATCTGCAATAACCAGGCTTCTACAGGACGTCATAAACATACACTTGGGTGTATTTTCCAAACATCATTCTGCCATGCATATTATTTCCCTGTCTGTCTTCATGGTGGTGTTGTAATTTTTGGGCGACTTGATGAATTGCATTTGATATGTCAGAGCAGATTCTCTGAGGATTTCCTTTCTTCGGGGCAGTGTAAGCCATTCTCTATGGTTTGTCTGTGTGCAACATGCGTTAATGCAGTCCTCTGATCTGGATCCAGGTTGTTAAGCTATCACATGAAATGAGAAGTACAGCAATGCAAGGGAGTGTGTTGTCTCCTTGTAAAGGCTCTGGTATCATATCGGGTTTAAATCCTTGCTCAGGACCTCCCAGAGAGTCATTTGTCCAAATGAGCATTAGTCATTATTCTTTAAGCCCTTATTGGAGCTCATGGATCTCACAATAAATAGGTGGCCTGTGACAGAAATAAGGTGTAACCATTCAATATCCCACCCTCCTCCTCTACTCTCTTCTCCCACCCTCTTTGCTCACTACCCTTTTCTCTCATTGTAACACAAAGACATGCAGAATGTGGACTGCAATCTGATAAGTGTTCTTGCATGGTTGCCCTCCCCTGCTCTACACATCACAACAGTTCGAGAGAGTGTGAATGTGTGCCTGTGTGAGAGAGAGTGAGCAGATCAGAGCAGGGGGAGCTATGGTCGGGATTGAACTGGGCTGTCTGAAGTTGATTAATCGGCCTGTGAGGGTGAGAGACTCCCGGGCCAGGCAGCAGGGTCCATCCCCGTGGCATGTGATGCTGATTGGCTTTGTCCTGTGCGTCTGCGCTGGAGGAGCGGACATTAAGATTAAGTGATGCTGTCGTGTCGGGGAGCACTGCACTGCATCATTCTGGGAAGAGACAGCTGTGCTGCTTAATCCTTCATCACCAGGGGAGAGCTGCCAGGGCCCAGATATACAGCCAAAGATAACCCTCCATAACTTCTGCTAAAGATCAGGAAACTTTGAATTCGCATCCATCTGCTTGGCTCTGTTCAGCTCAGCCCCCCTCTGTCTGAGTGCTAGAAATGAGCAGTCACCAAGAACGCTAAATAAAAGGGAGGAGGAGAAAGTGAAGGATGGCTGAAGGGAGTAATCTAAGACCAGTAGTGTGCATGAGCTGTGTATGGATAACCTCTGGCACCAAAGACTGCCTTTTGTCTTTGTGAATGATAGATTCATAATGCAGATGAATTGCAGTAACAATAACTCCTAGTATTATATTCCTAGTCATTCAAGGGAAAATCCGTTGAATTGCACAACACAATCTTAAATGTGCAGTTGTCCTCTGCCTCCCGCACGTCATTAATTGTATTAAAACTTCTTAACTTCTCATTGTAATGTTTGAACGTATTTATACATCTTCCAATATGTACCTTGATCCGAATAGAGATTTCTGTCAAATTTCCTACTGAGAATCAGGATCTCTGACTTGTTGTGGTTGATTGTGAGAGTGCAATATCCCAAGAGCTGCAGCCATGTGTTGTGAAACTGGTTTTAAAGCCTGCCACTGTAGTTTCCTGATAAAGCGAAGACCCAGCCAGTGAGTCATTGGTCAAATATATCTTGACTTCAGACTGATTTGCAAAACTTTACTGCATGCGCCTAAATATTTGTCTTAAATAAAATAAATATGTATTGACACTTGTGGCTGCTACTCTTAATTTTTTTCTATATACAAACATATGCTATTATTATTATTTATTATTATTATTATTATTATTATTATTCATAATTACAATACTAGTAATAATTAGTTTTATATAAAAAGTCTATATTAAATCTTTGCAAATTGCACGCTCAGTGAAAGTGAAAATACATGTCACTTCTCAAACCCAGGCGAGGTACTTTTGTTCAAATGGATTGTATTTACTCTAGGTTTGCTGGAGAGAAAAGCAAGCTGGTGTGCTGTGAGAGCAGATAAATCCTGGGCGGAGGCCGAGTGGCTGACTGATTCCTCCTGTATGCAGCGATGGGTGGCGTCAGCAGGTTTCACACTGCTGGCCTTTGCATGTTTGCAGCTGGCTTGATGCAGCTGTCATCCAGTGATTGATGAGTATCATCATTTAAAGTGTAAAAGAAAACGTCTCTGTGAAGGGAGACATGATGAACTGCCGCCTGCTGGCGCTCTCAGAGACACGCTCGGCGCTTCCTCCTCCCTCTCCCTCTCCTCGTTTTTCTACTTCTCTGCTCCCCGGTCCATCCCTCTATCCTTCTCTCCCCTTTTGCTTCTTTTTCTTCACCTTTTTTTCTTCTTTACCATTTATCGGAGTCTTTAAGCGCCTCTCTTGCCGTCTCCTCTTCTTCTCTGTTCCTCCCACTTTCCACCTCTTGCACTCTCTTCCTGTCCCTCTACTGCCCCCATGATATCCACTTCTGTCCTCCCTCTTTTTGTCAGGTTTATTTAACTCACTTTTGTTGTGTCACTCTTCTGTCTGAATGATTCTTTCTCTCTCTTTCACTCCTCCACCTTTCCTGCCCTCTATACGTCGTTTTGCTAAGTAGAGAGACAAGCCAGTGCTCGGGCTCTGTATAGTCCATTCTGTCTCTGATACTTCTCAGATCATATGAAATGTCAAAATTCATATGGTCCCCGGAAGGCGATATATTTAGTCCCTGCCCACTGCATACCTCCACAGCAACCATGACAGTGACATATTAGTTATGCTGTCTTTTGCAATGTGATATCTTTAAATTTGCCACCTTGTTAAGTTTTGATTAATGCGATTCCATTTCAGCAAAGTAATTGGCTTGGCCCTGTTGTGAGCGATACACAGGCGCTGCGCCGGAACAAACGCTGCAACATGGTAATGAGGCAATGAGTTTGTTCTATGGATGTTGGCAAGTGACAGTTATTAATGATTGTTATGATAAACAGACGAGTACAGATCGGGGGGATGAGTCAGGCCAGACTGACAGTTTAAAAATATCGTGCGCTGGAAAGTACTAACGAAGTAATACAGTGTTAGGAAAACAATCATGCAGGTTGTCAGAGGAAGAGGTGTAATTACAGAGCTACACTGGCCTGCCTTCTAATAGAGCCCGAGGAATATGCTCTGACAGAGGAGAGCCGAATGATATACAACTTTAATTGGATCATCTTTTTTACCCCCCTTTCTTTTTCTCAGAATACAAAGGAGGTCTGTACTTACAGCTGTGTTATGATAGGTTTGGTCTCCTGTGAAGACTAGTGACCCTGTGTAAATGGCTGTATAGTACAGGGAACCGCTGTGTTTGTGTGATCTGAACATGGACTGTATTACTGTTGCTATCCTTGTCTCTGCTCAGTATCAAAGCTTGGAAAACGGGTATACAGTATGTTTGAATGGTGTGAAGTGATGTAAACCTAGGCCCACTTTAGCCTAACTTTTTATTTCCACAGAAAATAGGGAGCCGAAATAATTTTTTAAAGAACAAAACTACCTTTTTTTTCCCTGTAAATTCACAACTGTCATACTCCAAAATCATTTATAAATACCATTTGTTTTACAGCTTTAAATCCACTAACTGCAGAGTCAAAACCACATGTTTGCCTCTTCATATTTGCTCTGGCCAATCTGTTTCTCTTTTTGCGTTGGGGGCATGTTAAATTTGTCCGTCTTCCATCGTCATGCCTGAACTTTTGGTGACATTTAACCTGTACCAGTGCATGGCTGTCAAGAAAACTTGGTTTTGGAATGTGATGATCAGATGACTTTGCTGACCTTTGCTTGAACCTTGTCTGGTGTTGATTTAGTGAGGCACAGAGATCAAAGCGATCCCTCTCAGCTTTTGTCAGTGGGCTGTTGATGTGTAGGCCCTGAGTGTGAACAAAAACCAGTCTTACACAACACTGGTGAACTAACAGCACGCTAACTGTACGGAGGTCATCAGAGGAATAAACGCTATATATAATAGTTACCATCTTAACAGGATTTTACATTGTCATTTTATTTGTAAGAATTTTTTCTTCCATTTTACATTTTTTGTGCAACAAAATGTAGTCCATTCCAAGCAGAACCTATTCTAAGTCTTTTACTTGACTTTCATTGTTATATTAAACTGTGGACATTTATCTTTCCTTAATTACCTTTATGACGCCAGCGAGCAAGTTGGCTAAAGACAGCATTAATCTTTAATTGTGGACACTATTGTTTCCCTTTTAAGGTTGATTACCTATGGAAATAGCTCAGAATGGCCTCATGAATCAAATTATTAATTCAATGTCAGTGTAACCCTAAATATAGGGTCACTATCTCTGAGTTGCACTCATATTATCTGCATTATGGTGAAATAGTTAAGTGTGTTGGAGTTTTTATGGTGTTGTCAACAATGGAAAGAGATAAAACCCCTAACTAAACAAGTCAATATTTCATTTTCCCTCTCTCATTCAAATCTGGGTCTGGCTGTGGAAATTGATTGTGGTTAGATGGTCAGAGAGGCAGTGGTGATTCAGTGCAATTTTCAAATAAACTGAAAAAGAATTGTCATTCTGTAATGGTTTTAGTTGGCAGTAAGTGGCCTGGTTGGAATTTCAGGGCCCTACACTATCCATTATCCAAGTTTTCCAACACCCTGTCATTGTTGACAGGTGGATTATAATTTTGCTATAGCAGAACAATTGAAATGACAGCGGTTTAGCAAACTTGGATGGGACAAAGGAGACATGGGTTTCCAACAGGAAATATGCTGCCAACATTTGTGTGCACTTTGTGTTAGGAAGTGAAAAGTCCTGCTTTCTATCTTACTCAGGAATAAGAGTTTTCCAGATTGTCCAAATATGTACTAAGCAGGACTGCTCTTGATGAATGAGTGGTTAAAATGGTTTCTACATGAATTCAACCCCCCCCCATCATACTGGAAACCCGTAAAACTTTGACCCAGAAAGTACAATAAAAAGCAAAAAAGCTACAAACACAAAATACACTCATACATACAATTTATTACCGTAGATTTTAAACATATAATTATTCAAGCAGTTTGATCTTCCCTGCACTCTTTATATTATAAACAGCTTTAGCACCAAATCAGTGTTGTATTGGCTGGGATCCCATTTCCATGCTGCTTGCTTCTTGGCGCTGTCATGCAGATTCTCTTCACGGTTCCCTTCTTTCTCTTTTTGAAGGCTGTGATTCCTGGCCATATGGAGCCCATCCCTTTGTCTTCTGTGGTGCTATCACATCGCAGGGCCTCTGGTAGGGGCTGGGTTAGCGTGTGGAGCTGCTTGGTGACTGTCAGCCCTGGTACTCTTCTGTTTGTTGACATGTGAAGCCGGGCAGCATACTGTAGGCCTGATGTTGGAACTCACTTACAATTAACTTGAGAAGACGCTGACATGGGGCCTTCTGCCTCGACAAGTATCGGGAGGAGACAGCTGTGTGTTACCCCATAGAGCATAAATCAGTTATTACTGTGCAAATTTAAGAGGACATTATATGAATGTTGACCTAACTTTATAAGAAAGCCTGAAGTTGAAAATATTTTTGTTGCATGTGTGAACAGACTACAGATGAGTAACAGGAAGTGAAGGACAGAGGCGATGTCTGAAAGGTGTGGAGAATGTTAGTGTCTCTCCCAACTGCACACTGTCTCACTAGGCATGTATCAACACTTTCCTCTACTTGGCTCTCCTTCTCCCCAGTCTTCCTGCTTCCCCACACTTCTGCTCTAACTTCTCAGCATCTACAGCCCCCAAGCCCCTGTGCCTTGATAATGAGTTTAGTCAGAGTGATTATAGCTGTACTATTCTTCTGTCAGTGATTATTAGACAAGAGCTAAAGCTGAGGACCTTTGTCAGCTATTACTTTAATAGCGCTATTAGTATGAGTCCTTGGTGACCATCACATTCATCAGTCATCATAAACCAAATTGTGTTGTGCACATAGATAATGTAACTATTACCAGTGCAGTGTACTTTTGCTGTCACAACATTGTCATCAGTGTAATTGTCAGTTTTTCAGTTTTCTCTTAGTAGCTAAACCCACACAATCAGTCTGTCGGACAAACCATTTAAACTCCTGCAGAGGGTCAGTGTCCTGCAAGGTGGGGACTTACAAATCAGACATGGAGACATGAGACAGCAGAATGAGCTGAAGTTAGCTTTGCTTACTGGAGTGAAGTGACACCTGTCTCCCAGACTGCCCTAACTCATGTGCACTGTGAAGATAATCCTTCTGTAGAAGCATGTCACATGACAGAGAAGACCACAGGGTGAGAGAGGCCTGAGTGGGGGCTTGAGTTTTTCCTAAATACTAGGGCTGCACCGATCCACTTTTTTTCAGTTCTGATCCGATTCCAATACCGCAATTTGGATATCTGCCAATATCGAGTACCGATCCGATACAGGTGTTTAGCGTTAATTAATAAGCTGTATGCCTCACTGTGTGGAAGAGACTTTGATCATTCTTTTATGTGTAAGGCAACATCAGGCTTGACTTAAACATTGCTTTTCTAACTTTGTAAAACAAAATGTAACAAATAAATATATAGATATAAATGTACTGAATTATTCTTTATTAAAATACTTGGTAAACAATCTTCAATATTAACAAGAATTACAATTCAAGTGTAAACCTTTTAAATGCAGCAACAAATTGGTTAGGAATTAAAATTATATAAAAATTGTATAAAACAATACAACTGCATCAAATGAGATCAAAATATAAGCATACCAGGGAGGCTTGGAGTTGTGATGGCGTCCTCCGAGCATTGTGGGGCGCTGTACGAGTGTGGCTTGTGACATTTAAGTTTCTGTTTGAATGTTATTGCGTTGTTAACAAAGTTTAAAAAAGAGGGGGTGGGGAGTCAGAGTGGTGGGTATGAACGGGCATGAAATGTGTCAGTAATGTTACAGTAGCACAATCGCACGCGCATATAGGCTTAAACGTAGAATTGAACTCAATAGATCGGTCCCATCGTCACAGATACCTGGTCCAGCCGTTTGAGTCAGTATCGGACCGATATCCAATATCAGTATCGGATCCGTGCATCCCTACTAAATACTTACATGAGTTTGAAGCAACTATTAATATTTTTAATTAAAAGCCTGTGCTGTCATTGAAGATATAAATACTGTGGTCATTTTTGGTTGAGCTGTCACTACGTCTGTGGTCAGAGTTATCATCCATCCAGGTGGATAATAATTATGACTGCTTTGCTGTGGCATAAGTGCAACCTGATGTGTTGCCTATGAGTTTGCGCTATATGATACATGAAGGCTAGCGTAATATGAGTAAAAGCTGGTTACAGGATGTGCTGATGTGTTCTATCTTGGAGAAGACTGTGGTGGGAACATATTGATGTTGATTGATTTTCCGCGGCAATGGGTCATCTTAGGTTGGCTCGTCTTCATTTTCAAATGCTCCTCTGAACTGCTCAAGCCATGTAATGTAGGCCTATCAGCTGCATCAATCAAGTACGTAGGAACATGTCAGACATTTAAATGAATGTTAAAAAATACACAAACATGCTAACAGCTTGTTTAGCTAAAGATTGTATGCAATATGGTATAATGGATATTAATACTAAATATCACTTTCTCTTTTTCATGTCTGCCTGTTTTGCTGGATCTGGTACAATGCTGGTTGGATGAATTTCTTCAAACTAGGTAAGCTGTTAACCATTTACCTCAATTAAATCGAGTTTAGCATGAAATTGCTAAATCATGTTATACAGCGACTATTATATCTTGCTCCTCTCACAGAAATAGAATTCATAGTACATAACTCAACCATCTGGTTGCCTTGTGTATTGTGCACAGCGTCAGTGTGTGTGTATTAATCATGCTTACACAAGTGTCTTAATTACTCCCAATGTAGCTGCTCCCTCTAAAACCCAGGAGATGACCTTTCTTTCCCTGTTCCATAACGCCATTAATCATCCATAATCAACACCTTCAGAGTCAAGGAGAAGGCCACTCAGAGCTGCCCAGCACTGCCCACAGACCTCTGTCACATGCACACTCAGTTCTTTATTAATGGCCCACACATGGACTAGACAAAAACATAATTACACACATAAACACTAACTTTAACACTGCCATTTAAATGGGTATGTCTAATTTGCCTATAGGAAACGTATCATGACGATATACCCAATGATGTAGTCTTCCTCATGAAGGTCACTTTTCCATGAATATTCAGGAGTCAATTGTCTGTCATTTTGATGTTCTCTCATATCCTGCATGAAAATGGAGGAGCATGCCCACAGGCCTAACAAATGGTATTTCACTTATGAATGCGATACTCTGACATTCATGGCAGACACTGATTCATAGCCGTCACATGGCTGATATGTCTAAGTGCCTGGGACGCACAAGGAAGTGAAAAACTATGGTGTGCAGGGCTTTTAACATTTCAGATCTTGTTTAGCCCTGCCAATGGCAGATTGACAAGTGGAGTTTCTGCTGTAGCAGGTAACTGACATGCCTGGCTTCTCCCCCCTGCTGACTGAAAGCTTAATATGTCATTTGTCAGTCAAGGATGGGCTTTCATTCAATCATGGCTTGGCATCCGCTCAAATGCCAGCTGGGGCTTCGATTTCATGCAAAAGAGAAGTTGAATACACACGTACTGGCTATAGTGAGGTGTTGATTTCTTAAACACTGTTGTATCATTAGAATTCATTATAATTGTCAACTTTAACTTCCCAACTTTGATGCACATTGTTAGCAAAACTAGTCAGTGGTGATCTTTTTCAAATGAGAGGAGTTACGGTATTTCTGTAACATTGGATCATCTTGTATCACTTACATGCAAAAGGACAAAACACCACTTCAAAGTTCTATAATAGTTTTATGACTGCCCACAAATTGCTGTCATAAATTTTTCATTCTTTTTAATTTACTGTCATAAATCAAGGCTGCTGTGGGTTCTCTGCTCTAAATGGGATTGCTCCATAGTTTTGGCATGCGGCAATCTGGCTTTGGATCTCTGAAAAACAGACAGCACACGGAAGGTAGTGCATTAATTTAGGCCCATAAATTATGCACTTACTTTTATAATGTCAAACCATAAATAATGTTGATGCATTGGGAACTGCAACACGTCACCCATAGAAATTATGCATTTGAGATGAATGGGGATGCTGTGATGGATAATGGATCTCAACCAATGTGATCTATTTAAGTTTGGTCCCCAGAGGAAATTATGGTGCAAAATTAAGGATACAATTTCTTGAGGAGCTGTTTGATATTCATGAAGCGCTTCCCCTAACGTAGGTCAGTTGCAGTCTTTGTTGTTTGTGTTAACGTTGTGTAATGTCTGTCACGCCTTAACTTCCTTTAATTGTCCATGCTCAGCTTTTATTGTCCTCTAAGTTAAAGGATGTTGCTAATGCAGAATAAACAATTCGTCACAACAAAAATCGCATTTTCTCAATTTATAATCTTACAACTTCTGCAGTAACAGAAACTACAGCTCTAGCCCTGCCTCCTCTCATGCTTCTCTGATGAACATGTGCTGTTCTGCTGTAGCTTGGCCTCAGCGCCAACAGAAATGTTGCCTCTGGTTTTTCCAACCTACTCCCCAGAGTACCAGATGGATGATTAAGTATGGGACTTTACTAAGGCTTGTGCAAATGGTTAGTACACTGAACTCCCAATATTGTGTATTATCTGCCATTAGGCGCGGATAATATTAGCCATTCTCCCTGTAATGGCTTAGGAGAAGAATAATTGAATGTGCTCATGGGCTCTGGTTCAGTGGAGTCGTGCGTGAATGGGAATGCATCAACACTTGTCTGGTTTTAATATTATACCACTGTATTCCTCTTCAAACTGAGCATCACAGGAGTGTTTGCCGTTGCACCGTGAACTCATCCAATCCTCTTCTGTGCTTTTATGATCTTCTGGACGTATTAATTATCTGCAGAGAAGCTTGTTTGGACGGCTCATTCGTTTTTGCTTGATTGTATTGACAAGCCTTTCTTAAGCAGTCAAGGTAAATGCCATGATCAATACTGTGGTACTGGCTTGCATTATCACGATAATCCTTGCATGTGAAAATGGCAAGAGAGACTAAAGGGGAGCAGGATCATAGTGTCTTTGTAAGGATGAAATGTCCATTTGAAGGTCTAATAAGTAAAACTAAATGCAGAGTTAAAACTGCTTAGTTGTCCTCTGACATAAAATAGTACCCTTTGGTAATATGATATATTTTCCTCCAAATATTTTTAGTTTTAAATGTTCCTCGGTCAACAGATGTGGTCAGTGTTTCCATAAAGACAAGTGACTATCTGCTGTACTTGAGGAAGATACAGGTGATCAACGGCTGTTTGAAGCCTACAATGTTGTTTTAGTGGATTGCTGTTTAAAATGTGATCCCCCTGTTTTGTTATGTAGGGGGCAGCAAGCCTGTATAACGCAGGCAGAATAGTGTTACGTCTTTGGTCAAATTAAAGCACTGTGCGAAGCCGTGAAATGACTATATTCTAATAAATGTTCTGTCATTGCATGTGATAGTAGACAGTGGTGTGTGTGTCAGACAAAGTCCCTACTTCTGTATGGCGAGTATAAATCATCTTGATGTTCACATGGTGGTCTTGTCTGTACTTTAAATAGAGGGAGATGCCACATCAGCTGCACAGTGAAAGTTATGGACCATAGCGAAGTAATTAAACTGTGCACCATGGGCAAAATGCTGTGATAAAATAATCAGAACATCAGATGTTCTCAGTGAATTTCTCATTTATTCCTGCCTTATTGATGTTTGATTCTTCAACACTGGCCTCACTGTTTGAGATCTTATAACTGTGGTGACAGAGAGGGAGGACTGCGCCCCCCCCCCCCCCCCCCCCCCCCCCCCCCCAACACAACAACCCCCCCACCCAACCAACTCCTCATGTTTTCCACTTTCATCCCC
>CM022471.1:12562445-12751335 GCA_011952105.1 Coreoperca whiteheadi
GGGGGGGAGGCCTGCGCCCCCCCCCCCCCCCCCCTCCTTCAGACAAGAGACAACACCCAGTTTTCAGCAAGTATTTCTTGTTGACCCCATTTTCCTCCCCGTGATAATAAGCTCTGACACTGACAGTAAATATCTCTCTGGGTTTCATTACCCCCTGTTTGCCATCATAAATCCTTCCGAAGGAGAACCGTTCCCCAAACTAGCCATGCAGGTAGATTTCTCTGTGTTTGTGTGTGCGTGGCTAGGTGTGTGTGCCTGTATGTGAGAGTTGTGGTTGTCTGTGCTACCCCCCCCTGTGTGGTGCCAGTGAAGGCCTGAAAGGCTCGACGTCTTTACACGCACACACACATACACAGAGAGAGAGAGAGAGAGAAATACACGCCTCAATAAACTCTATCTTAGAATTAGGACAGTCCTCTCTGTGTTTGGACCAGAAGCTGCTGCAGTGGATAGATTGCACAGTTTTAAAGAAATGAATTGTTTGACAAGTATCTTAGAATACTATATCATGGAGACTTTATGGCTATGGAAGGCAGTTTATTGTAGTGGGCACTGTAAGAGTACAGTATATCCATGTCTCCAACCCCTTTGCTGCCCTTGCCACAAAGTCAACAGACTGCAGGGCTGTAGTCAGCGTCCCTGCCCCCTTGATTTAAGACTGCACTTACCAGAACCCGGCAAGGCTGTTGGTCCTGTCTTTCTCTGAGAGCTGTCACTCTTGTGTGTAATTTGCCCTGCTGAAGGAAAAAAAAAGCTCAACTCAAGCCGTGAATAATGAGAGGTTGTTAGCTTTTGAGACAGAACAAGCAAAGCGAAACACAAAACACTCCAGCGAAAGAACTGTAATTACCCACAAGCCTGTGAGTGCACTCTAAGAGGGATTGTTATTGTGTGTGAATGACCTTTCATGTCTTTGGCATGCTGCTCTGAGTCGGACTGCTGCAGTTCCATGTAATCTGGCAGCATGTAGCAATAGGAAATAAATATGTCATTTATGGATGCTTTCACAACAGATGGCTTTCAAAAATAACTATCCTTGTTTTCATACAATAATGGTTTTATGTAGTCTGAATGCTTGACGATTGATTTAGCTTCTAAACCTTTCTCTCAAAAGCAGACAGAAATAGTGTTGTCAAAAGCAAATTTTAACATAGATTTAATAGATTTCTGACTCTCTGGCTTATGACTTAAATAAAGAACATCACACCATTTGCATTTCAGTACATCGACCTGCTGATCCTGAGTTTAACATTAGCTTTGTTTTATGAAAGGTACTCTTAGAGACCACCCGTAGGAAGATGGATTACTGGAAGATGTCAGTGTCACTAACACCCATCCCTCTCTCAGCCTGTCCACATCTTCAAAAGTCCCGCTCAGACATCAACAAATGGTTGGATTACACAGTGACTATGGGATGACAGAGAATGCAGAGCAA
Organism: Coreoperca whiteheadi; assembly: GCA_011952105.1. Taxonomy (NCBI): domain Eukaryota; kingdom Metazoa; phylum Chordata; class Actinopteri; order Centrarchiformes; family Sinipercidae; genus Coreoperca; species Coreoperca whiteheadi. The sequence goes on from CM022471.1 coordinate 12,563,881, forward strand.
GCTGAACTGAGGTGCGGGAACCTCCTGTTCCAAGCCTCGCTGCCACAGACTGACTTTTTTAAAGATTTATTCCATCAGTCAAGTCATTAACATGATTTATGGTGCTGCGATGACTGTTAGGGAGACAACAAAGGGGTCGGGCAGTTCCTCCCCCAAGGAGATGCTATCAGGTGTTTTCTGCTGTGCTTGCAATGCAGTCAGCATGCGGCTGTAAATCCAGCCATTCTGCATTGAAGAGAGATGACCCTCCTGCCCCTCTCTTCTTTTCTTCCCTCTTGTTTGCTCCCCCTCCCTACTCACTCCAGGAGGTCACAAGTTCACAGCTCGGCCTTAACTGTTAAAACCTGGGGGCTGAACTTCTGACCTCACCTAGTGTAAAAGGGAGCCCAGTGAATAGTGTTTTTAAGGGCTGCCATTCTTAGAGGCCAGAGGGGTTTAGGAAAGGGTAGGGTGATGCAGTGGCTGGGGCAAGGCCCACTCCTCAGCCAATTTACCCCGGACAGAGAGGCCTTTAATAGAAGTGTAGCAAGTAAAGACTGCCCCTTAAGGCCAAGGAGGTGTACAGCACTGGCTGAGATCTGAGGTAGTTTGACTGATGCCTCTATTAGCGCATTGCCTTCTGAGCAACACAGATCAAACTATCTACAAGACAAGGTCAGTCACAGAGAGATTGGTGTTTTGGATTTTTGTAGTATCCTAATGAGGGTTAATCTAACACTATGTGACAAAGCTTTAAGCCCAATTTTAAATCTGAAGGTTTCCTGAGAGACATCTTGATTGCAGTATAGATATTGCTTTGAAGCATTAGCATAGTAACTGTCTGAAAACAAACATTCATTTGCAATCTTCCCTTATTCATCTGTCAAGTAAAATCTGTAGAACACTCATACCTGCTTTCACAAGAGTGGCACTTCCCCGTGTTGTTGTCGCTTGCAGGCAAAAGCAAATCCATAAGAAGTGCTTGGCTTAGCCCTGTTTAAACACACTCTACTTTTCCTGTAACCTCTATAAAAACAAAACATGGTTTCTCTAGGCTGCCTGTTTCCCTGTTAAAACAAGAGGGGGGGAAATTAAATGCCTACAAGCAGATTTTATGATCTGATAAAAGATGGCATTTACTGTTGACTGATTTACTACCTGCCAAAGTGTGGTGTAATACAGCATCAGCTCTACAACAGCACTGCAGACTTATTGAGAGGGCTTTCATCATTGTGAATTTTTGCAAATCTTATTTTTTGTCCATGCCTACCTGCTGCAGGTTCCATTTTTGAATCTTAAAACTTGCAGAATGCTGTAGAAGAAACACCGTGATGAATAGCCTGATTTGAAAATGATATGCAAAGGCACCACAAAGTCACTATACATTTTGGAGTTGTCATCTTCTCACCAGGTCCAGTTAATCTACTCTGGTGTCTGTGGTCATTACTTTGTACATGTAGTATTCTTTGTCTGAGAGGAAATTAGGCCTGGCAAGCTGAGAGGGATAACCGTGTCTATTACTACTGAATGACTAGCATGTGGTAAAACAAAGCTTGAGTGATTTATCTTGGCCGTTCAAATATTAGTTCAGCTAAGCCAGTACTGCTTTGGTTCTAATCAGAAGGAGCAATCTCCCCAGTAAGTGACAGCTCAGAGATCTCATAGAGTGGTGTTTACATTCACTTCTAGGTTCCTAACATATACTCATGTTAGCAAAATAAGCCTCACTGACTGGTGAGGAATTTAGGCCTTGCTTGCAACCACAGCACTGTGACAGGATTGTTTGTTAATGAAGGATTTATGACTTTTTGGAGCTTCGTTAATTGCCCATTGTATGCCTGCTCTGTTGATGCATTTCTTTTAATAATATGCTGAAAATGTATTTCCTTTGCTGTGTCCTGTTCCAGGGGATATACTTAGCTTGTTAAGTGGCTGCTTTAATTAAAAGGGCGATGATGAACTATCAATTGCATAACTAAGCATGATGGTGATAGGTTTTCAATGTAGTAAGTCCCTGAGACCCACAGGTGGTCATTTGAGTGGGTCCCAGGAAAGTTGATTGGTTCCCCAATAAAATGTGTATTTATTGGCAAATTGTAATGTTAAATTCGTGTTTAGGGATGGTATCATTAGGATTTTATTTACATTTCTACTCTAATCTATACTCTTATTGGTTCTTTTTCATTACTAAATAATTGCTTTTAAAAAAAATATATTCTTCATTAAAAACAATAAATTCAGAAAAGGATTATAATTTAATATTTAAATGTAACTGAATGTTCTTTCTAGAGCAGCAACAGCAAAGCCACTCAATAATGTTTCGCTGAAAACAAATCTAAAAATGTCAATAAAATGAATCATATTTCTCACATGATGTTGAGAAAGAATAAAGTCCTACTCCCTCTGCCAAATTTTAAGATACGTGACAAACCAAGATAAACAGTTAGACTACATACAGACAGCTTCCATTTTGGATTGTAACAATTTGCTATTAGCAGAGCTAATATTTTATTTTATTGCAGTCTTAGATTTATAGTAAAACTACTCTTCCTGTACAAAAATATTTTATCAACATGCCAAACACATTTTTAGGATTGGCATCAATTTGGTACCTTAGCGCAGTGAAAGAGTTGGTGCCTCACTGTTTAAAGATCTGAAGGTCCCAACCTCGTCCCGACTGTTACTGAGCTTTTTTATATTTTATATAATTCTAATTTTGGTTGTCTTGGAGTTTGAGTGGCCCCAAAAAAGTGTGCTCCCTCAGAAAAAGCCTGTTCCCTGAGTTGTTGTTTTGAGTTGATGCTCTATTCTGCTGCACTTTTCCACCTCGTCAGCTGTGGTTGTGCATTTAGATTAGGTTTTCTCAGAAAGCAGAATGTTTTGTTTTGTTGAAATAACATTGTAGTTGGTCACTGGGAATATGTACTCTAGCTTCTTTGGGTTGTATTGCATTTTTCCTGTTCTTGATCCTATTTTCATCAAACTCTTTTTACTTAAAATCCATTATGTTTGATTTCTGACTTTTTGTTCGAGGTTGCCTTTGGTCAATTTAGTTTGACAAGTGTTGAAAGGCTGTTATGAATATGTTGGCTCTCTGGAGAAAACATGCTGCTGTTTTAAGCTTCAGCAGAGCTGTCTTCGTTTGGAGTTTGTTTTGTCCACATATAGTTAGCAATGGAAAGCATGGTCTCAACAACAGGGTCTCTGTCTGTGCAGATCAAAGAGCATGTGTGGCAGGGGGGCAAAAACTTCCTCCTCATTGTTTTTAATCTTATCCTCACCTCCCATTCCAGCATCCCTAATTGGAGGAAAACTAAGGTGAAGGAAGCCCTCCATGTCAGTTTTGCATTCTTTGATGGTTCTCCTTTGTGCCTGTTTCACTCCTCCCCTCTGTGTCCTTTGGCCCAGTGAACTCTGTGTACACTTTGACCCCTTACTGACTACTGCTCAGGCATTTTGGCCTTTACTTTTATGGAACTATATGGAACCTGTCCCTCACCTCTTGAAGAATGATGAAGTAGTTGTTTGACCCTTTATATGTCCTCCTCCCTCCCAGGTCATGGAGTTTTACTATTGAGAGCAAAGAGCTACACATGGGGAGGGGTCCGGCATAGTTCTTGGAGTCAGGAAGTCCTGACTGTGACCACAGCTGAGAGCATTGGTGTGAAGATTTTCCTGACCATCTCAAAAGTTAGTGATGATGAGTTTGTGAAAACAAAATTAGATATTACAATACCACTTTTAATTTCATGCTATGTTCTAATCTAACAAAAAGGAGCTTTTTATACTTTGTAGTCTTTTGCTTTGTAGACCACTCAACTAGAGGCATCCATTAAAAGAACATGAGGTGATAACTATTAGAAATATATTCGCTAAGTCAGAAAAGCCATTGAACAAAACAATACAGTGTTCATTAAAATGGGGCGAGCATTCATTAAACAACATGGCATATTCCCAAATGTCTGAATACAATAAACAGCGAACAAGAGGAACATGTCACAAATGAGTCCAAACCTCTGGCAGTCTTGAATAATAGCCTATTTATGGACTATTAACTAGATCTTAGCAGACTTAATGTCATTGAAAGTCATTAAAATGAGATACTGTATATTTTGCTTGCTAAGGAAACATATAAACCAATGATCTATTTCTGGGAAATATTGAAATGTCTTTATTCAACCCAGTGTACATGGTGAATATAATTTTCCATAATCACACCCCATTACGTTTTGTTTCTTTGCCTGTGCTATGTGCCCTTATGCATATATTTTGGTGCATTTATGCATGTGTATATACATACATGCATACATTTTGTGGGTTTTTTATGTGTGGGGGTGTCGTGTGTGTCCCTCTGTGTCTGTGGGATTAGTAGTGCTTAAATGACAGTGTTTGATCAATGGTGCCAGGCTCTGCCTTTCGGTTCGTTTGCTTTTTGCTCATCATTACTAACATGGGCTGAAATATCTGGGTAACAAAAATTGATATAATGACGGAGTAAGCCTTATTATCTTCAAGCTACATCAGATTGGCAAACTTCTGAGGGAAAGCAAAATGTCTAGGAAATATTACGAGTCATTTATCAAGTCCCCCTCATTAGCATATTGCCTACAGAAGCACTAGCAGAAATCTAAATAAAAGATTGGGAGTTGGTTCCATTTTTCTTTTAGCTGATAAAGCCTCTTGGAAACCTTTGCGACCTTGACTTTAGCGTGGCCTCCTGCTATTGACAGTGCAAACCACAGCCAGAGATCTTGATGTCACCATAGGTGATAAGCAAAAATATCTCAAGTAGGTGGCTAATAGAATGATTCCTCATATGTCAGTAACACTGCCTCAGCCCCGGCCGCTGCTGATGTGCCCGTGTGTGATCGGTTCAGTGCGTTTATGATCAGTCGTGAATGTCCTTAGTGGTACAACAAAAGTGGCAGAGCAATATTAATTAGGAGGTGACTGCATACTCAATTTTTCCTTGTCATATTGAGCTTGGTCCCGGGTGTACTGTGACAGAAAGGGAGAGGTGGTGGAGTCCAGATGAGGCGCACCCAGCCCTGCATCCAGCAAACCGAAATAATGAGTTTCCTTCCCCCTTTAGCCACTGTATGCACCATGATATACAATTTGCAATTAAGCATGGCTTGGTGATCCAGTGATTAATGTCTCTTGTGGCGGTTGTGAAGGGACTGGGACTTAGTCCGAGACTGGGGGACTGCCTGAGACTCCCTGTTTATATTCCTATCATGGTCACACCTCTCGCTCTACCCTCTCTTTGCCTCTCTCACACACACTTCTCTTTCTCCCTTTTAACCAGTCTCCATTACAGGGAAGATGGAGAGGACCATTTGCAATTCAGTAACCTTTATGACAGTGCACTCTTTAATCAGAGGCCCCTACTTCCTTTGTAAAGTAGCACACAGACACTCGTACACGCACAGTGCAGACAGTGCCACACACATATACACATCAAGAGGCGTGTAGAAGCCCATGAAATACCCAGGCTGGGTGAGCTGGTGAAAGTGGCGCATCTGATTTACAATACCACGGTGCTGTTTCATTTGTTGTCGTAGAAGGCTTTTAATTTTTATTGTGGGACAGCACTAAGTAAATTGTGTCTTGTTTAAGAGAGAAGGCTTTTTTTTTAAAAAGGGTAGCAGAGTGAGGTATTGAACAATCAGACTATTCTATTCTGACTGTTCTATTTGAAAAAAAGTGTAATTTACAGCAAAATATATCACACCTGTGCAGTAATTTTCCAGCCTGAATCAACCAGTGTATAGTTGCAATGTCTAGGAACATGCTTAAGACAAAAAAAGGTAGAAATGTGTTACATGATGACACAGCAAACTAGCTCTAAGCTGATTATGTAAGAGTATTTTACTCATAGTTTTACCACACTTGGTCAGCTCTCAGCAATTCATGATAGTCACTGGCAAGTAAGTAAATGACCTTACTTGCCTGTTACCAATGTTTTCTGTTCCTCATTGTTTTCTCCATTGTCAACATGTACTTTTTAATTAAACTGTCATCTGAATTGTAAGTCGCAATAATAGCAATAAGAGGTATCTTATGACTTGAATTCTAACAACTGGCGAGGACTGTAATGGTATGGTAAGCTGCTCCAACCTAAATGGCGAATGCTGTTTGCGGCCACTTCGCTAGGCCTGCTTAGTGATGAAGGCTTTTGATTTACTTTATCCTCCAGAGCCCTATTCAACTGAATGAGCGACACTCATCCTGCAGAGCACAAGGGCAATTCCCCCCCCCCCCCAATATCCACTTTCTCTCCCCCTCTTTACTGGATCATTTCCCTTCACACCCAGAAAGGCTTTGTAGTGGCAGCATCATTCTCCTAGCCTCGCTTTCTCTCTCCCTTCAGTTTTGGCTCCCTTTCCCCTTTCCCCTCTCTCTTTCACTCCAACTTTCATAAGCTCAGTAAAGCATGGCCTTCAATTCCCTTGTTCTAGTGTTTTCACTTAAGATCAAGAGTGATGAGCAAAAGGTTTCTGGCTCAATCCTTGAGCAAAGGCCTGGCGTGACAGGGATTATTATTTATTTGTCATCTTGGATGTAATAAGCTGTAGGTACAGACTGGAGAGCTGGTGATTTATTGCTCTGTCGAGCGCCAGTAGCAGTCCGGCCGCTGGGGCGTGCAGGATGAATACCGGCCTGTCACTCCCGTCCATCCGTCTCCTCGCGCCTGCCGCCCTCACAACACCGCCCCATTTCATGCCAGAATACATAAACAATCTTTCATTACTCCTAAGTCTTTTTTCATATTTGTTCTTCACAGGACACAAAGTTTGAATTTATTCACAGATTTCTCTTTTGTCTTTTCTCTCTTTATCTCCTTTCCTCCCTCCATTCCACATTATGTGGCGTTTTTGTTTTCCACATTTAGGGATTTTCTGAATGTGTAGTCTTTAAGTTAAGAAAATCTACGCCCATGCAGTTTTTTTCCCCTTCTCCTCCGGTTTCTTTGTCGTTTCCGATCCTTTTGGCCATGACTTCATTTTTCTTCCGAAAACCACTTATGAGAAGAACCGCTGAAGACACCCACATCCTCTTCATCTTTTCAGAACAGATTATTCTCAGTCCGGACGATTCTGGAGCCAGGGGTGATCGGACACGAATATGTTGGTGTGCTGTCAGCACCATGTCCTTCCAATGCATTAGTGTCAGTCTCCATGCTGCACTAAAGCATGAAATGAGTGATAAAATATCAAATCCCCTAACTTCACCCCCTCTTACCCTGTCTTCCAGTGCAGAAGACATAATATCGACCCCTAGTCCATTTAGACAGGAATTTAATATTTTTCAGCTAAACCAATCACGCATGGTTAGTGCCCAGTGTAATCCAATCACATTCCATCATAAATGCCCCTCTTGTGAGGGGTAAAATGGTAGATCAAGATGTTGAAAAACATGGTCTTAATAGATTGTCTTGGCTGCCTTAGAGGAGCTTGTCCCACTCCTTTCTCTCGATACACATTTTCATTTCTCCAGCCCTAACTGCTCTCTCCAGGCACAGATTGGCTGAAGTGGAGCTGACTTTGTAAATAGGGCTCTCATTTATTAGGGCCGTTATCTGCAAGCCGGACTGGGAGAGGTCTCTAGGAAGATGCTTAGCCCACATCATCCAGACAGAGAAAGAAGGAGGATAATTATGAGACACTTATTTCGGTGTGCTGATTAATACTAGGACCTGTTTTCAGTGCCTGTAAAGCTGCGAGTATGATGGTTTTGATTTCTATGTCCTCTGAAAGACTCTGGACACACTATTCACAATGACATTACATTCACAGACAGTATATTACAGCCATAACATGTGTGTGTGTGTGTGCGTGCGGGGCCAAAACTATTAACAGTAGGGTGAATAGTGAACATTTGTTAGAGGACATAGGTGGTGATGCCTCACACAGGCAGTGAACTGAGAATACTCATTTGGTTCCTGAATAAGGCCTTGACAGCCACCATTTATATCTGGCTCGTTGTATGCTGTCCAGCCGATTAATAACAGTTCATTGCTGTCTAATTAGTGTCGGCTGATTGGAAACTGCATCAGAAGTGAGAGAGAGACTTGCTTCCTTTGTTTTAGTGTGTGCAGCGTTAGGAGGCAAATTTACAAAGGAATCAGCAGAATTGGTAGTTTCTGAAAGTGAGTGATGTTCCCTGCAGTAAAAAGGGAAGGTTTTTTAATGTATGAAAGCACAAGGCTAAATCCTCCAACCATCAGTAATACCCTCTGACCTTTTCGTTTCCTCTATATTATTCATTTTTTTCAGATGCATTCAGTGTCATTTCTACATTCAGCATATTCCCTTATCTGTGTGTTACTAGTAATCTTACCATAAACTTAAGTTGTAACTCCCCTTTGATCAGCCATTAGAGCGTCATTGGCAGATTCTGCCTTTGAAGATGCACAGACTCAAGTTTAATCATTCCTCATGGTGCTTGGTGTGTTATGATGCTGTTTTCATTAACAGTAACAACCTGTAAACCAAAATTAGGCCTAGATGTTTGTATGAATTAGAACCACATGTACTGAGTTTGCTGTATGAGTTGAATCCTAAGCTGAGGGAATTTGCCATGCTCAGTTCAAGTGAGGAAATGAGCAGGAATTCCATACTAGCCGACTGTGCTTGCTATGTTCAGAGAATGTTTTTAATTGATGGTTAGATTGAATAGATTGGGATGTCCCGAGCAAAACTCCAGAATCAGGATCCGGACCGATCTGAACATACTGAGTTTCATGCTTAGTTTGTCATTTAGTCATTTGTTTGTTTGCATCATGTACTGCAGCTGTCAAATATGCCCGTTAAGCTTCTATACAACACTGTAACAACAACTGCAGAGCATTCAGCACCCAGCAATTTCAGTTAATTATACATCAGTGTACGTTGCGAGACTAGCTTTGTGGAGTTAAAAAAACAACTCTTGTTTTGCTTCTATTTTAGCAACATTTCTCAGGTTTACAACGTGTCTAAAGTTCTGTTGTTCAATTCAATATGCATTTAACTTCAGTATTTTATCAACGCGTGGGCTGACCAAGTCCTGTGCAAAGCTTCCTGCCACATTAAATCCACTCTGTCGGTCCCTGTTCCTTTGATATTATACAAAACACTATATGGCTTTATATACAATATAGTAAACCATCAAAGAAAGCTATAATGCTCGCTACATTTTCTTAAATGTAGACTAAAAAAAAAAAAAAAAAGATCAGCCTATCCCTATTTCTTCCACTTAAAATTATTATATTATATTATCATTATGAGTTCACAAACATCATTATAATATAATATAATTATCTTCTGTTCTGTTGAGCTTGTGCGTTTGTGCTGTTGGTTGATGGAGTGTGAGCTACCTCATCTCATTTGCGTCTCCGCTCTACTGATTGGTTAGGTCAGTAAGGCCCCACAACTCTGCTTGGCCTCCAAACCACCAGTGACATGCAGCTGATCAAGCCTTAATTAAGGAGACATTTTCTCCCCGTGATTTCTATCGATGCACAGCGAAGAAAAAACAAACTGAGCCACTTTCCTACTGGACTGCAGGAAAATTGACTATACAACTCCTTCCAACTGCCACCCGCTGTTAGTTGTCTCTCCAACTACATCTACTTCGAAGTCTGCTCTTAGGTTATTGCATAGCTTCCTCTATTGACAGCTTTCGCTTATATTTCCCAGCCTCTGCTCCTGTTTTATCTGCTTTTCTACTTTCCTCCTGCTATTTATCCTCTCCTCCATCCTTCTCGAGTTCTTCTTTCTTCCTTCTCCTGCTACATGTTGTCACCTTTGTCACCCATTCAGCTCCTGCCACCTTCCAACTCCTCTTTTCCAGCTGCCTGTCTTGGCTGTCTGAGCTGAGTTGAGTGGTCTAGGTAGGGTGCGGTGCGGCATTAGTGTTTCTGCTTGCCTGTGCAATAGAAGGCGATGCGCATCAGGGCCTCTGTCAGCAGATCAGCACCGATGCAGATGGGAGGTGAAAAGCTCCCCAGTGACGAGGCTCGAAGGCAGTGGTCGATGGTGGAGGCAGGGCCGCCCTCCCCTCTTTCCTCCTCTGTCCCCTCTGAATCTGTCTCTTGCTTTATTGGGTACACTTCTCTTTCACACACTCTGTCTCTCCCCAGCCCTCTTTCCTTTGTTATTGCAGCAGTAAGGATGAGGTGGGCTCTGACAAAGTGCTGGGATTGATAGATGGACGGAGCTGGAGACTGGATGAGGGGATGGATGAGGGCAGAGGAGGGAGTTTAACACAGGCAAATACAGAGAGACAGAGAGGAACGACCTGTTCGGCTATGCAGCCACTTTCAGCCCCACAGCAATTTAGCCCTCCACTAACCCAGTGCTAGTGGACTCTCAGCCTCGCTACCTGTTTGTTCACAGTGCATATGAACAACTGTGACAGCATGCAGAGGCTAGAGGAATTTTGTGCCCACGAAGAACAATAAACACACTTCTGTATTTATCCTAAGCATAAAAACACACTGCATACACAATTTTGTGATTTTTACTGCCAAGACTTGATGAAAACTTGATTCACTTGACACATTGTTTCTGAAAACAACTAAAATAAAATAGTTTGCGTACATTTCCCTTTTATTCCAAACGTACCACATGTATAATTGAACAGTTCTAGAGTGTAGCTGTTCAATATTTGTACTGCGGTTTGTATTACTAAATAACACCAGGCTAAAATTTTCTTTTCATCTGTGTGTGCCCAAAGACCCAATTCTCTCCCAGCAGTAGGGTGTACTAGTGGTGTAGGAAGTGTCAGCCATTTTTCACAGCCCCTGCATACCTAACCAGCCCTGGATGAGAAAGATGGGAGAGAGGGTCTAGTAACTGTGTTATTATTACAAAAGCCTTCCTCTGCATCTTGGGTGGGGTAACCTGTGTATGTGCGTCCGTGTGTGTGTGCGTGGGTCCTCTCATTACGCCCCTACCTGCTCTGCATTACTTGTCAGTGGTGCTGGAGCGCCCCGCTCAGATTAAGACTAATGTCGATGGCCCCAGGAACTGCGATTAGAATCACACTCATTACTCAGGGCCCGGTGACGGAAGCAATTTAAAGCCCTCGTCTTTACAGTACAAGAGGCAGGGCAAGCCCCCACTGTCAAAAGAGGGGAGACACTACCCTCCACACACACACACACACACACACACATCAACAGATACACGCACACAGTAATACAACTGCACTGCTCCATCTTTCTGTGCTCCAAGGACACCTGAAGGCCAGGCCCTTAGTGACTTAATTGACGGACTCTCTTTCCGCGTGGCTTTTAATTTATTTAACCTGTGAAGAAAAGAGGATCGGGCAGACTGCTTCGGTTCGCATGTTACTTCAGTGTCTAGACAACACAGAAGCCCAATATTGGTAGGTCCGTCTTAGAAAAGTGTTGTACAGGAGAGAGTTGATCATGTTGAGTCAGGAGAAGTGTGTGTGAGAGGTGCTTTCGCACCACCACAGACCCCGACAAAGATTAGACGGTCAATATGTGCCAGTCGCATGTCATTGAGACTGATTGAGTGAGCGTGTACTGTGTGCACGTGTGAGTGTGGGTTTGTGGCTTGGTGTGTGTAGCTGTTTCTATGAAGGTTTTTGTACGCTATACATGTGCACATCAGTGTGAGCTTCGAGAGCCTGTGGGTGTGCCAGTGCAAGTCTGTGCATGCTTGTCTTTGGGCTTTGTTGTGTACTCTTGTGTGTGTGTGTGTGTGGTTTTGTGCATGTGTGATTATGTGTTTGTGACTCACCTCCACAGTAAGGTTACAGCTGCTTTGAGCCCCTCTCTGACAGCCGTCCAGAAGAATGCCAGTCAGGGCCAGCACTAGGGTGGCTGTCACTCAATAATGAATAATAGGCCCATCAATTAGCACCTGTCACCATGGCAACTCTATCACAGTATAATGACAGTAACTGCTCAGGCTGCCGGAGAGAGGGGAGAGTTTCATCCTTGTTCCTGTCAAGGAGGGAGGAAATCTACTGTATAGTATCGACAAAGTTGTCCATTTGTTGAGGTAGGCTAAATATTTTGCATTTTGATGACTTTCACGTAACTTGTTCAATGTTATTTCCTTAGTTTAGTTGTTACAGACTAGAAGCTACTGTTGTCTCCTTCCTTCTGTTGACCAAACAAGGGGAGACAGAAATTAAATAGGAACATGCAACATGTTCACAAATCATTTATTTGAGAATCATCTCTGTTAACAAATCATATGGTTGTGTACTGATTTCCTTGGTTGTATGGTTGCATAATCATGAGTACAGATAGTCGTGTTTTGATAACATAAATATTAAAGTTTACTTTAATACTTTAGATATTTTTTAGTGTGAACAATTATCAAGGATACATTTAAAGGATTTAGTCTTTTAAGTCTCATGAAAATGAATAATTGTGAATGTTTAGGGTAATTAGACCATGTATAAATCAATATTAACAAATAATTTAGGTGAATATTGTTAGCAGTGTGGTCAGTCAGTAGAAGGTCACAAGCTGGTGAGAACATTTAAGAGCTCCTCAGAGAAATGTAAACTCTTTGGGAGGAGATAATGATGCAAGAGCACAATCAGACTTTTTGTCATAATGTGCCTATTCAGTGTTTTCCTCTAAGACGAAGACAGTGAATTAACTCATTAGATCAAACATGGTATGTGAGAGTTAGGATATTTTTTACCCTTTTATTGCCATTTCTTACCAGACTAATGAGTTTAAGATAGCTGATGTCAAGTTTAAGTCAACCTGTTAAGAGCAGCACATGATTTGCTCACATTGGTGTGACTGTTAAGGGATAAAACATTTATTTCACATGGTCAGTTTGACTGCAAAATGTATGCCACCATTTGATGTGCGTTTTGATAGTAATGGAGAGTTTGTGCAAATTACAGAACTGAATTGAATGTAGCTTGTTTTATAATTTATTGTGTACTTTTATCATATCACCGTTGTTTACATCACATAAGCACTAGTCACCATTTTCACTTACCATAGCATTTTACTAACAGACTTTTTTACCACCTTTCATACTGAACACAAATGACACCTACTGTATGCTTTCTCCGTTTGAATAGAGAATGGCATTGACTGATTGATATTGTAATTCTCGCTGTGAAGTAATGTTTTACAGCATGCGTAAAGGCAGATCTGTATGGCCCTCCCTACCGAGCACCTTTCTTCTGTATGGATCTGCCAAGTGCTGAGGACTGGTTAAATGCTGTCAATCATTGATTTTTCCCTCTGACAGTAGAGTGATGGCTGTGGTGATTGAAGGAGTCAGGGTTTTGTCTTTCTCCTCTGTGCTGCAAGGAGTCAAGTGAGAAATCCTCACACCTTCTAAGCTAGCCCATCACATCCCTCCTCCTCTTTTCCCTACTTTCCCACTCCCCCTTTCTCCCTCTCTTTTAACAAATGGCATCAACAGGCCATGAAATAATCAATGCTGATGATCCATCTTGGAGCCTGTCGATATGTTAATGAGCACGCCTCATCGTTATTGCTGCCGGGTCATAAATCACTGCCTCTTACCAGAATGCACAGCAGCTGGTGCAGCAAACCTCAGGCCAGGAATAAAACACTGTCTTTTAACGATTAATGTCCAAACATTCTGCTGTCCTGTGCCTTGATTGTTTTCAGATGCCAAAAAAGTAGGACGGATTGTAAATCAATAAAACAATAAGACAAAGTGTTTTAATAAAAGGAGAGGTTGCGAGTAAATCATTGCAGTGCTCCATTTAGCACTGCTTCCTGGGTAAGGAATAATTGGATACCTGGTACCCAGAAGTCATTTTTAAGGTTATAAATGCATGTGTCAGCTAGTAGTGAGAAGCAGGCTAGCTTGCAGCCTTACATTTTTCAAATCTGCTTTTTTTTAAGGGACCCAAGTAAAGCAAAGGGAGGGCTTAGTGGATATTTGTTTTACTATGAGAAATGAAAAGCTTACATGTTTGCATGGAGTACACTGTAAATAATTATGATGAGATGGTGGAAAGAGAAGCTTTATTATTCCTTTATTTCCTTTGCTTGAAATTGTATGCTTCATTCCAATATAATGAATCTAGCTCCCACATATAAGCTCAACGTCCATTATATATCTCCTCTCTGCAGTATGTACGTTGTACTGAAGAACTTGATTCGTATTGTCTGACAGGGTTTTTTTTTTAACTAACCGTACGCAAACAATGTTTGATTGGTTGGTGTTCTTTTAACAGCCTATGTGGGAACTGATGTAGCTGTTATAGTTTATGTTGCAATAAAATGGAATCTGATATGATAATAATGTCGTTTATATGTGTTTATTTTCTTAACACCACACACCTCTGAGGTATAACCTATTTAATTAATAAAAAACATTGTTTTTCTCCGTACCAACACATGCAAACAGGCTGCTTCATGCTATATACACCTATATGTACTGTACACCTGGAATGTTTAAGTGGGTCAAAATTAGTGTGTGCTGAATCTGAAAGTCAGTATGTAAATTGTATCTAAAGCCATGACATTGTCTATAGGTGCACTGACAGATGTTGAGTTTGACATAGGGTGCATGGCCGCATAACACATGGATTAGATACCTAGCGGTATTAAAAGGTGTTTGGCTGGCTGAATGCAGTGTGCTCATTATTGTTTAGAATACAGACAATTTGGATTAGTTTCCATCTTATTTGAAAGGCACTGGTTTTAGCAGTGGTCCAGTGAGGCAGTTCAACACTTGCTCAAATCATGAGACACAGGTTGGAGATATTTGCACACATTCCTGGTCTAAGTGGAGTTTGGCGCCCTACAGGGACGTGCCTTGGGTCTGTTTGTTTTCCTTTTATGCGATCTGAAGGCTGTATGGTTTGCTTATCAGTTTTCATGCAGATATTTCAGCATTACTGGTGTCTCATATAGATACATGGGGGTGGGGTGTCTCTTTGCAGAATGCTCCAGCAAAGAAAATGTGGAGTAGTGCACCAAGATAGTTAGTTTACTTGTTTTTCCTGCAGTACAGTGTAACATCATAAGGCAATTTACTGTGATGGCCTATCAGATACATCTAAGTCCACATACCAAGTAAATGGTTTCGTGGTGTTTACCTTTTTTGAATTGGGATAATTTTCTTGTTAAACAACCAATATCTTGATCTTAACATTGAAGTATGTTTGAGCTATTGTTGTTTGCACTTTAATGAGCCTGTTACATATTTATATTATAAGTACAAATTGTTTCCATTGCATTTCTTCTCCCTTCCAGCTTCACCAAATAGCCAATGGAAATGTGTTCTTTAGCTTTACTGTGGTTTATTGGTTCTCTTTGTTCAGGTAGACTTGTGCATTGATGTTCTCCAATAAATGCATTGGGTCAAATTCATGTAATCATTATCAGAAAAATGATTACATTGGTTACATCAGGATTACTGTTATGCATGCTCTGTCTGTTCAAATCAAAAGGTATCACTTTGGAATAACACCCTTGTTTGGTTTTCATATTGCTATTAACTGTGGTAGCGGTTTTGTGACCTTGTGCTCAATGATTCAGTCAATCTTGTAGATTGCAGTGTAACCTCTATGTATGTAGCTACTGGACCTCTCAGAGCTGAACAGTTTTATGTTCTAGCCCTTGGACTTCCCGCGGATGATGAATCATAAACCAAGCATTTATAGCAATGTTAGCAACTGGAATACCGTTTACATCAGTGCTTTGTCACGCAAATGTCCTCACAATGTCAATATTGGTAGTTAAGCAGTGTACCACCTTAGTTACGAAAACTTTGTATTTGATGAAACCTTGCCAACAGAGGAGCATAAACAATGGCTGCCACTTTTTCTTTGTTGCATAGCGACATGGTAGTTGTCAATATTTGTCAATTTAGATGTATCTAAATAAGTTAGATGTCATTGTGGTGACAAGAAAGCTTGTTTCCGGAGGACTGAATAAATTTAGAGCATGACAGGTTTTCCGTTTTGTCTGATTGTAAATCTGCTGTAGCCTCTCCTTCTACATTTATCTTTATTGTGATCTGTTACAGATGGAAAACATGGCCATATTTGCTCATTCTGTTTTTATTCTGCCTCAGACACTCACTAAAACACCAGAACATAACTGAAATCAAGGATCCTCCCTTTGGTTTATAGAACCAGATAACATGTGCAAGCACTGGACAACCCAATTTCCTTACAGGAACTGAATTTACCTCAGACTGTGACAGCTTGAATTCCTGTGGCCTCTGTAGGGCCTAAATCATGCTTGTGATATAGTGCAGCTCGGCATTTTTTCTCCCTCAGTGCTAAGTATTATAATGATGAATCTGCTACTCTGGCTTATGCCAGCTTAAGGCGGACATAACAGCAGTTGTTTAAGTTTTCCAAAATAAATAGAGAATATTTCAATGGAGACAGATAGCAGAGAGGAGCCTGGGAAATGGCCTAGTTTGACTTGTGGAAGTTGCCTTTCTAAATTGTTTTTGTTACCAAGATAAGGAACATTAACTCCAGATGTCAGAGAAAGTAAATAATCTATCAGTCGGCTGCATTAAATGCCACGTGCTGAAGAACCAAATGGAGCTTTGTATTTCTTATAACTGTCATCTATCGATATCTGCATTCTTCCGCCAATCTTCATCTTCCATATCCACATATATGTAACCAACCATCCATATCAAATGATATCTGTATTCCCCCTTGGTTTTCAGATCACATCTGTGTGCTTTACCATTTCAGAACAGATGGGCCCTGTACATCTGGTCATTAGTGTGAATTTATGCCTTAGTTATGACATACAATTTCATTAGACAGTGTTGCCATTTAACATAGGTTCAAGGGAGAAAGGTTTTCTAACGATGATCTATATTCATAGTAGCCATTCAGGATATTCGTTATTTGTTAGGGAGTTGTATTTGACTGATTTTGTGGGTACATGTGTATCATGCAGGAGTTACACTTTTGTGGATGCTGTTTTGTTGTGAGAAGAAGTAATATATGTTCCTCAGTCACATGCCTTATGGTAAATCTTATCTTCAGAAATGAAAAGGAGGAATGGGCAGGGAAATTATTATTACAAAAAGCAACATTCTCATGTTGTCCACCGCATCTTTTAGAGATGCAGTTGAAAGCTCCAGAAAGAGCTAGTAAGTGGACCTTGAGTTAAATTATTTTTGTCAAACTATTATTTCCATGGTCAAGGCTGAAATTTTATTCACAAAATATAGTCGGTGCTGTCGGTATAACTGCTAACTACTGTATGATGTGGGGAAGGAAAAATAAATTCAACCAGCCTGTTAAATGATGCCAAGCATTTGGAGACATTTCAGATTTTTGTAATCTGAAGGGGAAGAAGAAGCATAATGGAACGACTGACATATTATGCAAGATTATAGAGTGCAATTTTTAGGCTCCTGCTCCAGTGTGCTGGACGCTAATATCGGATGGATTTAATGCTGTTTTTAGTCCACTGCAATATGAAACCTAACTGGTAGTTATACTAAACCATTTTGTTAGCAGTCTTGAAGTTCAGTTCAGGAGCATGAGTTTTTTTAATTTGGAAAGGTTAAAGTTTTGTTACTTCAGTCATTGGAAACGGGTTACTGGAATTGTTCTACGTTAATGTGAAAAATGCTGCCCTGAGACAAATGGTATTGTTTCCTCATGCAAAAATAAACCACGGATAAAACTTGTAGCAGCGGCACTCAATTTAGAAGTGAAATTCCCAAAGATTCCCATCCCTTTTGCAAAGATCTTTTGTGTCACCATCAACACCCATCAGTATACCCTGTCCCCTGTGGAAAACCTCCACACCAGTATCCATGGGGTTAGTGGCCTAATAATTTGCTAAAGCATGTTTTGAGATTGCAGATCATTTAGGCTTTATAATATTAATGAGGATATGTGCCTATTGGGGTTCCTGGGAATAGTTGTTGATAGGAACAATCTGGAAGGAGTGAGAAATGATTTAACACGCTCAGCAGGAGTGCAGGATTGCCCCATTGCAGTGTGCTGCGATTAATTCTTATTGTACAGAAAAGCAGCTTGATGGTGTAGCATTGAGGCACTTTATTGCGGAATTAGTGTGATTTTGGCGCATTTGTTGTGGTGTTATTACTAAATGCTAATTAGGCTCTACAACCATAATTAGAACCTTTCGCTAGACAGCCCAATTTAACTAGTACCACAGTAAGAGCATCGAGAATATTAATACACACCCATACACATACTCACACACTCATATACACACGTGATATCACACATGCACGCACAAACATCTCACCTTATAATTACACTCTTGCTAACTATCAGACAAGACCAATGTGGGGGTTGCAGGCAGGGGCTCTTTTTCCCCTAATACGTTAATCATTCCTTTGTTCTTGTGAGCTTTAAGAAAGTGACTGTGGTCTTACTGGGTTTTATTGAGTAAACTAAGTGTGTTAAACACAGATAAATACAGGTAGGAGATGCTATGAGATGGAACTTTATTCAGTTTTTGTTGGCATGTCTGCACTTTTTATAATCCCTTGTTCATACCGTAAATGCATTTCCTCAATAAACTCTGGCACTTGCATGCAAATATGCAAACAAGCACACAGAAGCTTGTGAAGAACACTCATCACTTTCAGTGAATGTAATTGCCTGGTGTGCATCACTGTTGCTGTGTCCCATAATACGGAGGATCAGAGTGCAGCATGCACATCAGTCTGCAGCCTTGCCTGCCAGTCAGGCCTGCATGTTGCCACGGCGTCAGTGGCATGGCATCCTCCTTTGGCTTGCACATTAAGCCAGCGGCTGTGGGCAGCATTCTTGCCTCTCACAGCAGACATACTTCTCAATCATCCATCCACTGACACACAGTTGGACAATTTTAAAACACATATCAGAGCAAACAGACTCCAGTGGATTGTTACTGTGTCTGCTCACATCAAAGGTGACTTTCTTACAGTTTGATTTACTCTGTTTTAGTTAAACAAATAGTAATTGTATTGTTTGTGGAAGAATGTCTCTGAATTTATATCATAGACATGTATGCAGTATTATTTATTATTATTATTAATTTATTTATCATTTTACACAATAATGCCACTAATAATAAATCTACAAAAACAACAGTTAATGTAGTTATTATTATTATTAGTAGTAGTATTAGTAGTAGTAGTAGTATTTGTTTGCTGTATATGGAAAGCCCTTTGCGCATACTAGAAAAGGAAAATTTAGTTTGATATCAAGGATTTCGAATAAATGCTCAAAGGGCTTACCATAGCTGTATCATATGGGTGTTAGTAATATTGGTGTCCTTGAAGCTAACTAACAGTAAGTTTACATGTTGTACTCTTCCTGTTTGTTGGTGGTGGGTGGTGCCTCAACAGTAAAGAGACAAGACACTATGGGACTTGCAGTGACTATAGTTTACTGCCTGAGATAAAATATGTATACAAAGTATATAAAAAAACTACTATCCATCACAGCATTAACTGAGTAAACATTGATGGTGATGTTTGATGATGATTGATTGATGCGTTCACGTCCATCTGGTCTGGTGACTCATGACACTCATTGTTCTCATTGAGCCAACATTGACTCTCCTTGAGCCAAGAGAGAGAGGTGGGGGTTGACCTAAGATGCACTAAGATATATGCAAATACATGTATTATTTATATAGGCATTGGGAACTGCTATTGTTGTCTGAGAACACATTGAGCTTTTGGCTACGGCCTTGGGGCCTTCTGTAAAACGTTTTATCATGTTTTTAGTCCTGATGAATAATTAAAAACTTAAATTACTTGCCATGTACAAAATTCATATGCTGGGGGGGAGGGGGGGCTACATGAAAATTAATTTTCTTTTCTCTAAGAGTGTGACAGGAAATCAATTAATCTTGATGTATTGTTTCATGCAGGGCAGGGTAGCAGCAGCAGCAGAGAGAGTGGCTACAGCTGTTCTCATTGGAGAGGCCATATATTATACTTGGCGGCTTTGACAGATTCCGAAGGAAAGGGCTGAAGGATATCAGGCAGGTGAAGCAATGGTAAAAAAAAAATATTAGGAAATACAAACTGTTTCCAGGGACTGTTATAAACTGTACAGCAGGAGGAAAGCATTATTGCATTTTTTTTTTTATTTAGACTCTTGCTTCTGTTCCCTAAAACGGCTGTCACTCCTAGCTGAAATTATTAATGATGTTCCCTTTCGAAACATCATGTTCATTTGATTAACTAGTCATATATTTTTGTCCCTCTATCTGCAATTTATTTTCTTGCGTGTCCTCTTGCCTTTTTGGGGGGTAAGGGGAATTGAGATTTACCACCCGTCAGATAAATGTGTCCAGGTAATATAACACTAGGGATAGAGTGACAGAGCTATTTACTGCCTGCTTTAAAGTTTTAGAACTTGTCACAGTTTGCTACTTGTTGTCTGTGGCTCCCCAATTTGTTGCCACAGTGTCTGTAAATAGAAAATCGTACACAGAAATAATTACTCTTTTAAGAGGAGAAGCAGAGAAATCAGGAACCAGTAACAGGAAAGTACAGTTCATGGAGGAATAATAACTCTAGTTGATTCTAAAACCTGGACTGCAGTCATTTCCCAACAAGCGTTTTTTTTCCAAAAGAACGTGTGCTACAATATAATGTAACTAGACAAATGTAATACTTCAAATAATTTCAACTTTATAGAAATATTTGAAACAAGGTGGAACAGTATTGCCCATACATTTGTACCACGTTACCTTGGTGACATTTAATTATATTTTTACGGGAACTTTTCTCCAAAGTGATGTGCAAACTGTTAGAAGTCAGTCACGTCACCTGCTCATTGAAAGATTGATCACCAGCCTGCCAGCTCTGACTGCTGATGAGTGACAAGTGAAATGTGTCATGTCGTTTTCCAGCGATGTGTTTGCCAGGAAAGTGTTTGTGGCCAAACAGTTACTTTCTAGCTGCACTGTAAAAAGTAGTAAAAACGAAGAAGAATCAGCCTGTGAAAGAGAAAGCCATTAGTTTGCCCAGTTGTCTGCAGGTCCTTAAAGGCTTGAAATGTCTTCATGTCCAGCTTTACAAATGCCCATATTCATTCAAATAAACCTTATTTAATTTATTAGATCTTAATTTGAACATATAGAGCTTCACTGAGTTTGTTTTTGGCGGATTTATAAGAACAATAAAAACGAGAGTCTAAGAGATTTCAGTTTATTGTCTCTCAGTTAAAAGGTGAGAGAGAGAGGTGCATATTCTGCTCTGCTATAAATTCCATTCCATTTATGAACAGATTTCACTGGTCAACAAGACTGGTAATCAACAATCAGTAAACATCTGTTACTATCTATTAATAACCCGGCATTACAGATTTATGGCTGGCCCGGCGGCTGGTGAAAATGTATTCCTGCCGCAGACGAGGGGCAGCTTGAAACGGGCGGCCAATGCCATTTGTAAATGTGAGACAAATTAGAGAGCAGGAGACAACTAAATTAAAAAGCCAAATGACCGAGGCCAGATGGAGCTCAATATAACAAATGGAACAAGTTGTGGAGGTGCCAGTTGTACAGACGCTGAGGGACACTGAGGGGGAATTGATTCAGGAGAGCCATTGGGTGAGCAGATGAAAAGGTTATATTAACACTTACAGGAGGCCGAAAGTAAGCCTCCGTGCCCTCCAGCTTTATGTTGCAGTCGTTCACACATATGGACGCTGCTGTCCACATCATCTTTTAAATGGTGCTGTGTGAATGTCAGTGTGCGAAATAAACACAGTTAGTGTTGCTTGTAGTGCCTCTGACATAGGGCATATTGTCAGCACATCCTACTGTCAGCTGACACGCCTTTATTCAGATGTTGTCCAACCTTGTCTTGAATTTCTTTTTTGTCATAACACGGCAGTACTGTATGCAGCACCCTATGTAGGCTATAAAGAGGTTTCCCATTGTAGACCTATAAAAATGGCATGATATAAATCTTATTATCTATTAATAGACTTCTCGTATGACACCTTGTTGCCCACAAATAAAGTTTATTATTTTAATGTAACATAATGTTCAGCACGACCGTGCACAGTATGGCAAATGTTGCTCCATTCTGGTTGTTCGCTGGTGATGCATCACACCTGCAGCTCTCTAGGTTAAGACACATGAGCACATTTGTATCTTGTAAATGGGTATGCAACACTGGGGTGAGGAACACATTTGTTTGGGTTAAAGACTCCATGTTAATGAAATGGATCATGAACATTGCCATTATGATAATGGATTACAGCACTTTCCTTGTGGCGTAATATTTTATTTATGACCTCTTTGGATTACTTAGATGAAAAAGGAAATACAGAAATGTAGACAGTGTTCTGCTCTATGACCCTTTTCCAAACACAAAACAACCAGTATTTTTCCCTGTGCCATGTGAAGATCAGGGAGTTTGAGTGGGAGATTAACTTTGAGTCAATGACGTCTGGAGTCGGGAGAGAAATTGTTATTACTCTGTAATGTAGTGTCTTTTAATTTTCACTGTGGCAGTCAGGCCTAATGTGTTATTTTACATTCTGTTTTAGATTGCACAAAGTGGTCACTGCTTTTTGTCTTAGTCATTTAAATCACCATTATTAAGATGTATTAGGAGATGATACATTATCCTGCACTCAATGCTGCTTGCCTTCCTGGTTACTGAATAATAAAATATCCTCACCAGGGACAGTAACACAGTGGTAATATTCTCCTGAAAGCCTATCGCAGTCTTTTTCTCCCTCCATGACATACATAAGCTGTTAACACATAATATGCCACCATTTGTTTCTTTAATCTCTGCCTTTTATCCCTTTTTCTGCTCTTGAGACATCATTATGGGAATCTCTGTTTTCATCACTCACTCGAAATCCCATTTTTGTTTTTCTGTAGGAGATTTCCTCCTGTGCAGTTACTTACAGTGGCCCTCTCCCTACCTCTTGCTTCCGATAAAGGAAGAAGGAACTGACAGGGGCTATTTGTTATGGGGATGAGACAGGGGTGACACACACTAGATTATAAAATACAGAGACGTGCAGAGGTCAGATAAACAATTTGCCACCAAACTTGGCTACCCATGATGCTCTCTGCTCCCCGTCTGCTCAGTATCAGAAGGGAGGGAAAAGAAGGGGATCTACGGTTTTAAAGGAAGGAAGGTGGGAAGGATCATGCGAGTAAGGAAGGGGGGCCAGATGAGCACAAAGGAACAGTGAAAGAGCCCCCCTGGCTGATGGCAGTAAGGTTTACATTTTTTTTTTCCTCCCTCTCTGGGTTAATTCACAGGATGAAAAGCTGCTGTGTGTGATGTGTCATATATCAAAGACAGGGCATCAGTAATCTTTGCTCAAGGGCACAGATAACAGACAGATAGACATGTGAATGAGATGAAAAAAAACCAACTCATCCTTTTCTGCTACCACCATGGAGGAGATAAAACAAGATTTATGACTCATCTCAGACCACATACCGGCTACGCGGACCATTTTTCACATGCTCCAAAAATTGGTACTGGAAAGCAATCTGCTTGTCAGTGTGTCCATCAGGTGCTTCAGGAGGAAATTGGGTCCTTCGGGCTTTTTGCTCTGCAGTCAGCTATTTTCTTTATAGCCGTTTTGTTTTTAATGGTATCCATAAATATATGTAGGGTTATAAGTACCTTTATCACACAAGGAGCATTTCCACATCATGTGGCCCACTGTGCTCTGGTGGTTGTTTGTGAACTGAGTAGCTTCCTCTGTGTGGACACTACAGTCCAGAGAGCTGCAGGGTTGTCACTGTGTTGATGGACAGTGATGAGATAGTGTGACAACTCACTTGTTGAGTTTGACTGACAGAAATTTGCTTCGATAGGCAACCAAATCACTTTTGTCCACCCACTCAGAGAGTCGTCTCGATTGAGCAGGGCAAGGGTAAAGCCTTCAGTGGAGGAGAGTGAATGGAGTGACCCCATCATATTGATGTTCATAACACAACGTGCTAAATCTTACAAGTATAGGGGAAAGGTGCAGTGATTTCTGGCCAGTGTAAAGCAATGCGACAGACCAAAGTATTTAAATACTCTGACACATACAGTATTAATAGGTGTTGTATACTTGGTATATCAGCTGATCTGCCTGGTGAGGATGACTTTATGTTCCTGTCTGAACCTGTAAGCTTCAAGTTATCAATTCTTTGGACCTTCGGCAAACCAGCTGCGAAAATGGATCATTGCACAATGTTAACAGTGAAACCTACCCTTAATACACAGCATGGCACAAAAAAACTAAACAGCAGCAGTAATCAGACTCAATGATGATATCCACACTGACAGTGAGCATCGGGATAAGGACAGGCTGTCCAAGTCCTTTCCAAACCCTTCTTTCGAAAAACGTCACTGACTGACACCCCTCTCATCGAAAAATACTATAGGACACTTCACAGTGTGCTATAGAAAAACATTAATTAGAAGCTGGCAGGCTATACTGTATTTTTTAGATTGTATTTACTCATTTTAAAGTTGGCCTACTTTTTAAATAGTTTTTAATGTGCCTATCACATAGGAAAATAGCAATATTGAATTGAACTCAGTCTTAAATTACTCAGATCAGGAAAAACAAAACACAGAGCACAAAACCTAATTTCTTCTTGTTCTACTCTGTTTCAGTATGTTTTCTGTAATGTTACATGATGTTAAAATTCTGAATGAAAGCTGTCAAAAGTGGCCATCCTAGGCATACACCTTAAGGTTACAGATTATAGACTTATTATTTTCACTACACAGAACCATGGGAGACCATTTCTATAGCAAATACTTGTAGGAACATTATTGGGAGCATTCCCCTTCATGCAAACTGAGTCACACACCAAAATACAGTATAGATAATGTCATCAAAAATCTACTTACAGAAATAAGAAACTCGCAAGTTAAATGTATCTGGGGCACTCACTAATTTACAAAGAAAAAGGTTGGGAAAATGTCCAAAGGCACCTCATCTCACAAACAATAACTGGTCAGCAGGTTTCACAAAAAAACTAGTACCGTGATATTTGCATTAACTTTTTAAAGCTGTACTGAAGGTACTCATCTTTCACCTTAAACTAGTCCCTGATAAATATAATAGTACGATCCTAAGTAAGCAACCTGTGCTCTTTGACATGTCACCGACCAACAGGTTGGCCCTATAAAACTCTCACCAGCTGTAAAATAATAAAAAAATATTGGCAACATATGAAACCTCCAAAAAGGAATTTTTTGCCATGTTCCCTAAAACTAAGTGTGCTTTGGAAAATGAGCTTAATACTCCATATGATCCTTTATGATCCTTTAATGCCAATTTTATGACTTAGTTGGGGCAACAACAGGCAAAATGCTGCTGATTTGTTGCTAGAAATCTGTACATTTAGTATCATGTTCCGTCTATAAATAATCTGCAACAGTGCATCAACAGTCGAACTCCTTGTCTAACATACTGTAGCTTATACAGTTAAATACATGTCATAGTGCTAGAAGTTTACTTTTAATATTCAGGGTAATTTTAACCGTAGTTCAACAGGTGGCACTAAATTTCGACTGCTACATTCATCAGATGTGTAGCATAGGCTTCTACTGCTTGGCTGTTGGATTTTTGAAGTGCTTCCTGGCTGCCATGTTGGAATGGGGTATTAGAGAGGCCCTGCTGTGAAGGGAGTGTTGATAGCACAGGGAGCTGCATGACTCTGTCTGTTATGGATCAGGTTGTACTTGGGGAAACATTTGAAGGCTCCTCTGGGCTTTTACAGAGCAGAAGTTTTCCTGGGGACAGAAGGATCAGCTTAAAGCAACAGGCTTGTTGACTTTGATATCCTATCTGATACCAGCACTTCCACAAGTTTACACCCCTACAAACAGGCCTCCCATTAGAATATCCTCATTTGTGCGAGCAAGGGGATTTGGCCCATCGCAGGGGTTTGAGGTTTGTGTTTCTGCCTGTCGCAGATGAGCGAGGGTTCCCATAATTTGGCTGGTGTTCCCTCTCGCACCAGACCAGCCTGCGAGAATGAAACCGGCCAAGGAGAGGGGAGGGCACCAAAACCTGCCCAGCACAGCAGACATGTGTTCTATGAGGGTCATTGTGAGTTGCAGCAAGGGAAAGAGGACAGACTGATGTAAAACATTCACTTGTTTTACACATTGTCACGTTTGCCTCTTGTCTCCTGTTGCCCCTTGAGCTCTGTCCTACCTGCTGTTCCTGTCTAGACTACTTGCCAAGTGTGACATCTGTTCAAAGATAAAAGCACAGGCAAAATCTGAATGTCAATATCCTCGCTGTGGACAGACAAAATGAACAAACGGAGGAGTGTCTGTCACTGTGCGGCAATCATCCTTCAAATGAAAGGTTACTGCACCACATTGTGTGCTGGAGAAATGACCATTTTTAATCAGACAGCAGGGGACACATCTGTCAGAAGCTTAGTAAAGCTGCAGTTAGGAGCCAAGGAGAGCAGAGACTGATCAGTACAAATCATTTCCCCTTTCCCCCCGCTGACAAAACAAGCCTAAATGTGAAAAAGCCACCAGGGAATTAAATATGACTTTTCTAAGGTTATCCTTAGGACGCTAAGATGATAAAGTGTGGAGGTTTACTCGGGGCTGATAGGAGATTACATTAGGCATGTGTGGATGTTATTATAAGTAGGCTGTCTTGTGTTGGATGAAGCATTTCAGCTGCAGAAAACCTCAGGTAAAGGAGCTGAAGGAAAAGTGTTGAAGAAAAGTGCATAAGTTAATGAATAACACTTTTTTGTCTGTTATTTCTTCTTCTGTTCTTTTTTTCTGCGTGCCTTTGTGAGTATAATGAAGAAAGTTCATGCCAAGTTTTGACTGAAAGAATGAAAAGTGCTCATCACACCATTAACAGCAGAATAATGATAGTTCATCTAACATCACAGTCACACTTGATACTTGTCATGATCATGATCAGTACTTTTCATCTTACATTATGTTGGCAGGCTGCAGAGGAACATGGTAGGCTTAGACAGCAAGATCTAACATAAAATTGCCCCATAAATGGCTGAACTATTATCCTCTCTATGTTTCCTATGTTCTCCATGTTTTGTCTGATCAGCGCCCCAGTAAAAGTGTAAGTTAAGACCTTGGGGTTTGCCCTATCCAGGGGCCTTAGCCTTAAGATTTCATCTACCGAGGGGTTGAAAATGTTCAGAGCTGGAAAAGTAATTGCAAAGCTAAGGTTAGTAATTTTGTGGTATTAAATTGCCTGTCATAGCTAAATGAAGTAGGGCTTCTGCACTGCCAAAAGCCATACGTGCCTATGCGGAGAGTGGTGTAGCTTTACCCGAAGAAGGTAGTATTTTCCTCCACCACATCATTTTATCATTCAGCTGAGTTCATGGTGTTGTTTTAAGAGATTTAAGTCTCATTACCCCAACCTAGGCCCTTTGTGATTTATACCGTTATTACAGCACTCTCTCACACAATAGAAATGATGCATGAATCACATTTGTACTGTAAGACAAATGTTTCTCCAAGGGAAAGAGAGACATTGTAGCTAGTTAAAGGGACCCTCATTAAGCTCTCGTTATTGGATAAGTGGCTCTCATTTTCTCTGTGAGATTCCAGGCCTGACTAACTGGTCTTTATACCTCTCTGAAGATTACAGTGTTGCATTGCTGCAGTGTTAATTTGTTCTTTGTGATGTGACCAGCAGTTAAACATTTATTTTCAGTGTCTAAATCCGTGTCATTGACCTTCAATTCTTGCTGAGTCCAACACCTGCTGACCCCAGCCCTAAATTTGTCAGGGATGGAGATAAATATGGGCCCTTAGAGCTGCTTCTGTCCAGCCCAGCTCATGGTTCAGAGCTGTTTTACATCATGCTTTATATACTCTGCCAGTAATATTCCTTGACCTTTTCTTTTTAAGGCAACCTTACAACAGTGGAAGAGGAAATGATAGAGCGATAATAGAGTAAAACAATAATATCGACAATCCTAGGGCTGCTGCTAACAATAATTTTATCATCGACATTGACTTAATTGATTGATCGATTGACTTAATCGTTTCAGCCATGCTACCACTTCCACTACTACTATTACTGTGCTAATAACCTTCATAAATGAGTCAAATAAACTCTAAACATACAATGTGACAACCCTTCTACAGCGCACCAATAGCAAAATACATATTTTAAGAGGTTATTACTTAATGAGAAGTCTTCATAATGGTAGCAGCGACTGGCAGTATTTTTCACATTAAAATCTGAAAACTGGTATTTAAAGATCAGTGGAACTTGTTTTATTACATCATCGACAAATAAAGTTGAGTAACCTCAGCATAGTGGACAAATATTATTGATCTTACTATTTTATTAGCAGTAATTAGTTGACATATTTTTAGTTCTCTACAGACACAGCCTATATATTCTTATTGATTTACAAACTATAAATTGTATTATAAATTATCCTAAAAAGACTGTGTATCAGAATAGATTTTGTTTATTTTTAAACGTCAGTGAATGTTTGATTTTTGTGACCACTTCACACAAATCTGTCAAGTTCAGTGTCTGTTTGAAGCATCATCGTTTTTGAAATCCAAAGTTTTGTTTGGATATTTTTTGTTTTAAATGCAGCAGTATCTTTTAAATAAATTACTGTGTAGAATGTAAAAAAATATTTACCATTTGAGAAAATCCCCCATAACACTATAGGAAATTAAACGTCATGTGCATTTACTGAGTCTTTGCAAGGTCATCACTAACACCCTTCTCATGTTACTATTTTCTTTCCCTGTATTCATATTACTACTGGATGTTTCCAGCTGTAAGGACACCACTCCAGCTATAATTATATATTCACCTCAGAAAGAGAATGGTTAAAATAGTGAACAGGTGACAAAAAGCTGAAAGAAATACCATTAGACCAAGTTAAATAATAAACCGGTAATAACAATTTAAAATGGAAGAAAAAAGATGTTAAGTGAAGATGGCATTGAAGTGTCTCAAATTTCCTATCTTGCAGTTTATTTGAAAGCTATCATTTTCTTGAATTCATAGCTGAAAATTGTCATTGATTTGCAGGATGACAGATGCTAAGAGCCCCTCTATTGACGTTGCCACTGATAGTTTCGAGTAAATTCCACATCTAATTATCATTTCTGGCCAAATGATACACCTCTGTATTCTGTGAGAGGATGTCGATGGCACAGAGTGCATTGTTCTACAAAGACTTATTGAGCTGGGTGTCACTGCACTGTGATTTAGGACATAACAGGGAACATTTTTTTTGTGTGTGGCATAATTAAACCTGGTATGGACTACTCCCAGACTGTTAAAGACATCACTAAAGAAAATATCTGTGTTGTTGATGGCCTTTGTGCTGAGGGATTTTTCACTCCTTCTTCAACTAAATAGCTGAACATCCCAGAGTTTTCCCTGCCATTATGCGGCTTAGGCACAGTGCCTAAGTGTTTTTTACCTGTTCCTAAGCCGTGTGAATGTGAAAACAATGTGGAGAGCATCTCGACGAGCCGCCGCACGGGACGGGCCTGTGTTTCCTATCAAAGCGTACATCGTCTAAAAAAACAAAAGGCATATTTATCTATCATTTAAAAATTGTGACTGTTAGCTATCTAACTAGCTAGCTAGCATAATTCACCACAGTGAAGCAGCCGAGCGCTCTCGATAAGTAAACATTTTTCATCTAGTAAAATAATGTAAATCTTACTTAACGGGAAATAAAATAGTTGACTAGAAGCATACTAGCCCTACAAGTAGAATGCAGTACGTAATATCGCCGATGAGAGTGAATGACTGGTAGATGACAGTCATTCCGTTGGAAACAGGTTGTTTACTAATGTGCGATAATAAGCACTGATAAAATTATATTTTAATAAAATATAAGAAATAAATAATTATTTAACTATAGCAAGCTTTGTCTTTAAGTTTTTTTGGTGTTATCTATAGTAATAATAATGGTCCACAATGATGTGAAATTTCTCAGCACCTAAGCTCTCCAAAAACCTAGAAAAAACCCTGCACCCTTGTTCTCCTTCCCTCACCCTTTACATCTCCCCCTCTCCTTTCCTCTTTTCCATTTTGCTATGCATGAAAAAAGTTTTTGCTACAGTACCAATTTTACCAAAGGCAAATTGAGATAATTCACTGACATGGTATTGACCTCTTGCTCAAATGATTTATAATATCAATGAATGTCTGGTCCCACTATTAAAAGGGACTTTGGATGAGAATTTAATAGAAATAAATCATTACCTTAACCTATCTCCTTCAGCAAATGGTTTACTAATTTTAGCAGCATGTTATTATTTCACAATATTCATTTCTATGTCCATTTTAACTCAAGGGAGTCATTATCATGTATTATATTGAACTCTTACAAATGTGCTTATATTTAGGTGTGAAGTTCACTATATGAATTTTTCCAGCTGAAGGTAGTGCCTTCAATGGCAGAAATAAACTACTGCAAGTCACCCCTGTTGACCACTGAGACACTAACAGGATCTTTGCTGGAATGACATCTGAACCTTCCAGGGGCATGAACCTGCCAGGGCCTCCAGCAGGTGCCAGAACCTGACACCTCCTGAAGACACTGGGAGCAAAGTGGTTGGTGGCGATGCTGATGGTGGGGGCTTTTGGGCTTTATGTTGGAGGAATAGTAACATGATGCTGGAGTCCTCTGCCTTTTCCCACAGTGGCCCTGAACCACCACTCTGCGGCTCCACTGGCTAACTAATGGCTCACTTGACTGTGGTTACAGGAAGCCCATTGTTGGGAAGGACAGAATTCAGGAGGGAAGTGGTGTAATCCTGGCTCTGTCCTGGATCAGTCAGTTTGGATTTCACACAGGCCCCACGATCAGGCCCAGTGCAGCCAAGGGCCCCTAGACACTGTGTTCCTTAGGAAACAGGCAAACGCCTTTTTCCTCACAGCGGAATCATAAAAAAGAGCCACAGGCCTTAAGAAAACATAGTTTGTTGCTTTATCTTTACTGGTTTAACAAAAGTTGCAATATGAAGTCACAGGATACTACCCATTCAAATAATTATTTGAATTATTATTTTTAAAGTATCTATTTACATCTTTGCCACTTAACTGTTTATTCAAACTTTCTACTCATAATTATCCAAATAATTTTCTACCAAATCACTATAATAACACTAACAGTATTATGGTGTTTCTTTGATACTTGTTATTGTACTTGCATGATTCATACTCTCCTCTCGAAATGATGAATCCCAACCGAGTAGATACATAGATACTATGGATGGTGTATTGTAAAATGTAGGTCCACCAGGTGTCATTCTGATAGCCATAGTCTTTTAACTTTATTCACCTTTACAGAGGAGAGGCACCTGTCTATATTACTTTTCACAAACCGACCACAGCAGTAGATGTAAATGTTTTAAAGCTGGTTAACATTGTTTACATTGGCAGAAACATAGAAAAATCTCACTGAAAAGAAAGGACAACTAAGTGGGCATATTGACTAGACACAAACTATTCCGTTTTTAAATCCCAATATTTTCCTACAGTAGCATAGTACTGGCAACACAATCTGCTCATTCCAACAGCGAGAACATGACGAGTGTGATGATAAATACAAGCACCAAGACAGTTATCCATTGTGCATTATCCTTGTTTTCTTATCTCACTATGTCACAACTGGACACAAATTCAAAGCCTCAGCGCATCAAAAAGCATTTGTGAGTGTTTATTATTGTCCTCATCTGCCTTGCCTCTATATCCTGCTGAGGTCAGTCTGGTGAGGAATATAAAGGTTAACCACCCCCTGTGACATAATGGGAGCATTATTTTGCTTAGTCTTACTTCTGAGCACCTCTCAACAGTATACGACAGATTGTGGGGTGCCTCAATTGTTTCTTCAATCTTCCAAATGATTTCAGCCTTCAGATTATCGGTAGAGAGAACTATCTGAGCTCAAAACTGTGCTATTTTTCATCGGGACAGTAGGTGGCTTGGATAGGGCAATAAAGTCATGTCCAATGTGAGTCATGTTGCCTTTCATTCAATTAGACAAACTCTAGCCCACACAAATGACATTGAAATAAATTGATGTAATGACAAGAATTCTTGCCTTGCAACAGTGAGAGGTGAAAATCCACCCCTGCAATTTCAGGCTTTGCACTTGCCATGGCATGTAATGTGATCTCAGTTGAATCTGAGAAAAACAAATCCTTTTCCCCTCTGTTTTACATACAAGTGTACGAGTATGTAAGGCATTTGTAGTTATTTCAGGAGACACAGAGAGAGAGCTGCAGGGGTTGCTGGTTCATTCTCCACCTATGCTGGGGAGAGCAGATAATTGCTCCATGGCCAGAAGGCTTTGATTGGCTGGCTAGTTAGTGATCAGAGCAGCGAGATGTCTGGCTCTCTGTGGACACCAGGACCTCTGTAACATATGGCAGAGAGAAGTGGGCGGAAGGTTTTTTAAGTTGCTCTAATCCTCATTTTCGTTATGACCTCTTACATGGGTTACACTGTCATGCAATGCCATGCAATTTTAAGTTGGCCATGGATATTTCTAGCACTTGTGAGAATTGAAAATGCGAGTATAGATTTGACCACAAGCATGCACCGCGTGTCAGACATCCAACTTAAAACTGTTTCAGATAGATTCAAGTTCTAAAAAACTTAACAAAATGAAATTTCTTCAAACAACATATTATGTGCTTCAAGGTATTAGCCAGCATTTTTCAGCAAGAAGTTTTGCCAGAACACTTGTTTGGATTGTTTGAAAAGTCAGGGGCTTTAAAGCCTGGTGTAAATGATTAAAATGTTCAAGCTTCCATTCTATCTGCCTATTTTCATGCATAAGCCACAGTATGCGGTAAAACAACACTAACTAAATAAATAAATATTTACACCATACACAAAGTAAATATGTACTGTATATACACCATACACAAAAGGTTGGGTGAAAGGGACTCTAAATGGGCCAGGTGTGGTATTTAATCATTCATTTTTGTCATCCAGGTCATTACTCGGCTCATACCTTTCAAACAGCTGTGCCAATCACAGTGTTGGTTGATTAAGTAGTAAAATAATATTGTTGTCCAGGAGGTGCAGAATGTCAAAGCAGAAACATAGCACCATAGATATGCTACCAAAGGCAGAGGTGCCTTTTATGAATTGAGTTTTATGTTTGCAGAGATAACAAAAGTCTGACTTTTCACTTGCAATTATTGCAGTACAGTTTAATTTATAAAGACAATGATCAATCAACTGTAGTTTAACAAAACTATAATGAAAATAACGATGTTTGCCCTCACTTAAGCTTCCAATGGAATTTTCGAATGGGCAAAGTTCATTTCAAACATATGTCTTTAAACCACCAGAAAGATAAAACCCTTAGTCTTTATCAGATAAGTCCAAAAACCTATAGATAGGGGGATGACTTCTGACATCGTAGTTACTCTAAATGATACGTTCCTCAGCCAACTGAGCTACCCGGATGTATTGTTGACATTTATTTTTTACTTGAATGAAGCTTATCAGGGTCAGATGCCTTCTGTGCATTGGGTTGTTAAAAGGTGTTCACCAGCGTTTGCATCCCTCCATGGAGATCCAGCTCTTTGTTAGATAGAAAATCCTTCTAAAAACCTCAGGGGGGTCCTCAGTGTTAGTGAGCTTGAGGGTGCAAAGAAGACCTCTTTAACATTATACACACACATCACACATTGTTAAAACAGTATCATGTTGTTGTGGACCCCCTTTGTCCCCTCTCTTTGCCCGTTTGTAAAGAAATCTGGGTTGATGTTTGTGATGGCAGGGATCCCTCTCAACAAACAATGTCGAGATTGAAAGAGAATTCTTCCTCTTTTCACTCTGGAGCCTTCTAGTCCGCTGCAAGTTTACATGACCCTTCAACTTCTCTCTACACAAGCTGTTGAGTTTTGTACAACAGCTTCTGTTTGGGCATATAAGGAGGCATTGTTGCATGGGTCACAGCAGAGGGATGCTAAGTTTAGGACTTTACGTAAGAAGGCCTTTCTAACTGGCTCAGCCTCACAGTCTCCTGACAGATCATGTGAAAGACACCAGGCCACAACAACAACACTTTAGGTGGCAACATGCAGGAAAATATATTTTTTCCTGCCATTTGAACAAACACAAAATACGTATTTGAGAAAAAGCGGTCCTTGGTGTTTGTACAACTGCACACTGGCTTGTCATAAACAAAAAATAAAACAATTAAAAAAATCTACTTTTTTTCTCCAAACTTGTTTTAGATTGTTTGTAGGTAATTTATATCCTCTAAATTGTCAACACACCCTGTCCTGTCTGTCATTTTTTTGCTAGAGTGGTGTTGAGTTGTTTACTCATGCACATCAACTCACTTTTCACTCTCACTTAAACTGAATGAGCTTTCTGCATCTACAATTTTTCACGAAGCCTGTTTGGCAATGTTGGATGTGTCCATCACTGCATTTCTTGTTCAAGGAAGACAAGACAATGGATTTATTAGGGAGACAGATGAACTTCTTTGCAAATCCCATCATTCTGTTGACTGTCTAAAACCTAGACAGTTGACGGGCATATGACAGCTGTCACATTCATCACAGTCTAGTCACAAATAAGCAGGAACACGTAGGCTGTTGTGTCTGAAAATTCACAGTGAAACATAGCTTTCAGTAAAGTGTAGCCTGCCATCAGGGCTCTGTGTAGGATCATGAAACGCTTGGTATTTTGACTTGTGCCTTGTGATTTATCTTGCCTTGAGACATAATTTGGTCTGAGCCCGCAGCGAAATATATACTTGGATAAATGCTATGGCTTTGAGTTGAAATAAACAAATCCCTAATGCCCTATCAATGTCCTTCCTGTTGGAAACAGAATAACTCCTTTCACTTACCAAAAGGAATGTATATCATCAGATAAATGCTCCCTAGAAATAGGAAACCAGGGACAGGCTTAACCACTTCTAAGCCCTGCTTCCCGTAGACTTGTGTTTATGATAAAGGGTAATGAATGGAAAGTGGGTTTTATCAGCGAAAGATGGAGGAATGGTTAGCTTGAGTGATGCTTTTTGTCCCACATGGCACAATCAAGGCCTATTTTTGAAGCACAGTCCCTCGTGTCTTTGTAGACCAATTTATGTGGATATTGGCTGTGGGATTTTGCCGGCCCTGCTGTACAATACAGTATGAAGGGCAGTCCAGTTATCTAAAGATACAGGAGTATTGCTTGTCATGCAAATCACAAAGACACCTACTTTTATAGTTTAACATTCAGGAAACTTTAAATGTGCCGCCTAGCAGTGATACCCCTAAGTGCAATTCACTTTGTTTGGTTGCATAGAATGAAATCTTGTTGTGTGTCAACAGCTAGGCTGCAGTTGTTTCTTTGTCTGTGGTCTTATTAACTTTCTTCCTATATAAATAGGAATTCAAGAAGGGCAGATATAAAGCTATCGCTTTCATAAGTTATCTTTTCAGAAATGCTGTAGGTTCAGGTTTTTTAAGTGGTCCGTTTACAAGCACTTGTGTTCCATATTCGGTGTGTTCGTACCACAGCGCTGTCTCACCACACGCCTCTGTCTGCTTGATTTCTTTTCCATCTTGTTTTCTCGCCTGTCTTTTTCTTTTAACCTGGCCTTTTTGTCTTTGCTCCTGATCAGACCTGGCATTGAGTTGATTCAAATAAGGCTGCTCAGTCGGCATGGACACTCCCACCGCCTAGATTGGATCACCATCAGGATAGGGTTTTCCTATTGAGCTGACAAATTAATGAGCAGGCTCAACCTTCTTTGCAATGATTTCTTCTACATGAGCATCAGTGAAAACATTTGGACTTCCAGAATAAAGAGAGTGCAGCCTAATGCTGGGCGTTAGTGAGTTAAACAATTCTCATCTGTTTTAATCTGTGCTTCTAACGGAGCAAACAAATAAAAAGGTTACTGCTGATCAGTAGCCTACACAAACACAAACCATCTGTCTGAAACATTAATAAATTATGGTTTCATTCAAAGAGAAGGGATAGACTTTCCACTTTTGGTGATTTATTTTGCTCTTGCTTATTAACACCTTTTGTTCTCCCTGCACAGGACTGTTTTTTCATCAAGCCTTAATTTACTGTAGGATTTTGCCGAAGTGTATTATCAATCTATCTGTTTTGTGTGGAAGGACATTGATCAATGGAAATAGCTTTCCTCTGTTGACTGAATTGGACAGTGTTGCCGGCCGCTGCTCGGACCACGTAATAGAGCTTATGAGAGCCAGGCCACCAGATCAATAAAGCATTGAAATAAGAAGATGAAATTCCCCTTTTCTTCAATGATTACAGGCTTAGTGGCTGAATTCGTTAGATTTCAAAAACTTTTTATTTTCCTTTTGGTGTAGAAGTGATTCACTGAAAAATAAAAAGGGGGCCGAACAACCATCTCAAATATTTTTCTCTCCCTTCTCACCCTCAAGCCCATTAAAATTCCTCTGAAGTTTTTTACATATCACTACATCAAGTGCACATAAATTATGAATGTCTCATATAGCAGTCTTGCACTTGTAGCCCCCGGGTTCCCTTGAAACTGATTTGGTGTCTATGAACTTTGTTGTTACAAGGCCCAGAGAAAATTGTAGTAATATGCTCTCTCTGTGATTCATCATTCACAGCTCATAATGCAGAACATGCCATAATAAACATATCCACCTTCATGTATTACTTTGAGATTGTGTTTGTTTCACCATTAATGAATTTATACTGTCATAAGTCAGTTTTAATATGCACGCACAAGAATGACTTTGTCTTAATAGGCCTACACGTTTCGATACCCAGTAAGGATGACATATGCTTCTTTCAGACATCACAGGCAGACTGGGGTTTTCTTCAAGATGCAGAAGGGTTTGGAGGTCATCTGAGGGAACATGTTCTAGTTAATTTTTTGCAACAGTAATCATTTTCAGCATTATTACTTTAAATAGAGTGAGACCTCTAATTGGCTCTGATGTATTTGGGCAATCGCACCAACCAATGTCTGCCATCTTTGTTATCATAGTGTTGGAAAGGGAACAGATGAGAGAGAGAGAGATACAGGGTAAACTTATATTCACAAGTTTCCAGACTTTAAATTTGCTGTACAAGTTATGCTTTTAGGAAAAGAGTAGAAAACTAATATTTAACAAAAAGGGACACAACTTTGAACAACAATCACCATTACCATTACCAACAGGTAATTAAACCTGTGATATCATCAATATGTTTCTGATGGATTCTTAAAAGCTTGGGATTGGGTGTACTCCATTCCACCATCTTTTGTCACTTAATGTACCCAGCAAATTCAAATTTGGAAGTAGAGGAGGGGGGTTAAACAACCATCATGACCCACCACAGGTAAGATAGTCCAAAATACCTATTAGTCAAGGGCAAACTGTACCAAAACATAATTGTCTTTGACCTTTTACAACCCCTTTATGGGACAAAAAACTTTTAATATTACTACCAATACCCACACTTCAATGTGGTCCTTTTTCTTTGAGCCAACATCCAGCGGCCATTATGGTCGCTATTTATACTTGGCTTCAAGTTTTAACACTGGTTGAAAGAATGTCCTAATGATTTAGTTAACCGAAACAACAAAAAACTAAATGTTCTTCTTTTAAACTGGACAGAAAAGGCCCCGCACTCATCATGGTCGTCATGACCATACCCATTCTTTGACCCCACAAACAGTGTAAAATGAGCAATAATGAAAAATGTTTCATTGTATTACACAGTCTGTCTTTATAGTTTTTTGACACCACTGTTCAGTGAAATATGTTGGTCAAAATCACATCAATTTACTAGCTTCAGCCTTGAAAAACGGTACAGAGAGAGAGGGTCCTGGATTAACGGGTGGTAGCAGCTGACAATTACTAGCTCGTCTGCATTTACTGTACATTTGTCAAGAGTTTTAGTCTTGGGCTGGGAATCAAGCTGTGTCTGTTTTGGCTTCCTGCATATGATTTATCCCCAACAGTCCAGTTGAGGTTCCCCAGCTGTTTGTGTGACGGATACTTTTACACTGGCTCATGCTGAACATGCTTTTCTTTTCGAGAGCATCCATTTCCACTGCTGCAGGACTCTTCGGCTTATCCTGATCCCCAGAACATGCAGGCACAAACGCCTGTGTTGTTAGGCTCAGGCCTCTCCAACACACTACACCCCTGCCCCCCTTAGGGAATAACATAGTGTGATAGATAAGCTATGAACATCCATATCCTTGTCTCGATGGATGCACATACCAAAAGCCCAGAGAATTTAAAAAACAAAAAGTAAGAATTAGATTGTGTTGTTGGATAGTATTGTTAGACTGAAAGCATTATGTCAACATAATAACAAGTGCAGACTACAACAATGAAAGCCAGTGGTCATTATAAATCTTTTCAGATCAAATACTTATTGTATTTGTCGCAACTCTTAAGTGTAAACTATTTTTGTATTCAATTATAGGCTTGTGTTGAGCAAACTTTGCTTGTGCTATTTGAGTCACCTTTATCTAATTTTGTCAGCACATTAGCTACTCAGGCATTGTTTTCTTTCAATGAGTACAACTGGATCCAAGGACAGCTGAGTGTCTGTTTTCACTCATGTGACCTTATTTAAAACTTATTTACCATGCTTACACATCCCTAGAGTTTCACTAAACTTGGATTCCCAGGCTTTGAGAAAAGCAGGCAGTATGTCCTGATGCCTGACTCATGTCTGTTCTAACCATCTTCTAAACTTGTAACCAGCTGCACATCAAAAGGAATATGATTTATTAGGGGTGCAACTCCCCAGGACTTTGAACGACCATCGACTTGTTTATCCAAGTTAACATTCTTGGCCATATCCATATATTTTCTTTTTGCCCTTTCATGTGGTTCTGCAGGGATACATGCACTGGCTGCTGGGGTTGTAGTCCCCCTACAGTAAACGTATGTCGGCTGCTAGTGTCATGAAGGATTCGGGTTTAGGCCATAGCAGTGACATGGATCAGTTCTGTAACTGTTCCTTGAAGGCATTACATAATTGATGTATTTTCATGGTGCTGCGGTTAGTGGATGGCACACGGGGTGATTCTGTTAAGAGCAGGCATCATTGACTCTTTTCCCTTGAAGCTGCCCATCTTTTAGCCCTCAGAATCCCTCGATCCTTTTTTCCTGCCTCTCTCTGCATCTCCCAAATGGAAAACATGTGGCAGGAGTTGTCATTTGTTAACGTATGGTCGAAAGAGTGAAACAGGCCAGGGGATGGCTCATCAGGAACACTCATTCAGGATGATGAATGTAGCCAAATACACATTTGTCCGTAAAACTTGCAGTGTGGATCAGCATCATTAGGCATGAGGAATAGGTGGAGCCCGCTGAGAAGTGAATGCAGCAAACAGATGTTGCAGATTTTCACCAGCATCTTTCATCCAGAGTACCATCATTAATAAACTTGAAGGTGATCCTTGTGTTTTCATCTAATAAGACCAAATAAAGTATGGTGGGATTCTCAGGAAATTGCTGAATAAACTGAATACTGCCATGGCTTCTTAAACAAGGACCCATGGTGCTCTGTTTGGCTTTGAAGTAAGTCTTGGCTACATGACACTTTAGTTAGGATCCTGAGTGTAAAGTGTATTTGTCAGTGCATGCACATGAAGTCCTCAAAGGAGGAGATTCCAGGGGGGAAAAAATCTGAGATTATACTATGACACACTTAGAAGGAAAAGTCATATTTTTTTTGGTTGTGTTTTGTGATAAGAGTAGGGGCATATAGTTAAAATGCAAAGTTTACCTGAAAGGCTTTTCAATTCCAGACAACACTGAGAACATGGAACTGGTTATAGAAACGGACAATTGTGCTTGGTGCTGTACAATACTGTTTCAACCTTTAGCCAGCCTGCGTGTTTTCCTGTGAGATGCTGAATGGTTGGAGCTGATGCCATGGGTATGGCAGGTGACTGAGCCCCATGTTCAAGCAGCTTGGCCCTGTTGTAGAGGGCCTCTATCTTTGTCAGCCTTGTCTCATCTCATAAACAGGCCCAGACAGAGAAGCTTTACCATGAATAATGCCTCAGCTCCGTAGAATCCCAACACCTATAAATCTTAATAGAGGTTCCCAGATTCCAATGGGCAGCCACATCTCTTTCCCACCCTGCCCAGCTCTATTCCACGTCCCATGCATAGTCTCCAATTTTCTCTCCCCAAGTAAACCCACAGTGACTTGAATTTGCCCATGCCATGATTTACCTACAAACAGGATTACATGCATATAGCTCATGCAAATCAATAAAAAATGTCAAGAACGCTTAGCCTCCTGCGCTTTGCTAAATGCAATTTATCACTCAGGGAATCAGGGAAGGGAATGGGCAAACAAATGGAGTCTGATCATTTGTGTTGGACCTGTTGTCAAATACCTGAAGAGTGCATTTTTCATTTTCTGTACAGTAAATTGCACTTGGTTGTGTGATTGTTTCAAAGGGACTAGTAGAGTCTCTGCTTATTGCATTTAGTATGTAAACCTGTGCATTTATGAACTGCTGTACGGTGTTTACTGCAATTCCCAAACAGATTGTTATAAAATATAAAATAGGGTATTTAGAGAATTTATTAAACTAAAATCTGTGGAATTAAAGCCATTTTATTTATTAGCCATGAGTATAGCTATAATTTTAGCATGTTATTTTTTTTCTAATATTTTCCTTTTAAAGTCAAAACAAAAACAAATAGAGTCTATATCTTTTAAAGTATTCCCTCTGTGTAGCTGCTTGACCCTCAAATTTAAGCTGCATCAGTCAGCCTGATGTGAATTACATGTTACATATTTCATGCTTGCCTACTGAATTATATTAACTGGCTTTGAAGTGAGGGAAAATATACTTATAAATCAACCGATCTCATGTATATCAAGTTTCTCAGTCAGCGGACAGTCATCGAGAATGCTGTGCATCATCTTAACCAAGATTGGGTGTATGTTGGTATGATGAGCACAGATATTGACAGCTTGAGAGACGTCTTGCTTTGATATGTCCATGTATGCCTTTGGGCTGAGGCTGGTCAACATGATGCCCACTGATTCCCCAAATTGAGCCTGCTTTAGATTCATCAATCATAAATTGGGAATGTGTCACCTTTGAAGTGCAATTACAGTGCATGCTGAGGAGGTGGATTTTGCGATTTCGCTATTTCACTACTCCACCCCAATTTACTTTTGAGTACGTAGCCAAGTCAAGCTTAATAGATAACCAATTGCTATTTTACAAATGCAATGGTTGGCTTGCTGTTGTTAGTGGCCCAGGTTCTATTTTATGCGCTGCTGTTAACAGCCTCTTTTGAAAATGTTTTTGCTATGTTAATGCATTTTACAAATACAGTCAGTCATTTACTGAACTTAATGAATAGCCTATTGACCCAAAAATGCTGGCTTCACTCAAGATTCTGCACACATGCATTACGCTTTCATTTATTCCCAATCATCCTGTTTTGATCTGTATCAAGACCGCTCTTATTTTTGCATCCAAATGCCATTAATTCATATAATGAATGTGTAATTTCTCAGATTCAGTCACTTTGGCATTGTCATCCCCCCCGACAAAAAGCCAAAAAGCTAAAAAGCTGTGTACTATCATCCGATATGGTCATGAACACATTCATTCACAGTGCAATGATCACTGAATGTTTCTTTGGAATCGCTGTGGTGTATTGCAGTAGTGCCCCCACAACTATTCCTCTTGCCTGGTTCAAAGATAAATTAGCGGCTTCTAAATAATGCAGTGAACCCTAATTCTCTTTGATTAGTGGCAAGTTAGATGATAGCGACCCACTGAAATTGATCATCAGCATAAATAATGACTGAATGAACTGATAAAATGCAAAGTTGCTGGCCATCATAAATCAAATGAAAACCACTTGGTGTGGAAGTCATTGGAATTAGAAGTCCATGCTCCTATTAATTATGTTGCCTTGCTAAGGCGACAGTGTTATAAATCAGTTGTGAAAGGTACTTCAGCCAGCTGGCCTGCCCAGCAAGGCCTGCTGCCTGCAAATGGCTCTGTATACCCCCTAATTGTTTCTTAAACAAGCCACCTCTAGAGGCTGAGGCTGATGGACATAGTTTAGGAACGGAATGGAAAATGTGGGAGACGGTTGCACTGTATATAGTTTGCACAGTTACATTAGAGAACTCTTTAGTTTCATCTATGTTGTTTCAACAAAAAGTTATTGTCAGTCTTTCAGACAAGATTGCATAATGTTTCTCTTATGAAGCTTAAAGTTCAAAAGTGTGTCCAAAGGCCAGAGTTTCTTGGTACTATTATCACAGCATGTACTCAGTCTGGCAGAAACACTGCATATTCTTGTGGAATTTGGGTGTCTACAGTATGTTTTTATGCTGGATGTTTTCAAATGTTTCCAAAGATGATCAGCTCAAATTAACACTTGTTACAACTTAGGTTCAAACTCTGATGCATCTGTAAAAATGTCTTTCTTCCATTCTCCAGCAGTGGCATTGGTCATGGCCAAACGACGATTTTGAAACTACTACTCACATTAGTTAACTGGAGCAGGACAACATTGCTCTGTTGGCTTTGGCTAGGGCTGTCACGATATCAGTTTTTTACTACATGATTATCATGGCCAAAAGAATTCACAATGATATTATTGCAATATCAATAGGACATTTGAAAAAAGTTAGTTAGCTAGCTAAAAGCTACCTAGTCACTGCGTCTTCTTTTTTTTT
Organism: Coreoperca whiteheadi; assembly: GCA_011952105.1. Classification (NCBI taxonomy): domain Eukaryota; kingdom Metazoa; phylum Chordata; class Actinopteri; order Centrarchiformes; family Sinipercidae; genus Coreoperca; species Coreoperca whiteheadi. Next base: position 12,606,496 of record CM022471.1, read on the forward strand.
AATGTTTCATGGCAGTTGCCAACCAGCATTAAAGTGCAATACCGCCACCTACTATGACAAAGCGAGAATGGAAAGAAAAGGAAATTATTTAAGAGGCACTGGATTATTTACACAATATTATCATAATGTGTATTATTAACATGATATCAGTGTTTCATTTTTGAATATCGATTATCGTCAATGCTGGTATATCGCGACACCCCTAGCTTTGGTTGACAATTCCTTTTTCAACTTAAAGCACGGAATACCTACCTATTTATTGAGTCAGTATTTGGTGTTAGTCTTTGAAAAACCTGAACAATTCATTCTATGTACAATAAATACATAGAATATGGAGCTTATTTCCAAATCAAGTGTACGTTGAAGGACCTTGAATATTCTGTTCTATAATTGTATTGTTACGATAAAATTATGTATCTTTTTTTTCTTGTCTTAATTTTCTTTTCTGTTGTAAATGCAGCTGCTGTGATGCAAGAAGAATTTCAGACTTGATCTGACAATAAAGTATTATCAGCCTCATCATCATTTATACAAAAGGATCATGCGTGTGTGTGTGTTTGTGTGTGAAACAGAGTATAAGGCATGATGACAATATACCAACTGGTGTGTAAAATTCAATTTCAGTCATATTTTAACTTCATACAAAACTTTTCTTGAACATTTAAAGCTAGATTTTTTTCATCAGTTCTGAATAACGTTTTCTTTCCTTCTTGGATATGAATCATCCAACTAAGTAAGAATCATTTTGGATTTTGATAAATGATGAAAACAAACCATTATGGATCTGGTTCAGATATTTATATGTACTGTGTGTGATAAATATCAATTCAACACATTCAAAGAGAATCACAGCAACGGATTTTGTAATACATCAGGTCAGTTCTTTGTCCTCTATATATTTTGTCCTTTACCTAACTGATGCAATTTGCTTTTTGACATATTTACCACAGTGTTACCTTTGACATCCAGCCAGGCCTTCAAAAATATCAGATTTCTTGGATTTGTGAGTGTGGAGCACTGCTCCTTCCCAATGGAAACATGAGGCATGATTGTGTGTATGCGTGCATGCTCCTCTATAAAGGCTCCATGAGCCCACCATCAATCACACACTCCTTATTAAGTTGCCTATAACTGACTGGACTTATTTAGCTGGGTATGCTATTAGAATAATTGCATTCCTATGCAGTTCCCTGTTCTACTAGCTTTATTTGTTTTTACAACACAGAGCTCTTATGAGGTCAAACAACAACTTGTGATGCTGCCTGTAAATGTCTCTGTGGAGATGTCAGTAATGTAATGGACCAGTGCTACAATAAGACAAGATTGTATAATGATTCTGGGGTCGCAGATATTTTGCTTTGAAGTCACCAGGCCTAACTGCTGGGTGTACGTATGCTTACTGTGGACTTGTGAAGTTGTAAAACTGGAGAGCCGGCAGGGTAAATAATAGCGTTATTTAGTTTGAAGTAACTCTCACCAGATGTAATGGGTCTGTAACACCTGTGCCTCTATGAATACTCCTCTCTTAGCGTGTTGGTTATCTGAAATGGGCTTGTAATCTCAATCATCTCATTTTCCCCTGGATTTTCCCCAGTCTCTTTACATCACGAGTGAGTTACTTCCTGCACTGGTGACACTGGACAACTCTGGGCTCACAATCTATTACATGGCTAGGACAAAATAGCTCTTTTTAAATGAGGCCTTCTCTGTCAATCCATTACCCATCTCTCTGTTTCTCTCCCCCTCTATCTCTCTCAGCTCTCTACGCAGCGCTCTGTGTGCGTGTGTGTGTGTGTGTGTGTGTGTGTGTGTGTAGCAAAGTCCCCAAGAAACCATTTAGGCAGTAGAAATGGAGCGGGCCCAGGCCTCAGGTGTCCGTGTCACGGTGATGAATCACATAGAACACATATTAAACCTTCCTCATGTGAGAGGGACCTGTGTTGAGTTGCACCCTTTCCCTGGCTGCCCTCTCTCCAAAAAATGAGATCCTTTGACGAAAAAAAGATTTATAAATATGACTGTGTGCTCTGCACATAAAGGCCGGCCTGTCCCTGAGAAATTGATTTACTGGATTCCCTGACATTTTAGTTGTGGTCGTTATGTTATATTTATGGGGGAATTGCTGGAGCCTCTCATTATGCTCTCCTAATTTATTTTACATACTTTTATGGCCGCTTGTGCTCAGCAGGCCTTTACGGCAGCTGCTATTGAAAAAGAGAAAAAGGCAAGTACATATCGATCAAGATTTACATGTTTATTGCCAAGACTGTGATTTATTTTACTGTGTTTTCTCGTTTGGTTTGAGCTGCTTTTCAGTCAGTTGTCAAAAGCACCAAGAAACCCGATGCAAATATTTTCATAGCCCCTATATATTACTCTGTGCATTAGCGTACACTGTCTTTTCATGTTGTATATTTATTAATGCATTGTGTAAGCAAAACTTATGTTGTACAAGAACTGACTGATATATAAGCTTTCAACCGTTCTTTTAAAGCCTCTGTCCATGATCCAAACGTAAACAAGATGGTCAACTTACCAAAACACAAGATTGTATCCTGGTACACCTAACACATAAATCTGGGTCTGTAGGGTTATCTGATGCTGTACAACATTTGTTTATGTAAGTAATCTTTGTAAACATTGGAGTAAAATAGGCCTATGTTTCAAATTGTGTATTTAGTGATGTATGTGATTGTTTTCAGATTGATTGAGTCGCATTTGGCTTTTTCTATTATACGGGAGATAAAATATCTTCTACATCAAAACGTGTTCACTGAGCTTTTATAATTTCAAAGATTTTTATTTTTCATATAGTTTCAAGGGCAAAATTGTTTAACAGCAGTCCATTTTTTTCTCCTTTCAGAATGACACTCTGAAATACCTTGTTCAGGTTGTTCTCCATCAAGTTATGTGGCCTTGGACATGATTAAGTAATAAAAACAATTAAATTAAATTACTTAAACTTTTGATGCATTAAATAGTGTCCCAAGATCATTCCTCAGCATAAAGGGTGTGTAATTAACAGCTGAGATGAAGCAGTTATGAGCTGCTTCTTATTAAATTAAAGTCTAAAAAAACGGGTCTTTCAGTGAAGCCCAAGAACTTGATATATGCTTATGCGGCTCTGAGCATCACCTACCATGAAATTTAGTGTTTCCAGGATATTTAACATTAAGACGTAGTTAAAATTAATTCTATGTGCAATTTCTCAAAAAGAAAGCTGACAACTAATGTCAATAAATCGTGCTCGGCCTGAAATGGGGGGATCGTAAATCTGTTGCACAGTGCCGCCCCTCAATGTGGTAGTCAGGGGTCGAATGGGGGTGTGAAGCAGGGTATAGGAATGAGGAAGATGGATTTGTCGGCGAGGGAAGGAGAAAGGGTGATTTGAAACCCTGGACACTGATTGGTGGAGATGAGGCTCGGTTGTCCTTGTGGTGACATTCAGTCCCTGATATTTGTTTGGCTTTAAATAATACCCTGGACAGGGTTGGAGAGTGATGGCCACCGGGTCGGCTGACATTGCAGCCTGTGCCAAGGTGAGCGACTTCAGGACACTTCCTCTCTCTCTGTCTTCCCCTTCATCTCTCCATGTCTCTCTCTTTCTGTCTCTGACCTGTCAATATGCATCCACTTGTCTGATGGGTCCTTCTGAGGAGCTTACAGCTGACATGCTGGTGTCTTTATTTCCACCAGCAATCCTTTTAGAATTGGCCTCGGTGATCAGTCATGCCACTGACAAGCAGCTCAGGCCTCAGCACCTCAGCAACCCCTCATCCACTCCTCCTCATGACTCTATGTCATTACCAAGGAGGAGCAGAGAAGAGGCTTTCGGGCCAGAGTAGGAATTTAGGTTGACTCCATTTCTCAGATATTGCAAGACATGTTATTTATGTCTTTGTCCATAAGGTTTGTTGCCTTCAAGAACTCAAACTTCAAGGAAAAATCTATACTTTTAAAGACATGTTTGTTAAATACCTTACATTTCTTTTTTGAAAATTATTTTAATAGTTAATTTGAAGATAGACAGGAAAGGGCGAGAGAGGGGGGATGATATGCAGCAAATGGCCGCGGGTTGGATTTGAAGAAGAAGTTGAAGGTCCATCCTTGACCTTAGAAAAACAGGAGTTTGATGGGTAAAATTCTCAACACAAGATCCAAGTATCTTGTTGTTTCCTAGGCTTTCAACCACATCTCGTGGCCTCCCTCAGCGGATCGGTGTTGCTCAGTTGTCATGGGGATGTCACTTATGAGACTGATCCCCTAAGATATAATGTATTTTTTGAATATAAGTAAAATGTGGGTCGACATGCAACACATGAGCTGTCTTTTATCATGAAGGTTTGAGTGAACATGCGTGAATTAAGGCTAAAATGAGGAAGACGCAGAACATCACGGATGATAATATATAAAAGTGTGCATACATAACTGCGTGCAAGGGTGGATTTGCTTTTGTAACCCAGTATTGACTCAATTGACAACATTGTGTTAGATGAAGTTGGGTGTCTAAGTATAGCCCCTCAGCTCTGAAATGAACACATTCATATATCTACACACACACTGGGTGTCCTTAGTCATGGAAGACAGTGTTGTGTTGCTGGGTGGAGTAAGTGTGAGTAGTTTTCCAGCTCGTAGCAGATGATGTGCTGTTGATTACACTGGACCGCAGTAATTATGGGAAAGGGCTGGTCCTGGGTTATGGCCTCTGTGATTACCGTCTCACTGTAAATGACTTATTTACAGTGTTGTTGATGCCTCTTTAGAGAAATGACTAACTCCGCACACAAACGGGTACTTTTACAGCTAAGGTCCTCTCTAATTAGGAATTTGGTGACACTCAAATTTACAGTTGACTTGTGTGGAATTTGTATTTAGACACCCAGCCAGCACAGATGACAGATTAGTTAAAAAAACATAAGGTCTTTGAGCGCGGATGCCTGCACAGTATGGAGGTTGTTTTAATATAGCTCTTTCTTGTAGTTAGAATTTGTTTTCTGGAACGTGCTAAACAGATTTTAGAGTCAAAAGGATTATCTTGTTAAAAATACAGCACTAAACAGGGCAAGACAAGGCTATCTTATTATCGCCCACATGAAATTTGAAAACATGAAAAACATCCCTTTTCCAAAGTAAATGTTTTGTTAGTGGGGAAAATGTCTTATGTTACATGTTACCTTAACTTTTAAAACTCACATTGTTTTCATGGCAAACTATACACCCTGCATTGAGCCTAAGACCTAATTTACACATTATCATTAGTAGTGGTATTAATATATTTGCATTACTATTCTTTTGTAATTTGTCTCGTATCTTCTTATGATTCCAGCTCAGCGTTTTGACTCTGTTGTGAAAGCACATATATCAATCCAACACTAACCTCAAGAGAAAAGCAATTATTCCCCCATCTGAGGAAAAGACCAGTGAAAGCCTATTCCTCTATCAGGCAAATAATAACAGGAATGTCATATCCTGTCTTCATAAAAGATTTTATTTGATATTGAATTACATGGCCGTGTCCAATAGTGTCATGGCAGGCTTTGTCTCCCTCTGTTTTTGTCATCAGTTTGAACAACCATATTGGTGCTCTCGTATGGTATTGCTTTTGATGAACTTCCCACAGAAAGCTTTGCTAAACAAACACTGAAAAATAATCTTCTGTTAGATTTTATGTGAACACTGGCGCTACACTAAATGCATTGTGAACTTGAGTTATTTATTTGTTTTTATCTTACATATGGTTGGATTGGATGCAATGGCTAAAGTCTTAACAACTATAATTGACCTTTAATTGCATGTGACAAATATCATGTGCCTCAAATTAAAGTATTAAAGCATCGTCTTTGTATAGGTGCTAGTAATGCGAGACCCATAACCTGCGGGTCAAGCGGGTTCGGGTAAGCTTCCAAAAAAATATCACGGATTCGTGCGGGTGGATCGAAAAGCAGTGTTCTGAGTAGGCTACACCTTTTCCACCTATTCCTACCTATTCCCTCCATCTCTCTCACTCTCTCTCAAACACACAAAGGATTCCAGCAACATGCCATCCAGTGAGCGCGCTTTCACCTCAGCTGGTTGTGCGCTTGTTTCAAAACGCGTTGAAAGATGTTAAATCCTGGAACTGTGGACTCCATTATTTTTCTACACAGTGCAGCCAAACGCTAGGCTAAAAAAAAGACAGTGTAGACAGAGCCATGTAGGCTACTATTTTGTTAAAATTCACTGTTTATTTGGCCTAGATTTTCCCATGTGGGTGGGGGAGAAAGAGAGCACTCTGGACAGCTCCCTATTGCTTGTGTTCCCAGTGTCATACATGTCACTACATCCCTCAATCTTCTTATCATTACTGCTTGTCTGAATTCTCTCAGAACAGTCTCATCATTCTCCACAAGCATACAAAGACAAACAGTATCACCAGTTACAGTGTCCAGTGTCAGTCTGCCAAAAGCAGCTTTCTCCGTCACTCCTCTTTAATGGGCACTTTTCCACTACTATCTCCTTCTCACTCAGAATTTCTAAAATTTTGTTTCTTATTCCTCCCTTCTTCCCAGCATGTCTTTCTCTTCCCTCCTCCTCTCTAAGCTGTATCTCTTTTCTGATGTTCACTAAGCAAATTTACAGCTTTAATTTCCCCAGAAACATGCGTCGTCGCTTCCAGGTGTGCACGACCAGCGGTGGTGCTGGGACCCGTGGGTTGGGGTCAAGGGTCGCTCTGATTAACAGCCACCCTCTCCTGGGAATGCCAAACTTTCCTGGCGCTGTCACCAAGAAGTATGACGCTCCCTTTGTTCCCCCCTCAGGCAGCTATGACAGGCTGGCCAATCAGAGGGCTGCAGGTTTAAATCTGCCAAATTTTTAGACTAAACAAAAGGCTCTTCAGTCTAGCAAACAGACACAGCCCTCCTGCTTGACTGGCAGAGATTACACTGAAGTACTTAGTGCATATAATTACAAGTAATTGGCAAATAGTAGGCTCTGACTAAACAGAAATTGTTTAATTATGTCTAATTAACACCTACTTGATTATGGTTAATTACTAGTGTTTGATAATGGAGGAGCAAAGTTGTCAGTCTGGAGACAAGCAGGAGCCATCTGGATCATTGATAACCATATGCTGGTGCCTTGCTTCGCTTTGCTGGGACCAGAGCTGTCAGGGCCACCGACAGTGGCAGGTGTCTGTGGTGCATTAGACTCAGCATCTGCACAAGATGTAAACACAACACAGCTCAAATAAACATGTCAATGCGCGCGCACACTCGAACACACAGAAACTTTCAGATGCATGCACAATCAAACGCACGCCTTCGCTCATGCAAGCATGTAATTAATTGTTTTCAGACCTGGAATATTCAATTTGAAAGAATGCTCACTGAATGTCATCACTGTTAAAAGAACATCTCTTTATATTTATATCAGTCTTGGTTCCCCTTAACAGGTTTGAAAAATTATTATTGGCAAAGAAATTGTCAGTCCAAAACTTAAGGGAGGGTTGGAATAGATGCCATTAGGAGCGAAACAGAGTTCCTAAGAGCCTTGGAAATTATTCGAAACAGAAGGCTCCCTGCTGTAAACAAAAGAAATTACCTTGTACTAAAATTGTCTGTCTTTCCCTGTTAATTAGCAGCACGCGCAATGTGAAATTAGCTATGACGCACGTGGAAAAGAGAGAGATAAATAGTCCCTTATAGAGAAAGAATAAAGTCAAAACGTGCCATACATAGAATTTGTCATGTTTAATTGTGAGATCAATTAAGATTTGGGGGATAATGATGATTTATTAGTGTTTGTGTATAATTTGATATTCATTAAGTCAGCCAGACACATGCTGGTATCAGCTTGTTAATTGTGTTTCCTTTTGTTGAAGGGTGGCTTTTGAATGCAATTGGCCTAAAGTTTATAAACTCACTTGCTGAGTGATTCTGTAGTGTGGCAGCCAAGCTCTATTGTGCTGCTGTAGCAATTTAGTCACTTCTTATTTGCCTGTCTTCAATATTCTTTATGAACTGCTGCTGAAATTGCACAGTCCTTTGGCCCAAACCCATTTTACTTTAGTTTGTAGTGGATAACCCATATTGTGTAACTTTGTTCAACTCACTGACATCATAGACTTTTTGTCCTTTTTCGCCATGCCTGCCACTTCTGTCTAATGAACTTCACAAGCTAATAGGTTGCTAAATTAATTACGCTGCATATTGATTATTATTTTCATGTCTGGCACGGTAGTGCTTCTGTAAGTACAGAAGATTGGCATTATTATAGGACCAACATAACCGTACGTGATCCATAAACTCTTGCTCGTCGTGACATTTAAACAGCTTGTTTGTTAGCGTATGTAGAATTTGTATAGTTCATAAGTTGGAATATTCATGACAGGAAGCTGTTGAGAGTGTTTTTAATTGTACTTTTGGGTCTTCAACAGCGATATTCAGTATCTACTTAACAGCATCATATTGTTCAAAATGGAAGCATTGGTCAGATGAAGAGAACATTCATTTGAGCTGTGCATAATGCAGCCAATTCATCATGCACATGTAATGTGTGCTGTTTGAGTGCACCAGACAGTAGTGATGGGAGAGCACTTTGTTGTCATGCCCCCCTTTTTCTACTGCAAGGCTAAGATGTAGGCCAAGTGGAAGAGTGCCAAATGATTCAACACAAGATTTCCATTCAAACAGTGCAGAGCTTTTCCTCCTTATTCATTTTCTTAGATTACCATCAAATTTGTGTCACCAGCAAGGCAGCGTTATTGACTTGCAGCAATGCACTCCCTTTGCCTTCGTTGTTATTAGTTGACATGCTGACATTTTCATATGTGTCTTTGCTAATGCCTGTAAATTGCGCTGACCGAAGAACGTGAGAATTGAACAGATAATTTTAATAAGATCCAACTGCAGATGGTGCCTTACACATATAGAATACCAATTGTAACCTGTTTTCAGAGGCGACTAAGGGAGCAAACTCTAATGGGTTTTGACAACATTGTATTAGACACAACAACTACGCATAATGTACCGAAAAATTGGACGTGAAATTGGAAACATAGCCGAGAACAAAGTAAATTTACATGGTTTGGTAGGTTTGGTGATGTCTGATATCATACTCTCTCATGCAAGCTCTATCTGGAGGGAGAAGGCAGGAGCTGCAAAGGGGGGCTTAACAATGGATATCAGTGGAGAGTGCTTTTAAAGTTAAGGCTGATGGATGGCTTGTCAAAAAAATAATTGCACTGGTATGGAAGTGGGCTCGCACGAGCTTGCCGAGGAGGGGTTGGGTGGGTATGGGGGGTGTCAGAGCGGCAGCGGAGGGAGGCGCGATCAGCAGAGAGCATGATGGGAAGTGACAGTGGTCTGTCAAGAGGTAGTGGCTGCCCAGAGAAGTGTGAAGCCAGAGCTATGAGGTGGCAGGAGAGAGCAGGCTGTCAGAGCAAGAAAGTGGCTTTAATACGGCGAAAAGCAAAGGAATCCGCCTGTCAGGCCTGCTCAGCCAAGCTAAGGCGCGGAAGGAACGGGAGAAAGGAGAGTAGATGGGGAACGGATATGGGTGAAAACAAAGGTAGAGAGGGAAAGAGTGAGGGATGGACTGAAGGAGGAGGGAGGTGGAGATCCAGGTTACAAGTAGTGAGAGCTGTGTGGCAGCAGAAGAGGCATGTCGGGAAATTGTGTGGGACAGAGGAACAGGCCCAGCCGTCAATTAGAAGTTCCTGAGAAAGGCTTTGGTGAGGTGATAAAACTCATCAGCTCTCCTACTCACTCTCCAGGTGGCACTGGACTAGCTCTGCGCTGCCGTTAACAATCTGCAGAGCTACTTTTGCGCATTACTGTAGCTGGTATGACTCTATACCACACTTCTTCGTCAACAAGTCAGATCTCTCTACGTCCACCAACTACATTTGTAAACTGAGGGACATAAACAAAAAAAAAGTTTAATGATCTTGAGCCCACTGATGCTAATGGAAGAAAGACAAAGGCAAACTGATAATCACTGTAGTGGATCGTCGCTTTCCATTTACATGAAGTGGTGGAATATATTTAATAAGTCTTGTCTGCTCTTGACCTTGTGTGAAAGGCACTTTAATTCTGTGACCCATGAGGAGAAGCTGAGAGGCCAATGTGTTGATTACTGACATGAATGTATGCTCAGTGGTTTTTCACACTGGAGCAATTGCTTTTGTTTTGCAGGGCTTCATGTATGTTATGCTGATACGGTGCATGATTGATGCAGCATGCCAAGATTCAGTAATGACAGTGTCACTCTTCTAACATTGTCTTGGTGTTACATAATTTTTTTGGCCTCATTTTATGAACACCAATTTTAATGACATTTTCATAATGTGCATTTCTTTATACATACACTGGGGGCTGTATTTTATAAGCGTACATAATGATACACACATAATCTACTGTAGAAACCACGTAGTAAAACCAGCTCTTCGTTTTTGTCATAGCTGCACTATGTGTGGTACAGCAGGAGCCATGATCTGTGTCTTCACATTCATAAGCAATTAGTGTTGCCATAATTTATTCGTCATTAAGGGAACATAATTAAAGTTCTCTGTAGCTTCTTTGAACATTAAATTACACTCATTTTCTACAAATATAAACCGTGATATCTAAAGGGCCACTAACCACTGACTCACATAATCAAAAAAGAGTTATTCTGAGAACTTATCATTACAGATCATGATATAATGACACGTTCACTTGTGAACTTTATACTCTGTCAGGCCCATGCAGCATACAGAAGTAGCAATTGATTGAGAGACTGTGTATGGATTTTAATGAGGGCGTTAGAGGCTCATCTTGTTTGTACTGGTTAAATATCTTCCAGAGTTTGAAGTTATTACCAGGAGCATGTGACTTTCAGGCGATCTTTGACTCATGTTATGGCACAAATGTTGGGTTTATGAGAAATGGGTTAAGCCAGGGCTTCTGGCTTAGAAAAATGTTTCACTGCACATCATTTTTGTCCAGCAAACTGGTGTCATTTTATTTTTATTTCGAAGCTACATTCTCTGAAGAGTTAAAATAAATAATTAATCCAAATTTTTACAAAAGTTTTTTTTGTATTTGGTGGCTGAAACTCTTCGCCCATACATGAAAACTTTCTTCTCCATTCCATGAATAAATTAAGGAGAATGAGTGCTCATTTAGTAAATGTGTTTTTTAAAAGCCAGAGTAACGTAATATATAATAACTCACCTTCAATAATTCATGTTGCCTTAAGGAATAGTTTAACATTTTGGGAAATACGTTTATTCGGTTTCTTACCGAGTTAGATGAGAAGATCAATACCGCAAAGACTGTAAACGGCTAACCTGGTTCTGTCCACCTACCAGAACCTCAAAAGGTCACGAGCATGGCATATCTCATTCGAATAAACGGTAGCTACACCTTGCACAGTGACTTCCTGGAGTCACCTGGCAACCTCACGGTGCTGTCAAGAGTACACTGGCGGTTTCTCCTGTTTCTGTTTTTTTTCTGCTAAGCTAAGCTAACCAGCCCCTGGCTGTAGCTCCATATTTACCACCCAGGCATGAGATTGGATGATTGGATGAAATATCTTTCCTACAACTGCCTTTTATCAAGTCAATTCAGAGCATAGTCTGTTTACAAGTATTTATAAAATATATAAACAAAAAATTAAGGGTTGGTATGTTGAAAAAAGCAAGAAAAACTCCTTTACTTTTTAAGAATGAATAGCTGTGACTCCACAGCTTGGTATTTTCAATACCTAAAAGAGAGAGACACTATGTCAGCGCTGATTGGAAAAAGAAGATATATAGACTGCCGAATTGATGAACTGACTCAGGAGGGAAAGAGAGAAAGAAGGCTGTATGGATAGAATGGATGGATGGATAGAGGGAAATCCTCATTTAGTGAATAAAAGGCTGTTTGGCCTGCCCATACAACAGAGGGAGAGTCCAAAGCCATTGATCTCTTACAGCCAATGACAGGCCAGAACTCAGCAATAATCATGACAAATGGGCTTAGCCGCCGCCAGATGAGAAACTGCCGATAATCACACAGACTCTCAAAAAGGAAACTAGCAAGGTCGCAGTAGAGAGCAGTGGTACTCTGATACCTCTCAATTCTCCAGAGGGAGATGTTCTGGGAAGAGAGACAGATACAACTGAGAGGGAGACTTTAATATGACTGTATTGGACAGTGACATAAATAGAAAGTTATAGAGTGTCCAATGCCTTTAATGATATCATTTTAAATATTACAAAGTTAGCATCGTTTTTTATGACAAAATTAGATAGTGATATGTGAAAATATCAGGAGTGATTTTCATGCATTGCAATAACTCAATAACTAAAAGTTAATATTAATCTCTTTAATGTGTTGTTTGAAGCCTTGAAACAACAGTAACTTTGGAAAATGAATGAGGCGGATGACATGCTCCTTTAAAGAAATTCATGCCTGGAGTGTTCCTCTTTGTAGATTAGAGCTAAACAATAATGATTAAATTGCCGCAGCCAATCAATCTTGGTTCTGATAAAGTATGATTGGTAGCACATTATCCATTTTCTTTCCCTCTGGAGGTCTCCTTGTCTCCAACACCCGCACTGACTAGCAGGCATCCCTGCCTCCCTGGATGAAACATTTTCTAATCAGCTTTATCTCTCACATCTGAATTTATCTTATTCATGGAAAATGCCAATATATTAACTGGCTTGTATGATACACAAGGTGACCCTACTGACTTAATGACATAATACATTATCCTTAATGAAGTCAATATCTCGTCTTTTAGCTGTCTGTCTATTGGGCCGATTAATTGCGGTGTCATTAAAGTTAGCTCTCTTTTCATTTGAGCTTGGCAAGTGGCATAAAACTAATGTTCTTAGTTATCAACCACTGAAATAGGATGGAGGGTGGAGGAAATTACAGGGAGGACATGGGGGGTTTCCTACAGGCCACATCAGTGTGTTTTCTCAGTGACACCACACATGTTACTGAAGAACAGATGGCGTGGTAACATTTATAGTCATCAGATGTTATTTGAAGAACAATATTTTGTTGCAATTGAAGATTATTTTATACATGATATATTCCATTTTTTAAAATGGAAATTCTTTTCTCTTTCAGAATTGAGGTATTCACAATCTACTTTACCCATTCTGGTCCAATAATTGCTGGCCTGAAGGTAAAGCAAATATGACAGATTTTAAACAATGGGAAAACAATGAGTAAGAGTTTTGAGGTGGGTTTTTTTGTTACAAAAATGGACATTTTTGAGAGAAACCCCCCATTTGTTATTAATGTAGTGTATCATGCAGCGGTTTTTCATGCAGTCCACTGTGATTGACAGGCTGTAAAGTGCTTTTGGTAGAAATTGTGCCCCTGTGGCTGTGACTGCGTGTGTTTAAGGGGGAATTGGGGCCAGTGACATGGTCTCCCCTAAACTTACACAGTAGCGACAGAAGTAGCCAGAGGAGTCTTAGCGACTTCCAAGCCTCTGCCAATGGCCTGAGGGCTAAAACTGACACCTGCTCTACAAAACCAAATTTTGTGATGGTTGCTGTTACTATAATACATGCCACTGCTACTGTTTTCTTTTTCTTAGAGCACGCAACTGTCACTCAGGTGTTCTAAGTATTTAAGTTAGAGATCATTTAAGTTAACAGTTGTAGTATTGTGCTCATATAGTCCTTGTTTGTGAGGATTTCATCTGTGCGGGCATGCATAAGTGACATATAGGGGCCACTGTACAATTCAGTCCATGGAAGAAGTTTGACAAGGACAAAACAATTTTGTGTGACAGAGATCTCTGTCAGGGCAGATGCACAGACACCTGAGCTTCCTCTTGCAGCCACTGCCCCCCTCTGTTTTCCCTCTGCCCCCCCACCGCACCGCTCACCTAGTGCTGAAAAAAGTAGACGGGATGGGGGTAATTTACAATGTGTTATCTTTGTCTATAGCTGCGAAATGATATGAAGTAAATCAAGGTAGGAGTAATGAAAGACTGAGAATTCATTCCTGTGAGCACGTTTTAAGTGTGTATCCGTTATGGTGGCAGCGCCTGAAGAGGCTGGAATGAGACGGGCTGAGGGGCCATAAAGCAGCGGCGGGGCCCATGTTAATGCTGTCTGTCTGGGGTTAGTAATTGGGTTGCACTGATGAGTTGCTTCGAAGACAAAGTGTAAATCCCCCACGCCTGCCGTAAATCTTACATTGTTGGAACAAGGTGCAATCCCAACAAATATTGATCCTGCCTAGGGGCCTGCTGTGTGTTAGTGTGCGTGTGTAGACCTCCAATTACTATAGTCAAACCAGCACACCCTGGTAGGCTTGTTCTGCAGTACAATTGTATCCTTGTCGTTACCTTAGATTTGGCCCCTGTTGTTAAACTGCTGAGCTTGTTTTGGAGCGAGATTGTTGCTGCATCACCAGCTGTGTTTTTGTACTTTTGTAGTTGGCGGAGTTGTAGTTTTTGACTTTGAGTGTTCTGGCTGAAAAGTAACTGCAGGTAACTCAATAAACTGTGATTGATTTTATTGTCGCATTATTCATGAATAATTGCCACATCAACTGGATTGATGTGGCAATATTCATTGAATATCCATTGATTCATTTTGAGTGAGATGTTTACATTATAAATGATATTTGAAAATACAGTTTATATTGTCAAACTTCTGCTACTACTCCTATAACTACTACTACTATTAATAATTATAACAAACCATTATAGTGGTGGACTAATTAATCGATTAATCGATTAGTCAATCTACAGAAAATTCCTTGATAAATTTATTTATCAAAGAATCTAAATATTTGCTGGTTCAAGTATATCAAATGGGAGGATTTGCTGATTTTATCAGTATGACAATTACTCGGTAAATCTGAAAATAATGCACAGATTATTTCAGCTATCAGTAGTTGCAGCCCTAAACCATTTCTAAATATTAAAATGTCAATATATGATTATTGTTGTTATATTTTTGTGTGACTTGTTTGGTATTATATAGACATAATCAAATTATTTATTGTAAGTAATGGAGTTGATATTTATAAAATAGGAATCAGATCACATGTGCACCGCTTCTTACATCTAACCTTTGAGGGTTCGAAATGTCATTGAGCTCTCCTTAAGCTAGATGGTGGACTAGTGTGTGTGCGCGTGCGCGCGCGTGCCTGTGTGTATTTGTGTGATCCAGGCAGACAGCTTATCGTTAAACACATCCTATCTAGCTTGACAGGTCACTGTCAGGTACAGCTCCCCTCCTCTCTCACCCCTACTGATACAGGGTGTCACACACAGAAATCTACCTGCATGAGTATGCTAATGTGATCTGATGGGAAGAGCTGTTAAAGCTGTGAACCACTTATAGTAATGCAAAGAAAACTTGATTTACACCTACTAGCCTATTTTATTTTACTTTGTTTGCACAGTGGCATAGCTGGATCATGCAGTTCAATTCAACGTGCTAAATTCTAAAATATAAATGAATGGCAGCAGGGAAGGAAAAGGTGAGCAGCAGTGACGTGCCAATGTCTTTTATAGTGAATATGTTTGACTCACGATAAAGGTCATGTCATTTAGAATAAGAATCAGCTTGTCGCCCTGACCTCACCTGTCAGTCTGTTACATTAATCACACTAATCTGCAGTATGCATTCCATTGCCTCACCTAGGATCAACCACATTTTGCTCGTCAACCTGTTTACCGCTGTTGTTGTCTTGTTGGTTTTGTTTGCTGAGTATCAGATATACTGACCGGCATCAGTTCCAACATGCTGCTATTGTTTTCATTATCAATTATTGTTTGGTCAATAAATCGTGCCAAAATTGTGAAAAATGCCAATCACAATTTTACAAAGCCCAATGTGACATCTTAAAATGTCTTGTTTTGTCTGACCAGCAGTTCAAAACCCAGAGATTCACTTTACAATATGAAACAGAGAAAAATTGCAAAATCCTCAAATTTGAGAAGCAAGAACCGGAGAATCTTCAGCTCTTTACCTTTCGTAAACGACTCAAACGTCATGGATTGTCAAAATAGTTGCCAATGAATTTTCTGTCTAATCGATTAAATAACTTATTGTTTTAGCATATACAATTCTGTATAAACGTGACTCTTAACCAAAAATTCACCAAAAAAAGTTTTAAAAGCTCAGAGGCATGAGTTTTTTTTGTTTTTTTGTTTTTCTTCAATAAGGCTTCTTACTGTCCAAGGTGATTCACATGGCTATGTAAATATAAATGCTGACGATTCAGGGGATACATTTCATCAATTTGTGCTCTCCTTCTTCTAGAAAACAAAAAGTTTCCCAAGCGGCAGAAATATGGCGTTTGTAGTTGGAACCATAGTGTTGTCTTGTTGTTGCAGGGTGCTGTGTGGATAACTCATAGCCCTGGCTCTCTGTGTCCATCTGTAAAATTGGGAAACCTGAACCTGGTGTGATGGTACAAGATAAACCAGCACCAAGGAAAGCTCCATTAATAATTCTCTTATTTGGGAACGGGGCCCTGTGCTTATAGAATACACGGCAGTCCATCTCTTACAGCGGGGGGCGGGGTGGATGGTATAAGGTCAGTGGGGAGAGACTCCCTCTTCCATCCGCCCCTCCTCTCCTCCACCCCTCCCTTCTTAGAGTGATGGGCCCAGGTTTTCCAAGGTAGTGCATTTGTCTGTCAGGAGTCTTGGCTGGCTGGTGTGATTTAGCTGCTGTCAGTTGATGCTGGTGTCCAGAGGATGATAGCGGCTGGCTGGATGGAGGGAAATTTGTTACCTTTAGCTCTGACAGGGAGATAATTGCTGATGGTTAACAGAACGGTATGGAATCCAAAGGGTTGGAAGCAGAGAGCAAAGTAATGGGATACACAGCCAACGGGTTCAGCCCATATTTCTATGCACCTAATCTAACACGCACTCTGTGTCTCTCCCTTTATCCTCTCTCTCTAAACAACAGTTTAATATTTCTAATAGTCTTGTTGAAGTTAGAATAAAAATTGACGATTGCAAACCAAACTAAGTTTGAACTGGCTTAATGTTTTTGAAGAGTTGCATTTTGCAGACATGTTTAGACTGAGTAGCAAGGACATGCTGTGAGATGATTTTTGTATCTTAGCTTGATGATGACATATTTTGTTTCTGTTTTCCTGTATATCTGTATGTGATCTGCTGTGTTAAATGCAGTGCTAAGCTGATGTAAAAACTGAACGTAGTGCACTCATGGAAAAGTCTGTGTACTTTTACCCTCTTTAAAAGGAGAGTGAACCTGTCTCTCGCCCAGCCCTCCCCTCACCCTCATCATTACAGTGGCAGAGCCCCTATGCTACTTTGCACATCTAATTAGGACAGAACAGCAAATTTCTGGCACTCCCTCTCCCTCTGTCCTTTAGGCCCATTCACTTCACCCTCACACGTCCGCCCCAATCTCCCTCTCTCATGTCCAAGAAGTACACAGAGGCGCCTCCCAGTGCCAGGATCAGGACTGCCGTCAGTCAAGCCATCCAAACTGCCAGCAGCATATCACAGAGGGAGTTAAGTAGGAGGCAGACCTGCGAGTGCAAGTGTGATAGGTTGACAGGACATGACTGGCAGGTTAAACCCCTGGTTAATTGTCTTCTCCTCCTCACATTTATGTGGAATCTGCTGGGTTATAATGCTGTGGGTGGAGTTAAGCAGCTTACTTAAGATAGGATCGTTGCATTTAACATCGTTTGTTTTTTTGCGAGGCAGGTTCACAGTGCTTTGAACAGGAAAACACAGTCAGCTGCCAGTCCATACCTTGCCTCAAGAAATCACTGTGTATCAATAGAGGGAGTAAGAATAATCATTTAGTATTCCAAAATTCATTATTTTCAATGTCAGCTATCTAAATTTTAAATCTATTTCCCATAGCTTTTTAATCTTTGTTGATATAATTTAGTTTTTCTCAAGAAAAACCTTGAATTGGCATCATCGAGCATACATCTTCTCTATTTTTGATGGGCTATCTGCATTAATAAGCAGCACTGATAGGGCCTTAATGCCCTGTCACTCTTGGGTTGACCTCAACGTCATATTTTTATTTTCTCTCTGACAATGAGAGTAATAGGAAATATTGATTGGCAGTGCAGTTAAGTTGTCAGCATAGTTATTTAATGTGTCAGGAGAACCAGTTAAATTGTCAAAAAAAATCACTTGAGGACTCTGCTCTTCCATAACGGCTTTCTATAAAAGCATCTCCCTCAGACAGGAAATGCTCCCATCCTCACTGAATTACAGTGCTTTTTATTGACTTCTTGTTCTGTTGGACAGGCTGTATATAGATTCTAATATGATACTAATGCTGTTCTTTTATTGCAGACATAATAATAGGATGGAATAACAGAAAATGCAAAATGATAAAATAAAAATAGTATAGAAACAATAGAAGTAGTACAAAAGTTAACCATTGGATTAGATTTGGTAATAACGTTACAAAGGGTAAGTACTGAAAGGAAAAGGCTAACATGAAGTCAATTCTTAATGTAGATAGTAGTTTTAGAGAGGATTTTATATTGAATGATCAGGCAGTTATGGGATGTTAGAGATAGTACTGCTTTTTACATAGAGTGTAAACACCTACAACATACTGCAACTTTGTTTGGATTTGTTAAAGAAAAATGCACAATGGTATACATTTTGATATGTTTGTGATTTATGGGCGGTTTAAAGAAAATCCCTTCCTCAGATGTTATCTGTGCTGATGTAAGGCTTGTAAACATTTCCCATCAGTTTGATCTGTCTTGTTGGTGTTTCCTGGGCAGCCTTGCTTGTCAATTAGCCGTCTCTTTAATCTCCAGCCCCCAACACAGGAGGATGTGTGATGCAATAAGCGATCTGATGGTAAAATGATCATCGAGTGAATGTTGATAGCTATTTCGGAGGGGTTGCAGATTACTTTTTTATTAGGATTATGTTGGACTCCATGCCTTATGTTATACTGTATGTTAAACCTTTGTTTATGTAAAACACATACATTATTGTATGTAAAAATACGGTGGTCCCTGGTGCTACAAAATACAGGAGGAATGTACTGATGTAATGTACTGTATGTGTAAATATTTTAGAAATATTATTATAGTTTGAGATGCTGACTACAGTCAGTGTTGCAGCTATTTAAGCTACTGTTCTATAATAGTGTATAGACCTTCCTACCTCTTACTGCAAAGTATATGTTATAGAGCTAGAAAACTAACATTTACTGTATACTTGTACAGTACAGGTGTTCAATGTTCTCTGGGGAAAGAGCAAAACTAGCTTGGATAAACATGTGGAAAGCATCATAAGCACATTATCTTTTTTTCTGATTTGTTCATGGCAATTACTGCTATGGTTTGGTACTACAGCTTTGAGAGAACCATGCCATTATACCAGCATACCAACAAAGCACCATATCACTGGGATTCTATTTATATAATTACTTTGGACAAAATAGAAGTTTTTAATCTCATAAATTCCTTCATGTTTTGGACTTTATCAAAAGTAAAGCATGGAGCAACATTATGTTTGAATGTTGCTAGCTTAGCATGAAATTAAATGTCTTTAAACATGTATCATGTTTTGGTGGAGAAAAATCTGTAAAAGCTACAATTCCTTTCTGCTGGTTCTAAGAGCAAGGGGTCTTGCTCCATGTCTGGTGTTGGCCGAGCAGTAATAGCTTGGCTACTTAGACAGTTGACTTGATTTCAATTGCAACAATGTTCACTTTCCCACAGAGCTGAAGCAATGTTATTTGAAGATGTTTAGTGAGGGGCTTGATTGAATTTGTCCCTCGGTACAGAGACAGGCTCCATTAGGCGGCGGGCTACAGGGTCTGGGGACAGACCAGTTAGAGAGATAAGAGGGGGAGCTGCCAGTGTAGCCTGGCCTCAGACCCAGAGCAGGAGTTTAGGGAATAAAGCTCCATAATAGCTGGTCCAGGGTCAGGTAGACAGCCTCCCCCTGTCCAACCCCTTTTTGGTTAAGTAACATTCGGCAGTCCAGAACACGGAGCACAGGGAGCAGGGTTAGTAAGGAAAAGAAAAAGAGGTATCTGTTTCAACATCAGTATAGTGCAGCAATTGCATCTCAAGCAAACTCTGCTTAACTTCCTCTGTAAGTTTGGCATGTCGGATTCTAGTTCTATCAGTCATCCACTTGGAAATTGCTTGTGACAGTAACAAGCTGCCTAATCACTTGATTGATGGATGGGAGGAAGGCTGTTAGATTGTTAGATGGATATTTCCATGACAGTGAGATTGTGTTTTCAAAGTTAATCACTCTAAATTGACCAACAGTTCCACCCTACTCCTCTGCTATATTTATATTTTTTTCTCCAAAGGCCTCTATCATATATGACAATGTGTACTGCAGTTCTCTTTGCTGTAGGAAGTGGGGGATTGTGACAGTTGGCTGTCTCAGTGTTTTATGTACCTTAAGTCTCTGTGTGTGTCTGACTGCCATGGCCCTTTTCTCCAGGCCCTTTGCTCCTCGGCCTCTATCTCCTGCTCTCCCTCACAGTAATGAAGCCTGCCTTTAAGGAATGGGGTGCAGGCAGCGAGGCATCACAGATTAGGTCAGTGGAACGGCTAGCGGGCTGAGCATGATGGATGAGGGCCAGAATGAGTTTCTGCCGCGGTTGTATTGTGAAATCTTTTCATTGTCACCGACGGGCCTATGAGGGCCTGATGAATGAGGGAGCAAGTGTCAGAAACGCCCTTCCACGGCTCCCCCTTCTACTCCTTTAATATCTCCCTAAACTGCCTAACTGCATGTCCTTTATATCCTGCCCTTTCTGACCATCCACATGGCCAGTCACAGCAGTATTGATAAAAGTTATTGCTAAAAATAGACCAGGTCCAGTTCAGTGAAAGAGAACACTAATGACAGGAAAATGGTGAAGCCAATGGAGTCATGGAATAGGTTTCAAACTGTGGATGTGGTGTGCTGGTCTTAAAGTTTATAACAACAAGTCTCCTTGCTCTTTCACACTCTCTTCCGTTTCTTTCCTCCCATGCGGATGGACCTCCTGCTTTCGCAGAGCGAGAGGCAGCGAGGAGGTGGTGGTGGTGGTGGTGGTGTGTGTGTGTGTGTGTGTGTGTGTGTGTGTGTGGGGGGTGTCTTTATGGGAAACGTTTGTGACCAGCGTGACAGCTCTGCTTGATGGATGGGCCGCCTCCATCTGGTTGCAGTGCATGTAATAAATATCCATGCTCGTGTTTGACCTCTCTCACTTACCAGACACATCTTTCACTTTTGGGACATCCAAGGGGGATTCACAATTATACTCTGCACTCTCCACTAGCCAGGGTGTGGGGGATAGCAGCTCTGTTTATGGGCCGCAGCCCAAGGGCAAAGAGTCAAAAAAATAGATAGCTGTAAACAATGCTTCCGCCGCCAGGAGAATTCTCCAGCATTCAATAACCTTTAACACCTCCTAAGCCCTCATCTCCCTGAGCTGGTTGCCTGTGCCCCAGAATGCACTGCAGCTCCGCGTAAACCGCCTCCATCTTTTGACCAGTGATTTAGCTTGGTGTCTAAGCATGGGTCGAAGGATCAAATGCCAGCGCCTGTGCAAAACTTGTAAAAAAAACAAATAAAAACAACAAAACAAAAAAAAACAGTAGCAGTGACAAAAGGGGAACAAAATCTGACAAAATGAAATCCAATTTTGCCCTGTTGAATTCACTGCTCTGTTGAAAAGATGTAATCATCTATCATTTGGAGAAAGGTTATTGTTGAGGGCAATTGGATATGTGTTTGAGCTTTTCTAAGGTCACCCTAGCCTAGTGCTCCCACCACTGTCTGCTAATACAGATAGAGGAAAAAAACACATTTTCAATAGCCATAACTATTCCTCTTTCACTGCTCATAAACAGCAGTTGGTGTGTTTGCCCTTAACAGTAACCCAGTGCATTAGGCTGGTCAGCTCCTCAGTAATAGAAACAGATAGGCAGCCATTGGATTTTAATAAACCTGCTTAATAATGAGGCTGAAAAGCTGAGTGAATTGTAAAGCAGAAGGCTAATGAAGTGCCTATGAGGGCAGTATGTGAGAAATAACCTATAACCTATTAAGAAACAGCCTAACTCCCTCTACCTGAGTCCTACCCCCTGATTGAATTAGTGCACTCTTTAATTACTGAGCATCCAAGATGGGAGCTCTGAATCTAATTTAACTTCTTCATGCTTGCTGCACCCCAGCCAAACAATTTGTTCTGTAAAAAAATTGAATTAACAGTCTCACTTTGTCTCCTTTTTTTTTTTTTGCATAGATTTTTATAACATTAGGACTGTCTCAGGAATTTCCAGGCTGTAAAGAATCAAATCGCACAGCATTATTCACAATAACGCATATGTTATAATCGCAGGGAGAACTTACTTAAAATTCAATCCACTTTGGCATCATTATCATGTATCAACATAATAAATGAGCCCTTCAGAGCATGGTAATTATAATTTGATAAATCATCAGCAGAAAATTAACTGGATGTCAAAACATTCATTGGAAAGGGTGATGAATGGAGGATGATTGTGGTGATGAATTGTGTTAATCTGCGCAGTATGAAGCCAGCGAAATGGCTAAGCAGCCCAAGATGGATGGGCCATAGAAGCTGCAAGGTCAGGACACACAACTGCAGAACGGAGGGAAGAAAAAATAGGAGGGAATGAAGAAAAGAAAGAAGCACTCTCTCCCTCTCCCTCCCTCTTTTTTTCTCTACTCAGAGCATTATCTGTCTTCTCACCACAGCAGTTCTTTATGCTGGGCTTCAGACATTTGGAATTTGACAGTGAAGTTGACCCTATTTTTTGAAAGATACTTCAATCATTTTAATAACAATGGTGTTGGTGATGATGATGTTGATTTATAACATTGAAGAGAGCTAACCACTAATGTATCATAATAGATTACATTGTCGAAAAATATTTTGTGGTCCTTTTGTATGGTCTTAATACTGAAATTAACTAATGCCATTGTAACATCTATTGCATGTCAATGACTTATAACTGCTTCATTATATATTAATGTAAATAATTACACAACAGGTTTTAAAATACAGGACCTCTTTGACCAGCATGTTTCCCTTAATATAATGGTAGGCCTTGACTCATACTGACGATTATATCCCAACAATAGTGTTGGCTTTTCTCTTTCTATTCTGTCTTTCAGGTTTTTGTACTGTATGTTTGCATTCATAAAGTAACTACTCGCAGTATCTTAATTACGTTCTTGTTAAGGTTGGTTAAACTGTTGTACATTTGATACCTTCTGACTAGTATTCCTGTCCACCTGTGGTTTAATACCTGTTGATACAATAGTTTACCACATACACTACATGTATAAGAAGTGAATCAACCAGTTTGTACTAAATAGTCGGTCACTTCTAGTACAAGGGGAAGAAATTAAGATGGTCTCAATAATAATCGTACATGTACATTTTTGTTGGCATTAAAATGTACCTGTGAATTGTGCATAGCGCAAGCAAAAAGTTAAAATAAGATTAGATAAGGAGACAAAGTATTATATGCATCAAAGCAAATTTATAGTTTTGTAGGGGTGTTCTGGCGGGTCTCTCTGTTGATACCTTCGGCTTAGGAATTGAAGCAGTATTCTCACTATACATGCTGCCAGTTGGTGACATCACCATAGCTATGCGGATGACACGCAACTATACATCCCTGTTGAACCAACTGATGCTGCAACTATAAATTCCATTGCTACCTGTCTTTTGGCAAGAAATAAATGGATGAGTGATAATTTCTTAAAGTTAAATGAGGACAAAACTGAAATACTACTGGTCAGCCCTAAAACAAAAAGAGAAATGCTCGGGGAAACAAGTCTTGGCGTTATCTCAGATTCATATCTAAGCTTTCAAGTTCTACATTATCTAGGTGAAGAAAACATACATTTTCCACCTTAGAAACATAGCGAAAGTATGACCATTTATAAATCAAAAATATGCTGAAAAACTGATTCATGCCTACATTTCAAGCAGACTCGATTATTGTAACACACTTTTTACTGGTCTCCCGCCCAAAAAAACCACAGAGAGACTTTAGCTCATTCAAATCTCTGCAGCTCGGCTATTAACCAGAACCAGGAGGAGAGAGCACATTAGTTCAGTTTTAGCTGCTCTGCACAACTGATTTTAAGTTCCTCCTCCTTATATACAAAGCCCTTAATGGGCTAGAACCAAGCGACATTGCTAACTCTCTTGTTCACTATTTGTCTTAAAGAACACTGCAATCATCTGCTGCTGGTTAATTGGAGGTTCCCAGCAACGGCCAAAAGAAAATTGAGGATGCAGCCTTTGTCAATTATACCTCAAAGCTATGGAACACATTACCTATAGATATCAGGGAAGCCAGCTCGCTAAATATTTTAAAAGAAAGCTGAAAACTTTAGCCTTTAACTAGATATGACTTTCCTGATACAGGCACACAACTCTTCTGCTCTTTGCTTTTATGCACTGCTGCACTTCTTTTGAAATGTTGTATTTTACTAGATTTCATAAGTGATTTTTAAAATACTCTGTTCATGTATTGTATTTGATGTAAAGCACTTTGAGCAGCATGTCTTGTATGAAATGTGCTATACAAATAAAGTTTATTATTATTATTTTTATAGGAATTGATTTATAATTCAGCATAGGATGCGACGAGTTGATTGCCGTAGCACCACTGCTACAGTAGATGTTGTAAAATATCAGTCCATATTGTGCATTCATTATGTATCTGAAGTAATCACGTTTCCTTGACTTTTTTGTAATAGCAATGGAAAACTTGAAATGAAATGGAAATTGGTTTGCTAGCAAGTTCACCTACATGCTACCTCCATAGCTGTTGTAATTTAGACTACTGAGCTGTGTAATTATTATATACCTGAAAATACCATGTTTATATTATTTTACACACTTCATGTTAAGAGGGCAATGATTGCACAGAATTTGCTCTGCAAAATACTTTTCTAGATACAAAAACATTGATATGTATTGTCTAAGGGATAAACTATTACTTTGCCCATCTTAAACGTTCTCTTAGTTGTTTTCACTATCAACAATAATAAAACACCTTAAGCACCTCAAGTTGACCAATAACAGCTCTTGTCACCATGAAACACCTCCAAAACCCCTTCAAAGATTGGATGTGTAATTACTGTACTGTAAATGTTAAATACTGTATCTCTGGGCAAGATACGGAGCCTCCTTATGTAGCCTATGCAACATCCTGATGGAGATGCATAGATGCAAATGTGGCTTAAGCCCTGACTCTAACTGGGTGTCTTATAATTGGACTACGACCTTAACTACATTAGTCTAACAAAGTTATGATGTTTACATGTGTAGCCTAAAATCAGGTTAGTTGATAACGTGGTTATTAAGAACAGAAATCCCCACGAACTTATACATAGCTAACAAGCATAGACTGTTTAGCTCTGTTTTAACTAATTTAGCACAATTGAATATTTCTCATAATTCATCATCCTACTCATTACTTCTAGTTTAAGGGCATTTTCACACCTACCTTGTTTGGTCCGGACTTTAGGACTTTTCAGTTTGGTTCGAATCAAAATTACAGGTGTGAAACCTCCCTCGGACCACGGTCCGGACCAAACAGACGAAATTTGGTCCAACGAAAAGAGGTAGTCTTGGTCCAGATAAAACTTAACAAAGGTTTGGTTCGTTGCTAGTGTGAAAGCATTGTCTGTATGGTTCGGACTTTCAGACCATTTACAGGAAGTTTCGGTGGTTCCTGCGTACCCCAAACAACAGAAGAAGACCGAACTACCAGACCTGTCACAGAAGATCGCAGGAAAAATGAGCCATGGTAGCACATGGGGAGAGGAGGAGATGAGGTTTTTAATATAAGACATAATAAGAAGTCAACTGTAAAAAACACAAAAATTCAGGATTGCTTGCAGTCTTCTCTTCCTTTCCTGTCGGTGCCGATAAAATGTTCACTCAACGAGGACATTCATTTGGCAAATTTGAACTAGCCTCAAATATAGTTGGTGCTGCAGATAGTAATGCCACAGCAATAACAGCATAATGGCAACAATATGCGACTGTTCATTCATCTTGTCACAGTTACCCGCTGAATTGACAACATGCTGACGTCAGACACACGTCCGCTAACAAAGCAATCAATGTTAAGATGCAGCCCACGTAACTGATGACGACAGGACGCAAGTACGTCACGTAAAGTTCTTTAGTGCGCTCGCATAATTCCAGTGTGAAACCAAACCAAAACGAACAGAATGTATAAAATGTATCAAAACATGAACTGTGCGGACTTTCAGGTTTGAAAACACCCTAATACAGGTTCAGGACTTTAGAACTTTTGATTATCTTTTTACATATGGATATTGCCGTCGTTTCCCTATGCAAATAAGCTAATGTATACTGAAAGACATTGGCATGGGGTTTAATGTTGCTTGCCTCAGTTATGTTGTTTTCATGTTCATTTTCAAGATATAGCTGTTATAATTGCTTGTGGTACTGTAACAAACTATTAGAAGATCCATTCTGGAGTTGAAATTAAAATCTATTAAGACAAGAAAGCAACAGTTCTACTTACCTTGCACATCTCCAACTGCTTTACCATTCAGACTTTCAAAGACTAGCTAAAACATCAACGATACGTATGGATGAATACATGCAGTTTACTCCTATTTAATATTTAGCTACATAGAGCTTCACTAACTTTTTCACTAATGTATTTTTTTAAATATTTCATGTTGTTTAATTCTACATAACAAGACCTGAAAATTGAACTTCTTACTGAAGACTACAATATCATAGCATATTTCCTTTAGAAGGTTTTTGAGCTTCTTTCCAGTGGTTAGAATGGAAGGGCCCTCAGTGGCGATAATGAAGGCTATTTGCAGGCTATTTCTACAAATAACAGTAATTACATGTCACCGCTTTTGAAATGTGACAAAGCAGACAATGTTGCTTTTATTGAATTCATTATGTTGACAGGCACTTCATCGTTTCGTTTATCTCCTATTCGTTATGGGCTGAGTGAACGTGTGTAAACTAGCAACTAAGCTTAATGTTGTTATTCTCCATTTGTGGTTTAGATATACTATGAGGCATGTTTTTTGTGTCCACATTTGTCCGCATGGCTGACCTCCAGTAGGAAGTATGTATCTTGGGGGGTAAGTCTTGTACTGTTGTTGAAGTGGCTTCACCACACAGAGATCTAAAGTCCCCCTTCACATCCTGTGTCATTTCTAGCTGGGAAGTATTAATCTCATACAGAGCTTCAGACACCTCTTATCTGGCTGGCAGGTTGACATGTAAGGGGATATTTTGTCTTGATTCCAGCAATGAATGCAGCACACAGGCTATCACTTGGCCCACGTTGCATATGGAAGAGGAGAAATCACACCTCTCTTTCTGTGACTTCCATTTTCATTTGTGCTCTCTCCACTCACTCTTTTTCTGTCTCTCTTTTTCTGTCTCCTGGAAATTATCACCAGCCATGTCAGGAGCCCTGTCGGATGGAGGGGGAGAAATGTGTCACACTGCCTCTTAAGTTTCTGATTGTCTAAATGACACAGAATCTCATCATACAGCTGTCTCCCTTTCTGACGCTACAATTACCCATAATTCCCTCTGTCATTCACTGTCTCAAGGTTATTATTTTATATTTTGAACAGAGAGTGAGGACATTTACATTTGGAGGCTAGAATAAAAAAGGGACTTTCTAATGAAAGTTTTTTTTGTGTGTGTGTTGCTGTGTATTTGAAACGTTCCCCTTATTTAAAGGGTTATTCATTGGCTTAGTTTGGTAATTTAGCAAGCTTGATTTTCTAACTACTAAAATCCTAAAAGCCGAATGGTGTCTGGTTGACCCGCACTGTAACTTAAAATACATATTGTAGATCACCCTTCCCCGTTATCTTAATGACTTTGTTAATGGCCAAGCACCTTGTTTCAGCTGATGCCATTAATCAGCTTCGGTCACCAAAACAATATTCCTTGCTACTACCTTTCAGAAAGTGGGTGTAGTCTGTCCCTCTTGACAAACTGTGCTCAGTGAAAATGGTCCATTATCATGGCACGTTTTACTCTATCATCGCTGATATTCTTATGTGGTCTCTGGGTTAAACAGTACGTCTTCCCATCCTTTTTACCCCATCCCTCGAGTAAAGTGTTCTTCAAAGGTATATATTTCATTGCAAGTTGACAGCCTTGACACCATAATTGACCTGAGAGCTTCCATCTTACTCTTTTGAAATTCTCCGTTGTAATGTGTGTCAACTAGATAAAATGATTCCCATCTCCGCCTTTCTCTGGATTTCCATTTGCAAAGATGGCTGGCTGGCTGGCTGGCTGGCTGACAGACTGACTGACTGACTCACTGACTGACTGGCGTAGGCTCCATTATCATTCTGTTTGAATGTCTGTGATCAGGAGGGGAAAGATGCGAATGGCTCCATTGTTTGAAACAGGTGCTCACACTTAAGTCCTATACATTAGTCGAGCATGTGAAGCTTTTAGATGGGTTGAATAGTTTGTAATGTTAGGATTTTATATTCTTTGTGAATAATGCTTTGCTCCGCCTGACAGGCCGCCTTGTGTGTCAGTCAATGTGCCATGGTTTCATGGAGGCAAAATTGGTTTTAGGCATTCATTAAATTTGCTAATGCCCTCCATAATGTTCATATTATTAAACTGTAAATTATCAAGAGTGAGATGTAATGCACATTTTAACCTTTGAGCACTGCAAATTCTGCAGTATTCTCTGTTAAGAAATGACTTTTGGTTTGTATCATGCATCTATGAGCAGAGCATTTTGGTCTGATTATTACATGTCAAAATAATATTTATACAGAGCAAGGTATTTTCATATGCGTGTACACATAGTACTATCACAAATGCACCATTAGAAACATTTAATTAGTTTGAAGCTCATTTGTATTTTATTACTTCAGTGTGTCTGTCACATTTATCACATCACTTAAATCCACCATCAAATGGAAAGACCCTTAAAACCTTTTTTTGGTAAGAAGACTAGCACCTTTTCCTTCTTGTTCCTTTTCTCTTATTTTTGCTTCATTTTCACATGTGGCTATAAAAAGTCTGTTTTTGTATGCCATGTCATATTATTAAGTTTCTCGCTTGCTCCATGAACCTGAGACATATTTTCTGCTTTCCCCCCGGCTAATTGGGAGATTGTTAGGACTGTCTCTATCCACAGCATGATCCCCACAAATGTGTCAATGTGCTGCTATGCTGCTGCTAGATTACATGTCTTCCAGTCAGTTTGCGGCATGTTTCCCAGAGCAGTTTGTTATTAGAATAATTAACACTGTATTGACAAACTGTGATAGGGTTTGTGTGATCTTTTCTCACCTTTGGAGACATTCTTTTTCTTGGCTTTTCAGTCAAATATAGGCTTAACTTACTTACTTACAAAGTGATAATGAACAAAGGCTAGTTTTTAGAGTACATAATTGGAAAGGAAGAGATAACACTTAAAGTGGTATCTCTTTATTTGAAAAGGGTCTTTGAGGAACTTTTTGTTAGAGCAGTGTACTATGTGATGAACAAATGTTACCCATGTGTTTATTTTGCTATTGTCTAAGCTTACAAAGTAGAGGGAGGCTTTATGTGCCTGAGTAAAAAGGCTTCAGGGGAAGCAGCACTTTTTGGGGTAAAGCTGGGAGGCTAAAACAAGCTTTAAAGAGGGTCCAGTCCCACTTAGGTTCACTGGTAAGCCTGTTGGACATTCGGCTTTGTTCCTCTTATAGGCTCCTTATCAGTGGCCTGATGCGGTTGTCCCCTTGCATGTTCCTCTTGTACCTCAGCTTGGCCAATTCGATGGCCTAAGTGCTCAAATTGAGCCATTTTGTCTCACTTTGAAACAAACTAGGAGCTATTATGCGTGTTTTTTTTATTCATTCCCCTCCTCCTTGTCTCCCTTCCATGTTGGCCTTGGTCTATGTAGTTTGTCAGTCCCCCCTGCCTTTCTCTGCTCTTAAGTTTGAAGCGCTAGCCTTGTGAGGGGTCAGTGTTTCCACTCCAACAGTGTCAACTTCAATCTGGGGCGATTTGGTGTGAAATGTGTTCCATGGTGTGGGGGCTTGCAGGTCAAAGCCCCAGTAATTGATGTTGCTTATTCATCTGCTTTTCCTTGTCTACTCTCACCACAGCACAGCAGCAGTTTTTGTTTGTCTAAATTGTTTGAAGATTTACTGTAGGTCTTAGGGCCCTGAGAAGCATCCCCCTGCTGCACTTTGTCTGTGTTCCTACCTAGCAGGGGGTTCAGCACTGGGGACACACAATGGTGCCTGCACAAAAGAGGGTTCCCCCAACACAAGGCCTGGAGGACATCTCATAGCATGATACTGAACACTAGAGGACACACAATGGCGGAGGCACAAAGGGGGCTTCTCTTAAGACAGGACTCAGAGGACATCTAGCATGACAAGCAGGGCAGCTCTCACTGTAATTAGCCATGGAGCCAGCCTGACCAATGGCCTTATGAGATCAATGAACTGTTAGTAAACAGTATTAAAAAACAGAAAGGGATGGAAGAAGGTTATTGGCAGAAATTTGGTCTTGTGATGCAGCAAACCATATGAAAATGATGCAAGTAGAAGATATAGCTTGTACATAGATACGATAGCCATGTTTGAAAAACAATATCCCTCTCGCCAGTTAACCCTTTGGGTCCAGTGATCTCTCTTCCGCTCTGCTCCTTCTGAGGAACGGTACCTGCTAGCTGAAGAACAGGAAGAAATGCTGGATCTGTTTAAGCACAAAGAGGAACGTAATGATGGAGCCACATTTAATCTGGTCCTTTAGCATGTCAGTCGCCTGCATGGGTGGTATATCCTCCAGGGCCTTTGAAGAGGGCCGATTTAGAGAAGAGATTTGGATCATTACACAATAAAGAACACTTCATAAGTACTGAAGTGAGTTGGAGAAATGACGGTTAATGATGTTGACAGCAATTCACCTCTGCTGAATTACAGAAAGATTTGACTCAACTTGCCTTCTTTAATGAGCCTCACTCTGTAAAGGTAATGGGCCAGCGGTAAGACATGGAGAGAGGCGGGGAGGGGAGACAGTGGGGAGAAAGTGAGAGAGAGTGGGAGGGATTAATTCCTTTTTTTTTCTCCTCAGGGAGCTGCACTGCTGCCAGTGGTTTACACTGGGCAGATAGGCTATCACATACCTCCCTTTAAGCTGTCATGTCATGAAACAGAAAGGCCATCTTCAGTAAACAGAAACTGGTAGTGCAACAAGGTTGTCTCCAAGATCTCCAAGCTGTGTCTTCAAAGCTGTGTGCATATGGATCACTACATCTTATGTTGTAGCTTTGTTTCTATCTTTATAGACTTTTCAAAGAAAAATCCTACTTGATTTTGCAATATGACCGGTGTATACTAGATGTAATTAACTCTTGGAACGTGTGTAACTTGCTTTCAAATATTCTATATTATGGTAAATAATTGCACTTTGACACTGTGAAGTTTGTCATAATGTAAAGGGCAATGATATTCTTCTAAGTCTGTCTTCTGAATTTTATTCTCTCTATTTGGATCAAATAAGCCTATTTAAACACTTCTGGAGCAGGAACACTGATTCCAGCCTACAGCTCATTTGCTTTTTCTAATCATGCATGTTTATGTGCAAGTTTGTGACGAAAAGCTTAACTGACAGCACAACAGTTGATTTGCAGTTCTATTTTTTTTCCACATCTAACTGTCATCCCATCAAAGTAACATATCTGCCGGTGTCTTTGAGTGTCTCACACTGAATGATAAATATGTACATCCAAACTGGGATTCTGTGCCAATTATGCATTGACAGAGATGTCACAGAGAATGTAACATTTAAATTAAAATGATGGCATTCAATTTCCAACTGCCTTGTGCGGTGACATGTTTTATTATCTCCTTCCGAGGTGTAAGACAAGGCAAAAACAACAGCGATGAACGAAGGAAGTATCCCAAAGGTCAAATCAATAACTTTGTTGTTTCTCTCCTTTTTCTTGTGTTCACCACCTAGATGTCAATCACAGAGCCTATTAATAGGCTTGTTAGAGCTAAAACATATGCTTGGCTTTTATTGTCATCTTGGAGAATCTCACCACACTCCTTACTTTCCAGCTTTGGAAGGCCCTGAAAAAATTTCAGCTTCTTGTAAACAGTGTTGCAAGCTGCACTGCAAACATACTGTATATGATAGGTCACCGTTAGTATAATGTACAGTTATATTGATTTCTTTATGATGATTTTACATGAGCAATATAATTGTATTATGTCCTACATGGAAGTGCAACAAGCTCTACAGTATATCACACAGGGAAAAAATACAAGGCTTGATACTTTAATTGGCAGGAATACTTGTCTAATTATCACTTTTCTGCTTGCTCTCCATGCTGAGATTATGTAATTATCTTTTTGAAACATTGTGGAACGATATTGCTTTTTTGTGTGTCATTTCTGAGACGCCTCTGTACCTGACACTCTGCAAGCCACTTAATAATATGCTAGAAAGGCAGCTAATTATATCATAATAATGGCTTGATGAAAGCAATAAGGCAGGCTGGTGAATAAATGATAGCATTGTTCGACGGCTCAAGTTATATCTTTATCTCAAATGATTGGAATTACACTAAACAGGATGTTCTTGAATTACTAGTCTGTTTATTTATTATGCTACAAAAATTTGCATTTGTTATCATTATGCAAATCACAGCACAGACTAAATTATATGTTTCTCTGCAGTGATATTTTCAGCAAATTGAATCCCTTATCAAGTTAATTACTCCATGTTTACAAGCCCCCCAAGCTAGGATATCCCAATTAAAGACTACACCTGTTCTTTTTGTGGAATTTGTATTTGTTACATGTGTCATTACATGTTCTCCTGCAGAGCACAGGTTTGTCAGGGGGGAAGAACCACCAGTTAGACCCCTCACTGGGCTTCCAGATTTCATTCTGCTTCTACAAACATTCTTGGCTGACTGGTGTCATCTAGTTATGGGATCCTTTTGCAGAAAAGAGGCAGGAACACAGCTGACACACACATCCGTAGGACGTGTGGAGGGGGTTGATGGGTGATCTGACGGAGGGTGCGCTCGAGCACCAGCAGCGGCAGCATCAACAGCCGCCGTATACTGCTTTCGAAACTTTTTAATTAGCACTAATTACCTTTGCAGGAAAATGTTGAGGCTTGAAAGGATTTGTGTCAGCAAGTGGGAGATCAAAGATTGTGGTGCTGTGCATTTTAATCTGAACACTGAGGGGTAATAGGGAGCTGTTTGTGTTAGAGGGAGGGAAGGAGGGAGAGAGGGTGAGATGAGGAAAAGAAGCATCCCAGGTGGTACTTGAGCAGTCTACCTCTAGTAATGCTGTCTACCAATCACACCACAGGTCCCGTCACATTATAAAAGTTTCCACTAATATAAAGAAATTAACTTTTGGTTGTTTTTTATTGTTGGAATTGAATCATGGCTTTTCCTTACTTTGTTAATTTTCTCCTTTATCTGTGTGCATGCAGTCTTTAGTGTCAGTATGTGCACACGCGTGTTATTTTGTGTGCGCTGCTTCATCAGACTGACAGGCATTTCATAGAGGTGGTTTTTAATGCATGCCTGGACATCACTGTGGCAGGGTCATCCATCAGACTTCAAGACAACATCGATCATTTGCCATGAAGAGAGCGCGGGGTAGTGATTATTTGCTATTAGGTGGATGCTGAGGCATACAAATGGCTGGCAGTTGACAGTTGAACTCACTCAAACGTAATGCTGGATGGCTCCCCCACTCAGGGAAATGTTGACAAGCACTGAGCCTGAACACTGTAATGACAGAGCGTACAGGCAGACAGGGCACTGAGGGATCCTTCCTCACAGATCGCAGCATCTATTATTTAATGGTTCCTTTATTTTATTGCCAGGGTACATGCGTTTTTTCCAGTTACATATTCTGTATACATATACTATATATATATATGTGCGTTATTTTAATTGTGAAAAACTTGTTTAATGTGAAGCACCCTTATTGCAGTATGCCTTGGCTGACTGGCCCTGTCACTGTAATTCTACAATATTATATACTCTTAAAGATGAGTGAGCCTGTGTAGCATGCATAAGAGCTTGTGTGTGCTTGTTTGTGCCACATTGACGTCCTCACTGACTGAGATGCCATCAGCGAATTGATTTTCAGCTCCCGCTCACTGAGAGAGGAGGGTGTTTGTCATGTGGACAGACAACTAATCTTTCAATACAAACGTTCACAAGACACATGGCCATACTGTGAGCAGAGTCCAGGCGCTATGAGGAGCGAAGTGTTGTGTAGGCTCTGAAGGAGCTCGGCCTCACCAACATACTGCTTGCCTCCCTTGTCTGATGATGTACTGTATTTCACAGTGTACATTTTAGGGTTGGACATAGGATGCAGCTGTCATTCTGTCTGGCCATTTAACAAAACTCACTTGCTGAAACTTTAAATGAGACATGCACCTTTCTGCAGTGATCGCTCCGTTTCTTTCCTCACTGGGAAAGAGGCAACTCTCTCCAACCTCTCAGTTGGGTCATTGCTGGAGCTTAGACTTCATACCAGGCCAAACCAGGGCCAAGCAAGGCTTATGAGGTTGGACCCGACAGGAATGTCTGTCAAGTCCTTATCCCATGGCCAGGGTTCATGCAGGGTCATTAACCAGACAGGGATTGGGGATGCAGCAGGTGATGCTGACCTAAGTACAGTGGCTTTGATTTTGTCTTGCCCTGGTTCTGTGTATGTGGGTCGGGGTGGGGGAGGTGATTAAACAGAATCAGATTCCCAGTGTTCTCAGCCCCTATGCCACTGCTAATGACATTGAGAGAGAATATTAACCTCACACACTCAGCAGGAATATCCACAGGGGTAGTCTATAACTTAGACACTGCAGGATCCACAGTGGTATTATCAGTCAAACACACAAAGCTCGCTTTAAACGTTCGACAGACACACTGTGGTGTAGACATTTTCAGCAATTTAATTTGCACTTCTCACCTAATAACCTCATGTTGCATGAAGTAATAAGCGGTGATATTTAACTTCTTTATCAAGAAAGAACTTTGCTAATTATATTTCACAGATTTTGTTCTTGCTTGAATTTGTTTATGCTCTCTAAAAAGATATTTTTGTTTTGCAAATGATGTAACCCTGTGTAAAGTTCAATCTGGCATGCCACCTCCAATTGACAGCTTTGTAGCTAGTGATGCTTTTACACATAGGCTGTCAGGAGCAAGCATAGCGCAATATTCAGAACAGATTAAGAGTGAACCCACATAAAAAAAGAGATTTGCTGGCGGCGCCAAACGTACTCTAATGATTTGCATCGCCATTAATAGTAATTTGCAGCTGCCGAGGAGGAGACGTGTAATCCCCTTCCCATGTGTGAATTGACATGCATTCAGGGAGGGCTATGTGTGTCCTGGATGTGTGATCTTTAAATGATTGCCACCTGAGGCCTGGCAATACAGAGAGAGGAGTGCCACACTGAGCACTGACTGTGAGGGAAATAGGGGGTGAGAAAGGGAGAGCTGTGGGGGAGATAGAGACAGATAATGAGTCTAATTCACCATCTCCGTCAGAGATGCATGTACAGAGACGCGTATAGGCCATAAACTGTAGCTGGAGGGAAGAGTGCTGGAACAGACCTGATCAGCACTGTGTGGAGGTGGTAGGAGGGATGTTGCTGGCTTGAGGGGTTGCAGGGCATTAATTTTCTTTACAGATAATGTCATCTTATTTACCATGAGCTAATCCTGATAGTGTTTTGATGCTGTATTTTAGTATTTTTTGATGTTTATTTGGGGTTTTGTTGTGGGTTTCAGTGATAAAATACAGCTGTGGTGATCTAATGGAGGCTTGGTGTATTAACAGGTTATATTTTCTTCCCAATTTTTCCATTATTGTTACTAAAGTGAATAACTGTTATCATACTGCGCCTCACTCACCACCACTTTATTGCACTACAAGAACATCAAGTCATTAAGTATTGCATTTAACATTTTGAGATTGTTTGGGATAAAACAAGAAAAACATCTGAAAATTGGATTCACACTGCATTTTTAGTTTAAACAAATTTCTTTAAAGCATATCAGTAAACAGGACAGACGGACAATGGTATATTTTTCCACAACTCCAGAATTGGTGCAATTGGCTAATGTTTAGAGTTAATATAAGAGATTTGTATTGTAAACTTTTAGATAATATTATCTCAGTGGGAGATTACTTTGATTGTTTTAAGAGTGCATTTGATGGAGAGATATATTGCAGTGTACAGAGTGGCAAGAACCATCAGAATATTTCTTGACTATTTTAGGGCGAATGGAATTCCATCCTCCTTCCTCCCCCTCTAACTAGCCCTCCTCCATTCACCTTTCTTATTAAGTTTATTAAAGTCAGTCCACATACTGGGTTTCCCAGTTCCTTTTCCCATTCATTACAGTACCTTATGCTGGCAGGCAATCTGAAGTGTGCACTGAATAGTCCATTATGCACATATGAAGGCCATCATGGCCCCAGTATTGGTCAATTCATCAAACATTTATCTGTTTCCTTCTGAACAGGACGTCATTACTCCTGTCACTCTGCAGCTCTGGCCCTCTGTTTAGAATAGCAGCGCTTTGCTTTTCTGCACCACACCTTCAGAGGACATCGGACCCTTTAAGTGTGGACAGCAGCTGCAAGGGCTCTCCAGCTTTTGAAAGTGTTTGTGTGTGTTTTTTTATTTATATTAGAGTAAGGAACTTTTTCAGTATTGCCATGCTAGCTGCAGGGATGTTGCCTCTGTGATCTCTATCACCATTTTAGTAATAGAGAAGTCTTTGAGGTTCTTTTACATTATAGCTCTGTAACGTACAGTTTAGACAAACTCCACATTTGACCTCTGAGTTTCTAAAACATTGCCAACTATGATTCATTTAGGTGGCAAAAGCAGCACACATAAGACGGGAGACTGTGTTACACATGTAAAAGAGCCAAGGCTGCCGTTCTCCATTTTTTATGTGTTGCCTGAGGATATCAGACATGACACTAGTGCACACCATTGGCAGGAGTGACTGACATTTCAGCCAAAAATGGTTGAGAGTTTTCTTCCCTCTGTTGTCAGCAGTGGTTTATCAATCACTATGTCTGCATTAGTATTAGTGTATTGATCTGGCAGGCTTGCTCTCTGGGTCAGTGTCTCCTCTCCAGTGTCCTTGTCTGGTTTCTCACATCCTCCCTTGCTTCCTGTGCTGACTTTATGGTCTAGCTAAATATTAGTGTATGTACTCTGCGTGTTCAGTAGACAGGATCTTGGCAGATAATAATGATTTCAACACATACATGCGCTACTTATGTAAGCTCAAAAGGACACACACTGATGCACACAGGGCTGTATGATGTACGATGGTGAGCTTCCACAGGCTAAGTGGTAGTCAAAGCGTAAAGACAGTCTGTGTGAAGTATTAGCTCTGACAATGAGGCTGATCATAATTATCTTAACAAGGAGTGGATTCATCGCCTCACCTCGTTAAAGCTGCAGCCTCTCTCGGTCTCTCTCTCTCTCTCTCTCTTGCTGGTTAGGGGTTAAAGAAAATGCATTTTCACAAATGTTGCACAAAAGAAATTATATGTAAATACATACATAATGGCTTATTCCAAAAAAGAGTCTGCTTATTCTTTCACATTTTATGATATACATGAACATTAAGTGACTAACAGTTTCATCTGTGAAAATCACATTTGCAGGTATATGAAACATGGCCGAAGTGGCATAAGTAATAGCAGTAGATATGTGAAATTACAACATTTACCTTTGCAGTGGAACTAAAGATATATTACTGAATATTGTCATCACAATATTTTTGAAGGAGGTTAATTGCATGAAAAAATATTAACATTAGAGAAACCTTTTTTTTCATGTGTTTTTCCTGCAAAATGTGTGTGTTGTATGTGTGTTTTGCCATTTACCAAATCTCTATAGCATTGGGGCTCAAGTCAATTATGCTCATTAGTTTTGCTAAAAGCAAAAGCTGCTTCTATGTTTTTTTTAAATGAAGTAGTTTTACTGCAGTGCTTAAACTTTGTTAGTTTTCCAAGGCACGCATTAAAACAAGAAAGCTTATAAAAAGTAATGAAACAAGCTATGGAAATCTGCAGAGGGAGCACAGAAAGCTGGAGAGTATTAGAAGTTCAATCCATGCACTGTAGTTAATGCTGGATGGGACTCAGTGGCTCTCCCCTGGCTGTGAATTTAACTGATTAAATCAGCCAGTGCACACAGCAGTGGTGACATGAAAACAACAATTAATAAGGCTCCCTCCTGTGCCACGAGGCTCCCTTTAACCGAGCAGCTAATAACATAACCCACAGGACTGCAGCCCATCATACACACACA
The DNA here is from genome assembly GCA_011952105.1 of Coreoperca whiteheadi. NCBI lineage: Eukaryota > Metazoa > Chordata > Actinopteri > Centrarchiformes > Sinipercidae > Coreoperca > Coreoperca whiteheadi. The sequence continues at coordinate 12,644,846 of CM022471.1, forward strand.
CACACACATGCACGCTTACAGGTGGCAATAGTTAGTTAGCAACCTTTGTTCACAGCAAATGCAATAATTTTTATCCAATGTTGTAAACAATTGTGAAAAACTACACATTTACAAATATTGTGCTCGCAGATTAATTGCATGTTGCACCAAATTCCCTGGCAATAATTAACAACACAATAACTGTGTATAATAAAATAATAAAAATGTATAATGAAATGTACATTTAGTTTTCTAATATCTAGTTTGGACCAACAGCCCAGTCATACCTATGCTACCATACTTCTACTTATAGATTTTTGTAATAAGTAACTTTCACCAAGCCGAGCAAGAGAGAGGACACAACATGTTTTCATGATTTTAGCTAGCTGATTTTTTTTTATCCAAGATGAACAACATTAAATTGACCAAAGTGTAACAAAAAAAAAAAAAAGTAATTTGTCATCTGAAATGTAGCAGCTTTGCAGATTAAGTATACTAGCTTAAAGCTAGGGTAGGTAATGTTGGAGAAACTAGCAAGTGAGCTAGATTTTGAAAGTATCCAACTGAAAAAACCTCGCCCCCTCCCTTCAGGCTTCCCTCCAAAGCCACTCTCCCGAAACACATTTTCATGCACAATGAGTGCACGGGCGGAGTGCACGCAGGTAGACAGGCAGATAGGCCAGCCAATCATTTCAGTTGGGCTCAATGAAATGATGGTTGGGCTTATTACATGCCTGCAACAGCCAGAGACACAGGGTTTGTTGAATTATTTTTTCAGAGCATTTGATTTACTGATTGCTGTCAGAATGTAAAAGAGAATTTCAACAAATGCTTCTGAATTACATTACCTACCCTAGCTTTAATGGGCCTTTCTGCTTTCATAAATGATAAGCACCATGGGGATAAAACAAGCAAACAGAGTAGGATTTCATGAAACTGGCAAATCTCTCCATTCATCCATCTTGCCAATGCATTAATCAGACCTGATAAGAGGTTGTCAGCTAGCAGCTTTGCCAGCACACTGGCTAGGTGCTGTCAGCTGTTGTTGTGGGTATCAAGCTCGTGTGTTTGCAAAATGTTGATGTCTTTTGAAATGAGGCGGCTCAGTCCGCCTCACTCGCAAGGCAACAATGACTTGCTGATTTGTCATTTTCCACCCAAGATGATAGTTGCAACATTTTGCTTTGTAGTTCAAAGTTGCTGCCAATATGCCCAATTCGTGCATCTATGTGTGTTTTTGGATCAGGGACTATGTCTAGGTGGAGTCCAAGCCGATAGACCAATAAGTTGGTCTGGCTAACTAAAAGTGTGTAATCAAAGTACACTGATGTCTACTCACTGACCAATTGTTTGGAGAGGTCAACATCTTAATAGAGCCAAGTGTATTTTTGTACACTACATTATATTGCAACAACTCATCATTTTTTATTTGTCCTTCCGCTCTTTGCCAGTATGTAGTTACTTTTCCATAGTGAACATGACTATACATTATGCCCTGCCCCCACGCTGCTTACTGCTCTTTGCCATCCATTTTCAGATTGTCATGATAAAGGTGTTAGCTATATTTACATAGCTCGAAGTTGGTGTGTAGCATGGCAGGTATTACCACAAAGCAGATCCAGGGAGGAGAAATAGTTCATGCTGCAGCTGTTTAAACCTCACTGTACCTTGAGTTTGTCATGTTGCAATGTGACACTGATCTCTGGAATTTATATTTATGTGACCTAATGTCAAGGTTATCTGTCTGCTTCTAAAACCAGAAGCATGCTTTACTAGACTTATAATGTAGAATTTAGAAAATTTAGACCTTAGGGTAAATCATTTGTATAGTCAATTATTATTTAATTATTAATTAATGTAATTATTACAAATACTGTATTCAATTCAAAATACCAGTTGTGTGAACTGTGAGAAACAGATCTTGAGAAGTATACTGTCTGCGCCAAGTTCTGGCAGATTTAAATGTCAATGAAGTCACCCAGGACACTTTAACATGGCATGTTGACAGTGTGAAGGATTGGACAACACACACATTGCCTTTGTGCACCTTCCATGACTTGAACTTTGCAGGGCCCTAACATTACTCCTAACACAACACCACCCTCCATCATTTTTATGCCCGTGTGAATGTGTATGTGTATGAGAGAGAGAGAGGGAAAGAGTTGAGATGACCCCTCACCTCTCTTTGCTATGTGTCATAAAAAGGAGCGGAAAGGCAGAATTCCTCCTTTTTTTTACAAACGCCCTTTGATGTTAAAATCCCAACACTAACCCCTATCGTGGCACAGTTTCAAAAAAAGTTTCCCTTCCATTCCATCTGTGATTGCGAGTGTATTCCGGTTCCTCTGTGAAAATGATGGATGACAAGTTAAATTTGTGTCTGGGGAGTGAAGGTGAACTGTGACAGAGTGATTTGTCTTGGGAATGGAGGGTTAGGGTCAGGCGAAACTGGGCGCCTCAAGGCACAAGACATTGACAAATTCATCCTGCCCGCCGCATTTCTGAAGCCTTTTGTTTTGAATCCTGGCTACTCACAAGTGACCCCCATCCCTCATCCTGCCAGCCACTGAAGGATGCCTCACCATGCCAGGGGAGCTCAGCACCACTAATTCTTGTCATTCACTTCCCTGACAGGCCCAGACCCATACTCTCGCGGCGTATGAAAGAGGGAGGCTGAAATATTTATTCCTGCACAATAACGGCTTAACAGATTTAGAGCCATAACAGTTTTCCTGTTGCCTTATCATTGCAGGTCACTGGCAGGCCTCAAAATGTTCACTGAGCTGGAAGAGCTGGTCGTTGACAACAATCTGCTTGGAAATGACCTCCAGTTGCCCAGGTTACCCAACCTCCACACCCTAACACTCAATAAGAACCAAATATCCTTTCAAACTAATCCCTTTCTCATGTTGATTTGCAGTCTCCTATGCAGACATAGATTACAGGCATCAGTATCAGAATGAACAGTTTAGTTTGCTTACATTCATATCTTAATACAACCAGCCTTTGTCTCAAAGAACCAGTTTTTAATGTCATGGTTTTGCAGGGAGCCATGTGTGTTGTAAAAGAGAGGAGAAGAACTTGGCTGTCACAGAGCTCCACACAGGACTAGTTTTTGAACCACAGGGACCTCTAGTGGAATCAGATTTTCTTCCCTCTGAATCAGAATCAGAGTCAACATAACAGATGTGTTTTTATTTTCAAAGAGAATAATAAAAAGTGTTGGATTAAAAGTACATCCCAAGAATGAGGCATACTAAAGTGTAATGTATTTGCTGTTTGGTAATATCACTTATCTTAAATTATAGAGAAAATTCTTCATATCAGGATTTTTCACGTTGGCATCAGTTGCATTATGGTTTAATACACTGCTTTACCTCACTGAAATAAAATTAATTAGTCATTTAATTTGTCGCAAAACACACTAAAACATGCTCATATTGTGGCTTATTGATTCTAAACGTCCCTGTGTGCTCCACCACCCAAAGTAAACACGTTAAAACCAGAGCTCTCCACAACCACCCAAAATTCAAGACACATTGCAAGGCTGTTTATGATCAGTCAAAAATGTGTGAACTTCCCCTCTAAGCTTCAGAGCAGGTTTAGCAATGTGTCCTGTTTTCCTCTGGTTATGCAGATCCTACTGGGTAACGATGCTCACTCTCTCTCACACATTCACACACACACACACACACACACACACACACGCACTTCCAGAGTCAACATTATAACTGGGGCTCCTTGAAGTGTGCGTCTGGGACTGTGTGCTGAGTTTGGTTGTGAAGTGGTCGGCACATGCTAATAGGCCAATTATGTACATCCTGTCGTGGCACAGTGCCATTTTAAAGCTCGAGCACTGCATTAGTGCAGTTGTATTTTGACACTTTGGGGCTCAATTTTCCAAGTGAATGTATTAGTGATGAATGTGCCTGCTTAGGGGCTGTTTGTTTTTTCCACGTTTCGCAAAAGTTTTCCACAGCACGGCTCTGGGAAGCACGGACTGTTTGAACCACAGGGCATCCATCATTTTGTCACTGTTCTGCACCCGGCCACCTAGGAAATGAAAGAGATCGAGAGAAAGAGAGAGAGAGCAGCAGCCAAATTGTGTCACTACTATATGCCAAAGCCTGCACCTTAAATTGCCCCTCTGTCTGCCCAGTCTCACAAAGCCAGTGACTAGACCCTTTGAGCACCGCGGTAAATTTGACAGTGACGTGTTTTAGTGCAGACAGGCCCAGGAGGGGGTGTGCGGGTAGTAAATGCTAATGTAATTAACAGCGCTAGGTCCTTGACATCCGCCCTTTGACACCTGACTGATATCGAGGCACTGCTGGAACACTTGGCTGATGTGACCCCGTCACTGGAGTACCTAAGCCTGCTGGGAAATGAGGCCTGCCCCAACCAGCTGGTCAGCCCGGATAAGGATGAGGACGACTACCAGAGATACAGGTCTGTTAGTACATGAACTGTGGTGATGTCACACATAAATAAGGGATAGATAGTATTCTGACCTAGACAGACAGACAGACAGATAGATATAGATAGATAATGTTCTGTGTGTGTGTTTCTATTTTCAGTCTGACAATTTTGATACTGAACTCCTCAGAGTGATAGCTTTTTGTAAGTAATGGGTTTGGAGATGTTCCCCTTTTTTTTAACATCCTGCTACATTTCACAAGCAGGCTGTGGATTCAACCACATCACTCTAAAAGCTTTGTCAACTGGCCCCGCTACACTTCAGTTTGCAAAATGGATTTCATGTGTGACTAGTCACCACCACAAATGAGTGTTTACTACCCTGCCTTACCAGAGCAGATGATGCATTAAACATCAAGCTAGGCCTCAAGCCATGCAATATGACCACCATTTGTCAGGGTCCTTTACATGAAATGCGATAAAAGGTGAAAAGCATACTCTCTTTTGTCTGTTTTAGCCCTAAGTGCTTGTTTCTGTCTCTGTGTTTCCTATTAATCATTTACCACCCATGCCTTTCTTGAATAATCGTTCTTCTCTCTTTTTGTCTCCCTTTCTCCCTCTTCTCTCTCACCCCCCTTCCCCTCACCTCTCATGCTTTTCTTACTGGTGAGGAAAGCTGTTCTGTTTTGACTGACAACGTCTAGCGTCCTGTAATGTAATATTCATAATGTGTCACATAGTAAAACATCAATTTGAGCGTGATGCAGATTTCGTGTCTGACAAGGTTAGGCTTTATGCAGGTCGTGACAGCACTGGCCTTGGGCAATAAATACCCAGCCCAATGCCTCGGGAGCTCTTGGTCTCTCAAGTGAAATACCCTGGTGCGTTGCATCCGTGCCCCAATTAGTGCAATGCCATAGAAACATAGTATTCATTCATATAGTATTGTTTTGTCACGGAGGAGGTTAAATGATGTTCTGTTCTTAGCTGACCATCATATGCATAGTGGTCATTTGTAGTACTACAATAACACAAGAGTTCAAAGCTGTAATATTATGTTCACAATGGTTACTGATTATGCGGCGTTGTGCTTATTGGACACTGTCTCCTCAGAAAACTGTCTGCTTGAGAAACTTGGAAATATTGTGACTATAGAAAGCCTCTGTGACGTATAAAGATTAACACATTTCTATGTGACACTTTAACCTCTTATCCTGAGGAAAGTTATACGTTTGTCTGATCTCCTTTTGTAGGAGATCAAAGAGCTTGTGCCTGAACTGCCTCAACTACCAGTTGTACTTCATGTTCACTCAACCTTTTTTCTAAATGCCATTAATGCAGCTACATAATAATTACCCACAGTGTCTATATATAGTAATTTTTAAAGGTTTTTATGGGTCCCATAGTTTCCTAATATCTTCCTAGAAAGGAACTGATATGTAACTGTAATGTCATAGAAAGGTTCCTGGAACAGACTACGTAATTTGGTACTAATTATACAAGGAAAATGGAAATGGTGTTCAACTGATATACTTTCAAATAATTCTGGTTAACTATTAGTGTAACCTTCTTTTACCAGAGTAGGTGCAGAGCAGGTCAGCCGAACAAACATGTGAAAATACAGTGGAAGGGTAAGGCAAGCAGTATTCAAATGGCTTCAAGTTGCAATTTTACAGCTAGATGCCAGTAAATCCTACACACTGCTCCTTTAAGGAATTTTTTCACGGAAATTTGTCTGGACATTAACAGTCACTTAGAAACTCTACCCAACTATGAAACTACTATATAATATCCAATTTGTTTCGTAAACACTCAAAGAAATTTTTAGGCACTTCATATGTGTATTGTATAAGAAACTTTTCATTATAATTAATGCCTAATTACGTTTTCTTTCTAAAAGAAAAACATTTAAGGAAGGTATTAGGAAATTATGGAACCCGTAAAACTTCTTTGGATTAAGATAATCTGTTTTTTTTTTAAGTTTATTCTACAACAACCATTTCCAAGGGCAGCGAAAATCCTGTTGTTGTCGGCACGTTTGGTATTGCTAAAGAAAGTGTATGAGTCCGCCCCTCCCCAACCCAGTCATCGCTCCTCCCCCCTACCCTCCTGTGCTCTCTTATCCTCCCTCTTTGGTTGGGTTGAATCATTAATATCCTTACTGTCTGACAGAGCCTTGTCATCTGCTCTGACCCAGTGATGGTAGGTTACCTATGGAGAATGACCTCTCTGCACGTCTCCCAAGGGCATCTTCACATTTCATCATAGAAATGCCCTGAACAAAGTCCTTTTACAGGGAGGGAGACACATGATGGGATTGGGGCCTCTTGGATTTGAGTGCTGGTGCTCTCATCGGAAGAGGACCTCTCATTAGGGGTTAGGAGCAGGTCATTTTACCCTATAGTAATGTTCTTATAAGAAGTAATTTAGGGCCACGTGCTATATTTAGTGTTTTAATCATTTATTTTCTCTTTGCTGATAAGAACTATACCTGTTTTATTTTTATTTCAAATTATATCCGATGTTCTTCCTTAATTTTGCACAGAGATATTTTCTGTTCCGTGTCAGTCTAAACGGGATCCGTGCATCCCCTCCTTATAATCCTCAGGTGCTGAAAACTTGACACAAACTTCGCCATCTCCCCTCATCGCCATCGCCATCATCAATTTGTCATGGCTCTTTGCGCGCAGGTCTTGTCTCTGTCCAGATCCCCCGTCCTTTCTCACCCTCCACTTAGGTGCTGCATACGTGTCCTTTTTGGCTACCAGCTCAGCCCTGACATACTGGTTCCTCTATCCCTGCCTTCCTGTGAAAGGATCTGTTGTCATCTATGTATTCCAACCATTATCTTTTGACGTTTCTCTCCCTCCCAATGAAAGACAGAGTGTGTCTGAAAGCTTAGAGAGAGATCTGTGATGCTGCCAGAATGACAGCTCTGGCAGACGGGTTGTATCTCCTTTCGTGCTATTTATGTCGTACTTATTCTTATCAGCTTTGAAGGTTATTACATACAAGAACATATCACCATTAAATCTGCATCACGTTAAAGTCTCAGTAAACACGGCTTCTTTTCAAGTTTTGTTGATGCGTGCATTTACATATTAGAATGTGTGTCAGTTTGATTAGTATATCATGGTTTACACTCTTCCTTAGATTCTCTGTTTTTGTTTCTTTGTTAAGAACCGGCCTACAAGGAGACCTTTCAAGGCAGCAGTACAGCACAGTTTCAATTGAATTGTTGTTTTCGTACAGGTACTTTGTTCTGCACAAGTTGCCCCAGCTGAAGTTTCTGGACTCCAGGAAAGTAACCAGAAAAGAAGTGATGGAGGCACAGGAAAGAGGAGCATTCATGAAATTGGTCAAACCCAAGTCGGAAGCTGTAAGTTAAGCTCTGTTTTTTGTATTTTTTTTGTTTTTCTTTTTACAGTTTTAAGTAGGCGTCCCTCTGAAGTCTTGAGTGGATTTGTCACATTCATCCCTTTCGTCCCTTTTCTATTCTTTTCCTTTATCCTTCCTTTCTTATTGTGCATGCCTGACTGTCAGTCTCCCTTTACAGAGGTCCTAGTACTGTGGCCCTTTGAAAAGAGTCTCTCTTTACTATTGTGCATGTGTGTGTTGTATGTGAGTGCATGTGTGTGTAAATGTGTGTGACCACGGCCTGACCTGATTCCGTATGCATGAGCCCAGATCAAAGACGACGGGCGGCTGTCCGGTCGCGGTTGTGTTGCCAAGTGTGACATGGCTGGCGATTGGAGTGACAGCTCACGTACATGCCGCTCACAATAGCTTAATTATCCCGAGCCGATGCACTTATTCCTTCCCGTCTTGTTTTGAGCCACACAGACTAATTAGAGTTCGGGAGGTTCATAGATATACCCACTTCACCCCTTTTTTCCCCTTCTTCTACCCCTTTGATAATCCAATATAAATGAATGTCTTTTGCCTAGATTTGATTTTGTGTAATTGTAAGTTCATGAAATATTTACTGTTTGGATCCTCTAAGCGTTGTCGTTTCAAGGTCTCTGGGGCTCTGTCAGTGAGCCTGGGAGGTGAAAATGGATCCAGAGTAGCAAGAGCGAAGGCATCCAATGACAAATCAGAAGCATGTGAGTTGATGTCGGGTTTAAAAGTGCACGAGGAAAACAAAATATTTATTGTTTCAGACAATCAGCTAAGATAGTGTACTCTTTTAGTGTCAGTTCATGCTATGCTTTGTTCTTGATTCTCCATGCAAGTGGCAAGCGAGAAAGCAAAACACTGAAATAATTTAACCTCAGTCTGGCATGTTTGGTAGATGGAGAAAAGTGGAATGAAAACACTGTTCATCCACTTTATATAAAAAGAAACTAAGGACCTCTACAATGCTTTTTGGCAGGGTAAAGTCACTTTATGAGATATTATTTACATAGCTTGTCAGTGAAAAAGAAATGTTTGCCTTTGTCGCCACAGCCTTAGATGAAAGGAGAGATAATCACTGATTCCAGCTGACATGATGTGTGTGTTTTTGTGTCTTTGTGTCTTTGAACCTGCTGTATATGATTATTTATTCCCTATGCAAAGTAAAAGGTTACAGCTTTGATGAAAACGCATCTACTCCCCATTGCACACAGTATTTTGTGCGCTTGAACATACTTTTGCTGTCCTATCCACAGTTCCTTATTAGCAGTGTTTGACTGAGTCTACACAATGAAGAGAATTCTTTGCCTGGATATACCCAGTGTCTGGGCCCTGGGATGTCACAGCAGCATTTCCATAACATTTGTTTTGAGTTAGATGAGATGTGATGTGTCAACTATATCAGACTTGATGAGCCATGAGTACCTCCCGGCTCTAATTGTCCACATCATCAAAGTGATTGTAAGCTGCCCAATAGTGCAGGCCACCAATTAACGAAACGTCTGCAACAGAACAGGAAAGCGAGGGGAGATGATGGCATAATTAGATATTTATGTTTGCTTTTATGTCCTGGTACAGCAGGGTGTTGCTCATAACTGTGGCTTATGGTACAGTGTCTGCCATTTGCTTTGTTACAAAGGATAGTAATTAGCTGTCGCTTGGGCTACCATTTGAGTCTCAATTAGTGCAAGTATTGGAGGGAAAAAAAACAGCACTGCATCCGTGATCTAAAAGGTTTGTTATGAAATTATTTGACTTTGGGTGTATCTTTTTTTCTCTTCATACAGTTATTTTTCCTCTTAAGACCTTATATGACAAATCTCCTTCCTACTGTTTACAGTAGATCAATTGAAACCATAGAAACAGCAGCGACTGCAGCAGGGTTACAGTGATACATGCCTACTCATGACAGCATAAATCTGAAGAAAGAGCCCCTTCTCTATCAGATCACTCCCAGTGCATGATGTACGTATTGGAATAGTTAATGGACTTGCTATGAAAGAGACAGTGCTGAACTTTCGAGACCTCTCTTGAGTCATATCGGAGTGGATTGTGACCACAGTTTTAACTCCTTTTCCATCATGCCATTATGGCATGGCACTGAGCTGCACCACATGGTTCTGATAAAGCAATTATGGTCTTTAGCATAATCTGAACACCATAACTTTTCATACATTCCCAATGTTTTCCATGTTTCCTAAATCACAACCAGACAGGCGATGGCCAGTTTTTTGCATGAAAACACACACACACACACACACACACACACACACACACACACACGCACACACAGACAGAAAGGGCTATGATGAGATTTGAGAAGTATAGAATTGACAAAATGTTATAGCCTTTAGAAAAATGTATATATTTGTGTCACAAAGTCAAACCCTCACTGCAAAGACAAACATTGTGACAAAGAAGAAAACAAAGAATTGTGCTCAAATAAGATACCCATGTTCATATGCAGGATCATTTTGCCACTTCTTTAATTGTTATTGTGTGTCTTCATGGACTAGTGGACATGACACCATAAGTGGCTGAGAATGAGCTGTCCCTGACTTGTCTGTATGTTTTGGTGTTTGCGTCAAACTCAGAGGGGGGTAATTTTCTCTTTTGGGTTTTTGCTATATTGCATTTCTGAGTGGAAAGGACAAGTAGTTGGACAGAAACAGATGCAAAATGACAAAGACGAGAGAGAGAGAGAGAGAGAGAGAGAGATATTATAAATACCTGAAGTAAACAAAAAAAAAAAGCAGTAGGGACGATTGAAGTGTTTTCCCAAAACCACAACACTAAGCAGAGTCAGAGTGAAAAAGCCTTGAGCTGTATTTTGGGAAATTGGGCGTGTTGGAATGCTATAATGTGATAATTCTCTTTGAGGACTTAGAGGTCATGGAATGAAATGGCGTTAAACCACATAGAGCCATTTGGACTCTGTTGGTCTGCTTTCGGAAAATACATGTGGTACTTTTTGGCTCAGTTCCTCCACCTCCCTCTACTCTGCCACGGAGCCCACATTATGCTGTCGAACCCTTGGGTTAAACTGGCCATGTCTATCAAAACACTGTGACAGCACATTCTGTTTTCAGATCCCAAGCACTGCTAAAAAAAAGTGTGCAGCAATTTTAACTAGTAGAATAACATTTACTCCTTGCCACATGTTTAAGAGTGTTTCACAGTGAATGAAGTAGCTCTATGGTTCCCCTCACTAAGCACAGCTTGGTAGCTACGTCAGCGGGTATAAATGTTCCTCGGATGTCACTTAGATTTTGCCTGGATGAAGTATTTGACTTGATTTTCTAGCATGAACACAAGTCCCCCACCCCACCACCACCACCTCACATCCTTTTGCATATAATGTAAAGCAGACTGCATTGCAGGGTGGCTTGAGCCAGCTCCCGGGTCCCATGAGTCTCTGCACACAGGGTAACGGTTCTTCAAGGGAATTGACAGTGACAGAGCCAGGAAAGTCCTCAAGTGGATCTTTTCAGTTCTGTTTTTTCTTCAGCAGACACTAACCTGTTTTACTCTGCAGCAGACAGCGGTTCATTTTAAGTTTGCGCTGAAGGGAGCAGTCCAAATCTAAGATAGACTGCATGGTTTTAGACCCATGATTGTGCATTATGTGATGGATGATTGTGGCTTTTTTGCAATGCAACTCTGGAAAAAGAGTTTTTTGCTATAGGTTGGTTGTTTTCCTTCATTTTCAAGTCTCAAATGTACCCTGTAAAGTATGTTGCCACGTTCATCTCTGTGCTGGAGAGTTATGAGTTCCCCGAAGCTCTCAAACATAACGAACAGCATGCAATATAGCGCTTTGTGAATGTGCCTTCAGTGGGTTTGCTGAATCATTTTACTGAACAAATGTGTCCTCAGAGAAAACTCAAAGAATATGGTTCTCAACAGGGGAAGGAAATATAACCCAACCGATTGCTGTGCAAGTGAAGCAAGTTTATTACCACGCTTTGCTCTCTGCTCGATTCGGTTTTTACACCAACTATTATACATAGAGAGCCCTGATTTGTCACCTTACTTCCATGACACATTCCTTAATAAAATGTATACAGTAGGTCAAGTAAGGACAGCAGTGTAGATTGAGTAGGAGTTGTTGGCTAAATGTAACCATACTGAGTACCTGTCTGCTTTATGTTCAGACAAATAAACTCACTGCCATATTGCGATCTGCTTACTTTCAAATTATGTTCTTTCCCCCATCTTACATAATGTCTTGTTATCTGTTAATTACATCACTTGAGACACTGCTGTTCTCTGTCTTTTAATGACAACATATCCTAAATGTTAAAACAGCTGTTTATAATTGTTTGGACGTGTTTAGTTTGTATGATAGCTGAAACACATGCTTGTTTGTGTCAGATATTTCCAGGGAGCCACGTGTTCGTTCATTCTCAGGTATGTGTATATGTGTGTCAGTATCTGTGAGTGTTGTATGCCTTCATGTGTGTATTTCTCTGTAACTGGTTTTTGACTGCTGAAGTATAAGCCTGTCCGGTGTTTGGACCAGTGTCACAGGCCCAGTTCTGAGTGCTCTGGCACCTTAAGCTGAGAGGTCATGCAGGGGTTATAGGCCGGGAAAACAACAGCCTTTAGAGGGGGTGACTCACACTGTCCACATAAATCATCCAGGCCCTGCATATCATAAACACACTGTAAAACTTTAAAACACAATTAATTGCAAGTAATAGTGCCAAGATTGATTTATTGCCTCCTTCAAAGCCTGGAGACATGGGGTGCGTGACCTGAATGTCACGTCACTCTCGCAAGCAAAAATGATAGATGGTATTTTTCATTTTTGGCTAAACACAGAGAATAAAAACAAACGTGTTTTTGTAAGGGGTTTTATGAGACACTGAAGCGGCCGCGTTGCATTAACTGATTTTCCTCTCCTTCTGCTGGCATCCAGTACAGAGACGGAACGCCTCTGTGGTGAAGCATTTGTTGTCTCGACTGCTCTCGTGTTTAGCAGTGGAGTTTGAGGCCTGTCAGAAAACAGGCCAAGGCTGGCCAGCAATAATGAGATGTCTCCCTCTCCCATTTTGATATAAAGTTTTCATAAACTCTGACAAATCATGCAATTGTTCATGTAACTTTTCTCTTTTTTTAAATGTAAAATCTAAGTCTTTGTTAAGTTTTTATTAGTGTAATAATCTTGAGTGCTTGGGGTTGGCAAGCTACAAAGCCCTTGCTTTTAACACATACTGTTCTATCTAGATCCTTTATATGCCATTGGGAGGGGCTGAGTTTTTATAGCAGTTTTGCTGTTTTCAAAGTTCCTTTTAGACACAGAAAACTACTGGGGAATAACACACTTCCACCTTCCAGTATCATCGAACACACATTTTTAGACATATATAAAGCAAATTCTGCACACGCAGCCCTATGTCTCACAGTCATTATGTTCCTCTATAAAATTGAGCCTTCTTTCATCGCATGCCAAGGGGTTGCAAAACTTCACAATCCCTGTACATGTACTGTAGCAACAACATCATAGCCACTAAGGCATCTCTTCAATTACACTTCTTATCAAATGATGCTTTTAGCTATTACATAGTGCAGTGTCCCAGTGCGTTGGCCTATCAGTCCAATCAGAGCTAATCCTCCCTGTTGGTCTCTTTGGTGACAGGAAGATGCTGCTAGCCTAATGAGAGACAGCTGGCTTAGTGTTTTGTGTGCACTAAAAAAAAAAATCCATCTTTCTTTCTCACCCCCTACCCCACCGGGTGTTTCCACAGAAATGTGCCAAACTTTAAATCTCTCAAAGAGATCAGTTATTTCTTTGCCTGTCTCTTTTAGTTGATGTTGACACACACATTAATCACTATTTCAGCACTCGCATTTTATAGTTTACTTTGAAGTTGATTGTCATGTGCATCCTCTCGAGACAGCTTTGCTTTAATTCACATTAAGATTTTTATCAAATAATTCACGTAAAGTTGTTGCTGTTTATGACATGCAGATGTTGATATGCTATTAAAAAAGTTAATGAACGTTAGAGCTTAAAAACTGTACTAGATGAGGTGGATACAGTCAATTCAAAAGTATCACTTTTGTTTACAGTTCACCATAGGGACCACAGTGAACGTTAATTTGTGTGAAAATGTAAATGGTTTTCTCCTTAAATATGCACAAACATGGTGGAATTTGGACCTTTCCCTCGCTCAGTTTGCTGGATCATTTGAACTTAAATCCATTATACGAGTTGTGTTTGTTTCCTCGGTACGGTGTTAATGGATATGGAGTCTTCTTTCAGCAGCGACTTTCAGGAGTATGCAACAGAGGACAGAGCCAGAGCTGAAAGTCCCTCCACTGAAGTTTGTGCTTACACAGACCTTCTTTGTGGTTTTTAGAGCTTGTCAGACATGTCAAGAGAAGGCTAGAAAAAGTATATTGTTTCTAGCCACTTGGATTCCTTTCCCCCTGACATCTGCCACTCTGCCGAGATGATAAATTCTTGCCTCATTAAGCGTGGGTGTGGGATTACAGGCTGACAACACATTAATCACTGGGCTGGGTGGCAGCAGCCCCGCACCAGCTACGGGCATTGTTAACCAAACTTTTCTAATGTGTCACTCTCCTCCCTGACAGCCCATAATCAATCATCCTGATTGGCAGGGCTGATAGATTACACTATTTATACTTTGTGTAATGAAAGCTAGCGTTTCCACCTACTGTCATTGTGGAGACGATGATAGGCCGCACCGTCCAGCTGAAATGAAACACATACAGAAAGAGACGAAGAGAAAAGAAAGGGTAGGCAGACCTTGGCGCTGCATTGTGAACTTTAAAAGAGACGCTGTTGAGCTCCATGGTGGGGGGGCGGTCTGTATTGTTCCCCCTGCACAGTATAGCTTAAAGGCAGTCTTCACACCATCATGAGCTATTGTCATCGCTATCAGTGGCAGGCCCGTGCTCTCGCAGGTACAACTATGCTTTGTCTGCGATGGGATTCAGTTTCCCACTGACCCCATTTGTGAGGTGAGGTTTTGTTGTCACAGTGTCTTTTCTGACAGAAAGTGAATGATTTACACATGTATAACAACAAAATGACAGGACGCCATATACTGTATGTGTGTACTTGTCAGTGTGCAGAGGTCAGCAGGATTGGATAATGGATTTCTTTACTAAGAGCTTTAGAACTATGTTACATCGCTTTACAAGCCCCCCTAGCAGTAATTTTTTGCATGGGAACTTGTGGATGAAATGTCACACTACTGGTAGCCTTCGAACATAATAAGGTTATGTTTCTTTTTTGTTCATTTTCAGCCGTGCGTCTTTGTCTGGAATTAGAGATGTCCTCGGCACACCGAGAGAGGATATTGAATATGAGCTCTTAGTTGAGAGGCTGCCAAGCATTTGGAGAAAAGAAAAAGGGTGGGGGGGGGGGGCAGTCCATCATGTTTTTGACAGGCAGTAAATCTGAGACTTTTCTTATGAGACAGCGTGCTGTCAGGAAATTAGTTAACTAGACCATATTATGGAGAGCCAGGTAATTTACCCTCAGAGATGCAATCGCAAATAACTAGCAGGAGGCCGCATCCCTGACCTGACATTGCTTTGTGTATAATGCAAAATCTAGTGACATGCTCAATGGGTTCTGTCAGCTGCAGGATTGAATTCTCTGCCTACTGCGTCTCAGTTTGGAGCACGCTGGTCAATTATTTCTGAGGCTGTCAGTGCGTAGGGAGACACTGTTATTTAGTATGTGTTAACTTGGCATCATTAAGACACTCACCTGACAGAGAATAGCACCACCTGAACGTTATTTATTTTGATTCCCTGACAGGGGTAACCTTCAAACATGTTGACCTCTCCCTATTTTGCGTTTTGTGAAATCCCACTCGGTCCATTAGAAACAGGAGCTGTCGAGACAGTAGGGAATCAAATGACCGAGAGTTGTCTAATCTAACACGGTAATGTGCAAGAGATGCTTCCATTTGTTTGTACAGATTGCTCTGATCACATGGTGGCAGTTCAGTGTCTATCCACTCTTACAGAGTAGACATTGCTGTCCACACAATATCTTCAATACAGAAATGTAATTTTATCATAGATCCATGTTTTTGCCCACAAGCACAGTAGTGAACACTCAGAAATGGATGCAGCGGTTTTATGTTGTGTGTTCCTTTCAAGTGGTCCTTGAACAGAAACACTGCAATATTGCAATATTTTATCTTTGCTTTCTGTAAACAGCCAGATCCACTCCATGTACACATCATGATTCAACACTGACATGTGAAAGTACTAGCTAATGGATATTTACAATTTTAGATGACAGGGATAGTCTGATCTCAACAATCAGGACAGAAAATAATTCTAATCTTTTGACTAGAATCTTAATGATTTTCGGGCCAGCTGACCAAAAGAAACAGTCAGGTTTGTACATAACCAGTTTAAAATTTGAACTCTGTGGGAAAATGAGAGTTACCGTTTTACATTGGTGCTCCACATCCTCCAACACCACCAGCCCTGGTGATGAATGGGAAACCTGATCAAGTAAAGCCTCAGCATCACCTCTGTACAGCAGGATGACATGATTAGGAGGTGACAGCTTCTGTAACAACATCTCTACATTTATCTTTTTCAGCTCTCTCTCTCTCTCTCTCTCTCTCTCTGTCTGTCTCTTTCCTCTCAACAAGTCAGACTACTCTATAATTAATGTCCCTGAGGGCTATCCGCAGGTCAGGCAAGAGGGGTGCTGTTGAGACAGGTAGTCTTGACACCTCCAGCTTTGTAGCTTATGCATGCGGGTGGGTAGATGGCTGAGGACGGGTGAGAGAGGCCAATGATGAGGGCTAGAGCATGTTTAGGTTGGAAGCTAAGTCGGGAGGAATACTGTAGGTTGAAGGAAGACAGACCTCGCTGTGTGACCTTTCCACCTGAGAGACAAAAAGGACAGTTTTTCACAGGATTAACCAGTCAAATCTGGTGCATTAAGGACTTAGCCTGTCATGAGTCTAACGTTTGAGTGACAGAGAGGGAACATACAGTTTCAATACATATCAGCACCCCACACATTTAGCCTAAGGAAGGCACTATATGAATGAGATAAATTGTTCAGGGATGGTTGATAGTGTGTAGACATTGGTTCTAAAGAACACTGAACTTGTGCAAAGGCAAATAAATAAAGGCTTTATTGCAGTTGGTCCAATGATTCAACTAGTCAAAAGTTTGCGTAACAATCTCGTCGAGGTGAATTCAGTCTCATGCTTTGTAGTGTGCTGCCTCTCACATTACTTTTTGAAAAACTGTTTATCCCTTCTGCTCATACATATGTTTGAAGTGTGCCCTTACATCTTGCACCTCTCACATGCATCTGTCCAAAATCCACACACTCTCTCCCACTCTGCATTTCACAAACACAGCAGCCCCCTTTTCCCAACAATCACACTCTGAATAGCCACTCATCCCTGTGTTTTCTACTGGTGGAGAGGCGTTTTTCTCCCTTTTTTTTCCTTCTCAAGTTTTAAATAGATGGAGAAAAAAGGGATGAGAGAAGCAGGGTGATGAACAGGGCGATGGGAGAATTGGACAGCGGTGAAGAGGAAAATAAGTTGCGACAGAGGAGGAGAGGGAGTCATTCTTTTTTAAGCAGTGGAAAATATGTGAAAGAGTGCGGGCTGCCTAGGGTGCACTGGAGGTCATTGCGGTGGCAGATGGGTCAAGTGACACTCAAGCAGCATTCTTCTGTCATTCGTAGGAGTGTTGGAGAGGGATGTGAAGGATTGGCATAGGGCTACAGGGCACAGATGGGCAGTGAAGTGGGTCAAGATGCCACAATGTTTCAATGTCACTAATCTGCAAAAAATGTATCATCTGTGTTGGGTTTTGTTGTTGTGATAAAAGCTATGTGAAGGTACAAGCGTCTGTCTTCTGAAACATGTGATTAAAGTACAATATCTCAATCCGTTACATGCTGAAACAAAGAGTATTAAGCTCATAATTATTAATCAGCGGGGCATTTTTTAGAATTTCCTTTGTCAAATTGTTTGCATCTTTCAATGGTTTTCAAAGGCGTTATAACCTCTGACAGTTTCATTCGGTTTCTATTTGTAGTTGGCGTTCAGTTGCAAGCTGACAGATTCGTAATGCCTCTTCCCAGAATAGTTCTGACTTCTATGCACTGTACCATACTTAAGAAATTTAATCAGATCCAATGAGCTGTAAAGGTCTGTAACAAGATATCCTGTGAGATGTACTGTAAGTCATGATTAGTAACACATATTTTATTTCAAGAATAACTTCTCCAGGCAGTGAGGAACTAAGGTTTGTCATTTCATCAAGTCTGATTAAGTGAGTACAGGCAGTACTGTGGTAGTGGGTGGCAAACAAAACCATTCAGACATACAATGGATCTCTATTTCTCTTTATTACTGTTTGCCTGTCTTCCCTGTTCTCTTTTACCTCACAGTGATAAACAGTTCCCAGAGGTGCCAGAGATGTCCACAGTCAGACTGACAGCATTGACCTTGTAGCAGCAACCCATTGTGTCCCATTTTGTAAGATCTATCTTTTATTTTGTTAAGACCTACAACCGTAACCCATAGCCCAGACATTTAATATGATATGATAATAAGTGTCCCCTGTGATAAACCTGATATGCTGTTTCCATGCAGCAGGCAAATGGGTAGGGCACAACGGGCATCACTTCCCAGCATTTTGCCTGCCAACTGGCAACGTCCGTCACCAGACGTGTTCGGGGTAATCCGAGAGGTGGGCCGAGCTGCGGCGGCTCTGGCTTTCATCACACCTGTGCTAAAAGCACGGTGAGGAGCAGCCTGTCCGTCCTATCCTCCCCCCCTGTAAGGGAATATTGAGACGGCAGTGGATCAGATGGGCTCACATCCTGTCAGACTCATCAGATTTCAGGACGACTGAGTGCTTTTGTCAGCTGGATTCCAGACATCTTCTTTCTAGAAGGGTTTTCAAAGATAATGTGTCTCTAGACTTGACCCCCCTCGAAACAATAGTATCATTGATACTACTGCGATGGCTCTAACTAATGCTAATGGTATATGGTACATAATTCATGAGATATCAGGGTGATCAAAATATGAAGTCCTAGCCTAGAATCCAAACCAAACCAGCAGGCCAGAAAGAGAGAGACAACAAGTCTGATGCTCCTTTCATGAAAACACCCATGTCTTCCTCTCATCCTCTCATCTCCTCCAGCTTCTCTCTTAGTGCCCTCTGTCACAGATGTCATTCTTTCCTGACACCTGTCTGCCCTTCCCTCTTGTCTCACTGTCCCAACTCCGTCTCTGTGGGGTGGAACTGTTTGTTTTTCGAGGTTTGTTTATGGGGGGAAGGAATACCCCGCTGCTCCAGGCCACCTCTAGTCTTTCAGCTCATCACACAGAACATGACAGCCCTCCTTCTCTTTGGTGCTGAGATGAGCTGTTTCTCCTGTCCCCATGGGGAGTCAAACTCTTCTGCTTCGCTCTCTCCTTCTTGAACTTCACTTCAAGACAGTGGATCGATACTGTGTGCGCAAGAAAATGCTACCTGCTTTGGGCCGTGTACACAAACATTGTGTAATTTTGCAGTGAGTTGGTTCGAGGTTATATACCAGTTCAGTCCAAGAGGGATGAATGTTTCATGGAATGCAGTTATTTCTAAAAAAAAAAAAACAATTCCACACGTAAACTGTCCTTGAATGAAAATTCAGAATTAGCTAAAACAGTCTCTGGAATTATCATATGGATGCTAGAGGCAACAATTTACAAATCGCAGTAAAGTAAATTAGTGGTACAAAATCACATATTTTCCAATACTTATCTATTCTATTTGCTATCATTAACACTATGTAATACCCATGTAATCTGCGCTGTTTGGACACTACAGGCTGTAATTATTGCAATGAAATTAGGCCTTAATTCTGGTAAAAGTGAGTGGTAAAAAGATTATGATTGGCCTGTAAATGGGAATGATGTGAAATCAGACACTGACAACTTGTAACTTGTAGTTATACTGTTTGCTGACACACGGTGTAATTATGTTGCTAGCAATGATGTGTTAAACACTCAACTGTTGCCATTTATAATGTCTGTGAATTAAAAAGGAATTCAGTACCCTGAAAATGCAGTGTATTTTAGCATGTATATCTGTCATGGGCTCACAACCAAAGGCCCGGACCATGATTTCTTTTGTAGACAGGGGAAACTGAGGTTCATGGAAAATTGTTAATACCAATAATTATACTGGGTGGTCCTACCACTGGCCTTCTAAAGCCTCCAGGACTCCACCCAGCATGCCAGCTCCTGGTTTCACTCTTTATTTGTAGCCTATTTCAGTCCCTAACGCTTCTCTTTCTTTCTAGCATTTAGGTTTCTCTTTGGAATATATCAGCACATCAGCTAACCCCAAGGTATAACAGTAAAATCTTGAGTTCACACACTCATACTCAGGAGTTGTTTTTGTCAGGCTGGTGTTTGCGTTTATTTTTCTTGCAGAATGGCGTTAAGACTGAATCAGCTGTTCACACAACATTCTCACATAGCACATGCACACACACAGACACAATACTCAGACATGTACAAAAGCCCAATTGCACAGTTGCAAACACACATTTTTGCGCACAGAAACACTCACACACCTAAAGAGGGGGCTGTGTCTCCGGGGGCCACGTCAGTTACCTGCTGACACACAGGCTAGTGATTGATGAGACGCCGGGGGCGCTGGAGTAGACTTTGTCAGCTGCTCATAATTTATACATCTTATCTCCATCAGAAGAAAAGACAGAGTGCCGCGTTGTGTATATGGAGATGAAAACACTGGGCTTGTTTAGGCAGCGGTGACAGGGTAGCTGCTAGCTGTTAGCCGTGGCACAGAGTGATAACTCAGATTGCTATCTGTTAGCTTTCTCACCAGGTCCCTCTGTGGCCAGGGCCTTCACTCTTTGCCTGTGACGAATCCTCTTTGCTGTCAGTCATTCTCACTCACTTGCATTGCTTCTCACTCTCTCTCTCTCTCTCTCTCATGTTTCCCTCTCTTTTTGTGTCGTCTTTCCTCTTCTCTGTCTCGCTCTCTTGTGTCTCCATTCTGTGACCCTTTCTTTCTCTCTCTCTCTTTCTCTTCTCTGTCTATCTCATGTCACTTACTCATGCCAGACAGACCCAAGCCTCCGCTGAAAGCTGCTGGCTCTTCCTCAGTCCACTCACAGGGCGAAGGTCAGGACAGAGGCAAGGCTTGAGTTACAGCATAATTAGCTCTGTCAGCATCATGTTGAAATCAATGTTCAGATGTTGTGTGAGGGTGGGCCAGAGGATTTATTTACTACAGTACAGCAAGATTGCTTTTGAATTAACATTCTCAGAGTCCATTTGTGTTTTATATATTTTGTGTTTTAAATATGTTTTATATATTGTTATTAGGGCATGAGGAAGGACTTGCAGTTCCATTGTTATACTGTATTGTGGTACATTTTTGGTATTATTTTCAATATTATTTTCTTTTTAAAAATAATTTTTTGGGCTTTTTGCCTATATTTTGTTTTGCTAGGGACAGCCAGGAAAGACAGTAAATGTGGGAGGGGGGGTGACATGCAGCAAAGTCAGTTGGAATCGAACCTCAGCTGAGGAAGAGAACACTGTCCTTCTGATAAAAAAACAAATGCAGCTTCTTGTTGATTTAGAATTTGTGAACATAACTATTGTGATTTTTATTTTTATTTTACCGTAGTTCAAGCCAAGAAACAAAGAAATGTATCACTGATCCTTCATAGAGCTTGTCAGTGGTAAATTAATCTGACTTCTGTTGCCCTGTACACTCAGTGTTTGATATTACCTTCCTGAAAAGAAAGTTTATCAACCCACAGAACTTCACCTTACTCTTCTCCAATTGTCTTTTAGCACGCTTTGTTCTCTCAAATTGTGTTCAGATGTTTTTAAGAGTGTCAGTTAACTACTGCATCAGCAAAACAACTTTGATTCCATAACCTCTTCCCACTATTGATCTTGCCTTGTAGATAAAAGAGCGCTCTCTCCGAAATCATGCATTTTTCATTGTGGTATCAATGGCAGCCTTTGCATTTGGCATCCCACTTACCTTAAAGCTATACTCACAAATGCTGTCTGTTTTGCTCTATTGATTCAGAGTGTTTGCATCTTGTATATTTGAGATATCAGTCCCTTGGTATCATTTTACTTTGTCTTTGATCAGCCTGATTGCTGTAAACAGCCACAAAGAATCAAGCAAATTATTCAAATTAATGTGTTTTGGTGGAGATTAGCATTGTGCTTTGCATTAAATATTCAAGTTGAAACGCTTTGACATAATTAAGAAAGTGTGTGTGGTAATTCAAATCCCCGTGATTTCTCAGGCTGTTGCAGCTTATTTGTCTGTTTGGACAATTATTTATAGGTAAAATATTTTTTTTCATTATTACACACTCACTGAATACACAGAATCTTTTTCTTGAGAATATTTCTATACTGTTATTTTAAAATGTTATACCGTATTCCTATCAGACATACACCTTGAAGGAAAAAGTGAGAATACAAGTCCAATATTACCTTTCTCACCAAATAGTAGTTGGCATTGTGGTGCTGATGCTTGTCATGTGTTAAACAACACTTTGGACCAAGGACAGACAAATGAGAGAGTCCTCCTCTCTAATAGAATCTAAAAAGATGAAAAATATAGTGCAGGAGGCAGGAAGGACTAGTCAAAGAGGTGACCATCAGCATCTCAGCAGCATGGCTTGGCAGCCTACAGCCTGCCATGGTGTAATTGGAGAGAAAACATATATGGGAGCAAATAACCCCCTGTCAGGGGCATTAAAAGGAGATGTTGTGACGACTGAGAGCCCTGCCAGCTGAGCACGGCAAAGTGGAGGGGAAGAATAAGGTCCATCAAATGGAAAAACCTGCTTGGAACAACCGTACATCAAAATATTCAAGATAATTGTTGACCGGTAGCGGAATATAGCATCCACGTTTGTTTGTGGAACTTTTCCTCAGGGGAAAAACAGATATTTGTCACTATTGACACTGTTGTTATCCATTCACTGTCATCCTTTGATTGATTTGACATGTCTGCATTGATGAGTATAATTTGAAAATGGTAAAGAGTAACATTAACAGTAGAAGTGCTCAGCCCTTATTACTGTGGAGTGACATAAAGGTAGGTGATGGAAAGGGAAGAAAATATGACTCACAGTCAAAATTCAGAACTGAAATGTAAGCAGGAAGCAAGTAGAACGAATTTAATAATTTAAACAGATAAATGGTTTTCTCTATGGGAAGTGATCAGCCATTTGAGTATGAGTTAGGCAAACAACACTAAACTTTTCCTTTAGTATAACATGCACTTATTCTGAACATTGTCTTATTTTCCCACCAATAATATGTGCAGTGTTTGTTTATAGGATGAAAACACGGATTTCTCTGTGGATCTGAGGCTGTAGGCTGACTGTAGAGAGCCCCCTGTAGTGCCATTGAAACCCTCCTTAGCCAACCATTGTTTGGCAACTAAATATCTCTTCTAAACAAATTAGATTTTGGGATGACATACATAGGCAAAAATATCAAGTTATTGAATTATCGAAGGCTTGTGTCGTGTTCCTTTTCCATTTTTCTCCCATGCCTGCTTCACAGTCATCACAAAATCATTTGCGTGTCTCGTGAACTAACCCTTGCATTTCGAACCTGCCTGACCCACCATTCAAATGAGCGTGTCAAAAGTTAATGAGGATCCCCCAAATGTGCTTAGAGGTTAAACAAAGTCTTCATAAGCTGTCGATCGAAATTCAATAATTTATTTACTTGGCATGTTTCCACTTTCCCTGCCACTCTACCTCAATTCTTGTTTCTATCCGGGGACAGGGCTTGTCTTGTTGTGTTTTGTTAATTTTTTTTTGTGTGCAGGCAGCTGTGCAGGCAGCCTTTGTCTGTGTGCGAGATTGCTGCTTTAGCTCGGTGGCCCCTCTCATTAATCATCCGGTCAGACTATTTATAATGTGGCAGCCAAGCCGCCACCTCGGTTACCATTGGCTTTTGTCACCGTGGCACTCTGTTTTGAGGCAGGAGGAAGCCTAATTATTAACTGTTAAGATGACAGCCAGCACTGTTCCGTCAACACTGCTGGCTGACAGTCAGACTGAAGTGATAGTCCACTAAACAACCATAGACCAACAGCAAACTGTATGGTTCAATCAAATTTTCTTGATCTTAAAAATATATATTGACAAATTGAATTAAACTTTTTCCTAAAATCTTTATATTTAAACACATTTTACCCCATTATATGAAATTTGCCTCATGAATGAACATATATTTGTCTTCAGTATACATGAACTTGCAGCTTTTTAATCTATCAAGTATTTGTCTCACTGTTTGCAGTAAACATATACACTTGTTTAATCAAGTAATTACTTTTCTAATTAGATTTTGAGGGAAAATTTCAGGTGTCATTATCTGGTAGAATATCTTAAGTTACCTCAACATTACATTGGTGGTGTTTTCTAATTTTGTTTGAAATGGTTCTGGCAGTGGCTGCCAGTCATGAAGTCTGTTTTCTTATTATTAATCAGTTATGTTCATGCTGGATACAGATATCAAACCAGCATGAATAATTAAATCACTCGCTTTGCTTTGCTATGGAATTCCATATCTTGCGAATCCAAGAAAGAATGAGATGGCACTGGACTTGAAGTGTCAAAAGGACCTGGTGAGATATATGTATCTTTTTGTGGTGGAGGGAAAAAAAAGAATTAGTGAAAGCCTCTTGGAGAATGACAGTCTTTGTTATTTGTCTTCTGACTTCTTAGCAGACAGCTATCAGGAAGAAAAAGAACTCACTGTGCACCACCGAGAAAAGAAAATATGTGAGTCAGACTTTCCCCTCCTCCCTCCTTTCCCCAAAGCTTGAGATCCCCCTTCCAAAAATGAAAAGGATCAAGTTGCTGTCACTGTCACCGAACAAACATAAACTTTTCTGGCACCTAATAAATAGGCAGTGTGGCATTGTTCTCAAAGCCAGACAGGTGTGTCTGCCTCAGTGATGATGGATTCCATTATTCTGTATGGAAAGCCTGTTGGCTTTCTTGTCATATGTTGTCACACATCTCTCTCCTGAGAGAGAAAGGTTTGAAAGATGGCCAAAAGTAATTACACAGACGCGTCCCTGATGCTGTTGCCATGTGTTTTCTACCGCTCATCACCACTAAAGGTAGAAAAAAATCTGTTACCCACAGCTATATTTCACAGCGAGAAGAGGAGTGCAGACATGTTGGTGCTCTGCTGCTCATCTTGTTGTGTTGATTGCTAGCTCATTAACCCGTCAGGTTTATTTTTCCTAGCTATGAACGCTTGCTTTAGGAAATGGCCCTAGGGCAGGTTTACTCATCACTAAGGTGGAGCAGCAGGCCCTGATCCGGGTGTGTGGTGATGACATTATTTGCACCTGAATGGCAGGTACATCAACATCTCCTTGTAAACGTATCAAAAGAGAGACAGTGACACCTTTGTTCTCCTCACAGCACACTTGGGTTGCTGACAGCTTGCTGATTGATATTATCATTCTTAATGTCAGTAAATAGTGCCATGCCAGATAACGAATCAGTTTCCTCTTGGTACTGGAGAGCTAATTTGTCTTTCCGCAGCTCGCCCTGACATATGCCGAAATTGGAGCCGGAAGTAGTCTTCCATTTCAGTCAGAAAGGGATGTGTGGTTTTTTCCTCACGATCTCCTAATCTTCGCTCTCTGCCTCGCTTTCTCTCCTTGTTTCTGTCTCCCTGGTTATTTTGATTCTGAGTGAGTGAGACTTAACTGGGAGGAAAGATAGAGCTTAAGTCAGTTGTAATATGTTAGGACAACTCTTGATTAGATTCTGTCAGAGTGAGGTCTTTCTGTGTCTCTCCTGCTCTAGTCTCCACATCCTGGAACACTAGCTTTACAATGAACAGATATCAGGCCACTCAAGAGCCCTTCCATGAATTTGCTACCAAAATAAGACCCTTGTTAGAGTGATAACTTCTTCAAAGGGCGAGCCCGAAAAATTATCAAATTTTGCCTCATGTGCAGTATATATTGCTGCTCTGAGGGGGTCATGCATTTAACAAGTTCTTGCAGAGGAACCGGGATATAAAAACTGCAGACAATAAGCCTTTCTATAACAGTACAGTGGCCACCAAAGGTCTTAGAGACATCATATTGAAAAGGTTAAACACTGACAGTGAACAAGCCTAACATGGTAGGTACACAACCTCCACTGAACAGCAACAAATGATGGCATTTGAAAAAAAGAATAAAAAATGTACTGGTAAAAAGTCAATTTTTTGTGAAATTATTTTAATTTTAGACAAGAATCAAAAGAGAATGGGTAAAAACAAGCCACACTTGACGAGGCTGGTGCATCACATTGCTCGGAAAATAAAACACACACAACTGAGTGCTTTACTATAAGTGTGCAATTCAAAGCACCTATCTCCATGCTTTTCCTTTCACCCTTCCCCTCTCCAATCCTATTACCCCCCTACCCTTTGCTATTATGTTGACAGACACCGCTGATATCCTCTGATAGATAGATACGTCATATCTTGGAGAGAAACGGGTTTGTCCTCAGCAGGTGAATATGCGGTTCCCTCATCCTCCAAGTAGACAGACACACATGACACTTTTCGACACTCTCTTCACTGATAGCACTTTGGCATGCAGGCAGAATCAAAGGGGGCGTCTTTCACGTGCAATTAGAGCGGAAAATAAAGACGATGAAGTGCGGTGTACAAAGGAAAGCTGGGGATCAGAAGACTGTAATGAAAGGTGATTAGAAGTGGAGGCCCCAGCCAATGAGCTGCAGAGAGCTGGGGAAACAACCCCATCCTGGTAGGGTTCTCTATTGAAGACACTATTAGACATTATCAAAGCTGATAATGACAGACAGCCACTGGCAGACAGACGTGTGTGTGAGTGAGAGAGAGAATGGCTACAAACGTAAATGGCTACATTTCTATAGTGTTTTTATCCAAAGCACTATATAATGTTTGTATTAACTTTCTTGTCAACAGTATAGGAAAACCAATAATGTATTTTATGGTCCTGATGGGGGAAAGTATATTAAAAAATTAAAAAATGCCTGTTAATAAAAATGCTTAATTTTAAATTGTACTGTTGTAGACTATTGTTCCAGAATGCAATGGAGAAAGGAAATGGAGGAGCTACTCACAGCTGCATACATTTTAATTGTGAATAGCTGTGAGATGGCTACTGTACTGAAAGATCTAGAAAAACAACAACATTTGTTTAAAACAAAAACATGTTGCTTTCTCTTTGGGAAGTTTAACTGTCAGTATTTAGTACAAAACTTTTAGTTATTTGTTTTATATACTAACTACAAAAATATATATATATACTATAAAGATTACCATATAGTATATACTGTGTGTACACACTGACGGTTTCATTGGCATCGTCTTGCATCGTTTCCTGTAAGTTTAAAACAGTAAAGTACTTTTGTTTCTTGAGTGCCTACTGCAAGAACAATATTAAAGATTAGTATATAATAACTACCATATAATAAATAGTATGAGGTGTATCTAATACAAAGATAACTGTATTCTAACTGTGATTACTTTGGGTTTGCCTGTATTTTATTTTTCATCTGAATTCATGCATCATCTTCTTAAGTCTGTTAATGTTTAATATCATCCTATAACATCTGAGTGGAAGCTATCAGCTCCCATACTGTCAAATCTAGCTCATTCCACTCCCGACTGAATGCCATTTTTCCTCTGTTTCTCCATCCATACTTGTTCGTCCTCAAAAAAAAGCCAGCTGTCCTGCTGGGTACTGAGTGAGTGAGTGAGTGATGGACATTTGTTTCACTTCTCTCTGGCTAAACTGAAGAAAAGGAGACCCATTCCTCTGCCTGCCATTGGCAGCTGTGAGTGGTTGTCAGGGTTGGGCCTGGTCCAAGGCTTGCTAATGGTGCTGTCTGTCTCAGTCAAGTCCTTGAGACCTCAAGTCCCTCAAGAGACACCAAGCTCCAAAGTTTGACTGGAATTAAGCACCTGGTGAATGAACAGAGAGCAACTTAAGCTGCCATGGATGAAATCATTGTAACATTACAAATACAGTTTACATATCAAGAGCCTGTATTTCAAGATATTGGCATGCACTCTTACCATAGCCTGAAGGTGGGGATTAATCATTTTGTGATCTAGTGGATTTGTGAAAAATTTAGTATAGTTAGTAGCCTTATACTTCCACAAACAACAACACTAATTCAATGCTTCACTGACACAAAAGCACATTCAATCAAAACAAACCAAATAACATCCTTGTCAAGCATCTGGTAAATGGGTTATTTGGCACTTTAACAACAAGTTGCAGTTCAGGCCCATTCAGATTGTCAGCAGACACTACAGGCGCGCTGTCTGAGAATCAGAGGCTTAGCAAGAAGGGGGCTGCAGGGGAGCGCAGGGGCAGCTGGAGAGTTTAAGATCAGCACTGTAGCTATAACAGGGTGTCAGAAAATATGCTTAATTGAAAATGATTAGGGCTCTCGTAAAAGCCGATCAAGTCAGGGTTTGGGGAGAAAGCACAATTGTCCCGCATAATCCTGCCTGCCGCTGTTCTTTCATCTCGATGAAGAGATCAAAAAAGAAGGGATTTGTAAAGGCAAGACCTCCCCGCGCCGCAGCCACTGAGCTCAGTTCCTCTCTCCAGTATTCACTCTCCTTTTCTAATGCACTTCCTCTCTCTCACACACTCCTTCTGCCTCCCTATGTTTCTTTACGTCTTCTTTGCACGTCGTTTTTCATTGGTCACGAGGTATGTGGAGGTCAGTGTACAGCCCTTTGCTGTGATTTTTGCTGAACACTACTGTTTCAAAATAATATCAGTATGCTTTGCATTGTGGATACTGTGTAGCCGTGAATCATGATGAGGGCTTGTATGACAGCGTGTTTAGAGATTGCACAGTATTGCCCTTCATTATCTGACATCAAAGAAAGACACACAAATGCACTCACCCACACACAAGCTATGGGTTGTACTACCATGTCTTCCTTTATCCGTCTTCCAGGAAGAAAGAAAAAACGACAAGAGGATAGAAAGCGGTCTGAAATGAAAGCTAGAGGGGCCTAGAGAGAGTCAAAGTGAGACACACATAAACATTCACACACACATAGAGGAATCAGCTGTGAGCCGAATGGATCTGAGTTGGGGGGAGTACTCTGCCCTCATGCCCTCTCTTTGAAGTGAGGCACAGGCCGTATGTACAGGCCCCAGAGAGGGGCATGTTTGCACCCCCCCATAGGCTGGCTGAAGGCAGCGGTCCGAGCGGAGCACACAACACAGAGAAAAGAATGGAGTTTCCTAACTGAGCTGCATTCTCTTCACACACGTTCTTCACTCACACAAGAGTGATTTTGTTGAGAGAAAAACTGCTTAGGGCAATGAAACTCACCATACGTGATTTAATGCCTGCAATGTTTTAAGGATCTAAGATACAATTTGAGAGAGTGGTACTGTGTGATTTTTACAGGTTGTATAACAACCCAGTGGTCTTGATAAAGTTCTTTTAAAGATTTTCTAACAACCTATAAATGCTGCTATCACTCACTTTGAAAGTGATAGTATGCAGCTCATTCAAGTTGTCCTCGGAAAGATCTGTAATGGCCTTCACTATTTATCTTAAGATTGATGTAAAATAAATTCCCCCAAACAGCAACATGAGTGATGGGTGTTTAGTTCTAGTCTCAACAGTTAGGCTATGTTTAAGTCAGTGGATGAAGAGGGATTGTGTCCATTTGTGTTGAGTGCGACGCCATTAACCTCTAGCCCGATTAGCAGGATGGAAGAAAAACTCGGAGCAGATGATTTCCGTCACTGTAATGTCAGACTGTTGTTCTCAGCTGTCGAGGCTGCGCTCCCTGTAAACACACACACACGTGCACTCTGAAGGACTGTTCCCAGCTTGTGTGCCCGGCACTCGGCTCACGGGTTGGGTGGATACGGTGAGACGGTGTGAGGTCTTGTCTGGTCTGGTCTGGGCCACTCTTGCTCTGCTCTGGCCTCGGGGAATGTTTGGCGTGAGATAAGGCTGTGTTTGAAGAGGAGCTCCAGATGCTCGTATATTACAGGTTGTCTTGTCATGCCGCAGATAAAGCCTCAGAGAAGCTCCTGTCGCCAGGCCGCACCACACACAGACACACTCACAGGGATGATAAATGTTTACAGGAGGCATTCACCCTTCGACAGTGCCGTGCTGCGGACGGCAGGGCTGTCAGAGCTCTACCATTTTTAGGCTGTGGTTCATGTTTGCAGCATCTAGCTTTTGACAGCATGTTATATATCACTTTTTATAAACATATGATTACATTTCCCTATCTTTGAAATACTTATTCAGTTTCATAAAATATATTGTTAGCCTTAACAAACTGACAGTTAGCTACACTGGTAAAGGCTATGTTAGCATGTTCTGGTTTCTGAGATTAGAGAGTAGTGAAATCTCTTTTTCTCAATGTTTACTGCTGATTGGCCTTCCAATGTCTTCCCATGTCTCTTCACACTCGGCAAAACAAATGTGTGGTTGTAATTTTAGTTCCTAAAGGTGAGGTTGTGTCACACTGATAAAGATATAAAGTCCTGCAGTGGTGTTCTCTACCTGTCACGCCTGCCTTAAGTTTATTAGGCCTGGAAATAGTTTTTACCGTAGGTCAAATCTTTACTGAGTTAAGCTGTGGTTTCAGTTTACTCCCTTTGAAAAGGCTCTGTCCAAAGACAAAATATTGAATTGGTTACTGCTTCTCATTATTTAATTCAGCTAAACCTCTGTATCTTTTGTATTTTAAGTATTGTCATCTCATACCCTTAAGGTGGGGACTGTGTCCCTGCTTTCCATCCAACCTTGAATGAGGTTATTCTTCACTAATAAGACAAGAGATAGTGGGTTTGTGTAATGCAGAGACGGGTTTCCCTCTGTCATTAAGTCATATGTTTGCTAAAGTGGAATGGTATATTGCTTGGCATAAAACATGGCGTGTCTTCATTTGTCAGGTGCATAGAGCTGTGAGACACACGATGTTCAGAGTGTATGTCTGAGGGCCCTCTGAGACCACAGTTGAGGGGCTGCTCACTGGTGCGTCTCTCATGCTAATGTCATGGTCTCCCAGTCTATCTGTCACCCCATTACGCTAACATCATTATGCACAGGGGCCTGTCTCTGTCGTTGAAAAGAACAGAATCATTCCTGTCTCATTTTGAAGCAAATTGTTTGGGGAACATTTCTCTCTTTTTTTCTCCAGTGGTAATGGCGGGCCAATCATTTTGCAAGGCTCCAGGTATGCAGATGAATGAATAGCTATTTGAGCTGTTTGGTGAAAGGAGGTTTTGTATTATTCATGAGAGGGATGGTGTGTCTGTAAAAGAAAGTGTGTATGTGTGTGTTTGTGCACGCGCATGCGTGTGGAGGGGCCAATGTTTCTCTATCAAACACACAAGTACAGTGTACATGCATTGTGCAAGCATCCCTGCATCAACTGTTACACATACCCTACACAGTCATGCTTAAAAATTTCAGATGCGATGGATGTGAACTATATTGATGTGAGCTATGAGGGAAGTCTCTGCTTTGGTTTGGTAGTTGAAATACTCACTAATGGCTGCTTGACAAATTTATTATAGTTATGATGGTAGATTTTGAGACCCACTGTCACTGCACGCAGCATGGCATTATTTCAGTCTCTGAGCTGCTAGGTGTTTCTGAGTGAGATCATTTAGTTGTGATCTTTTCCCTCTCTTCACTTGGAATCTTTTCATCTCACCCAGCGCAGGTTCAAATCCAGGTTAAAACCTTTGTCTCAATCTAAATCTCTCGGTCCTGGCAAACAGCACAAATTCCGATCTGTCAGCTCAGCAGATTCCCCTTGCTGGTGTGCAAGTCCCCTGCATGTGTGCCGTCCCTCTGTGTGGGAGGTATGCTAGCCATGCACCCACCTGCTAATTTAAAAGCTTCAATCAGTTCGGCTAACTGAGGAGACAACCCTGGGTTCCCGTAATTGCCCTGGTGCCTTTCTGTGTCTCTGTGTCATCATTTGCACAACGTTATGAATAGGTTAATAAAATAAAATACTCTAATTATAGCTTAGTTACCATATTGTTAATGGTGCCAGTGTGGCTCAATTGAATAGTACAGTTTCTACTATTAATTATCTGAAAGTGAACTTGTTTAAATGATATTTTACAGCCCCTTGATAAAATTACCGCTAGAGGCAATGTAATGATAGACAGACAAAGGCCATGCACGAATTATCATAAACTATTAGCTTGTTTCCAAAGGGTTTTATGTTAATCTTTTAGCGCTTAAGTACCCTGCAATTAACATATCAGGAGGAGCTGCCTTCCAGCTAGGCTTGCAAATTGAAGTCCTCAGATAAAAAAGCTATTGAGATGAAACCCTGAAAGAGAAGAGGAGCTATCGCACTGAAGTGTGCTGGAATTTTTACTCGTGTGCTGTGTGTGTGTGCGTGCGCACATTTGTGAGAGAGGGGGAGCGATAGAGAGACTTTAAGAGCACTGAGACAAAGAATGAGTGAAAATGAGAGCAAGATGCCGTGAGAGTGTCCCTGTGATCAAGGGTGTATAACAATTCCATTATCTCTCTTGGGTGATGACATGAGATGTCTCTTTCTGGCCTCTTTCCCTTTGTCTAATGCTACACAGTGTGAGCTATATGAGGATTGTAATGGCTCTCATTGGCCGCAATGGTGGCATCTGATGGAATGTGTTTACATATCAGGCTACTGGCTTGATATGTAAATGCAGCGCGTTGAAAAGGCTACAGGGAGATATGGCTCATTGTTAGGTCTTCACAGTCTGTGTTCCCTTTTATGCTAAGCACAATTGTATCCACTGAGCGAGCATCTTGTTAACCGCCCGTTGCCTTTGGTAGGTTAAACCCACAAAGGAGACCCATGCTTTGGAAGATATGCATGTTTTATAAGATAATTGGCAGCTTTGCTTTGGTCTACTTTCTTTGTTGTCGACACATAGCAGCTGACACCTTTTACATTTACTGCAATTAAATGAAAATATCCTTAACCCATGTTTTGAGTTCAGTTTTTTTTGTTCTGCTTACTTACTGTAGAGAATACAAGAGTGCAATTATATTCCTAGGAGTATTATCCTTATTTTATGTGGAAGAAAATCTATTATATTTAAATATTGATTTTTTTTGTTATTTAATGTTATTAAATTTGTAGTTGTTTTTCCAGAATAATTAGCTAATGTTTGGCAGCCTTTTCTGTTTGTAACCATCTAGTCAGCGTTGCTGTAGAAAGCAGTTCACAGTGTATGAGAATAATGAATTGTTAGATCATTACACATGGCATTCTGTACATTCTAGTACACATCAGTCCTGACTCAGTGAAACCATATTGCCCATAGAGTGCTCTGATATTTTCCACTATCACCCAAAGATAGATGACTCCTCTGAGGCCTTAATCTCATGTTAAAGATTTGTTGGCCTCTAGAAGTCAGGGCTAGCATTGAGATGCCTCGCCTGATTTATATTCACTGGCATGGAAGGGGAGCCAAATGCACTATCTGCAAAGCAGATGCTGCAGCAGTGCCCTTGTACTAGGCTTTATATTTCACCTGAAATAAAACCTCAAACAAGGTCATGTCCTCGAACCCCCTCATCTCTCTTTTTCTCTCTGTCTTTTTTTGTGACTATGTTCACATTTCTAACAAGCACTCTTAATAGTCTTTTGTAGTAATGATAACCTGGCAGAAATATTATGTCTGCATCCTAATTGGAAAAATATCATAGGAAATAGCACAGTACACAAACCCTTTCACTGAGAGGTTTGAATTTCTTTCATGGCTAGATATGAGAGCAGAAAGCTAAGAGAGAAATAAGGAACATAGCTGGACAAATCCTGATGAACAGCGCCTTCAAAACCAAATTCTTGTCTGTCAGCCCCTATAATTTATGGGGCGGAGATTACAAAGCTACCGATACAATAAATTAAACTGATGGACAGAATTATGCCCAGTGCTTCCTGCTCTCCCCAATGACGCACACTAACTTAGCACTGCCTGACAATGAGTGTGATTTACCACCCGGGCAAGAGGGGAGAAAGGAAAACATTCACAGGCAGAGGAATCCAGGCCTCACTTTGGCCCACAGCCTAGTGAATAAAACCCTGCTTTAATTCACCCACAAACGTGTTGCCATTAAAAGACTAAGAATAGGTAACAGATCATAAATACTCTCTGATTTATTAGCTAACAACAAAGAGCATAAGCCCAGCCAAGGAGAGGGAGATTGTTTGACAGAATGTTGTCAAGGAGCGAACAAGAGAGGAAAAACACACTCATTCTCTCGTTCTCACTCACAGACACTCTTAGCTAAATCTGACCAGGGATGTAGCCCAGCCCTATCTCCTGCAACAGCATAGGAGCAGATGTGTCTGCTCTCTTCTCAATGTGTGACAGAAAAGATAAACAGAGAGAAAAGCAGAGAGAGAGGAAGAGACGGAGGGAGGGAGGTATAGAGAGCAGGAGCTGGCACGGCACTGGCTAATTTATCTAGCTGAGAGACAGATTAAAGAGAGAGGAGAGTGAAACAAAGTTCCACTGGCTTAATCAGCGGACAGCCTGCTAGCAGAAGACATGATAAATCAGAGCAGGCTCATTCCAGGAGAAAGCCTTTGCTCTAGGAGGGAATGGGAGACATCCTCAGCCAAACAGCAGTATCTTTTACATGAACTGTTGTGAATAGCAGCTCGTGAATTCGCTATGTGTATACTTGCAATCGATACTCATTGCTATTGTTTGAACAAACATTGTTATACAGTAGCCTTCTGCTCTTACTCTGTTATTTTTAGTAGTGGGTGAACAATCCTGCTTGGTGGTGTTGTGTAAACGGGACAAGGGGACATGAAGGGACGTAAGTTTCCACCTTGGTTTTGCTGTGCAGCCGTGTCTTTCTTTAGCTTTGTGTCTGACGGGGGGACTAACCTAAGGGCCTAACCCAGGAACAGGAAAAGGGGCTTAGATATCCCTGTGTCATTAGTTCACTACGGGGTCACAGCTGGGCCACTCAGAGCATGATTACACCCCTTGATTTATCTGCTTTGGAGCCCAAACACAGATAAATCTCCGAGCTCATCCCCGCCGTGGGATCCTCACTGTCTGATAAACGGCCCAAGCTGAATAAACAACCACCACCCTCCACCCCCACAAACACCCAACCTCTCATACAATATGAATAATTCATTCAGATCATGAGCTCTGTTAAATGTGTATATCTTGTAGCCTAAATGGCAAAGGTGCTTCTATGATCTCAATCCAATCCTCCTTGCATGTCTTTGATGAAATGCTAGAGAGGCAGTGGTTGGCGGACATTTTGTTTTGTAGTTGTAAACTTTATTTCCTTGCCCCGGCTGTCGTCCTCCAGCATTCTCTCATAAATATACTTTATGCAAATATGTGGCGGGTTAGTCCGCACCACAGCTCCTGTGTAGATATTGGCCTGTCTGCGACTTTATGACAAAGTTTAAAATCATTCATTACAGTGACCCCTGCGGTAAATTCACTTAGTGCAAAATTGCCCCAGCTCTCCTGTTTGGTGTGTTGATGTGATCACGAGTGCATTTTTAACTTAATTAATTGGCCGTTTCTGTTGACAAGAAATTTATGCAGTAATAATTTGCTTGAAATAGATGCAGAGCGCAGGAAATGAGATATCCATCAGGGCGCTTGTGTTCCGCCAGCTGCACCGCAGCTAATATGAAAGTATTTCAGGCTGCTCAGACCCCGCTGTTTGCGCAGTCAAGATTATATATACCCACGATCCATTGCCTGCCTCAGAGGCGCTCATGGAGGTCTATGATAACAAAGACTATGTGATTTATGACCTGCTGTGAAAGCAGAACTTGATGAGATTAAACAATTTCATAGCACAAGTGTTTCTCAGAGGGCCCTCTGATTTGTGGCAGTAACGCCGACAGTAAATCAGGTTTATATATCTGAAAGCATGCTCAGCAAAGGAGTGCAATTACTGTTTAAGACAGCTACTTTTTATTTAATTTTTATCCCTGGTTTGTCTCTTTTATTCCTGGCCTGTCACATAGCCACTCACCTTCATAAGTCCTTCTGAGGGAAGGGTTGAAAAAGAAAGGAGGTGGGGAAGTTGAGGCGGGGAAAAGAGGGAGGCACAGTGGCGTGGGCCCTCTGCTATCTCTCCTCCACAGCCTTTGGAGACACAACAACAACAACAACAACCAGGGGACAACGACGGCCACCGGCAGAATAACACGGGCATCCATAGAGCAGGGGGACGCACTCCATTTTTTATGCATTGTTTGCCTGCTGCTCTGTCCCTGTCTGGGTAAATGGAGTAGGCAGAGTGTAATTAGAGAGCTGGGCTTTGCTCCGTGCCATAAAGATGACATGGTGTAATGATACAGCTTACAGGCCCGCAGAGGGCTCTGTCTCGTGACGGAGGATCTGGGTCGTTTCCCTGTGACTTATGATAGGTGTGGAAGATGACAGTGTTATCATTGCGACGTGAAACTCAGAGATGTGGATGGGGGAAATTTCTTGCGAAAGGTTGTCAGGGACTGGAGGCGAGCAGGGATGGAGAGGAAGCATATTAATCATCTGTGTTTACAGGTTGTCATGTAATATTTGGTCATTCAAATGGAAATTAAGAGGATCCTAATTTTCAATAGCTTCATTATAATCATTACGTATATTTTTAGTGTTGTTTATTAGTCTTGAAATATGTGATGTTAGATCAACAGTTCGTAATTTAATCACATGAGTATGTGCCTCAGAATCATCTTTACATGCTAAAAAAATTTGGTTAAAAAAAAACACCAAACAAATAAGCCCAATTCATTTTTTTGAAGTTCATACCACTGAACATTTTTTTTGGGGTCAGAGTTCTGAAATTTATATAACTGTGGTTGTGGCGTATTTACATCATACATCATGTCTGCGTCTGCACTAATCAGTTGATCAGTTTGTGTTTGTGCATAAATGTAAGTGGGCATGTGTCTACATGTGCATTAGTGTTTCATGCACTCAAATAATGTGAGAGGGTGTGTGTGAGCTTTTTAACTTTTTAACTAACATGAGTGCATACAGACATGCAAATTTGTGTGTTTTTGAAGTTGTGGTTAAATGTTCCATGGGTGTGTGTGTGTCTGTGTCCTTGGGTGAAGACGTGAGTTGTGCATCTGTCTGCATCATCCCATATCTTCCCAGAAAACATCAAGAGATCTCATTATTTCAACGCATCTCAGGTTTTTTTTCGTCTTTTTTTCTTCCCGTATGCCTTGAGTCAAAATTAGTTTTCATTCCCTCTGTGATCTTACTGACTGAAGCCAGCTCAAAGTAAAGAAAATCGCAGTCTTCGTATCTTCGTAGCGAGGCTGAGTCAAACACACACTTCACACAGCCGCAGTCTGAGTTAAGCATTGCTAAGTAACCTTCACATTTCACTCGTGTGAAGAGCTAATTTCCTTTAAGTTCACATGTCACTTTTTGTGGCTCTTTTTGTGGGTCCTCTTCAAATGTCTCTCAGCGTCTAATTGCATAGGAAACATTCTAGACAAGCCGGTGTGACAGGCCCGCTCCCAGAGTCTTCAATTATTAAACATCCTACACTCTAGAAAACAGCTCTGACGTTAGCTACAGCCCCTAATCAGAACAGAAAGCCTCATGATATGTCACACTCCTTAGTTGCTGTGGTTTTGTGTATGTGTGTGTGTTTGTGTAGTTTATAGTATGTAGTAAAGATGAAAATATTTCTTTTCACACCAGTTAAATAAGGCAAAACTCTGACAAAAATGATTTTTGTGACAGCTAGATCAGAACATTCACATCTTCCTTTTTCCTCCTGTTTTAGAGATAAAAGAAATTGTTTGTACTTATGAAAATATATGAAACAATCAGTTATGTTTTGTGTAAAAGTTTGAATAAGACATTGAGTCATTGTCTTAACTAGTATATACAACATTTAGTTTTTTTTGTTGTTTTTTTGTCTATGTAACTTTGTAGCTTCAGAATCCGTACCAACGGAAAGGTCATACCAGACCAAAATAAGAAATAGCCTCAAGCTAATTGTACTGCATACCTGTAATGTGGGCTTACATTTCCGCTTTAAATCACCTACACTTATTCTGCAAGACACTCAAAGAAAAGGTCGAGTGACTTTTTAAATTTCAACCTAAAAACAAATACAGCCCTATTACCATCAATGAGTCATCGCTACGGATGATTAACGTCCAGCAGCACTCAACCTTTGCCTGACGCTTAGCCGTACACAAAACGGCGGTGTTCACTGTTGCTGGTTTGCTCCGTGTGCCTCGTGCCCCAAGCGAAACATCTGAACAGTTGCTCTTGTGATCAGTGATCATATGATACATTTACTCAGAGCAAGTTCATTGGAGTAGAACTGGTAAATCATTAAACACACGCTCAGCAGTCTTCCTGCTGAGCAGGAGACTGCTGTACTACCCACAAGTGCAGGCACCATTACATCAAATGTTCTTCCCCCTGCCATTACCTAAGAAAATTTAATGAATACTTTTCATGCAAACAACAGCAATTTAAAACACATCATAATCTCCTCTCTACTCCCATAAGCTACAGTCATTAAGGTCAGATATAAAAATAAGAAAACATTTGAATTAATAAACTACTGTTCTGCCTTTCACCATGCCAGTTGTGATTGTTGCTGGCAAAACATGCATTTAAACAGTTCTGTCCTGCGTGTGCATGTACTGTATGTTAGAGGTAGATTCAATCTCTGGTGGTGAATTTGATCATTATGATTTCCATTATGCTGTGAAACGCTGCAAGCTGGTGCTACTTATTTGTTTTTCATTGTTTATTTTTAAAAGTGTTGTATTGTTTGTAACCCCTAACTTCAGAAGTATGGGACATGAATCATAAAACATTCTGTCTAGTGAAGAAATAAACGTGTCATGCCAGCATTAAATGTTGACTCAAATAAGTTCACAAGTTGTGTCTCCTCTGATCTCTAACATGATCAGAAAGCAGCACCAGTTTACAGAGACAAGATGTGAAAAAAGTTCCATGCACAGACACAAAAGAAATATTTTGATATAGACCCAAAGAGAAAACATATCAAAAGACATTTTTATACATGTCTTTTGCAAGCACAAAAAGCAGAAATGGTGTCAAGAGAAAACAAAACAGAAGGCTTGTTTCTTCCAACAATTGCTTTAAGCTACAAAAATCTCCTTGAGTCCCTAGCCACCCCTCAATGTCAGCCCCCCTCCCCTCACCCTCCCTGCCTCTCTCTCCTCTTTCGTTTCTCTCCTTTCCCCCTTTCCCTCTCCAAGGCAGGACAGGGCCCTCTTTGCACCCTGATAGGTTGCGGGCTGATGCTTAGCAACAACATTCCTGTGCCCTAAGTAGCAGTAAGCCTCTGGCTGAACTCTTTGATGTGGCTGTCAGGCCACATTTATTTCCTTTTAGCACTTTGTCTACTTGTCCAGATGTATAAGGAGATAAAAAGGGCTGGTGTTTACAC
Source organism: Coreoperca whiteheadi (assembly GCA_011952105.1). NCBI lineage: Eukaryota > Metazoa > Chordata > Actinopteri > Centrarchiformes > Sinipercidae > Coreoperca > Coreoperca whiteheadi. Next base: position 12,684,168 of record CM022471.1, read on the forward strand.
TGGTCTCCCTCTGTAGCGCGGCTGTAATTAGATTGTATTGCTGGTCAGTCTTAAGGAGGGAGGTGAGGTGAGACAAGGCAAGAACCACCTGTGTCAGGATGAGGTGTTCAGGGTGAGACCTAAGAGTCATTTGAAAGCAGTTTGTATTACACGGTGCAAAATCGTTACTTTTTGCACTTTTGTACATCACACTGTGGCAGTCAACATCATAATCACATTCTAGTGAAATCTTTCTAGATCAGTTGATGTCAACGTAATGTACCGTAATATAACACCCATCAAGATTTGAAATTGACAGCCAAGCTTTCAAAACTTTGTAAACTTTGTTGCAGTTGCATCTGAGAAACACCTAGATATGCGTCAGCCTTCCCCAACTCACTTTTTGGTATCTCATATTTTCAGGAACCCCACTGTGGAGGTGGTTATGTGCTCCATGTGGCTCTCTTTGTGTTTTGCTTTTCTTGCCTTTCCATCCCTCCCCCGCGTCTCTCTCTTCCTGCTCCCCTCTCTCATGGTGATATGTTGGAAGTAATAATCACTATTGCCTCTGGGTTTATCAGCATTTATTCGCATAACAACACAGAAAAGGAGAAGACAGACAGCACTGGTGTGATGTATTATCCAGTACAGGAATCATCTTTCATAATGACATCCAACAGAGCTTCTTCTCTCTGCCACCACCCATCTCTCCCTCTCTCTCTCTCTCTCTCTCTCACTCACACACACACACACACACACACGCGCACACACACACATACACACACTTTCTTCATTTCTCTTTCCCTATTTCCATTCCCCTCTGTCCACCCTTTATTATCACAGAATCCATGGTGCTCCCTAGCCTGTAAATTTGCGCCGCATTATCATAAGCTGTGGTGATAACTCACATTGCACAGAGACAATAATGATGTGAACACTCAGCATATGCCCCGGGCCCAGCAAATTAAAACAATGCTCAGCTTGATGAGCAGACTAATCTGGACAGCAGAGAGACTGAGAGAAGGGGAGAGAGGAAAAGGGGGTCCAGGAGCATCTTAAATAGACAACACAGCAGCACCTCCCTCTGTTCAGTGTAGGTACAACTAGAGAAAATGAGAGGGAGACAGGGAGAAAAAGAAAACGATAAAGAAACGGTGGAATAAAGAGAGTAAGAGCATAGATGAAGCGCTTGTTTTGCAAACATGAAAGGGATATGATGTCTGAGGACATCATGAGACAATCCCTAGCTTTTGTTTTTGTATGTTAGTCGTTAGACCTTTGGGAGCTGAACTTTGTATGAACAATCCCTGTGTTCAACACATAGAAAGCATCTATTCTCTGCAATAAGTGCAAGAAAGGAGGAAATGGTGTTACTTTATAGTTGGAAGTCCTGTCAAGCTCGTATTATCTAGTAGTTTAAAAACAAAAGAGCTAAATGTAAATCATTATTTTTTTCTCTGGATTTTATTTTGCAATGAAATTTCAGTTGTGTAGCCTATGTGTTTATTATAACAGTCAAGTGTCAACAACATCACATCTACTGTAGGTCTGTCATGCATGTATTAGTGGTTGTACTTTTTTTAAAAGCGAAGACTAGTGTTATAGCCCGTCCGAATAGCCCGTTTGTAAAAAGTGTTAAAATAATCTAAGAGATCAATCCATCGGCCCACTTAAAGCATGTACAGCAAAGAAATGTCTCCATTTGTTCCAGATGCTTTCTCATCATAAGCATGCTGCTTTGTCGTCCCTGGACAGGCCATTGACTAAAGTGAAAGAGTGCAGATGTGGAGGGGTACGGAGGAAGGTCTGAGAGGAGAAAAGGGAGGATCAGGACATGGGAATGCTGGCTGATTGATGTTCTGTGGGTGGGGTAAAATGGTTGTGCAGGATAGGACAGGAAGTGACAACCACAGCTGTTGAATGGGTCGGGTGTTTGATCAGCAGGCATGATAGGCAGAAGGTGAAGTGGTGATGTCATGCATAGCACGAGGACTGGGTGGGTGGTGATACTGACGTCCCATGGGACCAAAACCACGGTATGGAGGCAGCCCAAGACTCTATTCAGTATCCAGCTAACCTCAGCAGTCCTCCCTCTCCGTCTACTCCTCCAACACCCCTCTAACATAGTCTGTGGGTGGTGCTGTTAATAATTTGGCAACTAGGCAGATTAATTGTGGGCAAGCAGCAGGATTAGGAGGGGCTTTTTGTGGCCAAGCAGGCCAGAAGAGGCCCAGGCTTGTGATCTTTCAAGCAGGCCAGGAAATGAAGCAAGCAGGGGCGCAGCTCGGTGGCTCAGAAGAGCATGGAGGTAGATCAAATAGAGAAGGCTCACAAATCCAGTCTTAATGCCTGAGTTAGCTCATTATAATTATCGAAGACAGACTCTTTGTGTGTTCATTATAACAGCCAATATCAATTATATACTCAAAACTAAATAGAAAAATGCAACATTAAGGCAATAAAGAGACTTGTAGATAGGGTGGATTGGGATAATTGTGGTTCAGGATCTCTTATTTGCTCATTCTAGTATCTATTCTGCCGGTGTTGCAGTTTAAAAAAACGTAAGACTACCTGATTGTTTTACCTCAAGGTGTCAGTTTTTACTGAATACAGTATGTTCTTATTTTGGGTTGTTTAACTTCTTGTATTGCACATTCCATAGAAGTACAGCGTACAAGCAGGGAGTGATCTCTTAACAGGTTTCATCCACTCCAGAGGCTGAGAGCAGCAGGTCTGCTGTCAAAACAATATTTCTATTCCAAGCAGTTTCTTTCAAAAGCATGGTCCACCAGCATATGTGTCATAAGGTCTCAAAATAGGCTTATTTTGCCATTTTTCTCTTTGGTGTAATATGAGACACATGCTGGCCAGACCTTAATGCCTTTCAGAGATGCTATCTGAAAGCACATTATGTGATCGTTTTCAATTCACCGTGCGCTCTTTGCCCATGAAGAATATGCTTCCATTTAACAGTGCAGACCATTCCATTTTTCAAGGTTATGCATGGGCATGTAGAGGAACAACAATAAAAGTGGGAAAAATGCAGCTCCAAACCATTTCTAATATGTATTTGTCAGTTGAGTCTCTTGCTATGATTAAAGGCCCAGTGAATTCCTTCCTGCAGGAAAGCAAAGTATTACTGCAAAGGCATCAGATATCGCTGTGTCATGATAAACTGCCTGCTCTGCTAGCTCAAAGGCTAAGGGAAGGATACAATGTTTTGAACCTTGAAAGTGCACGAAAGAATCCACAACACAAGAAACTCTTGACCTGTTTGGGAACATGCTCTGAGATTCAGGCCTCTGTTTTCTTTGTCTTAAAGCACCATTTGTCACACTTGTTTAGCCTGAAGCTCTGACTGTGCTTGTAGTCAATAGCTCATTCAAGATGTGCAGCCAGGAATCTATGCACACAGTTACCTCACATTTTAATTATATACCATTAAATAGGCTAGCCAGTTAAACAGAGATTTGAATTTAAAATGTAAAGTGCATTTCCTCTCTTAAAGCCAGCATAGAAAGGTAATTTTGTGCCATTTGTCCGACTTCCATCACATAAGCGCGCTACATTTGGCTGTTCAGTGTGAGTGACGTCTACCCTTTAGTTGACCACTGCCGGAGGTCATGGCTGAGTGAAGGTTAAGACCTCTCCTCCCTAACCAGGTTGTAGATCAGATCATCCAAACCAGGACTGTAGCTCCACAACACGTGAGAAGTAATAAAACATGATCTGCCACATTATGTCATGAAACAGGAGCAGTGTATCCAACATTTCCTGTAGCAATCCCAAAGGATTTATGACACTCACAGTCAGCTACAGTGATGCTTGACATTTTAAAACATATTTTCTTCTAAATATTAATTCTATTTCTATGTCTCCTTTCTCCTAGCCACCGAATGAGGCTGGATCTGAGAGTCACCCACTGCCCTACACTCCTCTACCCCGAGGATCCAGAGATGCCAAGAACCACAAAGGTAAGGAAAAGAGAAAGACCTTTGGACTTCATAACCTTTTCAGTCAGATGGTGTGTATATACATCTGTACAGATATTCTTCAAAGTAAACAACAACAATAATAATAATAACTTTATTTATAATAGCATCTTTGAAAAAAAGAGTTTACAAAGTGCTTTGACAGACGAGGCATAGCAACAGTAAGTACGAAATGCCAAACAAATCAAGACCAAAAAATAATGAAATACAAGAAGACCACTTTAACACAATGAAATACATGACAAAGAAATTAAAACAAATAGAAACATTTAAAGCAATAAAGAGATGAATAAAAAGATGACATCACATAAAAGCAAGTCTATAAAGAAGAGTTTTAAGAAGTGATTTAAAAGAAGTCACTGATTCTGCGAGCCTTATCTCCTCAGGCAGTGCGTTCCACAGTTGAGGGGCCCTGATGGCAAAAGCACGGTCACCTTTAGATTTAAGCCTCGACTTTGGAACAGCCAGAAAGGCCCCACCTGAGGATCTAAGGCTGTGAGCTGGCTCATATGGAGTCAACATTTCCATTATGTAGCTTTGGGCCAGACCCATGCGTGCTTTAAAAGTGATCAGTGAGATCTTAAAACGATTAAAAAAGAAATAAAGAGCCAATGGAGAGAAACCAGGATTGGGGTGATGTGACGTCATCTGTTTAAACCAGTGAGAAGCCTAACTGCTGCGTTCTGAACTAGTTGGAGGCGAGAGAGTGACTTTTGGGTAATTTTGGAAAGGCGGGAGTTACAGTATTCAAGTCTAGAGAAGATAAATGCATGAATGACTTTTTCCAGGCCATAGTGTGAGAACATTGGTTTGATTCTGGAGATGGTTCTTATTTGGAGGAAGCAGGACTGGACAACTTTTTTTGATTTTGTGGTTTAAAGCTTAGGTCAGAATCAAACAGTACACCCACATTTCTGGCAGTGGGCTTCTCATTGAGACTGATGGGGTTTGAAAAACATGATTTTTGATTTGGAGCTATTGAGTTGAAGATAATTTTGTGCCGTCTAAGAGTTGATATCATTGAGGCAATCTAAGATTGCAGCTAGGCTCTTTAGGTCACCAGGTCTCAAGGGAAGGTATATGTGTGTGTTGTCTGCGTAGCAGTGAAAAGAGACGTTATGATGGTGAATGCTTAGGCTAAGTGGAAGCATGCAGGTAGAAAATAAAATTGGACCTAAAATTGGACCTTGCGGTACACCACAGGTAATGTGGGTTGTAGAGGATGAATAATTACCTATGTTACCTAGGTTCTTTCTAAAACGTAAGAATAAAACCAACTATGTGCAGTGTCCTCGATGCCAACCAAGATTTTAAGACGGTCATTTAAAATGGCATGATCTACTATGTCACTTAGGTCTAAAATAATTAAAATTGTGCTCTCTCCCCTGTCAGCTGCTAAAAGGACATAACTGGTTACCTTGAGGAGGGCAGTTTCTGTACTATGTAAAGCTCTAAAACCTGACTGAAACTTCTCTTAAGATGTTATTTCAAAACATAAAAGCTAAAAGTTGGGTTGAAACCACTTTTTCTAAAACTTTCGATAAAAACTGAAGGTTAGAAATTGGCCTAAAATTGTTAAGAACTGAGGGATCAAGGTTATGTTTCTTTAAAGGAGGTTGGACCACAGCATATTTAAAAGTAGATGGAAAAATTAATTTTGCTAAGGAGCCATTAATAATTAATAAAATACTGGGCCCATCTGTGTCAATAACTTTTTTAAGAAACTTAGTGGGAAAAATATCAAGGCTGCACGTGGTTGATTTCATATGGGATATGATTTCATATAAAAAGGACAGCGATACAGGTTTAAAATAGCTAAAATAACTAAGAATGTCCCTACTTGTATGTAAAACACGGTTGGGGTGGGGGTGGGGGGGTAATTTGTTGCTTTATATCATCGATTCAATTTGTAAAATTAAAATATCAAAAAACTTCTCACACAAATCTTGTGAGGGGCGGCTGTGGCTTGGTGGCAGTTGCCGGCCAATTGGAAGGTCAGCGGTTTGATCCCCCAGCTATGCGTCGAAGTATCCTTGAGCAAGATACTGGACCCCAAAATGCTCCCGAAGCTGCGCCTTCGGTTTGTGAATGAATACTGAGTGTATTATCGTAAATACAATTCTGGGGTTAGAGTGGTTTGCTAAAATTAAATTAGAGAAGAGGGAAGGATGTTCAACACAATATGTTATCATACATTTAATCAAAACCTATGTTCATGGATTATTTAAATATAAGTCATAACCCTAACAGCTACAGAGAGTGAGAATATATTGACCTTGAGACTGAGTTGAAGTTATGTTATCCATTCTTATTGATCTCATCTCATCTGTGTGATGTGTTGATAGTGGGAATGAATCTGAGTAATCTAGGTTAACTCTGATCTGAATGTATGTGTGAGAGCACACAGTACATTTACAAGATGAAGCATCCTTGATCTGTTGCTACTAGACATTGATTAGGCCTCATATTGACCCAGTGTAGTCAGTTGATGTAACTGTGTAGCAACTTCCGAACATCAAACACTCCACTCTAGTGAAAATGCATCACATTCATGAAAAAGATACATGCTCTAAATTAATTGTGCATGCCACTTCCTACATTTGTTGCTCAGCTGGGATTTTACTAAAAAGCCCTGGCAATCCATTTCATTATAACCATAAATGAGATTATACAACAATGTTGTATCAATTTGAAATTATTTGCTACATACCAAAGCCCTTGTATAGCAATATATACAGTTTATATTCATACCATAGCGGTCACCACATTGTAAAAGTAACATTGTAAGCATTTTAAATGCCAGACAGGCTAACTAAAGGTTAAAGACATGAAACCGGTCACCACGTTTCACATTTTACTGAAAGGTAGGCTGTTTTAACTTTACTTCATTGCAAAACAAAAAGTAGGGATTAAGTAGGGTCTGAATGTGCAGTTTACAGTTTAATCAGGCTTCAGTTAGCCTGACTGAGTTGTGTGTGTGGAGTACTTATGCCTGAGACATTCACAACTGTCTTCACAACGCAAAACACTTGTAATGGGTTTGACCACGATGGTAGCTCAACAGGTCAACAGTGAGCATCTCTGCCCCTTCTTTTATTGTGCCAAGGACAGATCTATGTCATGAAAGCCTGGACGGTGGCAGCTCTTACTGTTTGTAAAGACAGGAAGAGCCTCGTGCTTTGTCAAAATCAGACCTGGCTAAGAGCAGTCCATTTAAAGGTGAGGGGATCTGACACATGAAATATTTTCACCTCCGTCTAAGATCTGAGCGGCAGTGACAGTCTCCATTTGTTATTTTTATGATGCAGTGCTGCAGTCTCTGATAACACAGCCCTCATCTTCGCCCTTCACCTCCTCTTCATGTCCCTGCCTCCAGCTCTTACCCCAGCTCATTACTATGTTTTTTCTTTTATTTATATTTCTTAAACATACTTGAGTTTTCTTAATGTGTTGGAGACGGTCACAGTAACTCCTCTTTCAAAGACAACAAAGCTGTGGCAAAGCAGTGCTACAAACAAACAAAATTTTTTAGACAGTAATTCCAAACAACTGAGCGTTTAAGGAGTTATATTCAGGATATGAACAATAGGGGTGAAACAATATGCTGCATGATTTTACGTAGTTCAATGCAACACTCCTGTTTCAATACACATGGTAAATTAAACAATTCATTACAGGTTTTGTTCAAAATCGGTTGAAAAAGTGAGGTGCTCTGGTGATACTCTATATCCTGTTTTTCTCATCACAGCTGCTTGTTTTTGCTGTCCTGTAAATTACTGCTTTTGTTTTGTGCTATAATGCTGAGAAACCACACTCAGTACATGAGATAAAAGGCACATTGCTGTGTTGTATTATGACATTTCACAATATATAGAATCAAAAGAATTTAGTGACACATTACACCCTCAGTAAGCAGCTAAAATGTTTCTAAGTATACGTTATTTAATTTTAAGGGTTAATGAAGTGGCCTTTTTAATAGAGGTACAAGGGAGGCAGTATAGTATATATCAGCAGCACTTCTGACATCGCCCTGTCAGCTGCAAAGAAAGAACCTCCCTTTCCTCCTTTCAAACCCACCCCCTCCACCATGTCACCTGTGTGGAAGCCCCAGAGCCTGGGTGCCAGAGGTAATTACAGCAGCTAGGACTTCCCAGAGGAGGCCAGCACTGGCAGGTCATTGCCCAGGGAGAGAGGGGTGGAAACCAAGGACAGAACTCCAGGATAAGCTCCTGTCTTGGTTGGTGGAGTCAGCCTGGAAGAGACAGAGCAAACAAGGCGGTGAGGTGAAAAGCAGGAGGGAGAGGAGGGTGGAAAGCGAAAGATGTACTGTTGTGGTAGTGAAATCTAAATCAAGATTTCCTAGACTAGATCTGATATATAGATAGACAGACAGACAAAGCAAGAAGGGCAGATAAAGGAGAGAGGAGAGTACAGTAAGAGGACCAACATTAAACAGTGAAAGAAGAGATGAGACTTAAAAATGAGAGAGAGCGAGACAAAAGTGAAAAAGATGGTGGGGGCTCCAGTGTGTCTTGGTGAAGGCGTGACACAGAGTGGAGTGGAGTATATAGTCTGGCAGAGGGGCCTGAGGATCCTCCACTACTGTCACCTTGGCTCTAACTCTCAGTGCTGGTCCAACTGTCAACTCAACTCTAAGTCTAACAGTCCAAAATGGAGTCCCAGCCTAAAGTACTGTGTGTCTTCATGAAGACTGTCCTATACCATACTATTAAGCCACAGCCAATGACATATTGCGTTCCTCTGCCTTACCATGATTTGTCATTCCAACATGCAAAACAATGTGCTGGGTTATTTATTACCAGCTTGTCATTTTCTTAGGATGACACATTTTGAAGTGAGATTCACAAGTTTATTTCATAGATCTAATTATAACTGTAGTTCAGAAGTATGTAAAAGAAAGATGCTTCAGACTTGATTGATATATCCATGTGCACAGAGGAGATTTTAATGAAATACCTTTTATTTCCGCTGTATATTTCAATAAATATGCCAGGCACTAGTAACTGTTTTTTTTTTTGTTTTTTTTTTACATGTATCAGGTGAAATTTGACTAGGCCATCCCTCAGCGTTGACAGCAGTAAATGAAAGGGATATCTTTGTACAAGCAGAGTAAACAGACAAGGAAAAATGCCTGAAATCTACCTTACAGTATGAGCCCTGGGCCTTTTTAATCTTGTTGTTCTGGGCCTGCTTCCAGCTACTTTGTATGTATGTATCTTACATGGTGCACAACTGTTATTAAAATCCCAGGAGGAAAGCAGCCTTCAAAGCAAAAAAAAAGAAGAAAAAACCTCCTTCCTGATGACACCCATGGGGTGTTTCACAGTTGTTTGGCGGTTCGTTTTCATTACACAGCGGAGTGATCTGCACCTCCTGCTACACCCCTAGCCTCCTCAGCCCCCCAAAAATGGAGCAATGGGAACAGATCCAAACTAAGAGTAAACTGTTTTATAGTTGCTGCACAACAAATAAACAAACATCTGGAAGCATTCAGAGCGGCCCATTAGAAGGGCCCTGGGCTTTGCCAAAAAGGGGTAAATGATGAGGAATGGGCTGTCGAAAGGCTGGCGGAGACAGGGGAGAGGCCAGATGACGGAGCTGTGGGTGCTAAGCACTGTCTTTTAGAGCTCAGCTGGGCTCAGAGAGATCTACACCTGCTGCTATCTCTTCCTCCCCTCCTTTCCTCCACCAGACATCTGGATGCGATACATGACTAATGGATGACTAAACTGCTAGTGTTGAAACTTAGCTGTTGTCATTATGAAAGGAAAGGTTGTTGGTTTGACTGATGACTTAATGTTCTTTGCGCAACACACTTAGTAAAACTAAAAGTGAGTTTGACGGCTTTAAAAAATGTTAATGCGTCAAAACAGATATACAGTTCCCTAATGTCTGTTTATTGTTGCTTGTATAATAACCAGAGCTGATTATATTATTTATAACTGCATGGATCAGATGCTGTTGTGAATACAAATATTCACTTTTCATGAAGTCCTGTTGATTCAAGTGAACACATGTGCTACTGGTTACAGATTTGTTTGGTAAATTAATTGATATATTACCTCAGACATCTGTTTCTTTACTCCCGGGTTGTGTCCCGTGCTTATCTTGAGTGATTCTGTGCTTTCCAGTTTGATGTCACTCTGTAGTTTGAAAGAAAGCTCTCATCTTTCTGCTGATAATCTTCCCATCCTGGTTTGGACTGCCTTGGCATGTTCCATGAGTATGGAAATGTCCTCTCTGGAACACGGTGAGAAAAGACAGAGCACCTTTGACGTTTCCCATTAGACACGTGTACGTGCTCTGCAAGACATTTCACTCAGCCTCATAATGATTATACCAGCAGGATCTGTCCCCTGATAAACATCACTCTTAAACACAAAGACTTGCACTGGCCCCCACACAACTAAAACTAGGCACATGGAAAGAACAAAGTGTAAGCTTTTCCTCCACACTGGCCCAGAGGACCATTTGCAGAGCTGCTTTCTGTAAACTTTTTATGATAAACTAAACCAGACAATGCATGCGTTCAAGAAATGACAGATGACGAAATATTATCATAGAGAATGTTATATACAGATCTCACTGCCAGCTATACACCATGTGCTTGTGTTGAGTGAGCCCCTGCACATAACTCTACGAGGTGAATTGACAAAGTAAAGACATGGCCTTCTTCCCAGGTTCTGAGTTCATAAAAATGTTTCCCAGGCACTCGTCACTGCATGAAGGCTTTATTTCTTTGCAGTGTTTGCCAGTTTGTGAGCTGATGAAGTGTCTAGGATTAGTTTCTAATGACCCAATGTAAGCTTTTCCTCCAAATAGAGCCACAAAAATATGTTTGTAAGAACATACAAACTTGCCCCCACAGTCACTACTTAGATATTTAGCCACTATATAACAGTAATAAACTGTAGTGCTGGAAAATGACTAAGTACATTACTTTATACTCTACTTCTACTCCACTACATTTCAGAGGAGATATTGTGCTTTTTACTCCACTACCTTCACTGAACAGCTGTAGTTAGTAGTTACTTTTGAGATGAAGCATTATTTTGCATGTAAACATTTGATCAGCTCACGATCTAACTACCCAACAATATACGAATAAAGTATTTAAAAGTAGATTCACTTTGAAAATGTTAAAATGCTGCTTACATGTTAATGCTTCAGTAATAATATACATTTAAAATATTTGATTATACTTCTGTACTTTAATTTAAGTAAAGAAGGATTTTTACTGTGGTATTACTTTTAAGAAGGCATGGTTTGTTAATTTATTATACACACTGATCCCTGTTCAGGTATTTGGCTTTTTTGGAAAATTAATATGAGAGAAAATTAGAAAAAAAAATGAAAAATAAGATACAGAAAGTAATAAAAATATAAAACTATAATAAAAAGATTTGAAAGTATGTCATTAATTTTCTACACTCTCCGACCTTACATTGTTTTATCCCTCAATGTGTAAGTATATACATAGTATTATGTTACTGTGTGTGTGTGTGTGGACACCTGCATTTGTGTTGTTTGTGTGATCTAGTCAAACAGACAAAACTTAGGCACTAATTGCTAAACCTGTTCCGTCATACATTTTTCTAACCCAGACTTGTTTCGAATGAACAAGAACCTGAGAATTCAGTCAGAGTCACATCAATCTGTTCTTTGAAGAGGTAGCTCCTGCTGCATATCACAGCACATCACAGTGGTATATACTCCCTGTTTACGAGGACAGGCTCTATTTCCTTAATGTGAGTCAGATGATGTGATATTATTCCTCCCAGGAGTGGATTGGCTCAGCAACATGAATATCCATTAAAGCCGGCCTATGGAGATGGATGAGGGGAGAGGGGACGAGGCAAACTGGGCCTGCAATCCTTCACCTCGGTATTACACATAATACTGCACTGTCCGCATCTAAAGTGATGAGAGCTCATTTTTGGAGGCAGGCCTGTCCTTGTTATTACTGGCCCTGGAAATCACCTCTACATTTTCTCCTTCAGAAGCATGCTAGATTAAAATGCCAGGATAACCTCCTCAACTTCCATGACAGGCTTAACTGCCGAACTCTGACGTACCAGCTCTAAACTGCTTTGAGAAAGCTGCTTTCCACCAAGTGTCATTATCTCTCCGTTATCGGATGGCACTCCTCTCACAGTGTGTGAATAATTCTGTTTGTGCTGGGTTTGAGAAAATGTCAGTGACACTATTGTTTTTACCTTGCCGTTTGATGTAGCTGAGAGAGTCTCCTGAGTATCTTGAGTTCTTAAACTGATTTTGGATGTATATAGCAAAAACTTAAAGTGAAAAGATAGTGACTGTCAGCTTCTGGGCTATTCCAAGATATTTGTTTGTTAGTTCTTCTTAATAGTGCTATAAAAGTAAATATTTACTCTCTGTGATATCCCGCCTTAATAAAGGATGTTTCATAGTCAAGTTTAAAGTACGCTGCAATTGTTTGGACTGAAGTGATCCTAGCAATTTCATTATGATGCCACAAAGATATCATTTACAGATCAAATTCGACATTTTCTATCTGAATGTTATGAATCTAAAGTCACTGTACAAATGAATCTGATGCTGCAGTTTTTGTACCACACCTATGTTACTTCATAATGAACATTAAAGCATTTTGAACACTGAGCCTGAAAACATACAATCATACTTTTGAACTCCTCCATCCATCACCACTGAAATATGATGATTACAAACTTAGAACCATTTTCTCAGCAGCAGGAAAATATGTAGCCTCCTAAATCTTTACCGTCCGTGACCACTGCGGATAAACCTTTATTATTTATGATGATACAAACCCAAATGGACCCACACTTTAAAACTTGCTCAGACACAAACAGGCACAAGTTTGAAGCAATATGTTGGCTTCTACTCCAAACGTGTCAAACGGATGAGTTTCTGCCAAGCAGGCCAGCCCTCTTGGAAAAACATATCACTAGTGCTCTGGACCTTGGTCTACTTCCTAGTAGCACTGGTCATTCTCAGGAAAGTAGCAGAACATAAATCACCCAATGTAGATATATCTAACTGCTAGAATCAGCTATGAAATTCTGTAATTACTAATGCTGCTACACTATTATTCATTTTCCATCATGGTGGTTCGGGACAACTGAGATCCAGCCTGTGCTTTCTAGTCATACTTTCAGTCAGAAGTTGGAGCAGGTTTCTGTAGCTTTCATGGTTTCCAAAGGTGGGAGTCCATCATAGTAATTTAGGATGGGGGTTAGCTGCCAGATGGTTTTGGATATTTTTACAGCAGGATGGATGTTGGGTCCACCAGTTTTCTTCTGTGTCAGTACCCCTTGAAACAAATTGCTCGGTGAGCAGGCGGAGTCTGTCTGTGTGAGGGGGCTCGCTACCCTTCATTCTGATGAATAGCTACTAACATGCTGGCAGATGCTGGACAACTTGTCATGCTGAAGGGGACAGGATCAGACCTCAATAAGTCCTTGTAGCTTTGTAATTATTGTATATTGGCAGGGATGTTTACATAGAGATACACAATGTCTCGTATTTTAGATGTATGATTTGTATGATACAGCAAGTTAACAAAATTAGATACAGCACTTGTTAAATATATTTGTCTTGTTGGATTATGTAGGATCATATATCTTAATCAGGGTGTTTTTAATAAATTATATTTTGAGTAGACTGTAGATTCTAGGGTAACTGATCTCACACAGTAATCATTCAAGATGAAAACGTGCCTTAATGCTAGTCTGGTTAATGGCTCCAACAAATTAGATTCCAATTCACTCGGTGGCCAGTTTATCATGCTGGATGACAACACATTCTGCATGGGTTAACAGCTGTGCTACATCACTAAACCTTCCTGTCAGGCATGATCTTAACAGAGCTATACATGCCATGGATTCACTAATATGCAGTGAGAAAAGGGGCCACCAGTTTTAATCTACACAGCAAAAAAGAGTGGTGTTCTGTTAGAGGACAGGCTCCAAGTGGTACTCCCACGCTGAAACAGCTACCTCCCCTGGTTAGCCATCAGTAGTGGAAGAAGTACTTATATGTACTGTTACAAGTAAAAGTCCTACATTCAAAATTTCACTAAGGTAAAAGTAAAAAAGTATTAACAGCAAAATATTAAAGTAAAAGTACTTGTTGGGCATTTATATTAATATATATCTCATATAATTGGAATATTATTACTGATGCTCTAACAGGTAAGCAACATTTTAACGTTTACAGCTGGTGGAGCACATTTTAACTACTTAATACACTGTTGGATAGTTTCATCTATAGCACAGCATAATATTGTATAAATTGTTCGGAGTATCTGTTTGTAAAATCCTAATCTGTAAAGTAACTAGTAACTCCAACTGTCAGATAAATGTAGTGGAGTAAAAATAAAAATATTTCAACAAGTATGAAGTAGCATAAAATGGAAATACTCAAGTAAACTAAAAGTACTAGATGTACTTACAGTTGCAAACATGCTAGTACTCAGTTACAAACACCCACTAGCTGAATGTCTTTGTATAGACAGACATGCACGCACACACCCACAGATGCATGCCATGTGGAACCAGTCCCTGTGTTTGCTTAGCATCGCACTGAGACGAAAGTTTACAACACAGTTTATAGAAATGTATAATAAAGAGATTAACAAAGATTAATGTACCAAAGTTAATATGATGGCATTCTGTAGGTCTTACTCTCTTTACATAGACGTATCACATACACCTGTTAGTATTTTGCATCAGAAGATATCACCTTGCTTTTGATAACTATCTCCTTATTAATGACAGAACACATCTGTCTTGGATAAACAGACAATTCCAGATTCTGGAATTTCACATTCAAGAATCACGGATGTAGTTTTACTGTTGTAGTTTTGGCCAACATTTCTGATTGTACTCCACAAAGTAATTGCTGGTAGCTGGGAACACAGCAACACAATGCAGCAAAAATCATGAGCGGTGAGGCGATCAGACAGCTTTTAGACAAGCCAGCATTTTAGCCAGATTATCGAAAGCACTTTTTTTGGAGGTAAAACCAAAAGTGAGCATGTCATTGCACAGGAAATCTCTTCAGATACGGTCGGTCAACGTTGAAGAAGGTCCGGAGACTGTGATAGATGTTTACAACATAATTTCATAATGTTAATGGTTGCTCCCATTTCCTCCTCCAAAAAGTTTGGCTAACCTGGGTTTTTTAAAAATCTGTTCGGTAGTTTGACTGCTCAAGTTTTTCCCCGTCTGACTTCTTTGTAGCAAGGTTGCTATGTTTCCAGATCCCATGTTACTATTTTCCATAGGAATGATGACCAAAACTACTATAATAAAAATCTAGATTGTAATAATTTAATGCAGTTTTAAATAACATATTTTATATGTAGGAGATTTTTTGAAAATTGCTCATTTCTTTCAAGAAACAAATGTAGCACTGCTCCTTGGCCCCAACGGGCTGAATTTTCCCTTCATATTGCTGCACTCTCTTAAGTATTATACTACTGTTCAAATTAGGAATCCTGGAAATTTCCTGAAGGCCTTTATAAACTCTTTGAACATTCTCAAGTGAGTTTGACGATACATAGTATTGAACCAGAAGTTATTTTTTTCAAGGTGACAATGCAGATGTGTTGATGTTACTAAATTACTAAAAGGTGGTGTATTCACTACTGTGTAAATACATGAAGTGTAGTGTCAAGTGTGTAGTGCAGTTATTGAAAGTATGCATGCAACCACTGTTTCTCTTGAGTATAGTGGGGCATGAAACATCATAGACATGCACACACACACTGACACACTCATTCCCAGGTACCCTCAATGCTCCAAAGCTATTGTGGTGGAAAGAGCTGAACTCATCTGTCAATTACGGTAAGCTCCATTGGGCCATTGTCTAAACTGTTTTCTCACTCACTGGTGAATCCAGTGATTTATTGTCAACTGCCTCTGCATCAATATACAATTGGGAGACACTAAGCTGTGATGTCTGAACACAAACTATTGTCAGAGTATCAGCACAGCTCACATTAAGTGCCATTTAGATTATTCATTGCATCAGCCTGTGAGAAGGCCATTATCCCATACGCTGGGATTCAAATCCTATGTCTCTGAGCTTCTATTTCACATTCACTATCAAACTGATTGAACAGCCTGCAAGCTGAACCAAACACAAGACACAGTGTCTCAAACTTTGTGGGTTAGATTGTCCTGCCTTGTCAATACGGTCAACTGGATATAAGTGTCAGAGCTATTTTGTTGAACTGACATGCATTTTATCTCTGTTAAAATATAAAGGGGAATTCTCGACTACAGGAAGTAGCGGGTCTTTTATGGTTTGTTCTGGCATCAACGTTCCAGCTCAACCAGAATGAAAAGAGCGAGGTCACTTAAATGCTAAGAAGTCCAAACCAACCTTTTAATCTGTCACTTTGATTTGCTGATTAAGTCATTTTAAACAGACGGAGCAGGTTTCTCTGTCATGATAATGTGAGCGGACAAGTTATTTCACCATCATAATTTGATTCGTAGATAGTTTCTGGCATGTTATGTTGCTGCAGAGGAAGATGATTGGATTGACTGAGTCATTTTGGTCAAACACATGAATTTATCCCAGATTGTTGTGATTCAAAAGTCTGTTTGCTTCATCCCCCTCCCTCAGAATAAACATGCATTCAAAACTAAACCTTCAGAATTGGTAGCCATCAAACCATATCATATCTGCTCAGAAAGATGTAATTCTTTGAAAATGCATTGGAATGTAGTATGGGGTATCTGTTGATCAGCTTATGAGCTGATTGTTATGTACTGCTGTAATACATTTGCTTCATTAAAATACAGGGGAATATAAGGACTCAGTACAGTAAAATTTCATCGAGAAACTTAAGATTGAAAAATTATTTTGGTAAATAAAACATTTCTATTCTTTGAAGTGTTGAGGGCCTGGAGATCCTCGAAAGAAAGCTAAAATATGTATCTCCATTTGACACCATTAGAAAGTGTTAACACATAACCTTTGGCAGTGCTGGCTCCACACCATTTTAGGCATCTTCTGCAGCGGCAGTTCTGAGCCAAGGGTTTGGACAGCTGGATAACAGAGATAGGGGAAGAGGGCATGATTTTGGAAGAAGTGAAATGAACATGTTCACATGTCTGGCCGTGGGATTCTTTGTTTGCACAATGTAACCCATGAGATGCAATCTCTCAGGGCTAGTCAACTGTTTGTTTTGTGCTCTCTGATCCATTCATTTTTCTGGTTAAAATAACAAGCTTGGTTATATTTTTCCTCATTTGCATTATCCCCTCATGGTAAAGAAAAATATATGTTGAAGTGAATACATTGTTTTATATGAGTACACTTAATGTAGAATATGTTGTGCCATCGCCTGTGTTATTGTTTTGCTTTATGTAGCAGGCATGTGAAAGGACGATATTAACATAACCTTGGGAGAGAAAAGCGATAACACAGCCATGGGCATCTGTCTTTCCTGCCATCACTAACCCACTGTGACATTTTGGCTGAGGAAGAGCTCAATCTACAGCACTAACAGCTTATTTGGACTTTTTATATAATACTTGAAGCTCTTTTGTTATTGTACAGTTTTCAAAATTGCCTCCTTGGTCAGCTTGTATTGTGACATGGTGTTAGCCAATAGACTATGGCAAGGTAATCCTGACAAATACAATGAACAAATCAAGGTTATTAGTGCTGTGATGTGCAGTCGATAATATTTGGCTTCATTAATTCCCATGCCCTGAGATGACATCCAGCCCCTATTAGGTTTGAAATCTCATCCCCTACTCCTCTATACCTCAGCTGTGGCTCAACCAAGCAGCCAAGCAGATAATACGCTCTGAGCTCTGAAACATGTACCATTATAATTAGCTTTGTCAGGTCCTAGCCCCTACAACCCTCATGCAGATAATATGATAATATGTCTTCATAACCGGCTGACCTTACATGCTCAATATTTCTCCCCTTATGAAGATTACATGTCAATAAAGTAATTGAGTCCCGGGGTGTGTGGCAA
Source organism: Coreoperca whiteheadi (assembly GCA_011952105.1). Taxonomy (NCBI): domain Eukaryota; kingdom Metazoa; phylum Chordata; class Actinopteri; order Centrarchiformes; family Sinipercidae; genus Coreoperca; species Coreoperca whiteheadi. Next base: position 12,702,165 of record CM022471.1, read on the forward strand.
GTGAAGATTTAGGTTATTGGACTTTTCGGGGCAGTGATGTACGAGCGTTATTATTCTACCTGTCAGGAGATGTGCAGGGGACTGGGGACAGTCCAAGAGTGTCAGGGGGAAAGGAGAGGAGAGAAGAGAAGAGCGGCAGGGGAGAGAAAGAAAGAGGGAGACAGAGATAAGGCGAAAAGAGAAAGAGAGGGGAGTGTGCAGAAAGAAATGAAGTGAGCCATAGAGAGACACGGACAATGAGGAGAGTATGGGAGAGTGAGGGAGACAGAAAGGAAGTGAGGAGGAGGGAGGACCGAGGAGCACAGAAGAGGCGAGATCATTTCTCACAAGGGGGGACAGATCCACAGTTAATCATTCCCTCATACGTTCATCTCGCTGTCCCCTCACTCACTCTCTGCATATGAACAGGGGATATGTCATATTAATTAAGAGAAGTAGAGTTACTGTGGAACCATTTGTCTGAAAGGGGCACAGGGAGGCCAAGGGGGCATGAAATATTCCACACAACCGCAAACCTATAATCACCTCTACCTCACACCTGATTGGCAGCTGTGGGTTCATCAGTTTAAATTCTGGCAGGAAATGACGGCATGTAATGTGAGACAACCATAATTTTGAGCAGCACATGAAGTCACTAATAATTAATTTTTCATCACTTCAACCTTGTATTTACAGTATTTGATGGTATACACTGTCAAGCAGATTTTAATATAAGATAATTTTGAACTATTTGAAATCATTTTGCCAGTAATCACATGTGGCTTGACTAAAAATAGAAACATTTTCTATATTTATAAGAACCAAAAACATTAATCAACATTTCTGTTAATGTGCCAGTGTTGGCACTGCAGGCGAGAAAGATGTTCTAAAGCCAATATACCAATACAGTATACTGTATACCTACTGTATACGTGTATGCTACAGTATATACATGTTGTATATAAAGTATATATGAATAAATTAATACATTACATTCATTTCTACGTCTTATGAAAAAGATAACCCAAGTAAGTAGTAATTACAGGAATTATTTATGAGTACACATATTGTACATGCACATGTATATTCACGTATACATTGACCAATAAAAATAAAAATAAAAAGACACTCGTGTTTGGTAAAAAGTGTGGTATGAATGAAATCTACTAAGCTTGGCTTAATTCGCTTTTGATTTCAACACAGTATATACACAAATGTTTTCCTCAATACCCTGTTTCATTACATCAAGCTAAAATGTCTGATTTCTACGCTGCACGTTTGTAGTAATCTGAACTTTTTTTTTATTTCCTTTTTCTTGCCATGTATGGTGACAAATTGTGCTAAATGCCATATGTCAATGCACTGTTTTGTCCGTCATAATTTGACTGTCAGTGCTAGAGACAGAGGAAATGGGATGTGAAAATGAGCGTGGTCGATTGAGGTCCAACAATGAAAGTTACACACATTTTCAGCCGTGAGAGAGGCAGACGCAGGGGACACACAAAGGCAGGGTGGGAGAGCAATGTTAAAGGATATTTTACCATGTCCTTTTGGATTAGGCCTGGAGATTGATATCTTCCAGTCAGATGAAGCTCTGATGTGAGTGATCCAGCCCCTCCATCATTGTGACATGCGGGTCTTGGCTAACGCTCATCCTTGTTGATGGGCACACCCTAAGCCACAAGGGCCCTAGCTAACATACCCACCTTCCTTTCTCCCCATCGCTGTCTGCTTCACTCTGCCATCTCTGTTCTTTTATTTCTACTGCCCTTCTCCCCTGTTTTCTGTCACCATGTCATGTCCAATCACTGTTTGGATGGCCAGGCACTCAGTCGGGCAGGCAGAAAGCAGGAGCCCCAGGTAGAGAACTGCCTAACAGGCATCAGGATGGGCACTGAAATGACTCTAATAATGGGGTCCCCGTGTGGCCCAGACAGGCCAGTCAGTTAGCAGGGCCAGGATCGGGAGTAATAAGTGTTTGATGTCTGCAGGGGAAGGAAGTGTGAAGGAGTAGAGCCAACCCTGGGCACTCCGGTCAGGCAGGTGCAGCCAACCAGGGTCTGAGGGGAACAACTGTGGAACAAGACGTCAGATTAGTATTGATATGTGCCACGCTGGAGGTTGCCAGGCTGTTTGTTTAAGAAAGTGTCTCAGAGTGGTAGCAGCCATGCGGTAATTGATGTCTAGCTCACAAAGAAAAGCTAGAGGACAACCTGGTGCTGAGTGAAAGGCAAGAGCTTTATGATACAACCATTGTCAATTTTACAGTTCCTCTTGCTGCTAAATTTGTCGGCCATCTTTGATTTGATGGAAATTGCCACTGACAGGTAGCGAGGTGCCATTTTGTCCACCGATGCACGAAGTCCATCATAGTCTGTGTAGTTGAGTTTAGTTAACATGGCACTTAGCGACTGACATTGCTTTAGAGCCAGCAAAACACTGTCATTGTCATGTCATTTATCTTTTGCTAACCAATTTTTGATGTGTTCCTCGCTGAATGCCTCGCTGAGTGCTTCTAGCTTTTTACAGTAGGCTTGTTCAGCTCAACAGTTTTGATGCCCTCTAAGTATAAACTGTATTTCAACCCCTCAAAACATTTTAAGCCCTGATATCAGAGGGAATAGGGTGCCCAACACCTTCCACTGATAAAGCCACTGCTGTCCTTTCTAGTATGGCTATCTAGTAACAAGCGACTTCCCTTTGAACAGTTTTATGTGGTTGTAATTGACCTGACAATGGGTTCATTATGCAGTCCCTTTCATGCTGTTTTGCCTGATAATTATTATTTAATGTGTTCGGATGGAGAGCATCATTAATTCATCCCTGCCTCCAATGTCAAAGAGATGAACAGTGAAGTTATCACTCTCTGGTGATTAATATTATGCTCTTTTGTTATTGAATCCTGTCCCAGTGATTAAACCTTCATTGAGTGACTCACCAGCCGCTCTTATTAACGGCACCATTACCGAACACAGCCAAACCTCTAATAGCGATTTTCACTTTTTCTTTCTTTATTTCGGTCAGAGGTTTGAACCACTTATCTCTGCTTTTCTTTTAATTAGAAATCCTGGCTGTAATGAAGAACACAATCTATCAATGTCAGGCCATTTGGTGTGCGTGTGTGGTGATTTGTGATCCACATGTTGACAGAGAAAATGAGCGCTTATGATCACTGGCGTCATTAGTGGTTTCATGTGCCCTTAAGGGTAAACGAACCCTTTCAATAACTCTAGCAGTAAATAACCAACTTGTCATCATTGTGCTTACAGGAGCATTTTTGTTTTTTCATATGCAAGAAATGTGTGTTGTCAGGGAATTGGCTTAGATGATAGTGGATGCCCTAAGAAAGGCACTCCAATGGGACTTAGGACTTTGTAAACTGTCTTAGTGCCCCGCCTTAAACCACTCTCCTCTTATCTCCAGACTCCAGAGCTACTGTAACCAGTGTTCTCTCGTGGCCCTATGTGGAATAAATGTCACTGAAATTAATTTCACCATTTTTTTTCATTAGACCCCCCACAACGGTAATCTCTTTCTTCAGTCAAAATTTATGTGCCCCAAAATTCAATTTCCTTCTCATCCTTATAAGGTGGAAATACAAAGACTGATAGGCATTCATCTCGTTATAACTGTAATTCACCCATCAATGAATAATGCCATCCTCAATTTATAGTGTTTGATTATAGCCATTTAGTGAACTGACAGTGATGGAGTGTCATTTTTCATACGTGAATCAATGTTCAAAAACATAACCGATACATACAGTATGCACTCCATTGGAATCACATATTATTGATTATGTTTTATTCTATATATTAATGACATTTCTCAGTTTATTCTGTCAATATTGACCTTAATCACCCAGCTAGCCTTCTATAACAGTAGCTCTCAGTTCCTGAAGCATATAAAAACATCCAGAATGTGTTATTGTTGCACTTTAAGGAGAATCATGTGGCAAAATCAACCTGGTATTGATCAGAGCTGGTTGAGCCACGACCCAGCAACCTTCCCCTGACAGCCTATCAGCCTGTGGCAATAGCAAATCTTTCAACTTTCCATCTCCCACACACACACACACACACACACACACACACACACTCTCTTTTATCCTTTGTTGGCCATCTGCGCGTGTGTTGTTTTAATCTGAGTCATGCACAGTGTTCCTAAATCTCTCCCCTCTCTCTTTCTGACTCAATTTTGCACTCTTCCACCCCAATAATTTAAAACTCCACACCTAACTATGAAGTCATAACAAATACACAATTAAATTTTGTGCTGCAAAAATATAATTCATAAAATGACTTAAAATTCAAGAATGTGTTTGTATACATTGTGTGTTAGTATATTTACTGTGGTGGAGAAACATGATGTTTGAATGGGTAACAGACTAACCACTGACTGACTGACAGGAAGTATACAACATGCCAGGCTGCCTTGTGAAAAGCATTTTGAAAGTCTGACGTACGAGCCTCTTCAAATGTCAACAGACAAAGCAACAGATATGTTGTCTTTCTCCGTAAAGGACAGGCATATCATTATGAGGGCTTGTTAAGGCAAATTAGTATTATCAATTCAGCAATTGATAGCTCCTACCGTTCCTTATATTTCTATGAAATGGCACCATGTACTGTATGTAAGCATGTATTTTTTAGTATTCACTTAAAGCTACTGGATGTTTTACTGTCCTGTACACCTTGCTATACACTTGTGCCTCGTTAGAGTACTTCTTTTGTTATAGGCAGTATAATCCCCTCCTTCCTGTCTCTCCTGCCCTCCTTCCATCCCTTTTTTCTCTGCCTTCTCCCCAGCCTCTGCCTGGGTGAAAAATGGGGCGCATTTCCCTGATAGCCTGTGTGGATGTGGAGAGTATAAATGGCTAATGAATTACAGATGAACATTGACGCAAATTAATCTTCCTGATGTCCCAGGGTTATATGGCAGCTATTTAAAAGTTTAATCAATACGCTGAAGTTGAGAACATGCAGGCGCTGCAGTTGTTTGGCCGCAGTAAACAGCCAGGAGGGGAACAGGGAAGGCCTGAGCCCAGGGCATGCATCATAATGACAGCTATTTATGTTTAATGGACTAAATATTTTTTATTGGGACAGGACAAATGTCACTTTAATTTTCAAAGTTACATGCAGGAGTTTTGTTTGAGACCCAAGAGGAACGGGTGACACCTCAGCTATTAACATGGTTAAGTAATTAACAGAGGAGTCTATTAGTAGAGTAAATATGGAAAAAGGATGGATTTAGTTTCAACATGACATATTAAACCTTCACTTCTTTTGTGATAAACAAAAATGATATCAAGATGGTGCTCATGTTGGTGTCATCAATGTTTTATTTAAGTGACATTCCCTCTTGCTCTATTTTTTTCGCTACTCCTTCACTCTCTCTCTCACACACACACATATAATATAATGAATTAAAAAAACACACAAACAGTTAGAGTAGAAGCATAATTCTAGGTCACTGTTTTAACTGTTTGATAAATCATGTTTAGTATTAGTATGGAACAATCTTCCATTAGAAAACATTCAATCACACTCACCTCCAGAACAGAAAATACTCACAGTACAACAGAAAATGAAGCAAAAGTTTGGTAAATCAAGTGATGTTTCAATACAGTAGTACAACAGAAGCTTTGTAGATAGATAGATAGATAGGTATAGTAGGTGTTCTGGCTGGCCTAGAGAACCACTGTGGATCTTTTTCCTATTAAGGTTTGTTCACACAGAGCAGAGCACAATTTTCTCAGCTCACTAATTGAGAAATACACTGAAATACTCAACAAAAGTACACATTAGGTGGCTATTTTTGACTCAGCAGAAGTGTTTTGAGTGAGGAAATTGGACGATTTAGCTGATCCTGGAAGAGGAAAAGTACAATAAACTGTCAACATTGTTTTTACAAAGACAACATTCATGAAGCATTGGATGTTGTTGCTTTGCCTCCTAGAGAAAAAAGGAGGTAGAGCCAGTTTTTACAGTTTATTTCTGTGTTTCTGTAGTGCATTTTACTGTTGAGAAGCAGCTGGATGGTGGGTGGAAATACTCTTCTGGAGTGAATGAAGATAGCCTTAGATTCCATTCCTGCTGGCATCTGTTGGCCGAATTGACCCCAGCTTTAGTCACATAATTGATTTCATTGGGCATTTGATTGGCCTCCACTGTCCTGACTCTGAAATCAAGCACAGAGCAAATGTATATTCCAATATTCGATAAGGGACTTAACCTGAATGTACTGACTCCTGAGTTGCTTGGTACTTGGTCACTGGAAAAATGTAACCGGTACTTTCAGGAAAAATATACAAATTAGCAAATGCATACACACAGACACACATATCCAGCATACCAATGCTAAGTGAAACAATTCTTTCTCTCCATGGCAATGAGCTGTGTTTGCCAGCCCGCCTCTCAGTAGGCTGAAGCACAGTCCACTGGCTGTTGGTTTATGGGACTCAGGGGGGTTATCTATCAGCAGGCCTCCCTATAGAGAAAAGGTGGCGACTCCATCTCATGACGTTGGGCTGAACTGATAAAAGGACAACCGGAGATGGATCATGTCCACAATAATAGCCCTGGCTCACAGCAGCCTACGCCCCAAGCTCATAAGTCACTCTTTCACCAACTCTTATGGATGCCTGCCCCCAGGACCATCTGACCCCATCCCCCACCTGCCCGGCAGTGTTATTGCAGTCCTTGGAGATAATACAGAAAATGTAATTGCCTTGTTAATTGGCTTTTTTTCTCATTGCATTTTTCGCTTATGGATGGCAGCACTGATGGAATTGTTGGCTAAGTGGCCAAACTAGAGGGTGGGACAGAAAAAGAGAGGAGGCAAAAAATACAGCAAACGAGGAATCAGAGAGCAAAAGAGAAGAATCAAAGAGAGTAAAGAGTGTAGAGAAGGAGAAAGACAGAGTGGAAGCAGTTGAGATGAGAGGGGAGGATATATGTGAAAAGGAGACAGGACGAGAAACTAGGAGTGGTGGGAGTGGATTCATGCCGAGAATAGATAACCTTGATGTTAAAAGCTACATCCGTCGGATGTGTCTTTCTGTGACATATTGATGGCCCTTGAAAAGAGTCAAGCTGATTGTATGCAGGGAACAATCATTAAACCCACTCCATCTCCCTCCTCTCTCTGACTATCTCTCTTTCTCTCTCTTGTAAGTGTGTGTGTGTGTGTGTGTGTGCGTGTGTGTGCGTGCATGCATGCACAATTGTGTGTGTGCTGATCAAATGCAGAGTTTTTAAGCAGGCTATGTGAGTTAAAATGGCTAGGAATCCCTACAGGTATACACTCACGAACAGAAGCCCTAGTTGTAGTGTTTGAGATTAATTTAAAAAAGAACCTACAATACCACAATATGGGCAAAGTGTTCACCTGATAAACAAAATTTTTTCTATTATTTTTAGAAATGCAGTCCATGTATGTAAAATTGACTGGTATCACAATAATATCTAATAGCAACTAATAGGAACTACAGTGCTGACAAGCTTACAGTGTCTCAATGTCACTAACTGACTGGTACCTCTACAGTACCACCCTTGTCATTACCAGTGACAGAGTAGGCCACTGTTCTAATTAAGTAAGTGTTCACACACCAGAAAGCATTATTATTATCATATTACTACCTTAGATTTGCTCCCACACTTTGCACATTCAAGATATTGTACCTTGACCTTTTCTCTTGTCAGGTGACAGCATGTCTCCAACTGGCAAGGAGAAACTTATGTTAAGGTAGAAAAATACCTGGATCTCAACAATCTACATTCCCGGCATTATCAAGATATGAAAAGATACATAAAAAAGGGAAGTAGTCAAGTGAAGTAGTACTCCTGAATTTAGAGCTGCACTCCAGATTAATATATTATGTGCTTAATATGCTGTGTGGTCCTGTTGACGTGGCACATCATTGCTCTCTACAGTCCTACTAGCACGGGTTTAAATACCTGAACCTGGCTTGTTCCCACGTAGGCCAGACCATCAGAAGCCGACTGGTACTGCAAAATTTGGAACTCAAACTGGACCAAGATTATTTTTCCTTATTTCATCTTGACCTTTAACTCGCTGGGCTAATGCAATGCCTTGGACACACTCTCTTGGGCATTGCAACAGATGATGCAAACCAGTCAGTTTCAGGTTGGGTAAGAGAACTCTAAGCCTTTCCGCAGCCTAACTTTCCTAAATCACGTTTCCCATCACTGCGATTTACTTGCTGGTTGCAAAAATATAAAGAAACGCCCTATGAAAAAATACAATGTGGAGCTGAGGCTTGTGGAACAGAGGCTAGCTTGGAAAGAGAGAGAACTTCTGCACAGAGTATCCAGTGGAAGCACAGATATTAATCTGCTGAGAGGAGACAGTTCAGTTGGTGGAGTTTCTGCACAAATTGAAATGTCCTTGGTAAGGAGTGTGCCCACCAGAACCAAGAGAATGAGCTAGACTGGTGTAGCTAGACACCTTGAAATCTCAGAAAGTACTGAGTCACTGACGCTGTATAGATCAACAACTTGTAAACCTATGTTTATGTATTAGGGTCATTTTGTACAACAAGGCATTAAAGAATCACTGATTGCACCTTGGAGAGTACTCTGTTCTGCAGGGATTGGTTTAGTGGCGTTAGTAATTTACAGAGCTGATTTCTGACCTACCCTTATTGATTACACTTTATAAAGAAAAATGATCTATTCATAAGAAAAAAAAACCTTTTGTTACAATGTGTTGATTTGATAGTGAAGAACTGTACATAGGAGGCTTTGTACAGCTGGCTTACTCACACTGTGGCAGAGTGGCCCATCAAGCCCCCGTAGAGAGGACACATGCTTTGGGTAATCAGCTCTGAAAAGACCAGACTGTCTGACGATGAACCTATACTGCAGCATTTACCAAGAGGAAGATACAAGATACAGACTGCACAGCCCTTTAATAAAGACTTGAGGGTATGCTACTCCCCTTAAAAACAACAAGGTGCTGTGTGACATATGCAGAACAAAGGCCTGATTGTTCCTCCACTAGGGCATGATGAAAACATTAGCCTCCACATCACTTTGTTAATCTGTCACTTTAATGGCTGCTCCCACTGCTCTCACCGTGTGCTTTGTTTGTGTGCATGAAATGAAAGTGTGTATGGGTTTGTGATAATGTGTATATGGTTGAGAGTGTGGGTGATTCAAGTGTGCTCATCCATAGCTTAGGATACACAGAGGATATTGTAGGCTACTGGGTTTGGCACTGTACCACTTGTTATTAAGTATCAGTTCATCAGGCGGAACCCCACAGGCGTGAGCTTGGCCTCTGAAGGCGTTATGTAAGAGCATAGTTATTCCCTTCTCTATCGCAAACCACCCCATCTTTCTCCTGGTTTCTCTCGTAATAAGAGCAAGCTCTCGCTGTGAAGGGAATGTTACGAACTGGAATGTGTGTATGCAAAAAGCACACTGCTTAATGTGATGCTGAAATGTATCTAGAGCTTTAGCCAGGTTGCACAGGAAATTAAGACACATTCACCCACTGGGAAACAGACCTCATCCCTGTTCTGCTCTTTCTCTTAATTTACTCTTCCTCTTGTCCCTTGATCACAGATATAGCTTTTTATAATGGCTGTTGGAGAGTTACAGGTCACACATCGCCAGAGCTTTCTGATTGGTGCTGGAGAATCGCAGAATGTGTTCCCTCCAATCCTTCTCAGTCCCCACAGGCTAGTGACGAGCTCAGCAGAGTGTGAAGGCTTGAGGGGCCTTTAGCTTTAGTTTCTTCATCTGTGAAGGTTATCTCTGAAAGGCTTTGGTTGCAACCTACAAATATATCCCCTCTAGGTAATGTCTTATAGGAGCCTTGGTTCTGGTACCTCAGTGGGTAATCTCTTTAAGGGCCCAACTCCAGGAGAGAGTGAGTTTCTCGCCGGGTAAGCTGTGAATATGTGAAAGGCCTCGGCGGCCATGTGATCAGAGCACTGTGAGACACCCCGAGTCCTGTGGTGTCAAGCCCAGTCCCCAGCCGTGGAACCTATATCCCCAGGCAAATCACTGCAGCTGGAATTCTTCCCTTCCCGCCCCAACCAACTCACCGTCAGAGAAACACACACACACACACACGCACACAAACATACGCGTATATGTATCCCTCACACACCGGGGGAGCAGGCAGGCATGGAGCTGGTCCCGGATTTTATCGGAGGTGACAGCTCCTCACACTTCAGTGTTTGGATCACCTCAAGTAGCTGGGCTATGAGGGGAAATGAGCACTGCTCCACTACAAAGTCCAGATTTAGATTGACTGAGTTTGTCCTCGGGCCTGTGGGCTGCTGCTGCTGCTCCTGCTGCTGTACTGCTCCTCCGCCTGACAGAACACCCACTACTGCTGCGAGGGACTGGTGTGTGTTTGTGTGTACGTCTGCGTACTTTATATGTGCGCGCGTGTGTGTGTGACTTGGTAGAGCCTACTTTGAAGAGTCAGAGAGAGTGGGGGAAAGAGAGCGATGTGTCAGGTTTGGTTAGAATTGAGGGTGGCATCAGAATATGCTTGGCACTAATATGGCACCAGTATCTCTGTCCCCGTCTCTGCTTTCTGTCACTTAGTTGCCATTCTCTCTCCGCCCTTGACAATGTCTCTTTGGATTATGTGATTGGAGTTAGCGCTTGGAGCACCCCTCATCCTTCTGCGACACCGCCTCTCCCATAAGTCTCTCCTTTCCTGCCCTGTCTCTGGCCTGGCCCCCCTCCTCTTGTAATGCACTTGATGTCTATTTAAAAAGCCTGGCGAAAGCTGTATCTGTTCTGCTGTCAGAGGATCATTGACAGCACTAATGCCACTTGTCCTTGCCTCATTTGGCGAGAGGTGACACCTAGCTGCAGCCCCCCAGATTCATCAAGTTGTAGTGGGAGCGCTGTGACATCAGCGCCAGAGCAGACCAGCCACAGAGCTCTGGGCAGCCCTCTCCCTGGCCTGGAACACCTCTCATTACAACAAGAAAGCACTGCTGGCCATCTTGGATTCATCATAGAGGGCATGTGGATTCTTTTTCAGGATTCTGGTAAAATTATTTCTGTAAATGCAATTCCACGAGCTTACCTTTCCTGACCTTCCACTACTGAAAAATAGACATAAGACATATGTTAACCTCTTTGATAGAATAATGGCAGATATTTTCCTTTGTTGTGATGAGCTTGAATAGCATATGGACTTTCTTTGATAGTATGACTAGTTTCAGCAGTTTAATCTCAGTTGAAATCAGGAGAACTATTCTATTTTATTTATGTATTTCCCCCATTGACTGGGAATACTAAGAGAGAGTCCTCTCCAAAGCTACAGGCTGCCCTTGATCGGGATTGTTCACGAAGCAAAACAAATGAAACGTTGATTCCTTAATTTAGTGCACCATGGCAAGATAATTTCATAAGTGTATTAGCAAGTTCTCAACTCCAAAAATTGATTTGTATTATCAAATATGTTTTATTAGCCTATTACATGCACATAGATGTGTCACACCCATGCCTGCTGATAGTTGAATAATTGCTTGCTGTGATGTTTCTGTGTGTGTGTGTGTGTGTGTGTGTGTGCGTGCGTGCGTGTGTGCGTGCGTGCGTGCGTGTGTCTGTGTCTGTGTGAGTGTTGGGTGTACATGGGTGGCTGTGAGCTTGTTAGGACTTTGCCCCGGGGCCACGCTGGTCTTTCTCTGGAACAAGACGCTCATTCTTCCCAGCAACACCTCTCATCCCCTACAAGGAGCAGACCCAGACCCTGTACAGTCCTGCCATTTAAAGCCACCCTGTGGAACTTTTGCACAGTAGTAAACAAACACGGTTTTATTTACATTCAGTGTTTCTTACTAAAACGTACCGTCTGTGTCCTTAAAACATTCAATTCAGATTTCAGTCTTCAAACAAATCCTTCAGATAAATCATACAGTAAATTCACAGCTGAGTCTTAATTTCAGTAGCTATCTGTTTCTGGAAGATGGAGAGAAAGCAGAGTCTCTCTGGCCAGAGTGATCCCACCCTCCCTGTTGCCAGACCAAATCTCTGATGAACAATTCACAGTTTCTTTCAAAGTACACAGAAAGTTTTTAGGGTCTCACATCCGTGATTCACAGTGTAAAAAAAGGTCAGAATTTGTGATTCTCTGTCACTCAAATAAATGGTTAATCCTTTTACGTATTCAAGTCTTCTGACATTGACAACGTTCTAGAAATCCGTTTTTGTAGATGTTACTGCTCACAATCTCCCTCTTATAACTCTTCCGATGAAATGGAACAAGGAAATAACCCCGTTTCTCTCTGTCTCCCTAATTTATATCATTCTATGGGACACACTCATGTTACACACACTTTTGACATCTCATAGCGCATACACACATTTCTGGCAGTTGTTGACCCTCTCTTGTTTTGACTGCATCCAGCATTCTAACTCATAACATTCACTAGGTCTTTTCAGTGCTACATTCCTTTAACTGTGCTTCAGTTTGTCAGACATTTAGCCCTCTCAGCTCTAGTAAACATATCCATCTAGTTCTTAAAACATTCTTACTAACATTTCTTATGACTAATACTGATTATTTTCACTTCTACTTAAAAATGCAGCTTAACATAACTCATGTGTTATGCAATTCACATCAGGATTTAGATGTAATTTACTCTTGATCACTCCCAGTTTAAGCAAAGCAGGGTTACCAGGTTCTCAACTCACTTGACAATGTGAATATGGCTCAAATTTCTACCATCAAGAAATTACTGGTTGGTGAATGGCAAGATGGGAGTTGTCTGTCACTGAAATATTCCAAGAGATACATCACATATCAAGTCACAAATGGTCACGGCATATTGATGCTATACATGTACATAAATGTAGCCATGTGTGAACTTGATCAAAAAGTCTAAATATACTTTAGTATATAATGCTAAATGCTATAAAAGGAGGTGAATACAATCAAATAGATTTTTTTCTTATTTTTTAATAATAAATGTTTTCTTATTTATTTTCAAAACTACATGCATGACCCACACCTCCCCTGATTCTCTCGTATTCTGTTTTTAGGGGTATTCGCCAAGTGTCGCTACGTCTACTATGGCAAGCACTCAGAAGGCAACAGATTCATCCGAAACGACCAACTTTGATAGAAGGCTGGTCAGGCGTGAAGAGGGACATGACAAAAGATGTTAACAGAAGTAAAGAGGATCAAAACAATCTCTTTTTTATTAAAACCACTGGTGATGTTTGAGTCACCTGACCTCCCACTGGAAAATTCTTTCAACGTCATCAAAATGTGTTGTTATGGTTATGTAAGGGCAATATTTTTTTAAAATAAGTTTTTAAAGTTTGTATTCCAGCCCCATAGATACGGCCTCCTCTGCTGAGCTGGGTCTGCCTGTGCCTCCCTGCTTCCAGCTTAGAGTCAGAGTCAGAGATGACACTCCCACTGACATGATTGCCTGTAAGCGTCAGCAACCGCACAACTCCAGACACACACAACAGACACATACAAGGACAGTCTTTCTCTCTCTCTCTCTTTTCTGTGACAAACAGACCCAGCCAATTGTATCCTTTTCTTTGACAATCAAGATGGATCACCCGTCCACTACCACCACTAATCATGGGTGAAAGGGGTGACGGTCACACACCTGGGGCCTGACATGGACTCATCTCTCTCATTCTCACGCTCGCTCCCTATTTTACACACACACTCTCTCTCACACATACTGTAACTGCCGTTTAAAACATTAGGACGTCACAAAGGGTTTAACAGAATAAAGTTTATACAGCCTGGTTACACATTCCTAAGAATTTCAATCCAAACTTGGGGCATGATCAGTCTGCATGGTTACGTTTTCGGCAGAATGCTTGTCCTTCTTTTGTTTGAATGAATTTTATTGAATGACTTTGTGTCTCTCTCTGTCTGATAGCTGAGCAATGATTCATTCAATTTCTTTTGCAAGTGTTTATGTGTTAGCACATGTGTTATTTTCTGGAAGAGATGTGTCAAATGCAGCTTTTAAAGTCAAAAACATTCCACTGTCAGCTTTAATGAAAACAGAGTTGTAACCAAGTATGCATTCCAGGTCTATCATTATGTTTTATTTTCTCATGTTGTTTTGCCTTTCCCACTGTGCGTCTTCAACCTTAAACTTTGTACTGAGATATTTGCTTTGTGATGCATTGTAAACCAAATATTAGACATGATTGCATCTAATGGAATTTTCACTGTACAGTTGCCCTAAATGTGTTCAAATGCATTGTTTCTCAGTGCATTTTATAATGCTTTTATAATCATCATGGTGTTGCAGTGTTTATCATGATTTTTAATGCCTTATCACAACAACCTAAAGTAAAGCGCTGTCCTTTTTTAACATCTTTTTTAAAGTTCTCCAGGCAACCTTCCAATCTGAAATTTTGATATGAATGAATGATGTGATATAGCTGATCTGATGTGAAATTGTATTAGATGGAAGTGATTAAAAGGGTTTAACTAACGTGTCTCTTGTCAAATTGATACGGAGCTTAAGGTACTCTGGTGCTTTCACATTAATTCCTTCTGCCACCACAATACACGCTTTTGTAATGATCAAATGTCCATCACATTAATACATTTTCCTGTGTAAAGCCTATTGAGCCAATAGAGCCAGTCCACATTTTAATAGCCATATGCTCGTCATTACTCAAATCTCAAACTGACTGAGAAATCTCATGTCAAGTCATGAGTCTTGATTACATTACCTACTTCTTCAGAGGTGAAGTAGCTGAATAAACAATGGCGATGACAGAGAGAGAGGAGAGACTTGCAGTATTTGGGATTTGAAAGAAACCATGTTGAGCTTCAGTCCAGTGCATCAATCATCCAAAGACAGATGAGGGAAAGGTCAAAGATAGCCTCATGCAATGTTTGTCCACTATGTCTGTATCTGTTTTTTCTTATTTCTATTTAGCTTAAACATTTGTGCTTGTTTACAAGACAAGATTGTGTGCATGTGAGAGTATGCATGCTTGCTTGCATGTGGCTACACACCACTTCCTACAGGACTGTGTGACCATATTCCAGCTGACATCCCGTTCAGGAGCCTGGTCAATAGTGCCGGCGTTTCAAAATGACAAGGTTTATTTGTCTGTGTTTTGATATGCTCAGAGGAAACGGGGGCTGACAGCCGGAGGAGGCAGGAAGAGGGGAGCCACAACAAGTTCCCCCCCGCACGACACAAAATGTCATCCTTCCCCTGGTTGTGGCGTGCACCCAGCCATCCTGCTGAAAAGAGCAGACATTTAAAACTTTGTGACATGTGTCACAGGCACTGCCATTGAGCCAGTGCCACTGATGGAGCTGGAATTGACAGGCCCCGAGCCACCGGAGCTGGCTGGGGGACACACTGAGTTTGGTGTGTGTCACTTCCTATCCTCATCAGGGACGCATCCCGCACTGCCACACCAACACAAACTGCATTATGGGATAGGCGGGGAGTGCCAGAGCGGGTTGACATATGCCTGACGTGTGCCTTTGTGCGTGCGAAGGGTTGAATGGGATGCCTGGCATCACGGACAGTAGATTAATTAAGGTGTGAGCCACAGATCTACCTGTAGGCGATGCCCTCCTTGACCCTCAGCTCCGTCACTGCTGCTGCTCCGTGGAAACTTCCTGGCTGAACAAATGGCACGCCACTTCATCAGAGCAGATCAGTGACATTCTGCTATAGTATCCCTGCAGGCTCCTCTACTTGCCTCTGTGTGTGTGTACCTACATATTTTCCATGCCTGTCTGAGCCCCAGCTGGATCTTTGTGCACTGTATCTGTAGTGATTTGTTTCTGTTACTTTTCATTTATTTGTTTGTAAAATCTTGTGACAATTAAATGTCACTGTGACAATGTAAATTCAATAAAACCAATTACTAAACATTTGAAACCTGCATTTTGTAAAAGTCTAAATTATCATATAATTTCATACTACATATTAATTATAATCAGGTTTCGAGAATGTAGTGCATTCACAACTGGAAAAGTGACCAGATTTTAAATCTGCTTGATTGCTGAGTGTGCTGTTGAAGGACACACTTGTCCCACAATCCAATGCATAAAGGAAATGTTAAACCTACTTTTAAAAAAAAATTGACAATGGTGAGACAGCAGGAATAAAAAATATTGCTGTTATCTTTGGAAATATTTAAAACTAAGTTTTGTTTAATTTCTTGTTAGTACATAATTGTAAGTACACTGACTTGTATACTAACTATAAAAAGGGTAGCCTACTCTATTTATATATAGTACATATTGCATTTTGTACTGTAATTGTGACACAACATTGCAGCAGATTTTCAGATTTTGGGAATGTTAAAATGTATTTGCATAGTGTATAATCTCTGAGCTCTATATTACATTGGTGGCACAGCACAATTCACCTCCCCAAAAGGGACACTAGTGTGTGACTCACTGTCAAAAGAACTAAGGAACAATCACCCCATCACTACATATCAGCCCACAGCTTGATGACTGATTGGCATGAGCTAATGCAAATGTACAAGGAGGCAGAGGGAGGAAAAAAAAACTTGTCTTTATGAGTGACAACTGGCCACTGATAGCAGAGCAGCAAACAGGATAGGGTGAGATTTAGATTTAACTGTCCCCCTGGCTCTAGAAATATCTCTCCCCCTCACTCCCTCTTTTTCCCCTCTGTCTGTCTGACATACAAACTCTTTCTCTCCTGCACCTGAAGACATTTGGCAGCACACTGCTGTCTCACTTGATCCAGAGAAGCCAAAGGGGGGGGAAAGTGGCCCTTATTTCCGGGCCTGGTCTTAGATGAGTAACATTTGTCATTCAGGGTTGTGCCGTAGTAATTAGCTTGTCAGTGGGCACCAGGCTGAGCTGGCTCTTTCTGCTAAGAAAGATGGACAGACAGACACAGGAGCTGACAGCCAGTCGATAATGTGGCAATTAATGTCATAAATAATTCCACTGCCAATTATATCAAAATGGACTCTGTTCTTTCACAGGGCTTGTACTCCCTTATCATTCCTTCTGATAAGGGGAACAACCATCTTCATCCCCCCTATAATTATGGGGCTTTTTATATGGAAATACAACATGGCCTTACTCTCCCCACATTTATATAGCACAAGAGTGAAAAGTAGAAAGAGGGAGACATGGACAATAAATCTAAAATGCTAATGAATCTGTGTTTTGTGCTCTTTACCTCGCGTACTTCAACGGGTCGTATTGCAAGACTGCAAGGCATTCCAGATGTCATTGGCATTTACAAAATTAAAAACTTTGAAAAAAACTTGATTTGAAAATGAAGACAATTATGTGAGAGAGATCGATTGGAGCCGATGTTCTAAAGGTTGAAAAAGCTTAACCAACAGTGAGAATATTGATCCTGACGCCCCATCACTTGGTGGGAAAAATGATATCCATTCTCTGTCTTCAAGATGCAGGTCAATCAATCGCAGCAGGTGAGAATACACGATGAGCTGGAATCAGCAAGAGTTCACTGAATAGTAAATGTGCTGTATATTGGAGGGAAATAAAAAGAGAAAAGTGGGAATTTGCTTTGAAATGCTTATTATCCACCTCCTCGGTCTGTTTCCACGGGCTCATTTGTCTCGACAAGTGACTCAGTCTTTGTGAATGGTCCCCATCAGACTGACACTAAACTCTTCCTGTGAAATGTATGAGCAAATAAAGTGAGCTCAGCACACGTAAAGCCATTCTAATGCATTGTAAAACAGCCTTAAACACATCAGATGTATCTTCGGGATGGGAAGGTCGCTCTGATGGTAATATATGGTCTGTGCTGAGAAGTCTCAAGGTCGTGTCAGATTCGCCTACATAATGCATGATTTCCCGTTACTCTTACAGACTCCAATCATGCCTTGAAGCCTTGATATGAAAATTTTACTAAGTAAATCAGCCACCTTGCTGGCATTTCTATTACCCCTCTGTGTGCACTGACAGAGAAGATTAATAACGCTAAATAATAACACATGGTAATAAATCATATTTACTACTCATACAGAGAAAAGCTGCAGCGGATGTAAAACAGTTTTTTGTTATTCTTTCATCTTGCCTATATGGATTTTACTTGAGTTTTTTTGTTGTGTGTGTGTAAATGTGTTCTTTGTACTTTATGGAGATGAGTGTGTCACTCCTCCACTTGTCACTGTCATCTTGTTAGATTGTGTGCGTAATTATTGTGTCATTTATTGCATGAGAATTGCTTGCTTTGAATAAAGCAGTTAAATGACCCTGTTAGCATAATTAATTTAACCATCCTGAGGGGCTGCAAAGTCGCAGTCTCATGAATATTAATTATTGTCAGTGTCAGTGCTAAATATTGTACAACAACAATGCAACATGTTTTTGTTTTGTTTTTTGTTTTGAAGTGAAACGTTGTTTGATGCAATTTTTGAGTGAAATTTTGACTCTTTGTTCCTGATTTACAATCACTCTCTAAATGTTCTTTTAACAATAGCATATTTACATAGAAAAAACTAAAAACTCTAAAATACAATACTTGCCAATGGCTGCATGTTGTCAAATGGATATTAAAAAAGACACTTTGTCTTTTATTGCTTCAGCTACATCATTAAAACAACAACTATATTCATTTGGCAGAGAACATTCAGTAATTATACAGAATGGTATGGCAGAGGACATGTAATGTTTGCATTTTAATGTTCCCACCCTAAGGCCTTATACAGCTAATACTTAACATGACACAAATCATCACCCATTGATTTTACACGCTTGGCTTGAACAATCAAACATTTCAAAGGAATTTCCTGGAAATACTGACATTTACTCCTTTTCTCCACCGAGTCCTGAGGGTGGAGATGCTCATTGTGTATACGTGTGTGTTAGTGCGGGTGTGTTTATTTGACAACTGGACATGAACAAGAACCAGAAAAAGCCCTCAGGAGAGACGGATGATTTTCTCACATGGACAATTCTTTATGACTCCATTGAGGCACAAGATCATACTTGAACAAACAGTGTACTGTACATTGAGCCAAGTGATATTTACCTACCAATGATATTGCACTCTGGTGTGGAACTGGCTGCTGGAGTATATGTGACTGTCATTCTGGATCACCTTGGGAAGCAGAAATTACGTGCCCCACATCAAAATGGAGGAGAATATTATCCCATGAACGTCTTTGAACTGTAAACAATGTTCATACATTTCATATGAATACACACGTTATGGGCCCCACAATGGTGTGACCTGAGGGAGGAGTGTGTTGTGTTGCGTGACAAACTTGGTGGTATTTCCTACGGCATTCCGATCCTATCTCTGGGGTCCTCTGGAGGGCAGCCTCTCAAATGACTCAACTTGGCCTTGGCCTTGGTCAGTGACGGTAACATACAGAGGCAGTCAATTTTTGATACACGGCTGTGACTAATTGTGAGGAAAAGGTGAGGGAGATCTTTTCTGGGGCCATTCATGGAGATCCAGCCCACCTCCCCTGGGCATGCCTTAGCACAAATGAAACCCTTGAATCATGAATACTCTGAAGGCAAGCAGCTGTTTGCTGCTTTTATGGAAGTAATATTAGTGGTCAGTGGTAGGGCGTTCATGTTTTAAGTATGTTTTCTCTCTCTCTGGGGAGCTTACTGTCTGTCAATTGTCTTGTTGGAATTATGAAGAAAAGCACATGATTATCATTGGGGAAAAAAATGTTTTAATAAAAGGTAGTGAATTTGATGTAGCCACTGGAATCAAATAATTTGCCTAAAATTTTTGTTGTTTCTGCAACTGTAAATGTAAATACGGAATCAAACACCCATCACATTCAATTGGTTAAATCAATCAAACAAACTGACTAAAAGTCCACTGGATATAGCTTTATGTTATGTGAAGCTTCTAATAAAATATCAATTCTGGTAGTACATTTATAGATTTGTTTAATACATTATTAACTATTTCAAAAATGAAAATCAGTCCTTTGTTTTTACAACAAGACTAAGTCTACAGCCATGCTAGCGGCATTGTGAAGCTGTACTTGCTAAATGCTAACGTCAACATGTTAAAAAGACATGGTCACAATGGCTATGTTAACATGTTGATGTTTAGCAGGTATAATATTTCCCATGTTCACCACCTTAGTTTAGCGTGTTACCACACTAATGCTGATTAGCACTTAAGTACAGCTGAGTCTGATGGGAATGTCATTAGTTTTGCACGAATTTGGTCACAAACTAAAGACAAATGTCAACCTCATGATGGCGCTAGAAGAAAAGTCGCCAAAGTAACTAGGATTCATCTTCTGTGGACAATGAATGTCTCTACAAAATTTCATTGTAAACATTTTAGTGAAACATTACAGTTTTTGAGAGAAGTGGCAGACCGACAGTTCTTTCCCTATAGCCACATCACTAGCATGGCTAAAAAATACAGCAGTGAACCTCTTCAGAGATTGGGGGAGGGGGGGGGGGAGTTATTTGTGATATGTATGTAGACAATCCTTTTTGTGCTGGAAGTTAAATATTACTTCAGTCAAAGCAGAGTTGTTCTCACAAAAACTGTACAAATCACGCACCATTTCAAATACGCATATGGTGATTTAATGCCGCCAGCATAAAATATTGAGCTACTCACTAGAGTTAGTTTGAATGTCCCTGAGCTAAAGATTTATTGGTTGTTATGCTCCTTCTCCTCAATGTGTGGGTAAAGCCGTGAACCTTCGCATTTGGGTATTAGCAATGTTTTTTTTGGGCTGATAGGCCTAACCTTGTCTGCCTTTCCAAACATATTGATTAGCCTGTGAGAAGAGAAAGGTTATGAGACCGAGTGCAGCGGCTAAACTTGAAATAGTTTACTTCCTACTAATAGCATCCTATTATTTTACAATGAGGGAAAAAGGTGTATACTGTATTTTTGAAGAAATTATTGTACATGAGTTTGAAGATGGCAGCGCTAAAGTTTTGACCCAATAATTAAATGAATGTCCCTGTATTATTAGCAATATTAGAATTATGATTTGCCACATGGCAACTCAAGCTGCATGATTTGAGAACTTAATCTTGATTTCATAATAAACTACCAGTTGTAATGACAGCCTTTCACAAATCAAGGAGTCTGCTACCGTTTGTGTGTCAGATAGGAAATCCAACCATCAGCGATGGGCTTAGAGAGGAAGATTCAACTTTTTCAGACGAGGACACTCAACACAAATTTCAAATGGCAGTGGCAGGCAAAAAAGAGAAAAGCCAACCCCTGTGCCTTTGTTGTTCTCCTTTAATTCTGTTGATTGCCCCCAGGTAAAGATTAGCTGTTCTTGCCAATTTAATTCAGCCTCAAATGATGCTGCTACAAGAACACTTTTTCTTTTCTTCCTCTCTTCGTCTCTCTTCATTCACCCCCCCCCATTCCATCTCCCCCTCTCCTCCATTTCTCTTTCCGAGAGCAGGATTGAGTTGTCATGTAGTTCTAATAGGCAGCACAGGGAATCATTAGTCCACCTCGGTTCCCTGACTGATGGGTATTTCACTCCAATCATCTGAGTACTGTGCGTGTGTTTGCGTAGGTGTGTGATTGTGTGCGTGCAGAACGAGAGAAAAAAGTACACCCCGCTCCACCCTCCAACTCACACACACACACACACACACACACCACACAAATACTCCGCCACAGACATCACCGTCCCCCCACCCACCACTGCATTGTGTGCCTGCTGCTATTGACGGACTGTCAGAGCTGAGGAGAGATGTCTTAATCAACTTGGACACACTGGGCATTGATTTGACAAGCTGCTGTAATGACCTTCTTGTTTTCGTAAAGGATCACTGTTTATCTGGGCCACAACTGATGCGCTGAGCATGCCTCATTGTCATGGAAACTATTATCACAGCTGAACTGGGATGGGGCTCAGTCTTTGGATCTCTCTCTTTTTCGCTTGCACTCTCTCCGTCTCTGTCACGCACACAAACACTCTGTCTCTGTCACACACATGCAGACACACATATTGATATTGATATGTTTGAGGTGATGCAGCGCAAGCAGATGTGTGTGTTTGTGCTTGAATGTGATGTTTAACACTTCCATTCGAAACCATCAGGGGTCAAAGGGAAATGCTATAATTGATGTCAACATCTTTCACATCAATGTTATGGAAATCATTACAGACTGGATGGAGTGACTGAGAAGCCTCAATAATCCCAAGACAGCCGTTTCATTTACCTGCCTCCCAGCTCTTCTGGAAAATTATTTTTAACGTTGTAGCTCATTGATTTACTAAATGACCCATAATGTCATCTGAAACTGACTGTTTATTCCCAATAGGAAAATGCAAAAGCAAAGAAAAATGATATACAGTAATGTAAAAAAGATAAGAAAGATTGTTTTTTAAGCTTCTAGAAATGGTTCCTTTTTTTAAACGCTACCAATTTTATATGATGCTTCTCCTTCATCTGATGTCAGGCCTAATCTTAGAGGCTATGTGATGTTTAAAGATGAAGAGAAAGATTATCTTTGTTTGTGTTCAGACACTATAACACATAAACAATGTTGTGCTCCATCACTTGGTCCATGGCCACGGGCACACCCTACTGTCTTGAGAAGAAGACACTCTACTGAGTCGATTTGCAGGGATCTCAGGTTCAGGGTGCTGTCAGCTTCTGTCAGGGCAATCAGCAACACTCAGTCTCCCCTGAATAGCCCACACAGCAGACGGTAAATATTATTGGCATCCTGACACCCTCTCGCTGCGACCAAGTGTGTAAAATTGTTAATAAGGAACATGATGGGGCCACTGCATGCCGTCGTGAGAATGGAAAAGCTTGCTCTCGTTGGCAATTATCCAAATAACAGGATGAGGCGTCTGAGGACAGGTGATTTAAGTCCTTAGCAGAGTGGTGGAGAGGTTTGTTTTGGCAGGGAGGAAGTGAGGAAAAGTCACAGAGGTCACATGGTAAACATTGTCCTTGTGCTATATCCATCAATAAAACTCCTTATAAAATGTACATGGAGACCTTTGTGTGCAGTGTTTGGAAAAATTGCTAAAGACACTGTCCATAGACGAGGCACTTTAACACTTGAGGGCTATTCTACATTATGTATGATAGTCATCTCAACAATACTAAAACAGGTAAAGGTTATTGTTGTGTCAGCTTTAAGTATGACTGAGAATGAGCTGCTTGTTTACTGAAATCCACTGTTATTAGTTATTTCTATGCTTCCCCCTGAAAGTCTCAATGTGACACTGCGATAAGGCAAACAGTATTCCTCCCCTTGCATAGAGCATGTAAGTCATTATTTTTAAAGGCATCTCCAAGTCGCAGAAGGACACGTTGATAGCAGAATAAAGTACACAATCGTAAACGTTTATGCCAGTGTTTCTCACTGTATGATTACATTTTTATGGTTCATATTCTGATATGGCTTGTTTTTGCTGCCACCGCCAAAGCAATGAGACAGGCCCAGAGGTGGCATTTCTCCTTTGCTTTATGGGGGGAGAGATGCCTAGAGGCGAGTCCTGCTCGGTTTCGTTCGGTAAACACACTGCCGAGCTAAATGGCTGATCAATCAGTTTCAGTGGGATCGATCTGCATCAGTTCTGCCTGCATGCACACACCCGGAGCCACTTTATTGTAAATCAATCATTTTGAAAACAACTCACAGAGGGGCCCGTCCTCACTAACAAGCCATCAATTCCAGCTGCCTGTGTAGCACCCTTATCAGGCCACAAATCAACAGCCACACAAACATCTGCTCCATTTCCATCGCTTTCCCCCTCTGCCTCGCTCTGTCTTTTACCCCCGCTCCCTCCCCGCTGCTTGTCTTGTTTTGATGGCGTCTCTGGCGAGGAGAAGAGAGGAGAGGCTGCGAATCTTCACCACACCACTTAAGATAACCTAAGGATAATAGTGTTTGCACATTTGAGAGAGAAATGAGGACAAATGCCAGGGTGGGTCATACATTCTCCTTCTGACCGGCTGTTTGACGTTGGGAGTGTGAAATTGCACACTTCAGCTCAGGAGCACAGAGGAGGAAGAGGAGGAGGAGATGCGTGCAGGGCCCAGAGACTTATGAGATGTCCACTGATTTCTAGCTATGAGAGAGGAGTGGTTCGATGTCTGAGAAGTCATCCTGTCTCATCATAACACCTCAGAATTGGTGCTGCTCATGATGTTTGAAGGATTCTCAGGAGATATCTCAGTACCCTTGACACAGGCAACACAGTGTTTAGTGTAGTGTTACTAGAAGCAGATGATTTCGGTTGGAAAATGCTGCGTTACAAAAAGGTTACAAATCCTTTAACTTTGGCACTGTTTAATGACATGCTTATCGCCTTTTAGGTTTTGCTTAGACATGTTAAAGCTCAAACAGGGGGAAAGAGGATTACTTTCTCAATACATCATTTGCCCCTGAAATAACTGTATCTGTGAACCCAATCCACATTAAGATACGACACATCCTGATGTGATGCACAAACATTCACAGCGCTGACATGACAGCACAGTGAGATACCTGGTTTGATGTCCTCTGCTCATCCACTGTCACCGTCTCTACGGAGATATACGAGTCAATGTGGACAGAATGTGATTTGAATGGTATTCCCACCCATCACTGTGGATCCCTGTTGATTGACAGCCTGACAGGTGAAAGTGATGGAGCAGCTAATTGCATGTCAGTAAACATAAATCAAGACTAATGCCAGGCTCAATGGATAAGCGGATTGGCGGTGCGACTTGGACGGTGGGGTCACCGACCCTTCCACAGGGTGGGGATTGGTAAAATACAATATAAATGTATCTGAGGCTTCCCCTGGTGATAGTCAAGGTCAGGCACTGGGTCTATTGCAATTTTACAGTACCTGTCTATTGTATATGCAATGTAAGGTGGTGAAATGACATGTGAATGCACTTATATTTATCATGATTTTTTATGTAGTTGTGTTTCAAAAGTATTGGGTAAATAGTGAGCTTTTATCAGTATTAATCCCAGTGGTGGAAGAAGTACTCAGGTCCTTTACCTAAAGACAGTTTTTGTTGTTTCAATTTAGACATTTTCTGCCTGTGCTGTTTGTCTGTTCTTTTCGCTAGTGAGCAGGGTTCAGTTGGAAAGCGGTGATGTCATGTAGGTCCCTGCAACAATTAGAATTTAGCAAAATTTGGATTGTTTGCTTATGTTGCCAGGCCACCGTCAATCAGATCTGATCAAACCACACGCACAGTTCCTGACGAAGCACATTAGCTTAGAGTTTTTGAGTGTTAAACTCTAATAATATTAATAATAATACTTAAACTTTACCCTCAGTTGTTGCTTAATAAAGTATCATTTTGAATAAGTCCTTTCAAAAGTTATATTAATTTAATTACATGATATTCTTATTAACATATGAGCAACATTTGCATTTCAGTAATGTTGTAGCAAGTCAGGGTGGTACTAATTTTTATTACCTCAAGGTCGGGCAGTTTTATTTGTAAAAATGCAACATATATAACACATTGAACATATGTTTTGCCGGAAAAATTTGAATCTGCAAAGTAACTAGAAGCTATAACTGTAAAATATATTCCGTGGTTTCAAAAGTATAATATTTCCCTCTGAAATGGTAGCATAAAATGGAAATACTCAAGTACCTTGAATTTTTAATTAAGTACAGTACTTGAGTAAATGTACTTAGTCACCTTCCACCACTGAGACTGAGGGAGTATAATAACAGAGAAAAACATTTCTTTATAGTTGGATTAAAAGAAGAGGAGAATTTCATGGTTTAGAACACAAATACATCCATTTTAATTTGAGAAAAATACAAAAAGAAACCATGTACAATCTATGTACAAACTTTTTGTACAAGACAGTATATTTATCAGCAGATTATATTTGACAGAGTCAGGTAGATCAACTCAGCACCATCAAATAATCCATGTATCCATCATATCTAGAACACATCCAAACTAATTAGACTGCTATGTCAAACTCCTGTTTGCTGCAATGACGATGTGCCAACAAATCTGTGATACGCAAGAGCAATGTCCTGAATTCTTCCTGAACTGATAGGCAGCCAAAAAATTAACAAAAATTGCAACTTTTCTAAAAAAAACATAAATAAATTGCTGAATGCAATTTTAATGTATTATTAAGACTTAAGACCCACCTCCGATCCCCATAAGTATTATATGTTCTATTATATCTAGTACAATTCCCAGCAAATAAGTTATTATATCCATCGTTTACAGCAGAAAATAGATTAACAAAAATAATGCAACATACTGTAACAGTAACGTATGACGCATCATAGTCTTTGATTTGTTCAGTGGACAACAACACATCTGATGTTACAGGCATGGGCCTCTATGTGCATCTTTCAGTCATCCATATCTAACTACACTACAACGGGGCTACTATCATTCTACCCCAGCAGGTTTCCTCAATGCCACTTGTCGCTATAGTGGGACTTCATACGGGCCCTCCTCTTGACCACTTGCACTGCCTGGCACAGTACTGGCATGGAGGCATTGGTGGCTTGGATGTTCTCCATGTCAGTACAAGACACTGTTCTCACAGTGCAAAACACTTGGACTCAGCTCCCTTAACGTGAGCCTGTGTCCCTGAATGACTGAAGGATGCTTGTTCAACTAAAATCTTCATGGCACTTCAAAAAACACTCTAAAAACCTTAGAGGTATACAATGCAAAGACCTAAAACATCTAATAGAGACATATGATAAGGTGTAGGAAGGAGAGACATCTCAGTCCAGTGTTGTGAATAATGCCAGCCTGAATGATTTGCACAATGAGGGTTCAGGTAGAAAAAGCACAGTAATCAAGTGTAATGAAAACAAATGATGCATTACTTTGTGAATTTATGTTAATGCCAGTTTGCAGCATGTACCTTTTTATTTCTGAACAATGCTATGTTTAAGTACCTCAAAAAATACTCTGTAAACAAATAAGAAGCAGTTGTGGTAGATTGTGACAGATGACAAGCTGACAAAATGGAATGTAAACCCTGTAATAACACAAAGACAAAAATTTTAATTTGAGAACCTTTTCTGAATTGGTGCTACCTTCCATCTTTGCGATGGCTCATCCAACCAGATCAAATTCCGCCTGACTTTTCCTTCTTGGATAGATTCCACATTCCTACAAGAATCCAGGATCTTTCATTTTCAAGATAAACATTATTCTTTTCTTTTTTCAACATAACAATCAGTTTGTCGATTCTATGTATAATGAGTCATTGCAATTATCAAATATTAGTAGTTCCTTATTGTTCAGGCTAGAAAGTATGTCATTAACAACCCAATCACACATACATTTTACTTACATATTTTCTGAAAAGAAATCTATTTGCTACAAAGTGTGACAACGATGTAATCACAGTTGAAAAGTTCACTTCAGGACAATGTGTATGAGGCTTCAGTATAGTTGCACCACACCCAATAGACGGACATTGAAGCTCAACATTGTGTTTGAAAAAGAAATGTGGTCTATATAATGGGTTGAATTTACACAAACATATTTAGCACAATATTATATTCTTTTCCATATTCCAAAATTGTTTCTTTTTTTAGAATTTTCCTTATAGAGGAGACTCACTGCAATAAAAAGATAGTGTCTTCCTGTCATATTTGAAATCATACTTTGTGGAAAACACCAGCATACTGTGCTGTAGTGTACACTCTATTCCTCCACACTAGGGACCTAATTTAGGTCAAACACATCTAATGAAGTTAGAAGGAGCTGCACACAGAGGGAGAAACTCTGTGATCTTCTCTTATTATTACCACCTCTGCTCTACTGTTCATCTAAATACAACATTTACCCCACAATACATGATTCCTGTACACCTATCTTTCCATCTGCATGTTCTCAGCTAGGGATGCTTAGTAGTAGAGTAGCAGTAGTAGTAGACAAATTATTTAGTAGAGATGGTTCATCTGTGCAACTAAAAGAGGCTTCAAATGATCTGTAATTTATTTCTACAAGCACTCAACAGAGCTGAGCTGCCAGGCTGAAGATGGCGGTTTCACAATGCAAGCTAGTCTAAGCTTTTTTGGCTCCAGAGTGATGCAGTTAGTTAAAGAGAGGCCAGGGGGATAAAAAAATAATCTTTTGTTTTAGTACGATGTGAAATAAATGGTGATATAGTCAAACACAAAATCCTTTGATATGTCATTGTAATTAAAGATATTATTTGAGTCTTTTTATCTCCTCTAGTATTTTTCACATGGTTCTTGTCTAGAAAAATAAGTACAAATTGGTTATGTTTATGGATAAAAATAATTGTGTTTAAATGTATAAATCCAACTACATATTTGCATGAAGTTTATGTATTAGGAGTACAAGGCTACCACCTCAATCCTCCATCACTATCACAGCTGGATTTGAATCTAGTCAGTGCCTAAACATGTGCAAAATAGACATTGCACACAGGCTAGCATAAAAAACAATGGTTCTTCTCCAGTGTCCTTAACAGCAGTCTGTGGCATTGTTGCATTTCCACCCAAATATGTTTGAGCATTTCCCCATGTTTAGAGGACTGAACACAGCAGCTAAACTCCTGAGAGTTTTGAGGCATGTGACATCTGGATTGGCAACAGAGAACATCCAAGCGTTTTATTGCCTCTGTGCCAAACCTGTGCCAGGCAGTTGCTCTGATCAAAGGAGGACCCATTGATGCCCACTTTATGCAATATGTGGCATTTCTTTCCTCAGACATTAAGTTCTTCTAACAGACAAAACATTCAAAAAATACACCACTCGTCTTTGTGATCCCAATTCTGCCGCAGATATAGGGCAAAGTGTCAATGGTGGGCTGCTGTTCGTGTTAGCTCAATCATAGTTGGGGATTTTAATTTGGTTTCTGATGCAACATAAGAATTTTGTTAGTAGATCCAAAACCTCTTGACTCTTCTACAGTTTTTTTCTACCATAACTTTCCTTTATATTCCACATGCTGTTCCTTCAAAGATGCACCATCACATACAAGCCATTGGAGGAGATGACATCAATGATCAGCGCAACACCAGAATTGGCTGTGATGCACACACACAAACACGCAGCTTGTACATAATGCTCCTGAACACATGAAAGACAGGGTAGGTTGTTTATCTTCCTTCTCATGTATTCACGTTGATCAACGACATTGTATCTGTTATAGAGGGGGCTCAGGCACATATCATGCGAAAGGAGCTTGAAACAGAGTCACAGGCTTGATGATCGTACGTATCAGCTGACGACATGTAGGTACAGGGTTCTCTTTCAGCCAGCAAACACCAACACTGCACCATTCTCTGAGTTTTTGGACTACTGTTTTGCAAGATGAGTTTGTTCTGCAGTATTGGAATGCTCTCACTCAACATGGCGAGTCAACGGTGAAGTAGCAAACCTTTAGCAATGACATTATGTATAACAACCTAAGATCAAGATTAGTATGCCTGCGAAGCCAAGCAGCCCTCATTCCCTCCATTCCTTCCTCCCTTCCTCCCTTCTTCCCCTCAGCGACATTATATTGGGGGAGGGGGATGTCTCACGGTTCCAGTTGTTCTATTAAAAGAAACTTTAGTTTTAGTGCAAATAGAACAGAAGCAGACAGCGGAAATGAAGTTCATGAACCCAGCTGGTTTGACGTGACGGATCTGGGCGGATCTTTGGGAGATGATATGATCAGTTTATCACTGCAACCCTCATCCTCCTATAACCAGTCACCTTAGCCTTGGAGTCTGGTCACACGAAGACGTGAACTATTGCAAAGAATTACAGGAAGTACTCTTTTTTTTTTTTGTCAACTCTTAAAATAATTCCAAAAAGTGCTAGGGGGAAGGGGCTGTACAATCCTTATTTGATTGTCATTATGTACATCACTATGGATACATTAATAAATAAAACAATGTCCAAGAGCATGGAAGTAACATTAAAAGGTATACACATAGGAGGTCCCTTCCAGTTTGGATTCCTGTCCAACCCTTGATTAGAAGAATGAGTGAAGAGAAATGTGTCAGTCTTCAACATCCCTGTCATCACCATCATCATCACTACTGCTCCACGGGTGATCTCTTCCCATCTCTTTTGAAAGAGCATACAGATGTCTGGTGAGTCAGCAAGAAAACCCTGTGTTCAGCATTCATCTTCAACTTCTCTGATTGGTGGAATCAGACTACTAGTGGATTTGTATTGGTTGACTTGGTTGACCATGTGAGTGCTCATGGGCTTGATCTGAATGTTCCGTGGGTAGGCATTTTCTGGTTCATCTGTAAACCATTTCTTTTCTGAGGACAAGGCGAGAGAGAAGACAAGAAGGTAGTTAGTTTGAGTAAGTATGTAACATGGGATTACTTACAACCATACTGCCTCAGTTTAAGTGATAGATTTGCATGGCATTCTTTGTGATTAGCATCAAACCGTGGGGTCCAGTTTAGGTTTGTGTTCTTGTGCACGGAGTCAATTTGAATGTCATGTTTTTGTCATGGTGGCATTGTCTAATCAAGTACAGCTGTGTAAGTAGATGGATATAATCTGTCAGAATAATTTACTGTGTAAAGACAGTAAATTTTAAAACACCAAATATCCATTTTAGACAACACAGCAAATCATCCTAAGGGATTTGTTTAGTTCAGAGTCAGGTATCCCAGATTACAAAAAAACTTTCTCACTTCCTCCTGCTATCTAGCCACGGAGATAGTTTTATTTTCCCCCAGTTTTGAGAGAGATTTCTAGTGCAATGTCAATACAACAAAGGAGAATGGAATTTAGTTTGTGGTGCTCACAGCAACAGTGTCGCCAGATTTCAATGGAACTGCTTTCTACAAAGGAAATAGTCCCTAAAAAAGCTCTTGAGCCGGTTCTGTGGATTATCCAAACTACATTCCCTTCGTGGTGGAAAACGAAATAAATTTTAGAATTGGCACGGTTGCATGTTAATTAAATGCAAAGATGCAAGTAGAGGGCACAAACAGTCATGAGTTTGCCTTGGGCTGCACAAATTGGGGCGAAGATACCTGCACAAAAGAACAACAACTGGAGGAAAGTTATCTAAAGAGGTCGAGTTCCTGGTGAGTTCTGAGATGACACACATACCTGTTGATGCGTATGTTGCTAGCAAAGTACAACTAACGTTGGTACAGTCAGTGCATTAGCCGTTTGGGGGGCAACCACACAAACACTCCAGCTCTCAAATTTGTGCAATCTTCGCATTGTGTCTGACTATATTTTAGACATTGTTTCTAGAAAGAGATGTTGCTGTAGAATTTTTTGTTTGTCTTTTTCAATGCTGTGAGCACTACAAACAATATCCCATTCACTTCCATTATGTTGGGGTGGTGGCAGGAACCTCAGATAGATATGTCAAAACCTGCAAAAAAGAAATGTAACTATCTGGATAGCTCGGTACCACTAATGTTATGGTAGAAAATATGTTTTTTGTAATTTGGATGAGCTGACCCTGTAAACTAACTAATAACTTACACATTATACTATATCATGAACAGTCATTTCATAGTACGCTTTGCTCTCATGCTGACAGTCATAATGTGTGAGAAGAGATTTAAAACATTTGGATGTCATTTTGGAGAGAATCTCTTCATGTGAAAGTAGGCTATGAGCAACTGTTTCTGAGCGTGGTATGAGGAAAGGGAAGGGTGTATGCCAGCTGTCAGAAGTTTGTAAACTCTCTTCCAGCACTTCACAGGCATCTGCAATGCCATTCAATATGTCACTTCCTTTTGGGTGAAGTTGTAATATCAAATTTTAACTTTGCTATGTGGAACAAACCTTGTGTGTGTGTGTGTGTGTGTGTGTGTGTGTGTGTGCATGCAGGTTTGCATGTGTGGAGATTCATTTGTGTGGCCGTGTGTGTGTGTGTGTGTGTCAGCAGGTTTAAGGCTGCGGGGCCATGTGTTACAGCACAAGCATTTGATGTGTAGAATTGTGCCTGAGGTGAAGCAAGATGTCTGCCATTTCTCTCCAGAGTCTGCTGCTGATACGGTGAACTTAGTGATGTCGCCTCAAACCACCATATCAGGTTCACAGGGTTACAAGGAGGAAACTTACAGACTCATATCCCCCTTCAATTTAGATTTTAAATTGGTCACACCTCCCACTTTCTTGGTGTGACCGATGGCACAGGGCTGGACACACTTTCTTAAAGTTCTGTGAAGAAGTAAGCAATTGGCTGCATCAGGGGTATTTGAATCAGTCTGACCTACATGTGAGCTATGATCTAGGTTTGTACAGTCCGGCAAACATGTTGTTACTCTGTGCTTTATGCTGATGCTGGTACAGTAATGACTTACTGTACTCAATGAGAGTGTACATATGACTTCAAACAGTCATCTTATAACATTCAATAGGAGGGGAGATGCACAAACACACATACCTCTCACACAATGCAAACCATCTCAAGTTGAAATAAATAATAAAAAGGTATGATAAAAGATGGAAAGAATCAATGTGAAAATGGATTTGTCTGGAGGAATAGAAAACTCATATCATCAAGTGAATAACTGAGGTAAAGGCACAAAGAAAGGGGGATTTTGTCTCAACCTCATGCAATGTGGAGATGGTCCTGATCATGGCAAGGAGGAGGCAGGAGCAGCAGCAGACATTTTGCTTTCCAGATGAAAGCAAAACTTAAACTGAGGCATGGTTTACTTAAGCTCAGAAGAAAATAATAAATAAAAAAACTCCCCTCTTCATAACAATATCCACAGAGGACATAGTTATGATCAGAACCCCAGGTAAAGGTTGCTAAGTCATGCAGAATCGTTAACTTGCATACCTTGGCCCATTCTATTCATCCTTGTTGCACTTCAGAAAGAGAGGTAAGTAATCTACTGTAAGTGAGTAGTATTTACAGTCAATACACAACTGACAAATAACTATCAGTCCAACTAAGTCTTACATATTGTTACTACAGTATTTAGGCTAAAACATACATCTTAATTTTAAGATGTATTGAGGGCTTATCATCTACCATTTAATAATTAGTAACAAATCTGCATGCTTTTAAAATATGTCACGATTTCAATATTCAATTACTTTATTCTCCCAGATGAAAATTAAATTCATAGTGTATTTTTTTTTTTTGGGGGGGGGGGATCAGGAGTATTTAACATGTAGGTCAAAATATTTCACCAAATTCAATAAATAATAAACAGAACAGGAAATCAGAGCCTGCTAAAGAGGGCTACCAACATGGGCATGCAATAAAGCAGTACAGATGCACCATGAATAACAAATTATCAACACTGTTAATGAATGATGATCTTATGAGTAACAACGTATCGTGATGTTAGCCAAATGTGCTCTATCATCAATATCAGCTACAGTAGATAAATCACAATACATTACAATCCATGATCAAGGCGTAGCCTACTGATCATGTGCGCTAAATGTGCACAAATATCCAACAAACATCAGTTATTTACTTCACAAATATTAAGAGTTAGACACAAGACAACTAAATATAAAGACATTAGACCGAACAACATACTGAATGTGTTTTGTGTTGTATTATGTCATTTTATTTGGCTGTGCTTGAGGCCTTTTCCATAAGCTTGTTTTCAAGCACAATAGATGTGCCATCCAAATAAGTGGTTTTACTGATTACAATGCCACAGACTTCATTTGTAAGAAGAGAGACTCAACAGTCTTAAATGAGCCCGACTTTCCACAAAGTGAGTTTACCAAATTGTTAATGTCATGTTATGATTGCTGTGATGCGAGAGTGAAGACCACATGCAGATGATTATGAAGGAACGCACAAACACCGCACATGGACGCAGAGCACAAATCACACAAACAAAAACCACAAACACACAATACACAGTATTTATCAGTGCATGTATCACCATAGTATGCACACAAACACACACACCTATTAAATACATGTCAGGTATAAAACACTAAACATGCAGGCTAAAACCCTACATGACAAGTGAGTGCATGTACTTCTGTTTGTCGCGGGCCTCCCGGGTCTTACTGCTGCGGTTCTGCCGGTTGGAGGGCGGGATGGAGTGGACGGAAGAGCTCTTTTTGCTGGAGGAATGGGAGGAGTGGGAAGAGTGGGACAAGCTTGTCCGGGACTGGCCTGCGTTGTGGTCGAACTGCATGAGGCAGAAGATCAGGTCTGTGGGCACGAGCTCAAACTCATACGGTGGGTTCGTGATCACATACCTGCCCAGAAAAAAATGTTAGAAAGATTAAACTTTCATGATCCTTGTGGAGAATCAGGAAATAATGAAGGATAAAAAGGAAGGCATAAACTGGGTAACCCTCATCACTGGAAAATTTTAAGGAACAATATGGGTGAATGACAAATGAGAAAAAATGTAATAAAACTTTAAGAAGATGTGTAAAATTGCACCGGTTGTACTTAAGGACTTAATGTACAGAGACTAAGAATTTGATTTATAAATACATACACATGAATGTGTGAATTATGAAGCAAGACATTAGAAAATATACTGCAATGTACTGTATATTCCATGTACGAATTAGAGGATTTTGACTCTG
This sequence comes from Coreoperca whiteheadi, assembly GCA_011952105.1. Taxonomy (NCBI): domain Eukaryota; kingdom Metazoa; phylum Chordata; class Actinopteri; order Centrarchiformes; family Sinipercidae; genus Coreoperca; species Coreoperca whiteheadi. The sequence goes on from CM022471.1 coordinate 12,736,593, forward strand.
AAGAACAATATATGAATAACACTGCATATACATATGCATTATAATGGAAATTAACTTTAAGAAGGCAATTCCATGTATATTACATGAATAATGTGTTTAGAATGATTGTCACATATTACAGTATATGATTATATACAGTATGTTCAGTACATATTAAAGCTAACTTTATAGTCCTATCTTTAGTCTCTGTTGTCAGTTTTGTATTTTATTCCATTTTCCATTTTTATATTTCTATTTAGTCTTTTTTAATTACTGTATATTAATACTTTTAATTGTACCTGTTTCTCACCTCATTTGTTTTTGTGATTTATGTGAAGTATCTGCTGTACCACTGCAATTTTCCCATTGGGATTAATAAAGTACTCAATCAAAAACCCTAATTGCTCATTTTATTACATCAAAATATTCATTTTGATACAGAGTGAAGGCAGAAATTGTACCGTTTTGTACACTGGCTCGGTGCATTGAGATGAGCGTCTCTTAATCTGTAGATTCCAAAACACAGCATGTTGTACGTCTTCAATGCTTTACAGAATAAATCCCCATAGCAGCCGCCATCCTGATGAACAACAGAACAAAGACACCCTCAGTGAGTGGTAGGTCAGCCTGATGATCTGGATCAGTGATAGTAAATGTAATTCTCTGTAAAGTTGTTGTGAAAATCCAATGTTCTGCATCGCTGAGGGTATTTTGCTTGTGAGCAAATACCAACTGTTGGCAATGCAGACTGTAACAATCAGCAATGTTTTAAAATGATGCCATAATTCATCCAAGAAAAAACAAAATTACTTCAGTATTGGAAGTTCTGTATAACAATAACCAAAACCTGTAAAAACAATGTTGGAAGCAATGCAACTTGATTTCCTTGGTGTTGTTCATTGTTATCTCTAAAGCCTTCTTCCCTCTCCACCGACTAAGGCCTGCTTTGCATGATCACTGTTCTTCACATCGGATTAAGGAGCGCGGGGAGCGGAGGCGGCCAGATGTGTGCTGCTGGGTAGTGCCAAAACGTGTCATCTCCGCTTAAACATCCACTTACCCCCAAGTCGGCAAATGGCCCGTCGTAGAGGGCTAGCTGGGCGACACGACACCTGTCTCTGTTGGCCAGTGTCTGCGGTGTGCTGTAGCCTCCTCTGAGAGCGTTCTCCTCTGCCAACAGGCCCTCCAGCTCTGGTGTGGCTCCCCCTGTGACCAGCGTCCGAATCAGTGTGAGGATGTTGTCATTGAAATATGTCTGGGGAGAAGAGAGAGGGGATATCTGTAAGCAGATGCCATTAGAGTCACAAGTAGAGAGGTGGCAGATGAGGGAAGAAAACAAGCGCACCCCCTATTATGTCGACCCCTCAGCCTGTCTTTTCACATAGAACTGACTGGGAGGTGAGGAGAAAGGCCATGGAAGATTACAAAGGACTTTCTGTCTTGTGTACCACTGCATATTGTCAGTAGCTCAAAATTACAATCAAGCTATTTTCATTTACCTCTGGTATGTAGCCATGCAGATGGTACGGATTTTTAGATATATATAGAAATGTTCCTCCACTGTTTTAAATAAAACTATCTGCATGACTACTAAAGATAAGTGAGATATATATTTTATTGTAAATTGGGTGAAAAAACCTTTACTTTTTGTTCACTGTAAACATTGTTTCATAAGGTAAAGTTTTAAGATGCATAAATGTATCAACTTTTAGAGAGACATGGTCAAACAATGACATTTTGATAATTATAGTACATGTTGGATCCTCACATTAAATAAACAGGTACTTCAACACAGCACTATTCTGTCCTCAAGGAACACTGTTCTACACACTGTATGATGTATGCTTCCTTTTTGAAACAACGATTTGACTGCTCTCTGCGGGTGTCAGGTTCTCTTGTCCTTCAAGCCGATCAGGACCTGCTTTTGCCGCGCGTGAAGACAGCTGATGTCACTTGGCAGCCCGGCCAGAGTGGCAGCTCCTCTCCCCGGGCCCCTGACAGGCCTGCAGAGCCTCATGATGGATGAGCACTGTCCATTAGCTGGCTTCACCTCTGACCAGTACTAGACTACAGCTGACGCCTGCTCTACTCCCTGCTCAGCTCAGCTCTGCATGCCCCTCTAACCCTTCGCTCACCGAGAGGGCTGCTGGAATTAAGCCATCACAGCACCAAAGGGAAAACCACAGTTGGTCATGGGAGGGGGGAGAGGAAAAATGAGGTGTAGAGGAGGATTATTTCCCCAACCTATTCCTTTATCTTATCTCCAGAGCAGCAATGACATTGTCAAAAGATGAAAGACTGTTTCTTTGGCCTGTTAAAGCTAAGCTTGTGTCATCGCCATTACACTAACCTTCAACACTTACTTGGTTAAAACATCCAATAAGGCTCTTGAAAGTTGAATTCATAATAATTAAGATGAGGAGTGATGCCAACAATTTCCCTTTTGATGTCAGTGGACCTGGCAGGCGTGTGATGAATGTACTATACAATTTCCTTTACCAACTTCTGCCGACTGGAAATTCCAACACCGTGCACCCGCTGAAACTCATTGCTAAATGTACCCCGTTTTTCTCTACTGGGGGAGCAGTAGAGAAAATAATCTTATAGTCTGAGACTATCTACTCTTTAATGGTAACTACTGATATGTCTGAAAATGATTGTTACCATAAACTTGAGTATTTGAAAATAGTTTTATAATTGAATGTAAAATTGTTTATCAAATAGTAGAGTCTTGACCACCAAAGAAGCAAAAGAAAATAGAAGAAATCACAACATTCTGGGGTTTATACCTTGTAAAGTTTTCTGAGGTCCATCTTTCAAATCTGACTGACTTCGAAGTTGCTCACCGCTTTCCCTCATCCTGAAGTTTCTACCAGTGCAACACCATGCAATTGTTACCCAGTGGGCACTGCATTCTCATGTACTTTGTGTGAAACTTCTCTCTACATTCTCTTTTTGAAATTCTGAACATTACTCTGCTATAGCGTCCAAACAGAATAATCAGGAAAACAAAATTAAAAAATGTATCGCAAAATGTATGATTTTAAAAAGCTATTTTGAGGTTTAGAAAAACACTCCAACACAGCGAGTGTACGGTGTGTTTGACAACTCACCGCGCTCATCAGGGAGTCGAGTACACTGACAGCGAAGGCAGTGCCACAGGCGAAGGGCTGAGTGAGGTACAGCTCTGTGTCTGGGTCGTCATCATCATCTTGGTCCAGGAACTGAACATTTGAGTCGTTTACTGAGAGACGGGAGAGAGGGAGTTAGAGAGGGGCACTGTGAAGAGGCATGAGGCAAACACACACACACACACACACACACACACACACACACCAACACACCTGAGAGTTCAGAAATATAGAATTCTTTGTTCATGTTAAGTTACATTTGGAAAGATTTGGCTACACCATGGTAATGTAATAGAAACATCTCAGGTATATAGGTATTGATCCAGAATATGATCTTCCAATATAATGTAACATTAGATGCACATTATATTTTGCTTCTCAACTGCAAGATTAAACATTAACTTTATTTCTTCTCCAAACAATTGACATGTTATTGAATGACCCTAAAATACTGTTGACTGAATTACTTTCAGTCAGGCTAAGAATAAACTAAATGTGTTATCTGTAATTTGTTATTTTTCCTGTCCATGATCTGGGTAATTGTTTGGAAGGTGAAAAAAGTGTTTTGGACTTTTTGAGAAATGATTCAGCATTTTGAATATTAAATCTACTGTATATCACATGCAGGGTACATTTCATACATTTAAACAAACTACGTTTTAAGGAGAAAATATTGAAGTATATAATGCATACACAGTGATAACCATTGTAGAAGTCCCCAATTAAGAACTAATCATACATCTATTCTGCATTAATACCTCATCCACTGTCTCCTGATCTTTTTTAAATTACTGCAATACAAAGCTATGTATATTATATATTGTAACACACAAACAGAGACATTCTCAGTCAAGAGACCATTCTGTGGACTATGTAGCCTGCATAAAAACTAAAATACGATTATTTTCTCAGAAAAATAGCATATAGGTATTTCTTGATGTATCCAGTAAATATGGTAAAAAGTGAGACTTCAACAATGGCTACTATGTCACATGAGAAAATCATGCACATATAAATTCATGCTAAGTTGTAGAGTTTTTCTTGATGAATGTGTATGTCACATTATCACCTTTAGAGAAATACATCTCAAATATTTACCTTTGCCCTGAAAGTCAAATTAAAACCAGGTAACAACACACTTTTTCATCTGATGATTAACAATAAAGCAAGTCTGCTAACTGAATTAAATGGCACAGTGTGAATGAAAATAAAAACTGAAGCAAAGCTGTAATAACGAAATATATTTTTGTCTCTCGTGCATGGCATAATTGGTAGAATAAAAAACACCAAGTGCTCCCTATAGTGTGAGTCTTTTTCCATAGATTATATTGCAAGCAGCAGTGGGCAGTGAAGGATCTATGAACCAGCGTTGTATGAAAAACGAGCATCACACAAGTTTTTGTTTGACTCCTGTGATATCTGAGCTTCAGAGATATGGTCTGGAGGAGGAAAAAAGAAACTGGAAAAGAAATTTAAAAAATAAATAAACAGCTTAAAAGATGGTTTGATCTTGAGTTTTTTGTTTTTGATATCTGATTTCTTCCCAGGCTTCCTGTGCGCTGTGGAACAGAAATGTCAGTCAAAGAGACAAGGGGCTGATGCAAACGGGCCTGGGCCAAAGGAGTGAAGGGGGGGGGTGTCTTTGTGTGTGTGTCTGTGTGTGTGTGTTTGGAGGAGGAAGGGCGGTGAGGGGTGTTGCTATGAAAACAGCCACAAGGACAGACTGAGCATGATCAAAAGCCGAGTGATGCTCTGCAAACGCAACTGGAGGGGGGAAAAAAACCCAAAAGAAAAAAAAATCATTAAAAAGGGGCCAAAACAAGACAGTCAATTTCAACCAGAACGAAGAATAAAAATGTGTTCAAAGTGAAGCCATGGGAGCAGTGAGGGCCTTGACTGCAGCCAGATAAATCAAGACAAGCTGATGAGGAGCAGAGCGGCAGAGCGAGGGAACAAACAGCAGCAGAGGACAAAGGCTCGGCTTACCCAGCTCTGTTATCATTTGTATGTTGGTTCCACTTTTTTTTTCCTGACTGAGTGAAACCAATGGCAGTAGTTTGCCAGGTTTAGCTAATGGTGATGAGACAGCGCAGGGAGGAGGAGAAATGGTGTCGTTATTGAAACAGTTTCAAAGACTGCATAAAGGCATTTCGCTGTCTCAGGCCTCGTGTCAACTCCGGCGTTACTCTGAGACATTCATGGTTGTCCGGTATCTAAAGGTAAAGCACCCTAGATTAGAGTGCACAGTAGATACAAAGTCAGAGCTGTCATGGCGCTACATCACTACAGCAACAATAAATTATTTCATGGTAAGACAGTGAAAGGGATAAACATGGTCTTATCCATAAACACAGCTACTTTACACGCTACCCAAACAAAATTGATCATGCAACTCAGATGAGACGGGTTTTTATGTTTCAACTTGACTTTAAGCTGCTCCTGGCACTGTAAACTGAACATATGACAATGTAATCACTGTATATGGTTCCAGTGAGACGTGCAGCCACTCTCTCCTCTGCATGCTCTTACTTCCTCCTTTCCCAAAGGACAATGTTATCACATCTACTGTTGCTGTAGCTGTGAAAATCGTTAGCTACGAGCAAGCAGAGGAACAACACAGCGTCTAGTGTTTGAGTCCAGGACAGCAACCAATGACTCCAATATGGATAGCATCTAGTTTTGATGATTACGTATGCAGTCAGCAGACTAATGGGAGAGCCTCTCTGCAGGTAATGGCTGGCCCGGTTACAAGTAACATTAGGTAGCTCCTTTCTCTTTCTGGCCTTTTCTTAGCTGGCCTCATGCTCCATTGCTCCCTAATTGGGTCAGGGGAGACAGAATAGCCGGTCTCTGCTGCTTTAGAAGGCCCCTCAGAGATCTGAAAGTTTCATGAGTCCCCACCACCAGTGGGAATACAGCCAGTGCCATTGTTATTAATAAATGGACCCATTTTGCAACCAAGGCAGTTTTTTTCCCCTCTACCTTTTCACTCTGTTTCCTTTTCTCCCTCCCTCACCCTCTCCATCAGGCTAAGTTTCTCTTGTGCATTAGTGAACAAATTGCTGGAGATGTAGCTATGGTGCTAAAAATGCCTCTTTGACATCCTCAAGTTACAGTAGCCCACATAGCCAACAAGATATTTTTCTAGTCATTGCAGCTAACATTATCACCACTTGACAAAAGCTAGCCAGATCCAATAATAGACATACGAATATGAACTTGAGTTGGGCAAAGCTACCGCCAACAATAAAAGGGAACAAAAATTCCACACCACGCATTCCTAAGTCCATTTGACCTTGAATGAGTTGGAACTTTTGGTAGAAGCATGATGTTTGAGTCTTGGATTATTGGCTCTATATGTGCCTATGTCTGCAAATGAATAATGAGTTGATCTGAGGTTATTGGGTATGGCATGCAACATTTGCATTGGAGATTGGGTGAAACAGTTTTACCTAGCTCTGTGATGATGGGGATGTTGGATCCGGTGGTGACAGAAGCCTGACGCACAAAGCCATGTACTGGACTGCTGTCTGGAGATGACCTGTCCATTCCAGGAGGCGTGAAACCTGAACACCACACAAAGATTTACAGAAATCAGCAAATAACGTAACAGGGTGCCATTAAGAGATCACGTAAAAGTATTGCATTTTTTCTAGGTAAAGAAAAATACAATCCAAGCAAAAACCTGCATGTCTCATAAGTATGTTTTACTATAGATACATCATAAGCATGAGGACATGACCTGGAACTCTGTATCAATACCATTATACATATTCAGCTCACTCAGCATGAAGATGTTGATGTTTGCTTTCTGTGTCATTCAAATGTGTGGATTGACAGAAAAACAAGGAAGAAGAAGGAGAAGGCTAAGTGAACAAGGCACCTGCCTAGAAATTGCAATACGGATACTGTGCTTTTAGGGGTCAGCTAAGACATATTTAGCATTCACATCCCTCCATCAACGGGCAGACATAAATTTTATATGTTGTTCATTTTGTTACAATAAAATTGGTGAAGTGGATCCTGAAAACCTTTTATCGGAAATGGCGTGGCTGAGAACCATGAAATACAAGTGCAAGTGACAGCAGTATGAATTCACATGACTTCACATTTTTGCATTTCCTCAAAGTGACAAGTAAACACCTTAAATCTGTAATGCTATATGCATAATGCATCAACTTTGTTTTGACATCCATCATTTAGTGCTGACTTCAGCAAAATGCCAGCTTATAGTGCCACCACCAAAGAAACATAATGTAGGGAATATATTCAGGTCACAAAGTTTTAAAATGATTGCAAATTCTCTATGTCTGTGTATGTATGTTTGGCTTTCCTGTCAAGAAACTCAGTGAGCTGCTTACATTACAAAAGAGATCTCCCAGCCCTTTGCAACAGAAAAGACACAAAATAGTTTAGTACACAGCATGAAGTACATACTGAACTGAAGCATGGATAATCATAACTCTTGTTATACCAATTATTGAACTTGAAAATAGCAGAGGTTTGACACTTTGAGTCAACCAGGGAGCACGAGCTCAGACAGTGCGAACATCATTTTGTCGATGTCCATAAAGGATGATGTTTACTCCACTTGAGAGTGACAGCGAGTTTTAGGATACTGCCTCTAAAACACTGCTCTTATTGTATCATAGTAAACATGAAGACAGTATGGTGCTGTAGAAGAACAGCTTCCGTTCCGCGCAAGTGTGTACCGCAGAAAGTGATTGTTGGTGTACACAAGGCCTGCTGCTGAGCTGCTTTCAAAACCTGTTAGGTTACAAACAGCTCAAAAGTTGCAATGTGAGCTGGTGAGCTCCAAACAGAGAGCTGTATGTCTTCCTAAGACGGAGTGAGAGTACTGCAAAACCAGAAGAGCTAAAATGTGTTTATCTCCCTGAACATAGTAATCTTCTAAAAGTGAATCCAGGCAAGAATTTAATTTCACCATGAAACGAAAAATCTATGACACATAAAATACTCATGTATCTCTTCGTACAGTTTAACTATAATTTAATAATAATCTTGTGCAAAAAATATATTCACAATTATACAATCAATCAATACAATCCTCTTCATTATGGAAAGATTTAATTATTTAATTTTCTTTTCTAATTGGATTTCACAATTGGTATATACGTGTAATGTAACATATTTGCAATTAATTCATCATTTCCTACCCACGCAAATAGAGAAGCCAGAGTTTGAAAACCAGTCTGATCACAGACAATGTCTCCTCTTCTGGCTGGTTGTTGCTACTCTGAGGCTGTAACCTTGTCTATTCAGCTACAATGTACAATAGACAAGTGAGATCTGGGTTACATACCCCCTTAACCCTGTAGCCCCCCGGGCACAGCTATGCTCTGTGGTTGACTACATGCTACAGCAGCCGTGAGAAGCTCTCCCCCAGGAAAGCACATGTTTACTTATTCATTTGCACCTTCTTGTTTTAAATTCCACAGACAGTGTCTGAATGGGGGCATCGCTAGGAGGAAGAAATCCCCAAAGCAATACCTATGATACAATAGCAGTGTATGTGCGTGTGTTTCCTTGTGTATGCATGATTGCATGTCACTGTGGTGTGTATGTGTATTTTCTAAAGTGAAGTATTTATTACTGAAATGGGTGGTTGATGTAAGACCCAATTATTGATGACAATAAGCTCCATCCATCAACCCTGGAAGAGGATATAGGCTAGTGGGCTTCCATATTGAGGTGACTTTCTGTGAATACTGCTCCCCAGAGCGGTATGCTCTAAGATTTACCCCTACTTATTGTTCCTCAGTGGCACTGCTATCGACAGCACATCACTCACTCATGGATGGAGAAATAACAGCATTGGCGTTCTCCTAAAACATGTGGAAGTACTCTGCACTAAAATATAATGGCCTCTTGGACCTTCATCTTTGATTTGTATTTACAACAGTCACTGTGGCGGCATTAAATAGTACTGATCTCAAGGCATGTCATGCCTTTCGGGCTAATCATAAACTGAGGATTACCTGTTTGTGGATGTGCGTGGATAGATTACTTTGGCATGAATGTCTGTGTGTGTTTTGTGCACACGCATTCAAACACGAAGGTGCGTGCATGCATGTGTCGCTGTTTTGTTGTGACTAATGAGGAGCAGCTGAATTGGCCTGCCTGGTGATTTGTACTAGCTGCTTAATGATGATGAGGCCTGATGGGATGCCAGGTTCGTGTGTTTGTCTGCAAACATCAACAATCTGTTCCAGACGATCTGCCAGACACCAGATCAGGGGGAACAACATCAAATGACACAGTCATGTTGATTACATCATTAAAAAATATTATCAAGGAGGTTTAGCAGCATGTAATTACCAGGGACAAGACTAAAATCTTTGGAAAATTATGTAGAGGAAACACTCTTCAAAGGCTTGATGAAGCAATCAACAGAATGTTTTGTGTGCATTCTTCTTCAGGAGTTAGTCAGTTTATAGATCACACTTATAACAAATTTGCAGAGTATATCAATTAAGAGCACTTAGCAGACTCTGTGCTGACAAACTACATCCATCCCTCCTGTGTGGCCTTCTCATTCCCCCTCAAATCTTTTCCTCTCTTCTTTTTCCATCTTTGACTACTGTCTTTCCTCCCTGCCACAACCTGTCCCCTTTGGGCAGCAGTGCACATGGAGTCTAATAGGACGCTCCTTACCTTGGGAATTAGCCTGTAAGACCCCAATGCTGTCATCAAACTGCATAGATTTGATGTTGAGTGATGCCAAGATGCATTCCTTATCCTGCAGTGAGGCATCTTCGATATTGTTCTGATTGGCTGACAGTATTACGCACATGTCGCAGAGGTTGATGTTGACAGCCCTTAAATCTGCCCGACTTAATGGCGTACCCTTCAGGGTGAGGAGAACAGAGAGAAAGAGCAAGACAGAGAGAGAGAGAGAAAGCAAAACATCGAGAACAGACAGACATAGGGGAGAGAAAAACAAATTTAAGAAGTGAGCGGAGTGGAGCTTTGGGAAATTAGTTAACAAGTATTCTTGTTTTGAGGCGATGACATTCCACTGATCTAACTGGGCATTGGAGAATCAGAGACATGGACTAATGTAAAGGCTAGCTTGTGCTAAGGGCTGTGTTTGGGATTCTCCTCTGATCATCAGTCAAGCCAGGCCTAACAAGCTCTAAGGCAGCAAGCCACGCCATCTGTGATGGGCGCTGCAGCTGCTACACACATAAACTCCATTTTGGATATCCAGGATGTGTCACTGCTCTGGATGAAGGGGGTTGACTACACTCTCATGAAGTGATCATTCAATTGAGTAATGTGTCATCAAATCAAAGTGACAATGCCTCTCAGGATTTCAATGTGCATGTAACTCAAAATGTCAATGCCTTGTAACAGAGATTCTGGTTTAAATGTGTCTCCTATGGTGGTGAACTGTTACACTCACAGGTAAGATGGAGACCTTGGGGAAGTTGTGTAAAGTCTCCCACTCTCTCCGCAGGTAATCCAGCGAGCCCACAAAAACTATAGGCTTTAGCTCGTGGAAATGGAAGTTGCTGGCTCTTAAAGGCATCACCAAGTTTCGCAGCCCCACTAAAGCGGACGTGACATCCCCAAATATACAGACCACCACATGGCCGCTCAGCACTGTCATGGAGGCTTCACTCCGGGTCTGCAGAGAACAGAGGGAAGGGGGAGAAGAGCAGAGGGAAAGGGATGAGGAGGAGTGCAGGCAGAGAAGAGAGGAAGAGACACACAGAGGCAAACACAGAATTACAGAAAACTGGTTAATGTGCATGAGGTAACAAATTCTAGTTTAAACATAGCTTAAAGGTCTGCTATAAACTGTTATAAAACCATATTAAATAGTTTGTTAACCAAGTATATAGCTATAAATCATTCTACTTACAGGCCTTACTATTTATACATAAACAAAGGTTTGGTTAACCACTATTCTGTTTATAAGCAGTTAATTGGATAATCAGCAATAGGAATTTCCCAGAAGAAAAACAAGAACAAAACATGTGGTTGTTTTTAAAAAGGGCAGCTGATTCAATCAGGCTGAAAAATGCAGTTTGTAAGATTTTAGGCACATACAGTATGTATGACTAGGGCCCTGTCATAAATCAGAGAGGTATAAATAAACAAAGCTCTTCTATTGTATGAAGTTTATGTTGAAAAACAACAATGCAATGCCCTGCTTTCAGGATCTGTCGCCTGTCACACCAGCTTGATATGCATTTGATTGCAAGTCCGGGTGTACGTTAATAAAACTAAACGCTACTATACCAGCCAGTTTGAAACTAAATCTGTAGCTTTGTTAATTTGAGTCATACGGTAAAACTAAGAGGAACAAGGGACCACTGCTACAAATTGGCATATAGTGCAGCTGTGGACCTGATCTGGTGGATTAAACATTTGTGCCAAATACAGATTATCTTTGTATCCAGAACATTTTTGTTGACCCAACTCATGCAGGAATGTCCTTCAGACCCCCTTAAACTAAGTGAGAATTAAAGTCAGTTAAATCTTTCAAGAGCAAGAGGAGTGTACTGGTCAGAATTAAGCAACTAATATGCTTAAATGTCAACCATATAGGTGGCTGTAGCTTCTATTTTACATTTATTTGGAAAAAGTTAACCCTGCCCAAACAAATTATGTACGAACCTAAATGCTTACAAACTGCCTTGTAAAACACCTGAGCAAACCCATGCGTGGAGTGTTGAAATTCTGTTCACAGATCCTTGGTGGATGAATAAAAAAAACAATAAACTCACCTTGAAACAACAGAGAGGCAGTGAGAGAAATTTCAATACATATTAGTATGTGATTGTGTTACTATAATATTGAGGGGAAACTTTTGCTCCTGAGCATACTTACTTTAACTTCAGTTTTGTGCATGTTCTATTATATTTTAGAGGATTGCAGTTACAAAATTTTGGCCCCACTCACCAGGATGACTTTTTCGATGTCCTTTGATGGGCACCAGTGAAACATCCCTGTCGAGTCATACCTCTTCACGTTCATGTCCATGCTCTCGATTTGTTCATTTCCAGGAATTAGAAGGGGGTCGTGTCGACTGAGAAAAAAGAACAATATATTTATGTTAGACCATTTTGTGGACCATTTTCTGTTAAGCTGACGTTTCTGGTGTTTTTTTATGCGAAGAATTTGACAAACTGTAAAAAGGGGTAGGGTTGGATAAGTTTAAACTTATGCCTACTCCCTTTTGGACGTCTTTCATTGTATTTATTTTATATATTTTGTTTTCTCTTCTTCTTTCTTTTTTTTTTGTTGTTACTTCATTTTACTTTATGGTTAAGTCTAATAAAATATGCTATGGTAGTTTTGTGCTTATGTGTGTGACCGAAACTATAATGCTCTATGATGACAGAAAATGGATAATGAGCATGTTGCAAAAAAAAATGACCGTGTTATTGTTATGTTATGAAGTGATGACATGAAAAAGGTGAAAGACCACCTGGGGTTCTTGAGATTTACACTGACAACATATTAAGAGCCCATCCCATTCTCAAAGTGTTTTTGCTTTCTACTGCACTGCATACTGTAGGTCCCATAACTACCATGGCATTCCTCCATTCCTTCTTGTCTTTGATGTCAAGTCATCAGAAAACTCAAAGACCCTGGTGCTCACAGTCGTGCAGAGAACAGCAAGACTTGAGTGCTACTGACTGAATGGCATGACAACACAAGGCCAATTACCAGCTTTTACCCTCTTTTCCAGTTCCTGACGCCATGTGGAGCAAATAGTAAAAGCTCCAACAGGCTCACACTTTAAATATTTCAGGAATTTGCCCAATCACATTTTGCTTTCCCAACTGATGGCCATTAATGTTTCAATAGCATGTCACAACCAAACAGGCTAATCCACAGCAGTGGGCTGCTGAGTTTTAACACTGTGTAACACTGACCATGAAAGGGCTGCTGTCAGTCCTGTTGTACCGCCTCTCTTGTTCTTGCACTTATCCTACAAGACATGCTCTCACAGTTCATCTAAAGGAAAATTTAGGAGCATAAAATTTCACCCAAAACACTGAGTCAGGACAAAATGCAAAAATTTAGTGCTGCTCCTCATTAAGCATTGCTTGTTTAATTTATTAATTTCATTTATTTAACCCAAGCAATGAAATCCTCAGTTAAAACAACACTATAGAGGCTCCAAAACAGGGAACTGCAGAGAGACAGACATTTGAGTAATATGGGAGAAAACATCTCAAGAATTTGACATACATCTCTTTCAGTATCACTCTCTCTACCCTCTATCAACACTGTCATTCAGTGACAAGGCTTTGATGTTGCCTCTTCCTTCAGCCTGCATTTGGGTTGCATACCATCATAGAAAAAGTTAAAGTTAAACAAAAAAAAACAACTGTCAATTAGCCACCCTCTCTCTCCACCTCTCTTTCCCCATCTTCCCCCTATCAGTTAGTGCAGGTGATAATAACACTGACAGCATTTAGTGTTTTTACACTCAGCCTAAATCTTTCATCCAGAGGCGCGTGTTGCGCCAATCAACTCCACAGAGCCCCCGTCACTTCAATCTGCTCAGCTCTGCTCGCCTCCACACAGGGGCTGACTGGTGCATGCATGCGGGCTGCCTCTCCAGCTCTCTCTGCCAAGACAGCTATCTTTCACAGAGCTGTCAGCGGTGTGACTGGCAGCCTGTCACAGGCTCCACACACCTCCTTCTCCCTCTGCCTTCTCTCTGCCTCGGGTTGAACCTACCACAAGACTCGGGGAGAGCAGACATGATGTCTGAGCCACAGTGCCACGCCCAAGGGATATCAGCTGCAGATGATACTGTGACATCTTCTAGGATTGGATGAATGTTGTCAGTCATGACCCGTCAAAAAGGTTTGTGCGATTGGTGTTAATGCCATGGTGCTAATGCCAACACAGCAATTCTAAAGATAGGCCTGCTAGGATGGTGTTTACAAACATACACAGATTTCTAAATTCAATTTCTAAAATAATTTAACTATTTATTTTTCTACATTTAATTTGTATTTAAAGTATATAAATTATTAGACATTTCCCAACCAAAAATGCTTTCACTGAATTTAATATATTTACAGTGCATTGGATTGCAAAGCAAATATTTTCCCAGGGTGAGATACAGTATTTTATCAGATGCACTTTTATATAGGACAAATATTTCCCTTACAGAATGTCTCACTCCAGTGTCTCACCCCCTCTCCTTCTCCCTCCCTCCCTCCCTCAGCATATATTTCAAACAGAGTTGAGTTATTCCAGTGTATCACTCTGCAGTCACAAACTAGGGATGGGCGTGCTCCCCCAATCCCTCTCTGCCAGACTACGAAGGCAGCTTCTTGCTTTGAAAATTTTCCCCATCATGCAAACTGACAAAGGCATGCTTTTCAAAAGCCCACAGCCAATCTGTTGATCATTATTTATTTACAAAGGCCTTCAGGCAGCAAGTCCTGTAAAAACCTTACTTGATGCGTATGCTCGCTCTCTTGCTAGCTCTCTACTGTGTTTCCCCCCTCCTTGCTTGTAGAATAAAGTATCCCTAAGGCTACCTCAACCAATCACTTTTCATTGTGCATAAAATCCACCTTGTAAAGCACAACTGTTTAACGTATGTGGTGTTATATGTTGACGGGGGCAGCTGT